>CM060830.1:12572500-13772500 GCA_030762175.1 Metallyticus violacea
CTTTTATATATAGAAGATGTGCATACATGCAGTCATTGTCATAGTGGGAAATACAGTCTGTGTTCACTTTTGCTAGGTAACTGTAAGCAACAGAAAGAATCATTGTACATTTTCCCTTTTGTCATAAATTGTTGACATTTTCTGGCAATTGTGAACAATGTATGGGAAATGTGGCAGATCAGCTTAATAAGTTATCCAACTGTTGGTTGGTACACCGTTCCTTTGTTTGTGGAAAAGTACTTTGGTGTCGCTAAAAATCAATACACAAATACACATTTTTTGGGCTATACTAGTGTATTTAATTTATATCTGTTTTGACTTGTATCTTTTAAGGCGTAGCAGAATGGTACAATGTTACTAAATTGGAAATTAATTTTGTTCAAATCAAGGAAAATGTCGCCTAAATATCTTTAATAAACACCAAAAAATAATTACTAAAAAGAAATAAAAATTCATTGAACATTTCATGGATTTTCATCGTTTTAACCGGGGACCAGTTTATTTTGCCATTCAAATAAATTTGGCAAAGAAGCAAATACAATCGCGATTTAATAAGTAAGCAAGCAAATTATTAACAGCATCATCAATGACGAGCAATTATTTTTATAGCTAAACCATTCGATTGCATAAATCAACAGCTAACAGGCACATAAATAATTTTCTTATCAACTGTTCTCTTGTGCAGATATTGGGGACAGTAGTTTCGCTCAGCGGTAGAACATGTATATATAAAAAAAAACGTGACGGTATATTTGCAACATTTATTAAAGGCGAGTGGTGACTTAATAATTCCCTCAAAAATTGATAAAAAAAAAAACACGGTAGAAGAAACACTAAAAATTAAGTGCTCAGTTGAGGTCACCACAAAGAAAATCGTTGAAAAATGCATGATATCGTAATGAAAGAGCCCGTGATAACCGATATTGTAGACATCTCAACTGAATATCCTGGTTGAAAAATAGAAATGAGAAAATTATGACACATTGGATGCCGCGATTGCTGACTGTGACCAAAAACGGATGCGGAGGGACTAGTGGCTGTGGGTTAAACTTAAGTTCATCATTACACTCCAGAGACAAAGCAGCAGTCAAAACAATGCCAAAAGAAGTCGAGAATTGTTTTGTCGACTGGAAAGGTGATGTCCAGTGTTTCTTTGGATTCACAGGATGTAATCCTGATAGATTACTAGTAAACAGGCAAAACCATAACTGGGGTCTATTAGATTTTACTGTTGGATACTTTGAAACATGCTCTGAATGAAAAATGATCACGATTGGCACAATTAAACAAGACAATTGCCCCAACCCACATAGCAACAGTGCATGAATTCAGCTTCCAAATGATTCCATAACCACCTTATTCTCCGGATTTAGCCTAAAGTGGCTTATTCGTGAACATGGAAATTTAGCTTGGTGGGAAGGAAATTTCATCAAATAAGTGATCGTCGCCATCAATTCTGCAAACTTTGACAAAACCTATTTTTCCGATGGGGTGAAAAAATTGGAAAAAGTTGCCGGATGGAGACTATGTTCAGAAATAAATTATGCCACGAAAAAACAATTTTTACTTGCATTTTTACGAAAATTTTCAAAAGACCCTCGTGCGTAGAGGCATATTAGAGAAAGCCTCCAAGCGCAATGCATTGCTCAGATAAACTACACGTTGCAGAATAAAGTACAGCTGTTTTGTACTTTGTTAAAACGAATAACAAAGTTGTTTTATTTCTTTTGATTAATAAATAAATTAATTAATTGGTTCACTTTATTTCAGAAAGATTGTCAGTTAACTACTTGAAGTTTATTTAACGAATGTTTTGAAACTACGACAGCAATGTAAGTTATTAATCATAAGTTAACTTCCACTATCTTAGAAACATTGAAAATTCAATTAATTAAATAATCACATAGCCATTTCTTTCATTTCAAAACGTAATATTGAAAAATTAGTAATTTCTGTTACACAAACAGAAAATTTCCTTAACCTCACTACGTTGATTTTGCAGTTACTTTCCTTGGTAAACATTGAAAGTGCAATCAGTTACATTAGAAACCATTATTCCTGAGCCATTACTGATATTTACTCTGTTAAAAATTCGCTTTTCTACCGTTAAAAAAAACGTTATATAATACATTTTCCAGTTCTTAAAAAAAAAGCTAACAAGGTTTTTACATTAGTTGATCTAACATGTTTCCCTTTTTCTCCATGTACAGAACTTGTCATATTTCTTTTCGTATACACTTTTCAATTTTTGAGGAATTAACAAACCCTCAGGAATCTCATCTTCCTTTATAATTTCTTCTGGAGAGATATCCATATTTCAATATCAAACACTGCGGAATTAGCATCCTTTTCCATTTGAAGAGTACGGGGGGAAATCCATTAAGTCCACTTTTGGTGAACTTTGAGATTTTGGTGCCAAAGGATTGTAAGTATATAATACCACAAACACATTCATACAGGTAAAAAATTGCATGTGCATAAATATCAGCATAGAAAAAATAATGCCCAGGGAGAAAACAACTAGAGTGCTCTTTAAAATATCTATAATGAGACCATAGCAAGAGAGGGAACTGAAAAAGTTGCATCAATATTGTTTGACTTCTGTTTCCATCACCTGGACCCATTTTGCACATTTTTTGAGATTGGTGCCTCGGCCAAAATAAAAATTATACCATTATTCGCCTCATTCATGCCATGGTTCATTAAGTACAACATATTTGAATCAGTAAAAGTGACTTTTCTCATCAGAGGCCATAGTTAAGGGTAATGTGGCAAATATATCAAATAAATCAAATAACCCATGCTGAAACATCCAGCGATTAGAACAAGCATTGAGTGTTCCCAGGATATTTTTAAATCGCGGTCTTCATTTCTTAATAAACAATACAGAAAGACATGTCTAATAAAGATAAGAGAAATACGAGAAACTGTAGCTGACAAAACGTCTTCTAGAACTATAACCAGTGGAACAACCTGCAATGACTCCTGGGAGTTCCATGTTATTGTTGACAAAATGTACCGTACACAGACTGATGAGCAGCCTGCCCCTTCTTATTCAAATTTATTTCTATTTTCCAAGGTTAAACTTCTAATTACATTGCTGTAAGAAAGTCGAAAGGGGACTTAGATTGTTTTTCCCTTGTACCCTTCATTTCAATTCTTCGAAACAAGAACAAAAGAACATCGTCATAGAAACGAGCACTAAGATACTATGCAATAGAAAGTCATAACGTCACATTTTGAAAATTGTTCACTTCCGTTCAAGGGCTAAACATTTACCAAGATTATACTTTTTTTACATATATAACTATTCGTTTTAAACAATTAAACTTGCCAGTAATATGCAAATTAGATTAATCAATCAAACTAAATGTGCTAGGGTGGAAACAGAAGTGAGGTTCATTGAAATATAACTTTCTTCAGCTGTCCAATTACAGTTTGTTATTTCTATGCCTCACAAGCAATCAAACTCAATTGTTTAATCAGTATGAGCTCGAGCTCAAGCAGCAATTACACAGACAAAATTTTTCGGTAGAATGTCTTCATGAAATAACCAAGTAAAAAGAACACAATTCCTTACTCACCATGTTGAACATCACTCTCATAGCCGCGGTCACAGGGCTCTTTCTTCACAGCCACGTGGTTGTACGGAGAGGCCGGTCTGTAAAACGTTACAATATCACTTCGGATCCTTGCTTATATACGTCTAAACATATAATAGCAGTGAGGATAAACATAACATTCAATAAAATGCATACAATCATCCTTCCGTGAAAAGCTTACAATTGTTAAAACATGAAGAGAATTGTTTTTAAGTAAAATGTACAATGAGATTATTTGAGTTATGAGCCGCCTGAGCGCGGTTGCTTACTCGGGAAGTGTAGACGTCGCAACCGGAAAAAAGATACAGGTTCTGTGCATCTAAAGCTAGTATTTATATTTTTACGATGTATTTAAAACGCTTAATAAATAACACTAACCTGTGTTATAAACGGTAGCGAAAACGATGCCCCTCCGCGGCAATACATTGCCGGCATCTATGTAGGAAATTCCTGTATTTTATCCAACTTTTCTTATCTATGTGGAACACAATTGCTAGATTATTTTCTTGCCAATTCTCTGCAAAAATCCGTCTTCACGTTTCGAACTTTTCAGATGTTCTGGTGTGAGCCCCATGGACTCTGAATCTCGGCGATAATTCTAATGTACGCCCTGACGGACGAATTTTCAGGCAAAACGTTCACACCCAGCGAAAAAGAAAGTTCTCTTTCGTCACGATAATGCGCCTTCACTCATGTCTGGATTATTGCCGAAAATTGCATGATCTTCTCTTCCAAGTGCTTGCACATCTGCCATATTGGCCGGATTTGACACCAGCGATTTCTTTTTGTTCCCAAACCTGAAGAAATTGCTGGTGGACAAAGATTCACATTAAATGATAAGACTGAAGCTGAGACAGACGCTTATTTTTCACAGTTGAACAATCTTATTTTACTGAGGGCGTTAAAAGGTTGGAAAGTCGTTGGATTAAATGTATTGATTTACAAGATGATAATGTTGACAAAAGTATCTTAAAGCTTGTGTTCTATTGTCAGGCCGAAAATTTGAGAACGCCCCTCATACATATGTTTCGTACATAGGTATAACTATCGAAGAACAATTAGCACAACCACTTGCCGACAAACCTCCTTCAAACTAACTACAAAGGCTGCTACTTGCACATGCATGATAGACATTGATGACCTGGCTTCTCCTAATGCCTTACTTGCCTCCTACACCCAAGAACGCGGGTTCTGAACCCGGCCAGGAACGATGGATTTTTTCGGGCGTAAAAATCGTAAGTATGGCTTCCTTCGGAAGGGAAATAAAGCCGTGGGTCCCGTGTCGTACATTTACGGCACGAAAAAGAACTCAAGCCTGAAAGAAGAGACCTCTGAGCAAAATTTGTCGGCCGTTTCACGCCCTGATTTGAATGGGACGCTGTTGACCTGAGATGTTAAAGAGCGTCCATAAATAAATCAATCAAAAAAAATCTCCTAATGCGCAGTGCGCTCTGCCGATCCAATAACCTGACTGTAACATGTTTCAATATATGTATTACGAGGTGGTTTCAAAAATAAGTTACTTGATTATTCCATACCAAGAAATACGACGCACTATTTTGCGAGATAATCATTCAGTGCTTGAGGTTCTATGCGAACGCTCAAAGAAACTACATATAAACAGTTTTAAAACACTCTGGTCGAGAAAAAAGTGTGCTTCATACTTATTGAATGTCCTTCATAAAGTTAATAGGACCGTAGTGAGCATTGGAGACTTGCAGAAACAAAATTAAAATTTCAATGAGATTCGAACCTGTGGACCAACTTCTTTTCCTTATGTGCCCTTGTGTTATACAAGATTTTGTCCTGTGCTGATGCCCGTGTGCACGTTGGCGATAATGAGGTACAAATATTCAGGAGCAATATGGATTAAGACGAAGAGAGAGGCAAGGAAAAGCTTCTTATATTCTTCACAATCTCAACCCTTCAGATATTTTCCATCTCTTGGCGTTTAAAATTTCACAAGACCTTCTTCAACGTCTTAAAGGAATGTTCTCATTTAAAGTTGCATTAAATATACATATGCCACGTGATCTTAACGTTTTGTAGCGGCGTTGCTTTTCCTTCTAGCAGTTTCAGTACACAACGCTCGTAAATTATTTTTACCCTCTTCTTTCAAGACATACTGGAAGTACAGGCGGATGTGTAGCAAGGGGGAAACAATAGAAAGATTTTTGAAACTGGATAATAAGCGGTGAGGTTTGAACCAGTAGAATAGCCAAACTTTATTGACCCGTCTGCCCTTGCAAATACCTCAGAGGATGGAAAACGGTATACAAAAAAACTTTTCTAAAAATAACAGAAATAGAGGAACAAAACCAAGCATAACTATGTATAAAATTAGTCCAATAAAGAATTCCATGATGGAACATTTCTGAAGTTATGAAAATAAGTGCATACCAAAAGATCTCCCCTCAGGGTTTCAAATATGACAACTTGGTGTTGCCATGACGTCACTTTTTAGCAGTTGTGCCCATGAAACAATTTTCCAAGCATTTTCTTCTAATCTCTATTGATCCTACCTACTAGGTGTTAAAAAGTCGATGAAAAACATGTTATAAATATGCCTGTTAACGCTCTAGCGGCCGCAAGTTTTCTTTCTTCTTAAAGAGACTCGACATATAATGATCAGTTAAAAACGACCTTCAAACAAGCTGAGTCTTCCGGGCAGTTAGGCCATGGGCCAACGGAATTCTTCTCCTTCAACTTCCCAGATGTTCATTTACAAAAAGATTACAAGAGTAGGTCCATAAGTTTCCGCCCTCGCTGATAAGGGTTATAGTTTTCAAAAAAGTCTTATCTGCCGTACCTTATGTTACGTAAATAATTGCAGCTGTAGCTTCCGCTCCGCCGTGTTCAGTTTATCACACATAGTTGCATAAAGAAAGCTATATGTAGAAGATTGTGACATGTTCAAAATGGAGCATCGAGCTGCTATTAAGTTCTTTACAAAAGAAAGACATGCTCCAAATGAAATTACACAGCGATTAGACGGGGGACATGGGAAACCACCCCCCTCATATTCTACCTTAAAAGAATGGGCCAAACTTTTTCGAGAAAGCATTAAGACGAGGGATGGTGCAGGTTGGCCCTTGGAGGTCCTCACTACGGAAAACGTCGCTCTTGTGGAAGGAGAAGTTATGGAAGACCGGCGGTTCAAAGTTACAGCAATAGCAACAAGGACGAGCCTTTTTAAAACAACAGTCCTTCGAATTATTCATGAACATTTAAACGTGAATAAAGTTAGTGGGGTGCCTAGACTTCTTTCCTTAGTCCAAAAGCAGCAACGAGTTATCTGTTGTCAGGCATTTTGGAGCTACGCGGTGGTCCGAGGGAGAAGTTCAGCAAACCATTGTTACAGGAGATGAAACTGTGGTCCTCTACTATGTTCCCTTGTCCAAAAGAGAATCAATGGAGTGAGTGACGTCGAAGCACCGTCACAATCTTTTGGGACTGTGAAGGAATACTCTTCGTTGACTTAAATGAGAGGAACACCACAGTAAATGGGGAGTACTATGCTGGTCTATTGCACAGAGTACGTGCTTCCATCAAAGAGAAAAGGCGAGAAAAACTGAGTGGAGGGGTGCCCTTCTTCACGACAACGCGCCTGTGCACACAGCTTTTGTTGTAAAGGAAGCTGTGAAGAACAAGGGGATCGACAGCCCATATCTAGGTCCCGGTGACTATTTCCTCTTCTCAAAACTCAAGAAGGACCTTCGAGGAAGGAAATTTAAGTGTGACGAAGAAGTGATGGATGCTGTTTATGCCCATTTTGCAGACAAGACTTCTGACTATTTTTGGAGGGAATAGAAAATGTGAATTCAAAGATGTGAGAAGGGTATTGCAATGAAGGGTAACTATGTTGAAAGGGGAAATATAGTTTTTGTCTTTATCAAACCCAGAAAATGGTTAGGCCGGAAACTTATGTACCTACTTCATATATATATATATATATATATACATAATTAGAACAGCAGAAAAGTATATAACATAAGAAAAAGTGAGTAATTTTTTTCTTAGTGTTATGTGCTTTTACACTTTCTAGTTATTGTTATTTTAGTTATATATATATATATATATATATATATATATATATATATTAGTACAATCGCAACTACTTATATTTCCTCGTAAATCGCTAAAACAGAATATTTAACAAAAAAAAATTGAGGAGCGCCATCCTTTTCTGCTGTTGTTCACTTTCGGAACTCTGTATCTCCCTATACGTGTATTTATACATAGTTCATGCAATATTTGCTGGTTTTTGTAAAATGCAAACTCTTTCTATATTACCTGCTTCATTTAGTACATTCAAGGTGGTTATAGCATAGTCACAGCCCTCCGTAATAATTTATCAAATAACCGGAAGTGACAAAATAAGATCGTTTAATTTTCCTGTATTGCCTATGTATATAAAATAGGTAATTTTTTAGACCAGTTTCTTTTGTACAGAAAAACCATGTACATAATTCATAACTAAAGTTTATTGTGCAATGTCGCAAAGACGTTTTAAGTTATTGATCCAGTAACAGGCAGTGCTGGTGCTAACGTATTGTTCTCTCGGTATCCGGAGGTAAACGTTTCACACCTCTCTCTCCCACATTCAGTCTCCCAACTGACCTTTACAGCCACAAATAAACTGAATGCATTTATAAAAATTATAAAACTAATGGCATACATAGAAAAGCAATCTTGAACTCCAAAGCGGTTCAGAAAAATTAATCTTTAGTATACTTGTAATATTTATTTATAAGGGAGTAAATTAGGATCTTATTCAAGAGTGAAGGGTTTTATTTGCACGAAAGTATAAAGTCTATTTTACTCTCGTGTGACATACAAAAATTTGTCTATTACTAGGAATTAAATCAAAGTAGCATTAATGTTTATTTTTAATTAAATGTGTATACTTTTCATTGCTTAAGATGAAATTAGAAACCCTGTTTACAAATTAATGCATTTGTATGTATCTTTTTCTCAGAAAGTATTACAGATACCTAAGAAAAAAATTTACTGCTTATTTTTCATTATATTAAAAAGTTCTGAGTTCCAGTTTAGAGAACGTACTTATTAAAATAACAAGTTATTCATTTTTTGTAGTCAACTACTTTTTATAGAAATAAAATTATATTAATATTCGTACAAAATGTTCTTATGCAAATGATCTGAAACTGCAGCTTAGCAATGAATGTAATAATGTAGATCAGCTGTAATAAGTTAATGCTTGTATCTTCATTGCTTTATGAGAAAAGGGTACATTTGTTGTGAATGTTCCACTTACGTCCAAAATAGCGTCAAGGTTAATACAACTAATTGCCAATTTACATACCTGAATCTTCACACAAAGTAATATTACAGTTTCACTAAACACTGTAATAAAATATTCAGGTCAATTACTATATTAATATTTCCTTTGTTGTCTTCCATTTCTTCCATAAGATTACCAGATATTTTTCTCTTGAAAGCACTAGGGGAGAGTTTAAATAACTGAATTATTCTATTCAGAAATAGGTCTGTTATTTTCATTATCACTACTACCACCACTGATTTACTGAATATATTTTGTAATATCTGTTTCCTTTATTTTCCCATTTTTATAAACCCTCGTGGACATAGGCATGGTAATAGATGTATTTAAAAAAGGAAACTGGGATGTAAAGCTGTAAAACTCAAAATAAATAAAATTGACGTTCCAATTGCAGTTTGACACATAAAACACATTACGTAATTAGAAGCACTTATAATTGGAATTTTTAATAAATTCGCTTCTTGGAAGTACTTGAGGAGTTTAAATAATTGCTTATCTTTCACTGAATTATTCTCTTCAAATATAGGTCTATTATTTTCATTATTACTATCACCACTATTGCTTTACTAGATAGTTTTTGTGATACCTATTTTCTTTATTTTCCCATTTTTATAAACTCTCATGGACATGGGCATCATATTAGATGTATTTAGGAAAGAATGTTGGGATATATAGCTTATACAACTCAAAAAAAACTGTTATTGTTCACATTTGAAACAATAATTTACCTGCAAAGTACATCAAACCACACTCTTCTATAACAAACACTTTAAGAGATATTTTCATTTTTATTCAATAGTGCAGGGTATTCCATACATAAAAATATTACGTAATTAAATGCATTTATAATTAATTTTTTTCAAAAAATAATATATCAAATTAAGTAGAAAAAATCCAAATAATTATTTAAAATAAAAAATTAAAATTTCATTTTTTTAAAAAAAAAATTAACCTCTTATCTTAACTAAAATGAAAGCTGGAAGTGAAAGCGCTGTAAATTGAAACATGTTAAGAAAATAATAATGTATATATTCCCGAAGGAGTTTTATGTGAAGTAATAATTTCAGCTCAAAGTGCATTTATTTTCCTTTAACATTATACCTTGTGTTAGATAAAGTTTTTCACCGCCACGGGTGACCGAGGTCGTTAAGGCACGGACTCGTGATCGGGAGGTTTGGGGTTCGATTCCCAACAGAATCGCTCTCTTTGGCTCAGGTTTTTTTCTAAATTTTCCTCAGTCCTCATAAATAGCAAATGCCGGGGAGGTACCCTAAACGCTTCCTTCCTTGAAAAAATAAACTCCTTCCCCAATTTATCAATTCATTTTATGTATCATCAGTGTCATCAGTAGTAAAAACGGGCGTTAAACACTATTCAAAAAAACATTAAGCGACATTAACCGAAAACTTTTTACCTTGAGAAATTTCGGCCGCGAAAGCCTACGTCACATTTCCCTTTAATGCTCATTACTTTTAGGAATTAATAAAAATTCGTAGCAGCAAATATTTTTTTTTCTAATCGATAATTGTATTACTATCGACGTTTTCTTAAACATTCCGCATTACTCACCTGTAGCAGGAAGACGGAGTAAAGTTGAAGAAGGCTGAGCGAGCGGTCGGCGGCGATACCAGGTCGGGATCAAGGGTCACCCTCGGCGGCGGCGGAGGGGGTGGTGGCGAAAACCTGCAAGTTTAATAGAAAATATGCACTGAAGTCGATAATAGAGCAACATATTTTAGGGAATTAAAACCTTTAAAGTGAGATAACAAGAGCATTTTCTCTTTGTGACAAAAAGTTACTTAACTATTCAGGTTTTTCGCATTTTGGCTGCTGTAATGTCGTCTCCTTTGGATTTATTGACAATCCAAAATGTTCAAGCTTTCTACAATATCAGCTTTATTCCCAATTTTTTACGAACTTAAATATAACAAGTGAAAACGTCAAGCAAAAATGTAACCACTATAGTAAAGCTAGAAGTTTGTTTGTCACCCTCTTGTTATAATTTGTTTGGCATACCGGGCGAAGGGGTATAGATAGTGATTGTGCATATAGTGACAAATGTGGAAAATATAATCATTTTATACTTGAAAAACCACTTTAAAAACTTATTCATGGCCACACAATTTTACCCAGAATGAAGGCGACAAGGCATATTGAATGACATGATAAGACTCAGCGGTTGTTTATTTGTTTATTTCACTTTCATCCTTAAGCGGTTCGTTTCGCACCATTTAGAATGTCCGTTTTGTACAAACCGTCGGAGTTCAAAGCTGCAACAATTTTTGACCGTGCGCAGTTAGGAAAGTTTGAAGACACAGACTGCCTGACCTTCTACGAGGGTAGGTCCATAAGTTTCCGGCCTCGCCGATAAGGATTGTCGCCTACACAAAATCCTTATCTGCTGCCATACCTTATCTATTGGATATTGCGTGTTTACTTTAAGTAGGTATAAATAAATAATATTTATTTTCTTTAATGTAAAGCTTAAAAAAGTGTATTTTTTGTTTCTAGAAACTCATTAAAACGTCGAAACTTTGTCTGCTAATATACGAAAGAGCTGTCTTAGGAAGTAAATACCAGTATCAAACATTAAAACCATTCCCGCAATGCAATTTGTGCAATGTAATCGCGGCCGCTTTGCAACAATGCGCAACAAAGCGGTCACATTTGCCCTCCACCGCGAACCTCTCATCCTGAAACTCACTGGCATAGTAGTGTCCTTAAGTAGCTACAAACCGTCTGTGGTGCCTCAGTAGTAAAAACGGGCATTAAATACTAATCAAAAAAAAAAAAAAAAAAAAAAAAGGAGCTACAAGAAGAAGGTGTAATTACTTAAAAACGTTTTCCTACAAAATTATGAAAGATTGAAGAAAAGTTTTGCTAATGTTTTTCGTTGTCCTTACCGAGATAATTTTCTGGTTCAGAGAATGACATCTATATCCCCTTCACCTGGTAGTGTTCCAGCCATTAGAACAGCACGAGGAAGTTCGGGCGAGTTCTTCCATAACGTAAAATTTATTAGCGGTTTTAAATATAATCCATTTGAACAATGTAAGATACACTTAGCCAAATTTCAGTACAAATGTATTAGTTAATTTCAATCAAAATAATATTAATGACCACAGTTATAATTTCCTTACCTGCGGTTTGCGGAGTCCTTATGAAGGTTGGACAAGGCGCAAGGTGCTGTGAATCCTGCAGGAGGCCCGTAACCTCCGTAAGGTCCTGCAGCGGACATTGCATAATGTGCAGTCGCAGGACTAGGGTACGGACAGGGTGTGGCGAGGTGAGAGCATGGCTTGAAAAGTCCTGGAGACCGCGGTTCCTGCTTGATCCCGCCTCCTCCTGTAACAAAAGCTTCGCTATACTCCTAGCCTTTCCTAATTATAAAATACACACTTTTTAATTTTGAAAGTTGTGCTTTCATATAGCACAATGCTATTATAATCATGAACGTTATTCTAAAACGAAAGTGTGTATAAAAATATAACCAGAGCTCCAGAATTTATCTTCAGAAAATATGGAATTCCAGTTAATTTTGATTATTTAGCAACTAAAATTATGAAGTTCAAATAGTATATTCATAAAATGCGCTTATAAATGTCCAATTCGGCACTTTAAACTTCACTGCTTTAATTGTTTTAAATGGGTTTTAAAACAGTTTAAATAAATAAAAAATTAAAACAATATATCCCGAAAATCGTTTTAACTTTGACCTAAAATTGATCTGATATTTACGGAAATTAAAATGCCGGACTGGAGAGTCATAAGTGTAGCGCCATTTATGGATATATTATTTGTTTTTATCATTTTATTCGATAATAATTATAATAAATTAGAGAGTTGCTCAATAAAGATATTTTGACAACATATTTTTACGCATTCTCATAATTTTGACGATCTTTCTCAAAGTAGGCCCGTTTGATACAAAGCACCTGTCCCAGCGTTTTTAAGACATGCTGAAAACATTATGGACATGTCTTTCCTCCGCAGCCTTCACCACTATTTCTATCGCCTGTGCTGCCTCAGTAGTAAAAAAAAAGGCGTTAAACACCATTAAAAAAACACTACTTCTGATGATGGAAAATGCCTTTCACGAAAGTGTTTCTTCAAGTTGGAGAAAAGGAAAAAGTAAAACTAAAATAAATCTGAACTGCAGAAAGGACAAGGGACACACTTTACATTAATTTTTGTGAGATATTCAGCAACAACATTGCAATGTGTGGCTGTGCATTATCGTGATGCAGCATCCAGCATGTTGCATGGAAATGAGACCTTGCAGAGTTTTCAGGATCTCCAGTCACAGTTGTGTGTGCAGGTATGGCATTCTAGTAAATCGTTCCTTCAATATCCAGAAATGAGAAGACTTTCGCAATAGAAACAAATACTCGTTTTAGTTTGTATGGAGATTTCCACACAGAGCCTTGCTGTTTGCTCTGACGATAGAAATAATTGTAGCCTCGTTTCATCAGCAGTGATTATCCTTGAAAGAAACTCCGTATTTCCATCAACTTCAACTGCATGTGCATGTGCCCGTACGTTCTTTTGTTTGGGAATCAGAATTTTGGAACAAACACATCTCATGTGCAACTTTCCAGTTACCAACGTATAGGTGGCATCCAGTGAAATTTTTACAATTTCTGAAAGAATTATTAATGCTTTTCTACGATTTTCTGTCATAATGACAATGCTTTTCTCTCATTAGAGCACAAACTGTAGCGTTTGCTGCCCTCTTATCTTCAAGATGTTCTATAGAGAATAATATTAAGTTCTCCACAGACCTCCTGCAACATCGCACAAGCCTCAGCTGGAGATTTCTGAGGCGAAAGCAGCATATTGTTCGTCGCATGTCACCTCCATTTTGCTGTAGACAGAAATGAACATGTCTCAACTTGCACACCTCTCAAGGTGGAAACCGAAATTGACAATCAAACTAGTACGTTGATCTAACAAAAGATTGTAACGTTTAAATGCTATATGATTATTTGTTATTGAACAACTGTAGTTCCAGATTCTCTCATCATAAAATGCCATGTTGATTATTTCTAGAGCACACTGAAGTATAGGCCAAAGAAGCTCTAATAAAGATATTTCAGTGAGCTCCTGATGAATGTTCATAAAAAATATGAATATATATACACAGCTCGTCAACATCCAAACAGTGGATTGTTGCTTAGTTAAGTATATATTCAAATTTTGTCACGTGTTACGATATTGTATAAGGATGTTGCACTTTCTCAGTGAAAATTTGCGATCATTTCAATTTATTTCCTTCTTTTTATAGCTTCGATCAAATTATGGAATCCGAAGGCAACGGACTTTTTCAAAGCTAAATGTTCATGAAAAACAGAATGTACTGCAGTCCTCGATATGCTTAAGGATACCTTTATCTTACTGTAAGTCCCATGCCGAACTTCTTCAATCATCAAGCACACAGCATCGATAGTTTTGGTCGACTTTCACAAAATTTATCACTGACGAATTCGACGAAAGTCTGCAAACCAGATGTAAAAAATGTTTTTCTGGTGGTGCTTCATTACCAAAAGTTGAACGAAGCGATTCTATGGATTGCTGTTGAGCTATGTTTTTACTAAAATCGTAAAAAAAAAAAAAAATCATTCAAGAAAAACCTTGACGTGAAAATTGCTCAAAATTGATTTGTTTAAACACTCACTGTACACAAATTACTCCGTCAGTTTCTAAGCTGCAACTGTTTTTTCACAATAACAAATGTCAATTGGTTAGAAAACAATAACAATTTATCTCAATAGTGCCAGCTAATGGTCGTTTGTATCAACTTAAAAGGTAATCCTCGTATGCTTCCGACAATTACATAAAAGCTACTGTCTGTAACGCCTTCCAGGTAGTGAGGCCGCAATAATTCATTAAAGCTGTCACTATTAACCTCTGCTTATTAAGTCTTATCCTGCTAAAGCCAAGGCAATGACTCGAAGGGTTACTTTAGTACAGCTTATTCAAACTGTCTTATGATTCAAACAACATTTATGCAATCCTAGCATTAAAACACGCTTCTTATGACGTTACAAGTTGTACACAATTAGTCTGATTCTGTGACTGGTTACCTAGCAACAAGTATTCCATGAAGTCATCACCGCCTTCACAACACAATTTCAAACAACGTAACTGTAACGTCCCCCTAACAAGCATACCAACATTCAAACACGAGAATCATGTGATTTGAAACTAAAAAAAAACAATGTAAATTATTAATCATTATAAATTGATTTCAACTATCTTGGAAACATTGAAGTTGCAATTAATTAATCACATTACAGTTTATTTTTAAAACGGTAATATTGAACCATTGGTAGTCTTTATTATACTAACAGAAAACTTCCTTAACCTTACTACATTAACATGCACGAAGTTACTCTGATTGGTAAATGTTAAAAGTACAACCAGTTAAATAAGAAAACATTATTCCTGAGTCCCTATTGATATATAAGAATCTAAATGTTAAATTATTTACCATATTAATAATCAATAAACATTATATTATATATTTACCAGCTCTGAAAAACATGTCAATAGGATTTTTTCATTAGTTGAACTAACATGTTTCTCTTTTCTTCATATACAGAACTTGTCATATTCCTTTTCGTATACATTTCTCGATTTCTGAGAAATTAATAAACCCTCACTTATCCCAGCTTCCTGTATACTTTCTTCTAGGATGATATCTATATTTTCAATATCAAACATTGTGGAATTAGCATCAATTTCCATTTGAATTCTTCAAAACAAGAACAAAATAACAAAATAAATTCTCCAAACCAGCGGAACACAGTAGCGCGTGAGGAAAAAAAGTCACAACCCCCCTCCCCTCCACTCAAACTCTCAAGTGACTGTGTTTCCTTTTAGCCACATATGAAATCGTACAAGATCTCGCACGAAAATGTTCTCTCTGAATCTCCCCCCATTGCACTTACAAGAACGTTCACACTTTCCAGATTTAAAACATAAAATGCAGGAAAACGAACAGCACAACAGCGCTGCCTGCTACTATGGCAACACCAGTGCCAAGTCGGAACAGCAACAACTCTTTTCCCTAGGGGTTGCCAGTGTTCCGTGACTCTATCTAATGACTCTCGTATTTTCACTCTAGTATCTACGAGTTTTAGGTTTTGAAAGTCGTTCTTCTTTTTCCTCTTCTTTTTACAGAGCGAGGTTTGTGAATTCTACATAAGGGATTCTGCTCGTAGCTGTAGAAATTTTGGGCAAATCGAACTTTATTTATTTTCGCCGGTTTATGTACATTTTTAAAGACAAACAATACTGAACTAATTTTCATGCTCCATGCACTCCTAAATCTGTACCGCGCTGAAGGATGTTCAAGTTGTGGTCAGAAAGCTATCCTCCTGAGCTAATATCGCAAATGGCGCAGATATATTACAACTTTTCAAATTTGTTTAGTCGGTAAATTATAATGACGGCTTTATGGAAATTCTAAAACAGCGCAGGGTAACCGTTGTAGCCCGATAAAGTCGATGAAGGGTAGGGTAGGCAGAATCCAAACAAAGAGCCTTGCTCCGGAGGGGTGAATTAGCTGTTGACATTTCGGTGCGGATTTTTTTAATAAACTGACGGACCGAACCTTGCTCGCGGGCATGTTTGCACACCACTTCTCTCTGAGACGCTGTACAGACAGGTCCTATGGAATTGTCGTGGAATTTAATTAACAGGAACTACAATTTACCGCGCATCTTATTTGAAAACTCTTATGTCAAACCGAATGCAGTTGTAAATTCTTCGAAATTGATTCCACTTTGATTAGAGGCTATGAAAGAAAAAACAAAAAGTAACACTTTTATAATGAAACGTGCTCTGCAAGTAATTTGTCACAGTTTGAGCTCCGTCCACCATTAATATTCTCACGTTTATTGTCTAAAGTTTAATAGTGGGGGTGTTCTTTATGCTACCCTAAAAACAGTTTATTTGGTTCATTGTAAACATTTTTTTTCGAGGGTTATAAGAGGTGGTGGCAACATTTTATTTTACATTTAGTATACTGTTACACTCCTGCCATGTTTATCACTAGGGTCCGGATTTATGCAAAAAAAAGTTTTTTCTTCTTCTTTAGTGACCGTCAGAAAAAATCTAAGCTTACATTATATTCATTAACTAAAAAACGTTTTGCCCTTTTTTGTACTTTGCTGCCTATTTATATCTTTTTATATTTATTTTAATTTTTTTTATTCACGGAATAAAAAGTAATTGTTTTAACTTTCGTAAAATATGTATAATTTTATTACAAAAGTGATATAAGCCCACGTTCCTAAACTGAGATCCGCGACATTTCCTAGTGCTCCTTGAAGAAATTGGAAGAATAAAGAAATGACCAGGTCTAAAAATTAGGAATTTTGTGCGGCAGTGAGTCGTGTGTGGTAAAAATCGAGTAGAAATGATTGAGGTGCATATTTGACATTCCGCAGGTGACAATGGAAGTCATCCCTTTGTATTAATGTATGCAGGGACGGCGCGAAGGCCATGACTGGAAGGATGTCTGGTGATATCTAAAAAATTAAACAAAAAGCGAAAGAGTGAAGCAGTAGCCACCGCCAAGCCTTTGTGTGAAGAAGATGCCACGTTCCCTAAAAGGAGTCCTGGACGAAAGCGTGAAATGAATTAATTTTATTAAATCACGACCTAAGTATACCGGGATATTCAAAGTGTCATGTGATTACACGGGGTGTTTACATATATCGTTACTTCTTCACACAGAAATAAGGTGACTATCTCGAGACGAAAGTTTGACTGGGCTCTTTGAAATGAGTGCTGAATCAGAACCTGCCTGACTGACATTGGGAGACAGGTTATGTGATGAACACTAGATAATATTTAGGTGATATTTTTCAGAAAGTTAATAATTTAAGTCTCTCATTTCAAGGAAGAGCAACTAGCATTTGACGCCAACGATACAGTGCAAGAGTTCAAAAAGAAAATCAAGAACATTTGGGCAAATCAATGAACAACGGCAATATTGAGAGCTTCCCAATGGCAAAACAATTTCTAGACGAACTAGATTCAGAAATACCTGGGGATATCTTAAATGATTTTTCAAGTTCACATACTAAGTTACTTGATAGTTTCAACAGTAATTTTCTGGAAGAACTCCATGAAAAAAAAACGGAAGAAAACTTTTGTGTTGCAACCCATTCTCTGCTATGTCAGAAATTCCAGGCTCTCTGTCAACGCAGCAATATGAATGCTTGATTGCTTTCACGTCAGATTCTATGATAAAAAATAATTTTTCAAATGAGAAGCCACTATCTGAATTCTGGTGTTCGTTATAAGAAAGCTAAAACCATCTATTTGCTCTTTGTAGGCACTTATTTATGTAAATCAGGGTTCTCTGCTTATCAGGTACTAAAACAAAACACAGATCACGTCTTGATGCGACTCCAGCTTTCCCAAATTCAACCAGATATAACCAAGTTATGTTAATCAGTTCGAGTATCATTTCTCTCATTAGAACAGTTTTTTTACGGTCCCAAGGAACATTTTTGGTTTTGCAACATTAAAAATGGTTTATACCAGATCTATGAGGTTATATTATAAATTTACAGTACTTGTTAGTTCGTTTTAATATGCATTGCCTTAATATGTTTTTTTTTTTTTTGTAATGTATATAGTGAATTTAGAATTGAACCATTTTTATAATGAAATAAACTAATAAAGCATGATTCACATGTCTGCAGATCTAAATTGTGAATGTTCATATGGTCATGCAAGTGTTAGGTGAGAATTAGTGCCCAGTAATGAACTTTCCCATTGAAAAGTTTGGGAACCACTTCTATAGCCCAACAATGTGTTCATCCTTTCTAGGAAACTCTCATAGAAATCTTAAGCCGGATAAGTACTTCGCTATAGTGTTTGTTTTCATTGTGTTCGTTTGTGAACTGTTGATCTCAATTTGCATTATTGACTTATAAAAATAATCTCGACAGCTACAGCGGACACAACAATGAAGCGATAAGCAAAATCACTTAGATGCCGCTCGCCCTTAATAAAAAAGAGACTGTATCTCATTCTCACTAAAATACCGACTTACTATATTACCAGAGGCCTCAGGTAACACTTGCATTTGGGAGATATCCGGGGTTCAAATCCCTTTGGGCCGGGAATCCTTATCTTCTTCTTTGTGTGTGGGTGTGGGGGGGGGGGGTTTCTCAAGGTCGCATAGCGAATACTGAATCTTTCCTCTCCACGAATCCATTTCCCATTCTCCCATTTCGTATAATTCACCAAAGCCTCTGTCGGTACCAGATTGGATATTTCAAGCATTGTGTTCTGAACAAAATATCTTTAGCATTAAATATAGTCACCATTTCTATCGAGGATCTTCTGCCAACGTGGTGGAAGACTGTGAATTTCATTGTAATAGAACTACTTACAGTGTGAAGCAAAAATTCATCCATTGCAGTTTCCAAATCGGCAAAGATTTTGAACTGCTGCCCTCGGTGCAGTGTTTGGAAACATGGTGGCCCACTGCAGTCTCTCAACTAAGACGAAAAATGGTTTCACTTTTGCTGTATACAGATTTGCATTATCACGCAGGCTTCTTAGTCCTTCGAATTATTCATAAACATTTAAACATGATTAGGGTTAGTGCAAGATGGGTGCCTAGACTTCTTTCCTCAGTTCAAAAGCAGCAACGAGACATCTGTTGTCAGGCATTTTTGGAGCTCTGCCGTGGCAACGAGAGAGAAGTTCTGCAAACCATTGTTACAGGAGATGAAACTATGGTCCTCTACTATGATCTCTTGTCCAAAAGAGAATCACTGGAGTGCTGTAAACTGGCGAAGCATCGCTTCTATAGGTCACTCATTCAACCAAGAAGATCATGGCCACCATCTTTTGGGATTGTGAAGAAATATTCTTCATTCACTTCAAGGAGAGGAACACCACAGTAAATCGGGAGTACTGCACTGGCCTACTGCACAGACTACGTGCTTCCATCAAAGAGAAAAGACGAGGAAAGCTGAGTGATGGTGTGCGCCTTCTTCAGGACAACGCACCTATGCACAACACTTGTTGCAAAGGAAGCTGTGAAGAACTGTTCATGAAGATCCACCATCCACCCTACACCCCAGATCTAGCTTCCAGTGACTATTTCTCATATCAACACTCAAAAAGGACCTTCGAGGAACGAAATTTAGTGTGACGAAATTTTTTGGGGGGAGGGGCGAAATGTTAATTCAAAGATGTGAGAAGTGTATTGTAATAAAGGGTAACTATATTGAAAAGTTAAAATATAGTTTTTGTCTTTATCATATCCAGAAAATGGTTAGGCAGGAAACTCTCGTATACTGAGAATCTTGTTATTTATTTATTTTCAAGCAGTGAAAGACCTTCTCCTCAACTCATCCATTTAAGTTCTTTAAATGTGGAGCCTTCAATGGAACAACGGTCACCTGGGGCATGCGAATACTAGGAAATAGAGAGGGAAGCACTGTAGTTTTGAATAGGCTGGCAAATGACCTTATATCGATCTGCGAGAGACAATTCTAAGAAATTTGTGGGGGGGGGGGGTAACAACTCAGCTGCATAAATGTAACAAATAACTGCTAGCGAGGAAGATGAGAGCGGTACAGCTGTGCAACGTTCCTACAATGTGTTCGGCACGGAAGGAAGAAAGATACTAATCTGATTTCCCTATAATCACAAACAGAAAATGAACTCGACCAGAAATCAATCTTTGGTTCATTCGCCAGGACTACTCAAAACTGCTTTACTTTGTCTAGTTGAACAATTTCATGATGTCCTGAAAGGTGAACGTTCTGTTGTAACTGGTATGAGTTCTTCCGAAATAGTTTGTTTTAAATGTGCTCCAATCACTTCAGAGGAAGTAGAACGTTCTTTTTCCATTATGAAAAATGTTCTCTGTGACAAGCGGCTGACTATGACAGTTGATACCTTGAAAAAACATCTTGTTGCTTGTGACCAAGAAAAGTAAGTATAATTACTTTAATTACGTGATAAGGAAGATATTAAGTATTGAAAATGTCTATTTTCATTAACAATGAGTGATATTGCTCTTTGTTTTCACTCTTAAATAAATTCCTAATTTATTATATTACTGCCTATTTTCAGTATGTTAAGTACTTTTTGCCTGCCTATTTTTTTCAAAATAAATGCCTGATCTTCAAGGCTTTGGTTATTACTTTATTGAATGGAATAATTTCTAGCACGGCATGATGCGAGATGATAAAGTTCCCCAAACAGTAAATAGCTGTTACTTATGTTTTAATATACGATGCCAACACATTATAGTATAGACGTCTCTCATTGAGAAAGCGTTCATCAACCGCACAAGTGTTCCGTCATTTCACTGCAGCACTTGGGCGAAACAAAACGGCCTATTGTTACTAAAGTAGGGGAGCCGTAGCCCATAGAGAATGATTTGTTATTGAGATTCCACTGGAGTAAGGGTGAGATTTGTTACAGTGTTCACTTGATTTGCTATTCATAATGCCCTGTGGGAGAAAAACTGCACCCTTGTCAGCTGTAAAAGGGATGCAGAAAGACGCGAGAAACGTGCAAAAATGCTAGACATGAACGAGAGAGGCAAGAAAATTACCTTTGAAAAATATAGAAAAAAATCTAGAATAATAAACAAACAAAGGGAAAAATTGTTGGGTATGGAAAAAAACAGTGGGGCAGACTGGCTTTTTGTATAGAGTAGGTTGAAATATCCGAATTCGAAAAAAAAAAAAAAAAAAACAAACAAAAAAAACGGATAGTTTAATTTCGTGCCTTTGAGCTGTTATCATAAAATGTTTATTTTAAAGTTATTTCATGTGACTGTCAATAATATAAAAGATAATTAAAAAAATTTGCATGTAATAAAGAGATAAATCATAAGTCAGCAATTTTTTTTATCGCGAACACAAAAATCTAAGATAACGATTGAAAGTATGTGGTATTTATTGCCGAGTCGTGTCATCAACGGAGTGGAGAATAAGCAAATTACAGACAACCGGACATCATTTGTTTTTATGGCATGAGCAAAAGTTACACACAACTATTTACACAGTATTGCAGGTCTCCCAGTAATTCCACGGCGCTTAGAAGTTGTCTCCAAGTACATTGACAGTCATTGTCAACAATGGGGAAGGCGCTGAATACCATCTGTTGCATGTGAGTTACTAACCTGAGCCATCTCGTGTCGAAATGTCTGCTTTGTTAGCAAAACCTTTCGCATGCAATGGCTGCTTCACTTTGGGGATGAGATCATAATCACAGGGACTGAGATTGGGCCAATTCCCATTGCCACCACTGTAAAAGACACTTGACACTGTCGCGTTATCGTGGAGAATAATGACGTTGTTCAGAAGTTCTGGTCGTTTGGTGCGTACGGAACAGTACAATTGTGACAACAATTCACAGTGTTCCTCTCACGCACTGGATGACACACAAGCACACCTTGACATGACTTTTGTTGGTAAAGGAGTTTGGCGGAACTTGTGTTTGCGTGGTGGCCCAAGGAGACGTCATTCACTGGACTGTCGCTTGAGTTCTGCTTCATACGCCCCTGCCCACGTTTAGTTATTGTAATGATGCGATTCAACATGGCTTCCTGAAATCTTGCCAGATTGATGCGACATGTTTCCTAGCAAATCCACTTTTCTATCTCACTTAATTGATTTGACACCCATTTTGCACAATTTTCCACGTGTTCAGGTCCTCCCGTAAAATGCGGGCACTGTTTTACCGTAATTCCTGTTTGCTGTTCTAATTCCACAAGTATCCGGCGCCTATCATCACGCAAACACTGTTCACCACCATCATCCGTACATCCTTGTCCGCGGAACCACTGTGCGGCAGATCGGCAATCAACATTCTGCCCCGTTTGAAGGCCTCTGCCTACCTCGCCACTGTTGGATAACCCAGTGAGAAATGTTCTTTTCACATAGGCATGTTGTTCACTCTCCATTCCTGACCACTGTTGCTCAGCAACTGAACTTTGGGGCTTGCTGAGACATGCAGCTCTGGTCACATGCACTATCTGGTGTCTTCATTCGAAAGTACATTCCATATATTTTTAATCCTACATCTTACATTTTTCGCGTTGGCCCTTGTTCGAGAGTAAAAAAAAAATATAGTTGCCATGACTTATTAAAAAAGTTATTTATTTCATTACTCACGCTTGAATCTGTTTATATATAAAGGCAATCCTACGGGAAAATACATAAATCACTCTTGAAATACCGCCTCAGCAGTAAAAACGGGCGTTAAACACTAATAAAAAAAACGAAAAAATAAACAAAAAACCTTTGAAATGAATTCTCGGCGTTTAACTGAACCGAGTAGTGCTTTTGACAAGTGATTGCACTGTCTGCAACTGTGTGTGTGTGGGGGGGGGGGTAAAGCGTACTTAGAGGCATTGTGAGGATTAGTTTTCGAATTCAATCCTTAGCTTGGGCTTTAAGGTGACAACTTTTTATGCCTCTCGTAAAAAGAGAAGGGCAAAGAATGAATACGGAAACGAAAGATACTTGGCATGACGGAAAAATAATTGCTCACTGCAAACATTTAAAATAAAACACTACAAACACGATGAGGATATCAAGAAAGAAAAAATTATACCAGTTTTTAAAAATGTATCATCTCTTAAAGTCACTGTATACAAACATTTCATATAAAAGAGAGTGGGAATAATTAAATACAAGGAAATGTATAAAGGAGAGTAGCAAAAGAGTGCAGAGGAGAGAGAAGGAAAACATGAATAAATTAGAAAGCAATTTTAAAAGTTAAAGAGTACTTTTTCTTGTTTTATTTACTTCTATATGTAATAAAAATAAACATAACCACCTCTCAAATATAAATTTCATGTCTATAAATTAACAACTTAAGCCCTCGAGAGTTCATGTTCAAAATGTTCGTTTCATCTCATTTTCAAATTTCTTTACCCGAAGATGTATGTTAAGTTCAGAAGTGAGTGAAACACCTCGGTGCTAGATCTGGGATGCAGAGAGGTGAAGTTGGTTTTGAGTGTTGCTGAGATCCCAGTAATGTGGGTGCCTGTAAGATTAATGCATTGGTTTTTTTTCACCGTTTTGCTACAGCAGAATCTCAGGGTATTTCGCTCAAAGGACTAGGACAGATGTAATTTTGTTTATTAAAGAGGGAAACACGACTTTAACAGAATTGATGCTTATTTTGTATAAAACTGGTTCGCATATATTTTCGAAAATAGTTACCATATTTACGCGAGACTATCTTGTTTGTTAACTTAAACGCCATAAGATAAAGCATGTATCAAAGGAATAATTAACATTTTTAAAGGATTTATTTACAAAAAATGTTATTTACCACCCGATGATGAACTTTAGCTCTTTCTGCCAAAGCTACAACTCTGTTATTACATTCTTTTGTTATATGCATTTAAATAAATAAAATGGGTGCTGTATTTATGCGAATATAATGTCATTGAATGTAATGCGCACCCCAAATTTGAAACTTAAAATCTTATAAAAAATGGCATATTGTTGCACGGCGTTTAACACTTTCGTTTCAGTGCGCAGGTGGTGCTTGTTTAGCTAAACACAGTTCTTTAATGTTTATTTTCAACTGCTTAATTTTTGTCTTAATTCGGGATCAACATTCAACATATGTTTGTACTTGTTTTTTATGTAAACCAGAGAAGAAATTTCACTTTCACAAAGGAAGTAGTTACAAACACCAACAAAAATGTACAGCTTTTTCTGAGATCATTGGATACTTATTTTCTCTTGCCAGCCAGAAGTCTGTTAAATCCATTTTCTTGATTTGCCTGAGACTTCAGTCACATGATAGCTGGATCAGTTCGTCTTTCTCGTAAGTTTCTGGTAAAGCAATAGAAAACGGGTCTCTAATATAAAATTCTGTATCCAGGTTTTCAGGGAAGTAAACATTGAAATCTGAGATGAGACTCCCTTAATATTCACAATGAAGAGCAGTTTCATTTTCACTTAAAACATCCAACAACGGAGGTTTTTTCTTTCTCTCTCTCTATTTGATTTATTTACGGCCCTTCTTTAACATCTCAGGTCATCAGCGTCCCATTCAATTCAGGGCGTGAAATGGCCTACAAATTTTGCTCAGAGGTCTCTTCTTCAGGCTCTTCTTGAGGTTCTTTATCGTGACGTAAATGTACGACACGGGACCCACGGCTTTACTTCCCTTCCTAAGGAAGTCATACTTAGAATTTTTACACCCGAAAAAATCCATTGGTCCTGGCCGGGTTCGAACCCGCGATCTTGGGTTTAGGAGGCAAGTATGGAAACCACTACACCACCAGGACCGACTCAACAATGGAAAAATAAATCACAGTAATAATAATTAATAAGTTATCCCCGGAGTGGGCCATGTCAATACTGTTTCAATGGTGAAGCATAATGTCGGTACTAGTGATGTAATCATACTTGTCTTCTAAACCCAAGATCGCGGGTTCAAACCCGGCCAGGATCGATGGATTTTTTCGGGCGTAAAAAGTATGGCTTCCTTCGGAAGGGAAGTAAATCCGTGGGTCCTGTGTCGTAGATTTACGGCATGTAATACAACCTCAAGCCTGAAAGAAGAGGCCTATGAAAAAATTTTACATGCTGTTTCACTCCCTGAATAAAATGGCACCTTGGGTTGCTGATGATTTGTTGAGACTAAAGCAGAATTTCAGAGCAGCATATGGTTCGTCGCTTCTCAGTTCCATTTTGCTGTATGCGGAACTGAACATGTTGCAACTTGCACTGCTCTCACAGACAGGAGCTGGAGGTGACAATAAAACTAGCACCACGTGTATATTACGCATTAGGCTTTTAATGTTAAATTTAAGCGAGAGAAATTATGTCTGCGAAAGAATTATGGTCATTCTTTACTGAACAGCCCTCGTGTATTACAGCATATAAATCTTTTAGTTCAACTAGAAATTGTGAGGCACGGGGTTTAATCTTCATTAGTCATACGAATTACTACGAAGAATAGGCCAAAACCGACTGTTGTTCTCTTCAAATGTTTGGGAAACAGAGCCACGCCTAAGCATAACATCTTAATACCGTCTTTAATTTTAAGACACTTTGTTGAATAATTCTGTCTAAACGTAAGCTAAGAATAGAACTCACAATTAGACCAGTCATGCAGAACACGTGTTTCCACTCGCAGCCTTGATGAAATATTTAGTATGTTGATTAGCTTTCTATTATTGGGATATCCCCAGAGAATCCGTGAAGTTAATCTGTCAACATATAATTATTATCAGCTGTTTTCTGCTGAGGTTTGATCTCATTAATACACCCGGCACCCTAATTAGTGAAGAGATTCCAATCAGGGCTCAGCGTGCAGATTCAATACGTTAATACGATTACACTTTCTTTTGTCTTTATCCCGCACTAAATACTTTGCAGCCCTGTGCCGGGTATCATTGCATAAATACAGATGAATACATGAGGTGTTCAGTGCACAAGTGGCGTAACTCCATCTAGGGCAGTTTACAGATAAAGGCAAGCTCTTGAAAATTGACACAGAAAATTAAGGAATATATCAATATACTTTATTGAAATATATATAGTAATATGCATTGAAGTTTATTGATATCTGCTAGAATAATACCTTTTGTGTAGACAATGACATAAAATACTGCAATTATAGTAAAATGTGAAGTTGCTCAGCTTGTGCTCCCAATAACTCAATTCACTCAGTCACTCCCTAATACTTTATTTACAGTGCTCGAATTTGTAATACATTAGGGCATCATTTTCCTTCCCAGACCTTGTCTTTTGAACTCATTGACAGAATGTGTTGGAAAGTTTTTTGAAATATAAACGACACAATGAAGAGAATCTATCATGTTCTTTTTCTTAGTTTGTCCTAGATGCTGCCCACTGTCTGATACACAATTTTGGTTTTACTTGCTATCTCGGAGTATAAAGCAAGCGTCTGCCGTTGCCATGGTAACAGGTCGCAAGTGCAGGCAGGATTGGGATGTACCAGAAGATATAAGTGTAAGAATGGTAGCAAAGCAGCGCGCCGTTACTAATACATTCATGTCAGTACTCACAGAACACTTTGGTAATTATTAATTTCATGATTTTCCGTTTTTATCTCTAATTTAAACTATATCTGAGTGCTGCCGTCACAAAACGCCTGGTCTTGTAGAGAGCCTCCTGTTTCATTGATGACAGACTTTATGGGGGGGGGGGAATGTGTGTCGTTGATCCATAGCAACTCAGAACGATGCGCGAGCTGGCGAGCATTGCCAGTTTGGTAATTTGAGACTTCGTTTAGTTATACATATTTTAAATTTTAAATTTACTGGCATATTGATTTAGTCACTTGTTTTATAGTCTGTAACTACAAAACATTTTTGGATTGATAATTGCTATGTTGAAGCGATTAGTGTAGCTTCGGTTAACTATAGCGACATTCCGGTGTATAAGATGCATTATTGCATTTACAAGTACAGACAGTGAATCTTGTGTAAGTAAAAAGTTCATATTCCTGCTATAGTAGTTTATGTACAAATACAGTAGTTTTTCATTTACGCCCATGTTTACTACTGAGGCACTAAAGGACACTGATGACACAAGAAATGAAACGATAAATTGCGAAAGGATATTTTTTAAAGGAAGGAAGCCTTCCAGTCTTAAGTTTGGGGTACCTCCCCGGTATTTGCCATTCATGAGGACAGAAAAATCTGGAAAAAACTGTCAGGGAGGACGGTCATGGCGGGATTCGAACCCCAGACCTTCCGTTCATGAGTCCGCGCCTTAAGTCATCGATGGTAGTGTTGTAGCAGTGAAACTATTGTCAAATCACAATTTATGTTCGTATAAGGAGATATTCAAAAGAGACGCGAAATGATTGTTCCTGGATAGAGTACCCTAACAAAAATAACACTCGCTATTTCACTTATGTGAAGACATTTTAAAATCGGCCAATGAAAAGAAACAAGATTTTGAATTTTGACCAATCAAAGCTGGATAACGCAGTGAAATTATGAGGAAAAAATTATCAAATTCATTTTATCACGTGACGTGCATTTGTCTTGTGGTGAGTATAGTTAACTCTATACCTCCACTATATAATTCCTGGGCACGCATCACTGACTACTTTTCTTTGTTTTCAGTAATTGTAAATTTAACTAACTTAATGTGTATTCACTCAAGCTATTGGATTTGCGTAATCAACCAAACAGTCTCAAATCATATTTTGTAAATTATGTAACAATGTCTGCCTAAGCAACTATAAATCTCAATAAACAGTTGTTTTGAATGGAAAAACGTTTTGTTTTTCTGAGTTGTATTATAAGTCGAACTGTGGGGATTGTTAACAGTCGACTTTTGTCTATTTCATTCTCGCAATTTCTGAATAGGTAGATATTAATAAGTAAGTATAACATTTTATACAATTATTAATAATCTGTGCGCGAATTTGAAATATACATTACTTTTATTCTTGTTCTATTCATGAAACCGTCCTAAATCAGTATTGAGCTCTTCTCTATTGGCATTACTAACAATCGATATTTGTCTGTTGTTAGATGACTTGAAAAGGCTAAGTATTCATAATCAAAAATGTGCAATTATTACAATATTGAAAGTGAAGGAATTATATTTATATTACTGTTTTATTTCTGAAATAGTCCTAATAAATATCACTCGAGGTTCTGAGCATTTTCCAGATAAATTCGCTCATTAGTTCGGTAATTTATCGCCAACCTGAGACCTTTTTGTGATATTACTTGGGTTAAATTTTCACGCAACTTTAAGTAAGCGTTAAATGAGCACGGCGATATTACACATGATTTCGCGAAATTAACGTGCTTATGTGATGTTTGTGCTTTGTGATTTTATAAGGGTTTGTAGCTACCCGCCACAATCATGGCATAAATCGTTAACGTGTTTTTACGCCATGTTGCTCTTTTGGTATGACTATATAATGAGAATAACTTGTTTTTGACTCCGGTAGTTCTCCATATGCAATCCGATTCTTCCTAGTGGCAGTCCTGGGAAACAAAAAACGAATAAGGTGACCTTAATTGTGCATGCCAATATATTTGTAGCAATAGATACTCAATATTATTTTCAAATTAATCTCCTTTATGTGGAGGCAGGGCTGCACCTGCTATTTATGTCACGAGTCGCCACTGGACATCCCAATAATACTACAAAGAAAACAAAAACACTAGGATGTAGCTCTTAGAGCCGAAACCTTTCATTTTGTTTGTAAATAAGAATATAAAAGTGTACTTCACTAATGAAGGTAAATGCACAGGATACAAGAACACTCTTCAACAAAACTGCCACGAGTGGCCCAGGTCGTTAAGGTGTGGACACGTGAGCGGCGGATCTGGGGTTCGAATCCCACCAGGCCCGTTCTCCGTGACTGAGGTTGTTTCCACATTTTCCTCAGTCCTCATAAATGGCGAATGCCGGAAAGATACCATAAAAGTAGTGTGCCTGAGTAGTAAAAACGGACGTTAAACACTAATAAAAAAAATTCAAGAGCAAAAATACTCGAGATGCTAAAGAGCATCCATAAATAAACGAAATAATTGTTAGTTTTTACGGTTTTGTCCCCGCGGTAGTGTGTTTTGTATCATCTTTATATTATTTAGGACTTGTTGGGTGGGAGATATGGTCTTATGACCTTAATTCTGACATGAAAAATTTAAAAAATACGATATCCGTGTCCTGTGTCAAAAAGTGGGTAAAAATTTAAAATGTAGATACAGTAGAAATGGTAAGGTGTGTATGTGTATTAGAGTAACTTTCACCAGCATCAACAGACGAAAACACTACCCACAGTCCCAAAGGAATTGAGGGCGCCACATTTCTTTAAAAGACTGGATGAGTAGACATTTTCCGAACAGGTGTATCGCATCACTCTCTGATATTTTCACGCCGCTGTCTCTCTAAGTTCGCTCACCTCGGTATAACCAAATAACAAAAATGATGAAGCTAAGTTACTGTATGCTCTGAGAGGGGCCCCTGGGGCTGGCGTAATATAATTGTGTACACGGTGATATCGGCAAATTGGGGGTCTGCAATATAACGCGGTGAACAAATATTTGCCGGCCCAGAATATTCCCTTCTACGTGCAGTGGAGGCGGCTTTGAATCTGCAGAACATGCTACCTAGCCTCTCTTGTAGCTCATTTGGCGCACACAACAACTCCAAAAAGTTCATTGCGGCAGCTATAATTTTATTTATGCAAGTTTATCATTATAACGGCGTGTGGATCGCATGCCATAAAGTTGTCTAGCAACACGTAGTAAAATGTTTATCAGAGCATCAGAGCATGTTTATCCTAGAAAGAAAGAAGAAAAAATATATCAATTTTAGTGAATTCCGAAGGAATGTGTGTGCGCGCGCGCGTGTGTGTGTTAACGCTCTAGAGGTCACACTTTTTATTTTTTCACAAAGAAACTCGGCATATAACGATCAATTAACAAATGATTCACCAAATCAGCAAAATTTAACATTGTGTGTCGGGTTAACCTAAAACTAAAATTTAAAAATCATTTAGAGGCCGCAATCATTTGTTTCTCTCAACGAAATTCGGTATATGCTATTGAAATAAGATGAAAAAAAAAAGTCTGTGAAAATAAGCGAAATCAAACTAATAGGAGTTGGGATTCACCGGAAACTCAATATATAAAAATAATATTATTTTGCAACGAAACTTGGTATATAAAACTGAAATAAAATAAGAAAAATTGTTTCAGAAAATCAGGTTAAACCTAAAGTGAACTTTTAGAAATCGCTCTAACAGACGTAACTTTTGTTTTCGCAACAAAACTTGGTATTATGCCATTGCAATAATATAATAAATATATTTTTTCGAAAATCAGCGAAACCAGACAATTAGGAAATGAGGTTTATCTGAAACTCAAAATTTAAAAATCGCTCTAACAACACCAATATTTTTGGCAACAAATCTCGGTATATACCATTTAAACAAATAAGAAAAATAGTGTCTGAAAATTAAGGAAATCGGACCATTAGAAGTCGTGGTACACTGACACTAAAATTTAAAAAGCGCTCTAGCGTTTACTTTTCTCTTAGTTGTAAATAACATTGATAATTCATCATTTATAGCGATGCATAGTATCAACAACACTTTCGTGAAGATAGCCATGGTGAATGATATATTACTGCCACGCTCATTGTATACCCAACCGGTGTCAAAAGAACACGCAAAGTGCTCTTACGTTACTCCATATCCCAACAATACTCTCTCGCGGCTGTACGTTTATCTGCTGTTAATACTAGACTGCTATTGAATGAAGCTATTACACATATATACCTGGAGTTTGTCTGCTGTTAAATCCTAGACTGTTATTGGCTGAAGCTAAAATATTAATAGTTTTTTTAATAGTGTTTAACTCCCGTTTGTACTACTGAGGCACCACAGGCGATGCACACTGATGATACATGAGATGAAATGATAAATTGAGAAAGGATATTTTTAGGAAGGAATCATTTTAGACCTAAGTTTAGGGTAACTCCCCGGCATTTGCAATTTATGAGGACCGAGGAAAACCTGGAAAAAACCTCTGTCAGGGAGGACGGGCTTGGTGGGATTCGAACCCCAGACCTCCCGCTCACAAGTCAGCGCCTTAACGATCTCGGCCGCCCGGACTAATTGCACTGGCTTGGCCCGTCTTCTACATGAAAAAGGAAATGACCAAGGTGAATGTTTTGAATTGTGGGCTTCTGTAGTAGACACACGAGTCACTGCTTCCTCCCAATTTCTGTAAACTCAAGCGCTCTGTAATAACCTTCACAAATTCAACTTGCTGAGGAATTCGCTTAGTTTATGCACCTCCTGCGTGACGGACTTTTTCATGTATACTCCTAAGCTTTAATTATGTCACTAAATATTGACAGTACAATATATTTATACTTGAAAATGCTGTTCCTAAGCCACTGCATTGAAAAGGAAATGACTGCCCTGCACTTATGAAGAAGAGTGAAACATATATCTTAATTTTCATATTACTTGTAGATATAGATTTTAAGATTTTTTCTTCGCTTTAACGTCCCTCTTAAATATGAAGATCAAAAGAATGCATGAGTAAATGTTTTTACACCCTTGTAAATAATTCAGCAGTGTTATGATCTAGGCAAGAAAGCATTTATTCTTAAGTATAGGGACGAAACATAAACACTGTTTGTTTACATATTAAAAATGACGTTAGTGTTTACAAAATCTACACTGTCGTGTTTTGTATTAGGTGCATTAACTGAGATCAGCCATAGCCTACCTACCTTGTGTGCTGCTCTGGTGAAACTCTGGCACGTACTGTTCACTGTCGTCTGTTTCACAGCTGCTTCCTGAAACAAGCATACAGATGACCGAAACTGTATGTATGAAATATGCAAATGCTTATTGTGTTCAAATATACCAACAAGTTGGAAATTGGGTGAGAAAATTGCTTTTGTGTCCCATCTGCATGAAAAATATAATGAGATATTTTAAGAAAAGGAAAAGGAAACTTCAGGTCCTAATAACTTAAAAATAACATTCCCCTCTCCCCTTACCCCCAAAAAACTGAATAACACAATAAGATAAAGTTCACGGAATATAGTCGCAGAGACAGTAAGGGGAAAAGAAGCAAGACCGTGTGATTAAACATAGATGAGACTAAATAAGTACTAAAATAAAAAGTAAATATAACGAATTAAAGTACAAACAAAGAAATACGCATTTATTGTTTTAAAAATAACAAACGATGAAAAATATAAAAAGATGCAAAATAGCAAGAAGAAATAAAAGAAGAAATAAAGGAAGGAATGAAAGAGGAACAATTCTATGAACAGAGTTAGCATGAGAAACAGAATTGAGAAGAAAACAAAGAATAATAGTAAAAGGGAATAAAAATAGAGAAAAGTAATAATCGAAGAGAAAAATTATGAAGAAATTAATTGATTAAGAAATAAATGTTACAGATCCCCCCCCCCCCCAGACGCTCTTTAACAGTTCAGGTCATCAGCGTCCCATTCAATTCAGGGCGTGGAACGGCCGAAGAATTTTGCTCAGAGGTCTTTTCTTTCAGGCTTGAGGTTATTTTACGTGCCGTAAATGTACGACACGGGACCCACGGCTTTGCTTACCTTCAGAAGGAAACCATACTTAGGATTTTATGGCCGAAAATATCCATCGACATGGCCGGGTTTGAATCCGCGATCTTGGGTCTATGAAGCAAGTATGGTTACCACTACACCACCATGACCGAAACATAAAGGAAGATTAAATTTATTATTGAGAGGAAAGCGTTGAACAGAAAAAGAAAATAGATGCATAATTAAAAGCAAACATCGAGAGCAAATGAAGAGCATTGGGAAAAGTTGTAATAAATGAAGAAGAAAATTTTTAAAAATTAACATAAAATACGGGAACAAAGAAGACATTAGAAAAAAGCATTAAGAAAAGAGAAAAATACAGAAGTAAACATTTGACAAAAAATACTAGAAAGAAAGAAGAAAAAAATAATGAACAGGAAATAAATTAATGAAGTCAAATGAATGTAAAGAAACAAACAAAACAAAACATGACACTAAATAATATAAAACTAATGTAAATTTATATACAGAGAAAAAAGAAAGAAAATAAAGAGAAAGGGAAAAAAGGAAAAGAAGGAAACAGAGAAAAGAAACAGAGAGGACGAAAAGAAAAAGGAAAGAAAAATAAAAGGACGACTAGAGAAAGGAAAGAAGGCAAAAGAAGGAAAGAAAAAAAATAGCGGAGGGTAAGAAATTGTAAAAGAAAGTACGAAAGGAAAGGAAAAGAAAGAAGAGCAGAAGAAAAGACAGAAAAAGAAAGAGGAACGGAAAAAAGAAAACAGGGAGGAAAGAAAGATGGAAGCAAAGAAAAAGAAATAATGGGGAAGAGAAATAAAGACGAGAGGAAAGAAAGAAGGAAGAAAATAAAACATAAGGAAAAGAAAAAGGGAAAAAGAGAGAAGGAAAGAAAGAAAAAGAAGAAAGAAAGAAAGAAAGAAAGAAAGAAAGAAAGAAAGAAAGAAAGAAAGAAAGAAAGAAAGAAAGAAAGAAAGAAAGAAAGAAAGAAAGAAAGACGTTCTGAAGGAAGCTACATTATATATGTTGACGATTGACACATTTGCGGTCTCATCGTTTCCATACGATTTAACGTGCGAGACGTGCAGATTAGTGTTTTATGTTGATTGATTGTCAGTCCAGTGTTTGCCCAAGGGAGAGACGGCCTCCCTGTCTGTAGGGGAAGCTAATCACTGTAATGTGGAGCCCTCGCCCCAGGAGCTTGCTCTTACAAGCTAAAACAGATTACATGACCATGTTCCCACTTCGACCCCGACTACACTTTTATGTTACAGTTATTTGACATAAGCAAGTTAAAGTATCTAGTAAAACTTGAAGTATCTGTAAGTAAAACACTTGATGCAGTAATAAAACTGCGTTGCCAGATCAACACGCAGTTCTCAACAATGAGTATTTCCATATTACGAATTAATATTGTATCCAACAAGAGATACAAATATGTGACAATAACTTTCTTTGCGTCCATTACGTGTCCTGTTTTAATAGACAAATGTATTAAAATCAACAATTTCAAACGACATAAATACGAAAAGTCTAAGACTAGACATTTTAAATATGTGATAGCACACACTGTATAAATGTGCATGTGCCTTATTTATCATTAAAGTTTAATATAGACGTAAATAAATTCATATTTGAGTTAAACGAAGAACGGTAAAAATCAAACATTCGACCGACTACTCTGTTACTCCCCCGTCTCTTACATGATGTACTATCAAAAGAAACCTATATATTAATTTCGTTAAAGTGTGTTGAACACGCGTTTCTCGTTATTAGCGTCCACGTATGGCGGCGAGAGAGAACTCAGCTATAATTGGACAAGAGCCTGGCTATGTGGAAAGAAAAATTCACTGGAATTACAATCACAACTAAAGGGGCTGAGGGTGTCATTTAAAACGTTTTGCAACCAGTCACATCCATTGTTGGACAATAATGTTTACAAAAATGTAACTAACGCAGCTGACAACAATGCACCTTGGGCTATCAAAATATTTCTAAGGAAAACTTTACATTTTACATTTTCACACGCTATAAGCTGGATGAAAGAGTAAAACCATCCACGAGAACTAGGTAGCTGTTCATATTGATCAAGTAGTGTTTAGTGCCCGTTTTAATACTGAGACATCAGAAGCGGTGAACACTGATGATACATGAGGTGACATAGAAAACATCCTCAGAATTGAAATAAATTGTCCATAAGTAAAGTTTAGTGGTGAGCGTTTGCTTTCCTTGAATAGCATTCTATCCTCCTAACCAGCCACTGCAACCGAGGGAGACTTTTCTACACACCAAGAGAACAGAAACGCGTCATTTCTTCGCTGAAAGTGGAAGAAAGTGATTTCGCCCTCCCCTCTATTGGCAATGTTTGGGTACCGCTACACTTGACCAAAGAGTCAGGCCTTTTCAGGTTTATATCCTTCAAATTTGTTGATCTTCACAACACGATAAACCATTTATTATATTACAACAAGAAAATAATGGACATAAATTGATATTTGGTTTATTTACGGACGCTCTTTGAAATCTCAGATCATCGGCGTCCCATTTAATTCAGGGCGTGAAACGACCGACAAATTTTGCTCAGAGGTCTCTTTTTTCAGGCTTGAGGTTCTTTATTGTGCCGTAAATGTATGGCATGGGACCCACGGCTTTACTTCCCTTCCTAAGAAAGTCATTTTTAGGATTCTTACGCCCGAGAAAATCAATCATTCGACCCTGGCCGGGATTGAACCGGCGATTTTAATAGACATAGAGAAAGTTAACTTCACACAATCGCATTTCTCTTATTTCGGTTTATATTTTCAGGACAGCGTTTGTGAGTTTCCTTGATATCTGATTTCATACAGACTGGCCGATTACACGTAAGTCACATCGCTTCCCCATTCTCTTCAAAACGGATACTAAGTAAAGCTTACCTTCTTGAAGCCAGGACTCCTGAGCGTGACGGAACTCGTGGAAAATGTCTCCTGAAATGAGAGAAAAAAATTAGTAACGGCAAGTTTCGACATTGTCACTAAGCTCCTAGTAATGCTTTAGCAATAAATGAACAAGTTTCTGCCACTGCTGATTCAGAAACGTTCTACAGTTTCATTTTCCTCAAGATAAAGAACAACGAACTGCTACTTCATCTACCATATTTGCTTTATGCATTATTTTTAAACTCTATGCTTTTTTAAAGAAGTACTATAGAGACAAAGAAAAGACAAATCTGCATAAAAAGGATCTAATTATTCGCTCACTCTGAGAAATTCAGGTTTCACCTACAAAAACACGAACGACGAACACAACATTTTAATGGATAGGAATTCTGGTGACACAAAACTAATATATTGTAGATATTGTCTCAAAAGTAAATTCGAATCATAAGTAAAATATTATTTTAAATATATTCCGATAAGAAATTAAACGAGACTTCAGAAAGCCAGCATTAAAGTTGTTGGGCAAGATTCCGTTAAGAACAGTGGTATTTAAGGTACCTAAGAGTTAAGATGGTCGTCAGATTGTTTGGTATGTAGGAGTACGAAAAAACAGGATTTACACCAGAAGGTAAGTGAATAACTTAAGTGGAAAAAAAAAATCTGATTAACTTTTGGAAATATTGAAGAACGGATATCTAAAAAAAATTTCTAAATTGTTTGAAAAAACGAAACATAATAATAATAATCGACAGTGCTGCATTTTGACAAACCAGATTGACATGTTTTATGTAATTAATGAAGTTAAAGTGTGTAAAATGTTAATATGTATAAAATGAAACTGATATGTATTGAATATCTTGACGCATTTAACCAGATTAATGCATATTTAACTAAATGGACATATTTTAATTAGAAGAAATGCATTTAATTTAATTAATATGCGTAAAATTAAGCTGACATGTATTTATTTCATTATTTTGGCGTATTTGACTTGGTTGACATATTTAGGTAAAATATAGTTAAGTTAATGGTGTAAAATTAAATTGACATATATTTAATTAGTTTGACGTATTTAACTAGGTATATGTGTATTTAAATAGATTAGCGTGTTTTATGTAATTAAATAAATTAATATGTGTAAAATTAAATTCATGTGTTTTAATAGTTTAGCGTGTTTAATTATATTGACATGTTTTAGTTAGGTGAAATGTATTTAATGAAGTTAATATCGTAAAATTAAATTGAAATTTATTTAATTAATTTGACATATTACTATGTTGATGTATACCTATTTAATTGCTTTGACATGTTTTAACTAGGTGAAATGTATTAAATTAACTTAACTGTTCGTACAAATGTGTGTAAAAGTAATTCAACATGCAAAAATGATATCGATTTCTATATTGGTATGTATTTAATTAATTCACTTGTCTCTTTTTGTTGTAAATAATAATTGTATTCTTCACTGCCAGCGGGTGTTAAATGAATAAGTACAGCGAGGGACGGGAGAGGAAGGAACATCCGGCAACATTTTGCAAAATCTCCCACCTCTTGTCGCTTGCTGACTGATCGCTGCTTCTTTCAGCCATCAATGCGGAAGGTTATTGCTAAGGACTGTGTCATTTTCGTTTATGACAAGGCTTTTTATACTTTTAGAGAGTGTGTAAATTTTCTGAATGGTCTTCCGTTTGTGCAATTTGTTTGAGATTCTTTATTTAAGCCCTTTAATTATTATCTCACTGAAAGCACTAAATAATATGCCTTAATTTGCAGAAATGAAGTATTAAAATTGTCAGTGAATGAAATTCTATTTGTCAGTTTTAAAGTTTAATACATAGAATGCTCTTCAATATTTTGTCTAGGAGTCTCTCGCGAGCAGTGATGACACTAATTCTGTATTGACTAACCTTCGGAGTGATGGCGGGGGGAACTCTTGTCAGGAGGGGGCTGACCTTGCCCCCCCTGCTGGTGCAGCGAAAAGAAGTTCCCTGGCGGCGGAGCAGGAGGAGGGGGTTGATGCGACACTGCGGGTGGCATCTTCCCCAGACATTGTGGCGGTGACGACGTGCTCTGGTGGAGTCCAAAAGCTGAACCCTGCAACAGACACTGTGTTGTCGTGTCACCTTGTTTATACATATCCTACGTTGAAACAAAGAATAAATCTGTTCAACATCTGTCATTAAATTTCTATCATTCAGTTCAAATATTTCCATTAGTAGGCTATATCTCAAAACTCTCACGCACAAAACAATAAAAAAAAAAAAAAATCCCATCCCCAAAGGCATTTTGTGTGGACTACATCATTATTATGTATTGTTGTGTGTGTGGGGGGATATATATATATATATTATGTGTTGTGCATTTAGAATTCCTCACAAAATGTCCATGTCAATAGAGGCAACTATATCCGTTTGGTTTGGTATCTACTCGTATCTCAACCAGTCTTCCACCACTGCAGTGAAGTATGTTGATTACCTACATACGCCATTTCAGAGCTACATATGTCCTACTATAATTTTAACTTGCTTTACTACCAACATGATGGCGTTACACTGCATTTTGCAATAGCTGTGAAGATATATTCAATTGCAAAGCTATTTGAAGACGAGAGAATTGCCCCAAACGGTGACCGTGTTCAGGATTGGATTGATAGGGACATAAGTGGATATCTCAGTGTTTCAGCCTTGTTCAAGGGCTGGCAGCCTGTGATTTCCGGAAGTAAGGGACGAAGTGAGTTGGCCCTGGTTGTCTAGTGCTAACCATACTTGCCTGGTACACCCAAGATCGCGGGGTTCATTCCCGACCAGGGTCGATGGATTTTTTCGGGCGTAAATATTATAAGTATGGCTTCCTTCGGAAGGGCAGTGAAGCCGTAGATCCCGTGTCATATATTTACGGCACGAAAAAGAACCTCAAGCTTTAGAGAAAAGGCCTCTAAGCAAAATTGATGGGCCGTTTCACGCCCTGAATTGAATGGGACGCTGATGACCTGAGATGTTAAAAAGCATCCGTAAATAAACCAAATCAAATACAACGAGGTGAGGGAGAAACTGGTTGGGCAGTATCCAGGGGCACTAAGGCACGGATGTAGAGGGGGGGTCCCTAAAAATTATTTCAGAAAAACGCCCACACGCTGGCGGAGCCCCCTCTCTCTCCAAAGAGCTCGAGCACCTCAGAAGCTCTGCTTCCATACAAGACGCCGGGGTGGAAACTTTCCAAGGCTCAAACTATCGCCATATAGCACCAGTGCGCCTCGCCTAGTACTTTCAATCCCATAACAGAACCAATTAAAGAAATGAGAGATAAAGGCGAATGGAAAATTGGTGAAAAGGAAAGATCCATCCCAGCATTTGCCTAAGCGGCCAGGAGAAACCACGAAACACTCAAGGTCAGAATGTCCAGCCCCAAGGGATTTGAATCTGAGACCTCCCGAATGCGATTTCGCATAGCCCATCCTGCTCGGTCCTTATTCGGGTAATATTGCGGCCGACTGATCTGACACTAAGGTTTTCCGTGGTTTTCCTCTGTCCATTTTCAGAAAGGGCAAATGCCGGTTTAGTATTTTTCTGCACGGATCCATCTTCCATTTCATTGTCCATCTTCATTCTATCTCTATGTTGCATCTTGCTGTATTTGTTATATCTTCGAGGAAAGGCGACTGATGCGGTATTGACTTACAAGTCGCAGGGAGTGTAAGTTGTAATAAAACAATAACAAAAACTATAAGGGAAGAAGCGTGATAAACCTGCGGATTCCGATACTGACACCTTCATCGACCAGCCAGTCTTTGATGCGCCGGTGGTTAAGGTAGCACGATAATAAATACTCAAAAAACATAAATAGAAGAGGGGAGGAATAGAAATACTTTCTAGATTACTAAATCTCACATCAATGGATTTTTCTTTTGAGAATAAATGAAAGATAAAGTTCGGACTCACAAACCACAAATTACAGCATAAATTAAAAATTGTTTGGAAGACATTGATTTTCATCAAAATCCTCAACCATAATGACAGTATCGATATGGAGCAAATCGAATTTCAAGGTTAGAAAAGTGAAAAAGTCAGCGGGTCAAATCTGGTGAATAGGGTGGGTGGGGAACTATTTCGAAACCCAGCCCCATGCCCTTTTGCCATCGCAATGACCGAGGAGTGGCTTTTTGCGCTCCAATATTGGTCATTTCTGTTTCAACTAACTATGCAAGCAGTTCAACAATGTTGCATAATAATAACAACAACCAGTTACTGTTTTACTCTCTTCCAAATAGTCAATCATGATAATATCCTGTGAGCCCCCCCCCCTAAAGGTTCCCGCTGACAAAACCATTTTAACTTTTTTCCCCACTCTATTAATTGCCGTTTTGTCTACAGTCACAAAACATCGCCAAGAGCCATGCTGCGATTTTTCCAAACGGTTTTGAAATCCTTGAGAATGTTTGGTCTGGAATGGACAAACGCGACACCTATTCCGCACTCAGCTTCTTCAATATGGATAATATGTCCCATTCATCTCAGAAATCTCAAGAATCTTAATGTGACAGTCCTCTTTTATTGACCATTTCTTCAGAAGAAACCTCAATCGGGCATCCGGAACGTGCATATCTCAGTACTCATGGGTCCACGTTTAAATTCATTTATGCAGTCTTAAGTGCTGGGGCAGAGTACCCATAAACTTCCTCCAGCTCAATTTGTAGCTATGCTGCAGTCCACTTTTTATCACTGCACGATACTCGTCTTTATTCATTTTTACGTTACACCGATCACTTAAGACAGCACGTTGCATTTATTTGAAAAGTTGGTCAAAACCGTTACAAGAATTACATGCTGCCATTTCCCGCAATTCCGTTGAAATTTACAGGACTTCTCGTTTCATGATTTGGAGTTCAGAGTCCGAACCAAATATTTACCACTGATTTCCGTTTATGTATAGCAATTATTTTCCATGTACAGAGACATTCTGCATTCAAAAACACAGAATATAATCTTCAAACATATTGAAATGCTGAATATAATTAAGTAAAATTCAGTAAACGTAAAGTAACAGTGATTATGCATTTTTTTCCCCCGTATTTAAAATTTTAAAGTCCTTTTTCAGCAATATATTCCTCCCCTTTTTGTCCTTTTTAATTAATATTTTTACCTTTTAAAAACCAGTTTATGACTATTACATTCCTTCAGGTTATCAAAGAGTGAGTGTTACAATTTCTACACACCTAATTGTCTTTGGTGTTTCCTAGCCGGAGGGAAGGAAGGTGTGACACACAATAGCCCTGCCTGTTTGGTGGTCTGTTACCAACTAATACTTTCCTAACCACTTCCCTTTTGTAGGAGACTACCAACCACCAAACAGGATATAACACAAGACTTGCTTCTAGAATATTCTACCTAACTGACAGTCAACCGCCACTAACTGACATTTTCCCCAATAATATTAAATTAACGAACACATTACAGCAAACTAAAAGTATACGTTATAGCAAAAGTATTTTCTGTTCCCTATCACACGCTACTTCTCACAGTCTTTCATGTGAGACAATGCTGGACCTCCAACTAAACTCTCCCATCCATGTACTTCCCCCAAATGCCGATACCGCCTCGATCCTAAAAACGTGACACCAGGATTCACTCAAATACCACTACATAACAAGTCTATAGCAATCCTCCTATTTCACACAGGACAATGCTCGTCCACATGCGCATATCTGCTTCCATTTCGTAAGGGAGGGGGCTGGTTTTGGAAATTGGGCGCCGGCCATGGAAAAATCGACCAGGCAAGCGTCTCAAGCATGTACTTTGTAAGGTAGGGAAGGGATTTCCTTTGAACCTGTTAGCTCTGAGTGACAACTGATTTCCCATCCTCCCTACTACCCTTGATTATGCTCCACCAGAGTTTTTTCTTCTCCCCCCTTTCCCCCTCTAGTCATAATAATAATAATAATAATAATAATAATAGATTTAATTTGAAAACATTTAAAAATATATCTAACAAATAAACAAAAATATAAAACGCTCCATTTAGATATCTGTAAATTAGAAACCATGAATGATATGAACATCATTATCTGTAGAAGGGAAAATGTAAATAATAAAAATAACAGCAACAGCTGTTATCTTCTCTGATCTATCACGCAAGAGATAAAGGTCACATATCTTCAATTCGTCCAAGCAGCGTATGCAGGTTTTAAAACGCCTCTTTACGGGTACAGTCTCTCGCAGAACTTTTGTCAGATGGTGACGTGCAGAATGTTCATAGGGCTTATAAAGCAGAACATGTTTGAGATTTTAGGCTACTTTAATGGCTAAACTCTGCGCTTTAACTATCTGACAACCCTGCCTACCGCGCAAATCGCAGCTAGAATTCAAGGGACCTGATTCCTAAAAGTTGACAAGTACGTAACATACATATATTTTATGCATGACAGGTATAAAAAGTTAACTTATAAAGCAAATTGCCCTTTTATAAAAAGTTTTTTATTTGTTTTATTTACGGATGCTCTTTAACGAAAGATGCCAGTTATGTGCATTTACCACATCCGTGGTCTGTGGTAGGATTTGCGACTATTAGCCCGGGGGTCTTGGGTTCGATTCCCGTTTAGATCAAGATGTCTGGGTAGGGCTTGTTTCGGAGTTTTTTCTTTACCCTGAGAAAGTGAATGTCAGATAGCTTTAAGGTGTCTAAGACTCCGAGCTCATTTGAGCAATCGTTAATCCATTTCATTTCATTTCATTCTTAGTTATGAGGAGAGATTAAAAAGTAATGCCTCCATGGCCACAAACCTCCATTTGTTAACTGATTTTCAAATTTCTTGTTGTATCTGAAAGCTGCATGTCTTCTCCAAATATTGCACTAATTTCCTTTGTTCCCAGATGTCGCTGGTGTACTGACTATTGGAGAAAATGGCGACCCCATGGAGATAAGGTTGCGTTTCTGACAACTAGGGTTGCGAGTCAATCCAAATTCATAAAACTGTTTACGGCGACGCCAATACAGTGAGACGGCGCGCCAGAAGTTGAAAGAAGCAAATCCGGCAACATCTTAGTGTGTTTAACAAGCCCGTTGTGAACGACCTCTCGCCGCATCAGATGACGAGCGTCGAAATCATGTCGATGAAGTGATTCGCGGTTATCGTCGAATCAAACAGCGAGAGATGGCCACAAACTGAACACTTCCTAAGAAAGAGTGCTGCGGTATCGCGGAGGCTGACGCAAGAGGAAGCAAGTTCGCCAAGATCTGTTGGTTCGGTACGAGGTGAGGCTTTTCTCCAGGGCATTCTCAAGGGGGATCAAACATGGGCGCATCATTTTGACCGCCATAGCACATCGCCACGTCTCAACAAGTTCAACGTGGTCGCATCTGCTCGGAAAAAAAGTTATGGTTACCATTTTTGGGGATTTTCCAAGATATCGTGCTCCTTGACATTTTGGAACAGGGAACCATGATAAACTCGCAACGCTAGGCATCATCGAAGAAGCTTCGCGTCCGGAAGGATTAGGACCCAATTCTGTGGCACGACAACGCCCGCCCGCCCGCACACAGGAGTGGCGAAACACAAGAGGGGTTGCAACGCCTGCATTTCACGGAGATTCTACCTTATCCGCTCTACAGCCCTGATCTTGCACCTTGCGAAGATGAAAGAGTCCTTAAGGGACTTCACTTTCGTTCTGACGACGAGGAGAAAGCTGCCATTAGAGCTTGGTATCGACTGCAACCACCAGAATACTTTTGCGCGACTAGTCACACATTAGCGCCAGGGACGGGGACTATCTGAATAGTGTATTACATACAGGTAACATGCAGCTTTCAGATGCAACAAGAATTTTGAAAATCGGTTTACAATAGGGGGGTTGTGGCCATGGAGACATTACTTTTCAATCTCCCCTGGTACGAACTTACACCTATAATATTCAGTCCACATTCTACAGATTTTCCGAGAAGATCAATTCGGTAAAAGCGATAATAGATTAAAGTATTTTACTAATCTATTTAATCTAATATTATATTTTAATAATCATCATTGCTTTGTACAGTTTGAAGTGTTAGAACACGTGTTTGCTTGTGCACGTCTTTCGAATTATGTTTAAAGTGCGTTTGCTATGTTTGAATTTGTAGACAGATTCCCTGGCATTCGACCTGCAAATAGAGGTACAGTTAGAAACCTTGACAACAGACATAAAGGGATTGCTTAACTCTAACATTCGGAGGCCCTAAAGTAGGATTCTAACAGAAGAAAAGCTGGATGACATTGGGGCATCACTTGAACTTTCTCCTAATAAATCTTTAAGTCGGGTAGCGCAAGAAGAAGGTGTTTCAAACTTCAGTCCTTACGACCACTAAACTTTTAAAATTGAAACCTTACAGAGCTACAAGGGGTGTCAGGCCATCCGCATGACAACGAAAGTCCAATGAAAATCTATAATTGGATTTTACAGAACATTCATGACAGTATTGATGATGCACATTTAAGCATTTTCTCTGATGAAGCATGGTTTCATTTACGTGACTACCTATGTTCTCGGAACAATAAATTCTGAAGCACAGAACATTCACGAAACTCCTCTGCATGGTGAAAAGATTGGTCTGAGGTCTTCCATAACAGCAAATCGAATAACAGAATCTTTATTTTTTTAAATCACCGTAACTTCGGAGATGTGTCGTACACAAATACTCGCACAATTTTTGAACAATTAACTGATCATGAGAGACAATATGCATATTTTCAACAAAATTCTACCACAACCCATACTGCCCCCGATTCTTTGGAGGCTATAGGGGAAATTTTGAAGACAGAATTATTTCTAAAGGGTTATACCGCCCCGCACGTTTCCCAGATTTACCGCTTGCGATTATTTTTGGGGAACCCTAAAATTGGAGTCTATAGCAATAGCCCACACACTATGGATGAACTGAAAGACAATGTAAGGGCAGAAATTATAAGAATTACAAAATAAGAAATTTTTCATGTGAATGCAAGTTACATCAACAGATGTAGGGAATGCGTGAATGCCAAAGAAGACACTTTGAGCAAGTACTGCAACAGTTTATGGAAATAAAATGATGACAGTGTGCATGTTATAGATGTAGAATACTGGAGAAATTACACGTCTAAAATATCAGTGTTTACTTCGCGCTCTACAGACTTCCTCCTTTCCGCTTTCTGGGATCAAGCGTGACGCAAACTCTTTGTATATTATGTATAAGGGTTAAATGAACATATGGACTCCTGTTTTCTACTGTAAATTAAACCAAAAAAACTTTTTTTACAAGCTTGTGTTTATTATCGCTTAGGTTTTATCGTTTATCACATTAATACTAAAATATCGAATATTGCAATAAATTATTGTTGTTACACATGCTGACAGGTAAAAATTCTCCTGTGGAATTTGACAATTTTATAAATATGTCAGCTTGTCACTATTGTGTGTGAAAATATTCTGTTTCATAAAATAAATATGCCAAAATATTTCTGACAATTTTTCACTTATCAATTAGATAAATTTGTCGTGACAATTTAATAAATTTGACATGCGTTATGTAATAGAAACTTGTCTAGTTAAACACTTATACAACTATCACCTGTCGAATCGTCAGTTTTTATGAAATAAGGCCAAATTGCATTGAATTGATTCATTCATTGTAATAATTATAATAACAAAAAACGCCAACTTCATGTTAAATTATTCTTCTTACTTTCAGTCAAAAATAAACCTTAAATGTTAAATGTAAATTTAACAACATGTTCTACGAGGTGCAATACAATTTTAACAACCAGTTTGGGCAAAGCATCTGAAGACAACACATTTGTATGTGATCCTAGTGGTTTTTGGATAATCAGTCCTGTACCTCAACATTTTCACTTTATGTAATATTCCTAAGTGCCATTTGTACTAAAGAGATTAGTGTGTGTGCTTTAATAGAGATGTAACAATTCCTTCCGGAAAAAACATATCAGCCTATGTCTGAGGTAAATTGGGGTACATGATATCAGGGAAAGGGGGTTAGAGTTTGTGAGCACAATGCAGAAATCTGTTGTTGTTCACATTTAAACGCTAGGCAGAGTTCAGGGTATGGTTAATGCTAACTTCACGTTCATGGTAGCAAATATTCCATAATTAAAACAGTTAAAATCTTCCGGGTTGTTTTACTGTGGTCCATGGTTTACTAACCTATCATAGCTTTCACCAATTACTGCGGTTGGCATCATCAGTGACGATGAACAATTAGCTGCTAAAGGAGGACAGTATTGATCCATCTCTGCTTTTGGAAGATCAATTAATATTACGTGTGTAGTGGAAGGGGTGAGGAGAGAGGGGAAGGAGGTAGTTGTTTGTTTTTAAAAACTGGTTTTCTTGTGCTACTTCCCATTCTTCTACAGCAAATAGTTCCTGGGATGTAGAATTTTAACTGAACAAGTGTTCGCAAAATTAAAAAAAAAAATGGCTTTTGCAGTAACATAATTAAAAACTTATTAAAATGCTTATAACCAAGGAACATTAATGAAAATCATATCAAAATAAACAAAAATTCAAATTTAAAATGCTACAAAATACAAAAATATGATTTTGACCCTCTCTTCCCTTTAATACTTCCCTTAAGTGTCTTCAACTCGGTCAGTGTTAGAAAGAGTATTTTCCCTACTTTGACTATGAATAGATATCTTGATTTTATATCTTAATTCCTATGGTATTTTATTCTCCTTGTTTTAAGATGCCACACCTGAGAAGAATGTCCTTTCAGGATTGAAAATTCAGGACAGAAAAGCTTGTAAAACATTTCACCACAAACCTGGGGAGTAGTAAAAACACATCCCAATGTAAATTCTTAGAATTTCTCCCTTTTTGGAGGAGGAGAAGAAGAAAGAGGTGTGATTTGTGAAGGAAATAAGGATGGCGCGGTTCCTGCGCGGGATTGCTTCATTTCCGCTGTCGCGATTCGGTTGATAATTCGGTTACCACTGCAATCCCCGGCATTTCCCTCTGTTTGACACGGGGACTTATCGGATACCTCGTGGCGGTCGCGATCTCACCGCAGTCAAAACCAACATGCGGTCACCCATATCAAGTTTACACTGGTATGCAAATTTTAACTTTTTCCCTTGTAAATATGTCTAATTCGACCACGCTGAGTGTAAATACGAACCCATTTTCCCTCCATCACATACAAATTTTCCACAATATAAAAGATAATAAAATACACTTTCTTACACTTGATCCTTCAAATTTGTTCTATTGCTAAATGTGAGTTATTAAATCCACAACACTCAACACAGCATACATTAATATTTGACCTCTGTTCTTAATTAATGATTTATTTTTTTAACATTAGACCATTTGTTATCTGGTATTTTTAAATGAACACTTTTTATAGTTCCTTGTATAAAAAAGTTTAGTCCATCTCTTTTTAGTGACCAGCAATAGTCTGCTATCATGCTTGCATTCAACTTTCCCTGGTAACTCTTTCCATCTCCTTTATATCTTGGTGAAATCTTTCACCGTGCTCCTCGCTGACTTAACCAAGATTTTCCGGGAAACGTGCAAATGAGACGTTTATTGTTTTTTTAATTGTGTTTTTACTACTGAGGTACCACAGGCGGTGAACTCTGATGATACGTGAAATGAAATGATATATTGGGAAAGGAATTTTATGGAAGGAAACGTTCCAGGCCTACGTTTAGGGTACGCTCCAGACATTTGCCATTTATAGGGACTGACGAAACCTGGAATAAACCTCAGTCAGGGAGGACGGGCCTGGAGGGATTCGAACCCCAGAACTGCCGCTCAGGAATCCGCGCCTTAACGACCTCGGCCACCCATGGCGGTACCAAATGATCATGTAGAAAATGCAGTTTACACTCATATTGTATCCCAGCCTTCGAAATTTCTCCAGCGTATCTTCTATAACATTTTTGTAATTTGGATCCTGTAATTTCGTGGGAAGTTTCTGATGACACTTTCAAAAGCAACCCAAGCCTATTCTTCAATATCTGTCATTGTTTCTTCAAATAAGTATCATAAGTCAACTTCCCAATCTGTGGTCTCACAAATATACCCTCTTTAACTTCAGTATCAGATATTCCAGATGTGTTTGTAGCAGTTGCTGTCCTTGTTTAAAGTCTTCACGAATTGCTTCATTAAGTCTAATTTTATATGTAGGGGAGGTAATAGAACAATTTTCGGATTCACAAGACTCTCGTGAGTTACATTTTTCATTCCTGCACGAGATTGTCTCCCTGCTCCCAAAAGTTTTCTTGTCCAGTGATCAGATCTGGCTCTACTATCTCAATCACACATGAAACATGACATTTTAGTATACCCTAGCGGCATGTCCATGATTTTTAAATCTGCACACACCTGCCACTTGTGTTCTTCATATCTGACTTTTTCTAGAAGTAATTATAAGTTGTGATATATTTCACTGAGCTGAACTGAATGGGCAAGTGGAACTGATGCATATTTGTTTCCGTTATACTAATACAACTTTCAGAGGAGTCTGTAAAAGTCTCCAATCATATGGAATGTATTCTGCAGATCCAAAGGAATCACTAAACCAGGAATCTCATGACAATATTAAATTTTCCTTCAGAGAGAAAAATGAAACAGATTCCTCTTTATGGTGCCTGTACTTTAAAAAATGACATTTCCGTAACAGTGAACTTTTGAGTTTGTTAAACAGCCTGTTCTTGGACTATATCGAAATCACCACAACCGTCTTGAGAATCCGTTTCAGAATATGATGATGATTTCTTTCCAAGTGTTCTGATGGAGAGGGCACAGGAAGACCAGAACCATGTGAGAGGGTTTTATTGCTAATAATTTATTTTTCCTTTCTTTTTTTTTTTTTTTTTTTTTTTTTTTTGTAGTCTGCAATATCACATACACAAAATAAAATCATCCACATGGTTTCGAGGTTCATATAAAAATAGACTTTAACAAAATTTGTAATGTTCTGTCTTCTACACAACTAAATTACCATTTACCTATACGGGAAAATATACCATGTTTATTTTTACACTTTCTGAAAGTGTAAAATTACACTTTCAAAATTAACAAATCTATGAAATACAACTGCCACTCACAAAAATATGTACCAATTGAAAAGCAACTACCATAAACTAAATTTTCAGGTACTGAAATGATAATAAGAAAAATGTTGTTGTAAGATTGGTGTCAATGTTGTCAAACAAATATGTTGATAGTATCTCTTTGCTTCAAACAAGACCTATACATACAACTACATTGAAAACATTATGGATAAAATTACAAATTATAAAAAAAAACTATATATATAACTACCATATATATAGTTATATATATGGTAGAAAAAAAACGGATTGCAGTTTTGATATCAACATATCATTATTTAGTAAATGAGACATATTTTGCAGGAAACTCCAGAATCATGCATATCGTGTTATCCATGAGCAACACTTATATGAATGAGATATTTCAATACCTGACGATTTTGACAGCTGAATGTCTAATATTCCGGGAAGCTTTCAACCTAGGCTGACAAAGTTACAAAATTATATAACAATATCCTACATTTTACATAAACGTTGTTGCATCTATAATTCTTATTATTCCACGGTTTGGTATAATAACATTTCACACAGTGTTTGTACCGCCACGGGTGGCCGAGATCGTTAAGGCGCGGACTCGTGAGCGGGAGGCCTGGGGCTCGAATTCCGCCAGGCCCGTCCTCTCTGACTGAGGTTTTTTTCCAGGTTTTCCTAAGTCCTCATAAATGGCAAATGCCCGAGAGGTACCCTAAACTTAGGCCTGGAACGTTTATTTAATTAAATAAATCTTTCCCATATATCATTTCACCTCACATATCTTCAGTGTCCATCGCCTGTGGTGCCTCAGTAGTTAAAATGGGCGTTAAACACCATTCACAAAAAAAAAAAAAAAAAAAAAAAAAAACAGCCCTTGACTTTTCATAAACTCATATAAAAATTTTAAAGGGGGATTAAGTAAAATTGTGAATAGATTAAAAAGCATTCTGATAAATAAAGATAATATAAAAAATATATCAATAATATATATCGGGCCAGATGTTTTTAAACTGCATTTGTTTAAAAAAATGTGATTTTCTGTAAATATATCAATATAAATATTAGACCTCCTGAAACAAAACATTGAACAAATTTACTGAAAGTTTTACCTTAATTTCGATATTTTATTGATTTAAAATGCTCTCTAGTGGCACAATTTCCAAAGGTAGTGCCTGAAAATTGCTTTACGGAGTTAAAAATATACGGAATGGTTTTATCATCATCATCATCATCATCATCATCATCATCGTCATGTCTTGTTATCATTCTTTTTGCATGAGTATACTTCCGCTTGTAAAAGAGGACTCAATTCCAAACAGTATTAATGTACGAGTTTCATGTGTGTGTTTTTCTTTAATTAAGCGCTGAACGTTCTAGTTCAGTTTTTCTATACAACTTGCGGAATTTGTTTTATATTTCCTTGACCTGAAAACCGCCACGGGTGGCCGAGGTCGTTAAGGCGCGGACTGGTGAGCGGGAGGTCTGGGGTTCGAATCCCGCCATGACCGGCCTTCCTGATTGGGGATTTTTCCAGGTTTTCCTCAGTTCTCATAAATGGCAAACGCCGGGGAGGTACCCTAAACTTAGGCCTGGAACTTTTCTTCCTTTAAAAATAAATTCTTTCCCAATATATCATTTCATCTCATATATCATCAGTGTCCATCGCCTGTGGTGCCTTTGTAGCAAAAAATGGGCGTTAAACACATTTCATTCCTTGACCTGAAGTTTTTTTTTATGGAGTGTAACGCCCGTTTTTGCTAGAGAGGCACCACAGGCGATAAGCACTGATAATACATGAGATAAAATGATATTCTGGGAAAGAATTTTTTAATGAACGAAACGTTCCAGGTTTAAGTTTAGGTACCTTCCCGGCGTTTGCCATTTATGAGGACTGAGGAAAGCCTGGAAAAAACTTCAGTCAGGGAGGACGGTCCTGGCCGGATTCGAACCCGACTTCCCGCTCACGAGTCCGCGCCTTGACGACCTCGGCCACTCGTAACGGTTTGACCCGAAGTATATGATTATAGCTAGTTATACATCACTGCCGTAGCGATTTCAACAATTAGATAAATCGTGTTATTTTTAATAGTGCAGGCCATGCCTTGTCTATTGTTGCTTACTGCATAACGAATTTATGAACGAAGTTATTGTAGATAAATGCAAATAACTGTATCATATTGTGTTAAAAAGTGTATTTAAAATAAATAGAGAGTATTAATAAAGCATACTTTGTGCATTTTTAATATTAATCTTCACAATAGCTGCGATTATTGTTAGTCGTATTTCGCAGTTTTCTAGGTTATGATGCAATTTACAATTTCTTTGCCTGATTTTGACTTACCTTCAATTAAAATATATCCTTTTTAATTATTTTCAGTTGTTGTTGCTGTTATTTTACTAACCTATTAGTTGTATTTGCCGTTCCAAACATTAATTCGATTATTTTATATGAAAGAACACTCGTACAAGTATAAACAAAACAAAAGAATGTATTGTGCTTTTCATATAAGCATAAACAAAAGAATATACTAGCTTTTTCAGCGTCATTAATCGTTTGTAAGATGTTGGTAAGGTTTCTGTTCGAGGTTATTTTCATAGGCAGTATTATCAAGTGTTTTATCTTATAAAAAATTTACAGTAGCATATTATAGTAGTCTATAATTTTATGCTTTATTACACCAGTAAATGTTTAAGGAGCAAGCAAAGCGAGTTTCGTAATTTTTACGAATATAATAATTGAAAAACTTTCAATATCGGTTTCATGTACCATTTTGGTGTACCAGAATTATAAAAGGATGCTAACAAAATAAAATAAGTATTAGTATCCATTCTCTAATCAATTTCTCTGAAGTAAATGCCTTCTAATATTATACCTATGGCATCGTTGTATCCATACAGATTTAATTCAATGGTCTATTCCTTTTGTTGTTAACAAATGTGGATTTGCCTCAAGAAATTTTAGCTGAAGTTGAAAAGTTGAATTGTTATTAACACCGAGAAAATCTTAGTAAGTATATGACAGATTCATGAATTCTATGAACAGTAAAAATATTAAGAATATTTCGGAAACTTTAGTTGGAGTATATTTCTGAATGGATTAGTATTATCATTCTCTACTAGCAATTTATTTGGTAATTAATACTAAGTTGTTAGTTTTTAAATTACTGTTGTAATTATGTATTGTGTATTTTGCAATGAAAAATATTTGATGGTTTGCAATAATACAAAATTAATTTATTTATATTATCGTAACATAATATTTAGTTGATATCAGTATTTCAGCAACAAGAACAAATTAATGACGCCATGTTACTATAGTAATTTCATGCATCTAATGTCATAATTATTATACCCATAATAAAAACTGTTTATAATTTAAAATAGTTTTGTTTGTTATAAATAGCGCGTGATTAAAACGCAGAGTCCCATATATCCAATGACAAGCATTTATTCGGTCTGTTGACTGAGGGAAACGATTAGCACAAGGACATATTTCTATCGCCGTTGGAGATTGCCTCGGGGCTATCTATAATGTTGTTAGATTTGTGCTGGTCTGACAACTCGAGATAAATACATCATTAATTTTAAAAAGAAGTATTTAGATATTAATTAATTAGTTGATTTAGAGCAATACAAAAGCTATACACTTCGGCAAAGATAGAATAGTTACGTAACTACAGTATAATCTTGACAATTATGAAACGAGTGAATTTTCACGAGCGTTTAGAGTAAAGATTGCTTACAAAGTTTTATGCAGTTTTAGCACTGAAATATTTTTAAAAACAATTTTGCAAAATGTGATGTTATGGCTATTATATTGCATGGTTTCTTATTATTCGTTTCTATGACGATGTTGTTTTGTTTTTGTTTTGCAGAATTGAAATGCAAATGGATATTTGATATTCAAAATATTGATATCGTTGCAGAAGAAATTATAAAGGAAGCTGAGGTAGCTGAGGGTTTATTAATTTCTCAGAAACCGAAAAGTGTATACCAAAAGGAATAGGACAAGTTCTGTACATGGAGAAAAGAGAAACATGTTATTTCAACTAATGAAACAAATCTTGTTGGCATATTTTCAGAGGTGTAAATATATAATATAACGTTAATTGATTATTAATATGGTAAGTAATTTAAAATTTAGATTCATAGATACCAGAGGGGCTCAGGAATAATATTTTATAATTTAACGGATTTATTTTTAATATTTACCCACCATAGTAGCTTTTATGGATGCAAAATCAATGTAGTAAGTTTAAGGAAGTTTTCTATTAGTATAATAAAGATTACGGTTCAATATTAACGTTCTGAATTAAAAGAAATTGTAGTGTGATTAATTAATTGCATTTTCAATGTTTCCAAGATAATGGAAGATACTTTATGATGATTAACAACTTACATTGTTGTTGTAGTTTCAAAACAATTGTTTAATAAAAAGTTTCTCGTGTTTGAATGTTGGTATGCTTGTTAGGGCGAGGTTGCAGGTACATTGTTTGAAATGGTGTTGCGACTTTATGGAATACTAGTTGCTAAATAAACATTGTCAGTATTAGACTAGTTGTGCACCACTTATAGCGTCATAAGAAGGGTGCTTTAATGCTAGGATTGTATAAAAAATTACAATATAAACTAGCTTTTAATATAACTACCAAAACATATATTGAAAATTAAATTACAGAAACAAAGAGCCGTGTCGCTTATGGCAGAATATTTATTGTAATTCTTAATTGAGAATTTCCCACAAACACACTCTAGAGCTAAATGTCCTCAGGATTTCTCAATCTGTCAACGTTGTGCTGGCCATGAACACGTAGGAAAGCGGGATTAATCAGAAGACCTACAGAGAAGACCGAAGTGGGGTGAAGAAGAGAAACTTTGCCCCAATTTGCGCGTTTCTTTCAGAGAGCAGGGGACGTGCCGACCCACATTACTTACACAAAGAGGCCCACCACGGGGGCAATTAGACAAGCCAACACTCTACAGCACAAAAGGAAGGGGCCACACATTGTCTCTTGCGAAGATGTCACACGAAGAGAATAAAACTGCTCTCTCTACACGACAGAAATCCTTGCGACTGTATGTGACAATATGACTTAAATTTTCCTTTTCAGGGTTGTCTTTTAAATAAATACGTTGAATGTATGGTTGCTATAGTGTAACCAGATAGATGAAAGTACGCTTTACTTACTTAATCTCCAGTGGGTAGGAATGAAGGCTTGACTGCTGTACACTGTGATAACTAGCTGGTTGAAGATTGGGAGGATATGAATAAACAGTCACTTGAGTAATAAATACTTCTTCCATTTGAATCCTAATTTTTATTATTCGTTTTCTGAGGTATTCCGTCTCATTTTTTAAGTTTATTGTTTAGTTTCCGATGTTAGATTCGATCTTCGTAACTCTTATTTTATCCTGTTAAATTCATTTGCCTCTATTTTGTTCTTTATTCGCTCTATTTTCCTTCAGATAGATTTGGTTTTGATAGCATTCGTGCCTTCTTTCATTACTTTCGTTATCATACTTTCTGACACAAAGGTAGCCCATGCTGCCTGAATCAGCACAGTACATAACAATCTATCTTTAATCTAATAAATTCTTCTATGACCGCGGCGACAGCTACTTTATCCCATCACGACATCATTGGTAGAGGGCAGTATTTGCAGGGAGGGCATGTAATCAGCACACCGCACCAAGCTAGGGTATCATGCGACTTGCGAGGTCGAAGATCACCACCTCTCCATCAGGCAGCTTCCCAATTGTACTCACGAGGCTAATTGCTCCCTTCCAGATCTCCCCAACTTAGAAAAATGTCTAAGTAAGTACTGGAAATCGAAACCCGGCCTCCCGGCCAGCAATCAGCAATGCTAACCACTAATCCAAAGAGATGGTCAATCTATTAAATACTGCGCTACATTTTACGGGCCCGGCCATGCTAAGGACGGCCTACTGTTAACACTGGATTTCCACGGAGCCATATCTCTAGATACTGAGGCAGTGTCAACTGAAAAAGTTAAAATAATTCAAAAGTGCATTAAATTAATTACTTAATGTTACGAATATGAGGTCCACCTTCAAACGATTATACCGCGCCACGGGTGGCCGATGTTGTTAAAGCACTGGCTCGTGAGCGGGAGATCTGGGATTCGATTCCTACCAGGACCGTCCTTATTAATGACCAATTCCGGGCAAGTAGACTAAACTTAGGCCTGGAACGTTTCCTTACTCTAAAAAATGTATCATCAGTGTCCTGTGATGCCTCGGTAGTAAAAACGGACGTTTAACACAAAATGTGTACACGGAGAGCTTTTACAATGTCAGTGCCACGTAGATTATAATGTGTAGAGACAAAACGTAAGGGTTTCGTTTTCCTTAAAAACGGCATCTCGTTCTGGGTATTGTTAAGAATGACCATTTGTCGTTTTGTTTCTAGCCAATCAGATGACAATAGAAATAATATACTCTCAGAACCCAGGACAGTAAGTGAACTGGTAAGGGTCGATCAAAATCCCAAACAATAGACCAGCAAAAACAGCTTCATTATGGCGGCGCGAAACCATTGTTTGAGCGTAATTAGCCACCACTCCTGCATTTGCTGCCTGAATTTGCTCGTTACCAAACTTTCATCTCGCAGCGAGTCCTTCATGTTGTCTTTATTTATTTATTTATTTATTTACTTTATTTACGGACGCTCTTTAACATATCAGGTCATCAACGTCCCATTTAATACAGGGCGTGAAATGGTGGACAAATTTTGATTAGATCAGAGGCTTCTTCTTTCAGACTTCAGGTTCTTATTCATGCCGTAAATGTACCACATGGGATCCAAGACTTTGCTTCCCTTCCGAAGGAAGTCAAGCATAGGATTTTTACGTCCGAAAAATCCATTGATCCTGGCTGGGATCTTGGATTTATGAGGCAAATGTGGTTACTACTAGGCCACCAGAACCGAGAGTTTCATGTTGTCCTTTAAATCATAAACAGAAGGAGCAAGATCCGGTGAATATGGTAGGTGCGGCACAACAATGACAGCTTTGCGATCATAGGAGAAACACTACTGCCGATCACTTTCCGTTTGGCTGTTGCTGAAACGTACGTCTAAGTCTGTTAGGGTCTTACAGTAGACCTCGCTGTTGACAGTCGTTCCTTGAGGAAGCCAGTCCATTAGCTGTGTATCTGAAGTGTCTCAATCATCCGCTTGCCTGCAGATGGAGCAGCAGGAATGTTCGGATGTTTCCATTGCAATGCATGTGGTAGTGACACCAGGACTCGTCACCAGTTCTCCAAAACATCCGAAACTTTTTATGCGTTTCCGGTAGCCGACGACAGACCGCACTCCTTTATCCTTCTGTGTCTGTGGAAGCCAATGTCGCATACTTTTTCTTGTTCAAATCGTCGTGAATAATGGTCTGACATGCCAGTACATTAAAAGTTACGCGCCTCTCAATTCAAACACATCCTCATGTTCCTAGGAGACAGCGATGTTGACGAACGACATTCTTGTGTGCTGCTGACGAACCCACTGACTCAGCTGTAAACGGAATTATGTACTCAACATCTTGACCATATATCGCAGTTAAGTATCTGTCTGCAGTTGTGATGCCTCGCTTCCAAGTAGTCCCTCATCACTTTGTGCAAATCTTTCTCTACTTGACAACAAACGAACTCTCGTCTTTTCGCTAAAAACTCTGCTTCCAACCGCCATCTAATGTCTCCATCAGTCCATTACCCCATGGATCGATGTGCCCACAGATTGGGCGCTATTCGTAAAACAAGCTGTTGTAAATCATTTCCAAAAGCCCCTCGTATTTTTTCACACAATTCTAATTTGGTCAGGTTTCCTGACCACTGATTTCACATGTAGTGGCTGAAAACAACGTTCATTCGCTCTAGTCTTGATCTTAGCAGGCGAAAACATTAATAATCATAAGGTGCTAGAACCCGGCTATATGCTACATTTTCCAAAAACTTTCCAGTGGAATTTGCACAAAACAACTGGTTGGGCATTATCGTGCAACAACAATTCCAGACGTTTGTCTTGCAGTGTCTGACAATATGTCACACTGTTGACAGTGATTCGTATTTGAAGAATTCAATCAGTAATTGCCTCTGAATTGGAATAACTGAGGAACACGTGACATCACCGTCATACAAACAAATGATGGAAATTTGAAATAAAAAGTTCAAAAACCTTTTCATGGACACAACCGCAAGAGCTCTACATTCCTTTGCAATTCCCTAAAATAATGGCCAGTGTTGAAAACTCACTATGAAAAATTAATGTAAAAATAACGAACTTCATATTACAAACGTGTTATGGATGAAGAAAGCACGTCTGAAAGCCTTATTTGTGAAGCAGAAGAAAATTATTTTGCAAATTTCATTTTTACATTAAAAAAAGTTCAATTGCTTGTTAGTTGCTTCTTTGCCTTATATTCCTATTTTTCTTTCTTATTTGTAAAATAAATACTGGTTTTGTGTAATAAAAACTTAATTTTAATAAATTAAACTATTATGTAAAAAATTCTGCAATATATTTTTCACAAAATTCCAAATACACCAAAAAGTTTATTAAATTAATTTTAAGAACATATTTGACAATTTTAGTTATTAAGTATTAGGAAAGTTTAATGCTTAATTTCATTACAACTTAATATGAAACGTTATTCAATTATCTGTATTATTTTCAAAATTTTGGTACTGGAAAAATGAACGTTTTCCATTTTTCCGAATAGCTAAAAAATGCAGATGTGGTCTTTAGAAAATAAGTGCTTTTATTCATTAAAACATTTTTTTTTTTTCAGATACCCATGGAATCATCTTAATACAGCTAATGTCACGATCGTTTGTTCTTTCAGAGGCTGTACGAATTATATAACCTATTTTGAATAAAATTATATACCGATTAAATAAAAATCAAGTATTAATTAGTTAAAAGGCTCCCTACTGATTCTTAGATCAAATATTTCACTTGTTTATCTATTTTTAAGAAAGCTGAACATTTTTTCCTAAGGAAATGGAATTGGTGGTTTGCTGAAATAAAGAAAAGATTTGAGGGATTTGACAATTGTTGAATATGTCTCTATCTTGTTTGTCATGAAATGTGAGCAAATTAAAGTCATTCTATAAGCCGAACCGCTTACTATTGAATTTTAACATTCATTTTTAGTATCAATCCAATTCTTTAAGTCTGCCTGTGGTGCCTCGGTAGTAAAAACGGGCGTTAAACACTATTAAAAAAGTCTTTAAGTGCAGAAAATCAAAGTAATAAGTACAGGAGTAATTTTTATATAAACTAGGCCATGGCGCAATTCTTGTTTATTTGATGGCATTGAGGAGACTAAATGAAACATCTGACTGCCATGAATGTATCTATGGAAACTGCGAAAATATTTAGCAATATAAAATAGCAGATAAAGATCATTTGAATGTTCAACAATGACATAAATCTGGAAAGAAAACGCGCGCTTTCAATTCCTGAACATATTCAAAGTATTCTTTGATTTATTTCCTGACGCTCTTTAATCTGTATTCTGACTTGCACCTTGCATCTTGTACCTACACAAGGTAAAAGAATAATAAAAAATAGCTAACATAAAGAAGATTGTTTTTATAGATATATTGTGAACGGAATTGTATTTTTGTGTTTTAATGTATAACATTTGCCCGCTCCTAACGATAAGATTGGTATAACAATTTGAGCATACTTTAAATGTTCTTTAGTCCTTTTGTGGAAGCAGAAAAATAATTATTTTTCTAACAAAACATTGTATTTATATCTCTTTATATTAAACAATAATTGTCCACTTTATTGCGCCTTTTTAGATTTTTGCATTTGTTTTAATTGAAGCAAGAACAATCCACAAACGGTTGAATTTAGTAGCTTGAAGCCACAGCAATAAAACAGTATAAAGAAAACGGCGGTTACTGTTGCATAAAGTTAATCTTCTGCGCAATATTAATAGAATAGAATATTAAAATTTTATGCAAATGTATTATTTACAGATGCATACAAATTACTTAAACTTAGTAATATCAATATTTATGACTTCGTTAATCAAAATAGAGGCAGGTTTTTTGTGCATGTTTGTATGTTTAGGCCTTTTCGAGAGTAAATCATGCATAAAGCATATGTGAAGATTTTTACCTTTATCAGTGTATATATACACTAATTTTAAGTTTTTGTATATACTCTAGGTAATTTTTACAAACATATTGGATTATCTCAACTTCTTCAGTTGAGAGCTGGGAAGGAAATACAAAGGAAGTAAATTGAGAAGACACAAAAGGAAAATTGATCATGCATATTCTTTGTTTTTTCTGCTTTATAGCGCATTCCGCATGCATATTTCGAAATTTCGTCTTTACACATGAACTTTAAAGTACCCAGAAAGAATAGAAATAAAAATCAGGAATAAGTTGTTCATTCAAACAGAACTATTTTCCCTTTAATTTAATTTAAAAAGTTTCTGTGTTTTGTTTCGCAAAGACGACAACACTGAATTTCTATCAACAGCTGCGATGATATTATAGTAGGTCATGGAATAAAAAACATGTTATCAGTTGTGGTAAAATGTGCGTTTAATTCTCAAAGTTCGTCACAACTTGCTCTATGCACTCAGTGATTTAAATAATTGTGTTTGTTTGTAAATTGATACAATTTAATGTGATTACTCGAAAATGTTCATGATTATAACACTGCAAGAAGTATCCAAAAACGGTACTTGGGTAGAAGTTTTAAGCAAGAGATGCCAATGTGGCTCTTAGGGGTGCGGAAGAAAAATAGAGAACAAAAGTATAGATATTTTGTTAGATTGCAGTTGTTACATATCATCGGCGGGATGCGGTGTACTGCTCACATACCCTCCTGCAATACTGCACCCTACCAATGATATCACATGGTGGAAGTAGAGAACGCAGCGGTCGTCGCAGTAAGCTAAGGCCCACATGGGGCTATGACACAGCCTATAGTAGTAGGTGCATATCAAGCATAAACTTTTACAGAAAATGAGAATATATTGATTTCACCTTCGCTTCCTATTTTCCAAAAGCGCACATAGTAATTAAAGAATACCATACCATAAGAAATGCTCGCTTTATGAAATATTTCAATTGTTATAAAGTAATTGTATTAGCATTCTTAAATTGCCTGACCCTCAGGAGTACAACGGTCATTAGAAGAGATACTCCCGTCTGAGAAACTTATTACATTAATATAAACGCTAATGTGTCATTGATAAACTGCGTTCGGAGTTAAAAACACGTTTAATTTTGCAATTCTTTTGTAATGCAACTTGCAAAGATACGTCTGGGGAACAGTGTACCATCATGCTTCCCAGTTCGTGATCCCCAGAGTAGTGCTTCTGTTTATACCTTCGGAGAAACACTGGACAATTATAAATTGTGAAGTGAAGCCACACTGCACAGTGACTTTCAAATTATGAATCCTGGGGGAGCTCTTTTCAGATCAAATTGTATAATTACATAAATTAACTTCACCATTAAGAAACAAGTGTATATAAAAAATAAGGTCCAAAACCCCTTTTCTAACAATCTCTGTTAACACTGTACCTTTTCTTTTGCAATTTTCTTTGAGTACCAGCATTCACGTTTTAATTCTCATAAAGGTAAACATGGAAGTGAACAAAACAGGTAGTAAACTAAATCATACTTTTCGCCTCACAGTGAATTTGATCCCTTCTATCTTCAATGTCGTGATTTTTGTTACGCTTTGAACTATTAAATGACCTTTGAATAACTCTACAAGTATGGACATTTGTGCAAATTAACGTGAAAAAAGATACAAGTGTCCATCTCATCGCAACTGTTTGTTATAGAGAATACATTTCTGTTCCAGCTTGATGAAGAGTTCCACGACAAGAAAGCGACCGGTCATGTAATTCAACATGCAAACACGTCTTTTGCACAAAATGTTAAGTTGAACATTAAAGTTGTGCTAATTAGTTTGAAGAAAAAGAAAAGGGCTAAAAGCGATTCCTATCAGACAAAGGCATCTGAAGCCTTTGGTATTAAGGTACGCAGTTGGAAAAGAGATGATTAAACTGTCCTAGAACACATAAAAAGACTCGAGAACTGGGTGAAAATTGTGTACGACGATAAAACGCAGTTTTTCTTGCAGGATGTTACAGTACAGCAAGTAATGAAAAACTCTCCTTCAAGCAGATTTATCAGTCAAAGATGTTACGCAGAGTTTTTCTTATGACAGTGCTAATTCCTCGATCCCTTATGGTAGTAATAAATGGAGAAAACAGTTGCAAAATTAAATTCTATTCTTCAGTAAGGCAGTGTATTGTGCCATGTTTCCAGGAAAATGGTGAAATTCGGAGCATTCTGATTCAAGTATTATTGGGTTGATGCATAAGTTTGTAGCGTGTTTTTTTTTTTGGGGGGGGGCAATGATAAAGGTTTTTATTTGAGATGAATATCATGCAATAATTGATCAGTAATGTATTCCTCCATTATCTCCATTATCTATGACACTCTCCCAACGCTGGAGTAGTTTCTTGATTTCCCATTTGAAGAAATCTGCTGGTTTAGAGCTGCAGAAGTCGTCAAGCCAAGTTTGTAAAGCATCTTCCTTATCGAAGATTGTTGGATATAGAGCAGACAAGGTAAAAGCTTGAAGGCGCAAGATCAGGTGAATATGGGGGATGTGGAATCACCTCCCAACCAAACTCCTTCATTGGTGTCATTATTCACCCGGAGGGAATAATCATAAATTAAGGAAGGTCTTCACCTAAGTCCGATGAACTTGTTGGGCGTGGCGGATACCTCACGTCAAAGTTGTCCTCTTTGAAATAACAGAACCATTTTTCTTACCGTGCTTTCTCCAGTAGCACCCTTCCCGTAGATGGCACAAATATTTTGCCCCACCTTTGCTCCTCTATTAAACTAAAAAAGAAGAAAAAGAGAAGTGTTTGTTTTTTCCACTTGATACTTCTTGTGTAGCTCACAAATATTTCTTCAAATCTGCAACAGATGTATTTACAAGCACAATGCTCCAAAAAACGAATGACAGATGACAAACGGTATTGTCCTAGCAACGCAGTGTTGTGATAACGAACAAAAACAATACGATCTTATGTACTACCTAGTAGATTGGCCAATTACTGTAAGGATTTCTTGTATTTCAGGGCTTCAAAACTTATTTCATATGAACCTTTAGCGAGATTCTCAAAAATCCCATATTTCATTCTTTTCCATAAACTGCTCGAATTGATTTACTATTCATGTGAATAATTGCTTTATATTTTATTATCACTGAATTACAACATTCGTTTTAAGGATATCAAGTCAAAATTCCTTTGTTGAGAAAGTTTTTTTCTATGTACGAAAAAGAAATAGAGTGTTGAAAAAAGGTGTTCCTTGCAACTTGTTAATATTCGTGAACTATTGTCTGACAAGGACTGATTATGTTAATAGTATAATTTTCAATTTTAAAAACGTTTACTTTATAGCAGATTTTAAACTAAAAATAAGTTAAGGGTATTTATGTCACATTTACTGCACGTTTATCGCTGTTATTTGTTAAATCATATTACTAACTGAAGTCTCTTCCAAGTATAATTGCAAAATATCAGTCAAATCTCGAGTAAGATGAACGTTCCATTTTGAGATGGCAAACTTTCTGGGAAATCCCCCTGACATTCCCATTAAAAGTTTTTAAAGTTATGAGACCTCAGCATTACCCTATAGATGGCAAATGAGGCCCCTCACATTCAATGACAAAACAATTCTTCAAGTTTGTCAAAGGAAAATGGAGAGAAGAATTCTGGGATTGCCTTAAAACACAGAGAAGGAAATGTCGATGTCAGGAAGCAGATCGGCACAAGAGAAGGCAACAGAGGGGAGGTCACATAGCGAGACTTAGGCAGCGATTTGGGACACCAGGACAGGAGAGAGGAGCTTGGGCCATCCCAAAAATTCAGTAGTCAACTTTACTGTCTTGCCATCAGGCAAGCGTGATCACGTCAGACTGAGTGCTTTTGTTGATTTGGTTTATTTACCTACGCTCTGGAACATTTCGGGTCATCAGCGTCCCATTCAATTCAGGGCGTGAAAAGATTCGACAAAGTTTGCTCAGAGGCCTCTTCTTCCAGGCTTGAGATTCTTTTACGTGCCGTAAATCTACAACACGGGACCCACGGCTTTACTTCCCTTCCGAAGGTACCAATATTTAGGATTTTTACACTGAATAGAAAACACTAAAAAAAACTCCTTACAGCAATTCAGAACTGTGTTTGTATATATTAGTGGTAGGAAGTATTTAACTTAGTTATAGCTCTTAAAAAGCCGTGTAAGACTTGAAAGTGCCACGACGAACTTGCTATAACTAGCCCACATAATGAGTGTTCAGCACAGCGACAAAAAGAGACCTTTGCCCTTATGGGATTCTATAGGCATATTTATTTATTTTCAAAAGAGGTTATCAATAACTTAATTCTAAGAATAAGAAATTAAAAAAGTGCAAAATAATTTCCATGCCGAAACGGATATAATAGCTTATTAAATATTACCTCTGTCCCGAAATAATGGCCGCATTTCCTCAACGACTTTGTTTAAGAACCGGGAAAGTATTCATTATCGAACTAGAGACAGTTGCAGAGGATATGAAAGTACTTGGAACGTTGGGTAAAGAGTTAGGGGTTCGGATCTTTTGAATGTTCAGTTCAGAACATACGATAAAGAATGATCATAATTTCCCGCGCTCCTGAGAGTTGTGCAAGTTGAAACATGTTCAGTTCCGTCTATAGCAAAATGGACGTGACAAGCGATGAACAATAAGCTTTCGTCTCAAGAAATTTTCAGCTGAGGCCTATGGACAGTTTGTTCATTTTTACATCGAATATGGTTTAAAATGTTTAAAACACTAGCACCGCCACTGTCATTGTTAGAGAGGATCGTCGAACAACATTAAGAACACTTACAGAAATTCTGAAAATTTCAATGAATGGCAACCACACAGGTCCACATGAGACGTGCTGTGCACGGTAAGTTCCAAGACTGCTGATTTCTGAACAAAAGGACGTTCGCGTGCAGTTGAAGCGCAGAGTTTCTTTCAAGGAAATCACTGCTAATGAAACTTGACCATATTATTTCGATCCTAAGGGCAAATGCATAGTTCTGTGTGAAAATCTCCATCAACAACAACACACACACACACAAAAGTAAACGTGGTTGCTTCTGCTGCGAAAGTTATGATCATCTCATTTTTCGATATTCAATGAATGCTTTACAAGTATGTCGTACCTGCGCACACAACTGAAACTGGGCAACACTACAGAGATGTCCTGACAAGCAAAAGTCGCATTTCTGTGTAACAAGCTGGATATTACACCACGATAATCAAATGTTGTTGCTGAATATCTCACAAAAAGCCATGTGAAGTGTGTCCCTCAACCTCCTTAAATCCCCAATTTAGCCTCTTCAGCCTTTTTCTTTTTCCCCAAATTGAAGAGAGACAGTGTGAGATATCATCAGTGAAGGCTGCGGAGGTGATTCCGAAGTACCTGTCAAAAAGGTTCCAGCATGTCTTTGAAGACTGGAAGAGACGCTGGGACAGGTGTATTGTATACAACGGGGACTACTTTGAGAAACTGTGAGAATGAGTAAAGCTATATTGTCAAAAAGTATTCTTTATTGAACATTCCGCGTACATTAGGTGTTATTTCATGAATCTGAAGTGCTGTTGGTATATATTGGAAATACTATTGTGCATTTTATGTGACCAGATAAATGGTAGTGTTCAAATATGGAAGTAATGAAGAATATTGGAGATGATCAACGGCAGGCCATTTGTAACCACTTGCCTAGTGCAAGCGAACATTGTCTTGCAAAAGAGAATGCTGAGAAATTTGACATGGTCCTTCCACATTCCACTGTAGATGAACTTATTACCATCGTTATGAAAGCCGGAGACATGGAATAATGTCTTCCTGACCTTGTGAAACGTCGCACTTGAATGTATGAAGGTTAATGTGAAGAACTGTTACAAACTACCTCACATGGAGAAGCAGAGTTTGCATTGGCATGGGTGCTTGCCTTTAGCTCTGCATTACAACCCCGATATTATCTCCGCCAAGTTGAATGATCAGCCATCCAAGAATACTGCTAATACTATCTACTCATTTTTAATCAGTAGTCTGTAAATAAATTCATTCATTGTCAATAAATAATTTCTTTTTTACAGAAATACTGAACAGATGTAATATTAAACAATAGTATATTGTAATACAAGTGTTAAAAGTGCCATATTGCGCATCCCAGTGTGTACCTCGGGTTGCATTTAACGCGATAATCGCAATAAGCCTTTCAACAAGTATGTTACATAATATTTTTATACTACCATATCGTAATGTAAGTTATTTTTAGTTTATTTTAATTTTTAAAGTAAAATATAATGAGAACTAGAAATAATGAATCGATTAGTGAGTGTTTCTTTATATGTTTGTGTAGTTAAGTGTTAGTGTATTGTTAATTGCTGTTGATTTTACTGAAAACTTAATAGCTCGAGGATTTGAAGGTTAATTGAAAATTATAATGGAATTTGACGAAAGTGAAAAATGTTTTGAAGGCGGTTGAAGCGGCGACTAGTACAAGGAATGACTTGCTGTCTGAGAAAACTAAAAACGGAATGAGCGAGAACGTGTTTTATTCACAGTTTGGTACAAGAATAAAAAGTCAGGACAATAAGTGAACTTAAGTTGGCATATTTTCTGGAGAAATTGAAGGTAATGAAATTTTCAACATTGTGGTTATAAATTGAAGGTAATGAAATCTTCAACAATGTGGTTATTTATTCCATGTTAAAGTCTTCGTTATATCTGAGACATAGTGTTGATATATCGAAGTTTGATCGCCTTCTTGAAAAGAAAATATGTTGGATATGTAGCAAAAAAGTCCAGTGTTTTCACAAAAGAGGACATAAGTAAAATTTTGGTGGAAGTTCCTGATGCAGAATATTTATATATAAAATAATGGGCGTCGCTGGTGCATGTCGCAGAGATGAACTTGTGAAGATGGAACTCGACGATATAAAAGTTTAAGAAAATGTTTTCTCGTATTAGTTCCAAAGACAAAACACATCAGAAAGGGAAGGTTTACTGTTTGGATGGAAAGGAAAAGTGGCAGAGCATACAGAAAGTTTGTCTCTCTGTGTCCGAAACATGTTGTACAGTTTGTGACTTGCACACATGGGTGATATTAACACAATAGAATTGTTTGGAAAGAAAGTTGCAGAATTTTTTAAACTAGGCCACTGCTCTGGTTATGCTAGACATTGTTTTCAGAGAACTTCGGCAACATTATTTGTGGATGTTGGAGAAAATGTACTGAAATTAAAGAAACGTGGTGATTGGAGATCATCGGCGGTTACAGAGGATATGTGGGCATCTTGAGTAGTAAGGTCGAAATCTGCACTAGAATTATTGGAAAGGATGAGTCACCTGATGAAGACAGCAATAATGGTGGCGCTTTTGTAGCAGTGAGGGGATGTCAGGAGTCCATGAAGAATTGTTCACGTCCAGGTAGGAAGAACGCTGCTGTTTCAGATCCTCCTACTATTGTTAATAAAGAGCCAAGTATTATTTTTACCCAGTGTACCTCCTGTAGTATAACTATTCCTATAACAGCAAGTAATTTGCATTGCTTGAATAATTTCGTAAATTTGTTGTATTAAATGGTGAGATATATCAAGACTGCTATTCTCAGTGATGATTTACAAAGTAGTAGAGCAAAGAAGTGTCACAAAGGCATCACTAATCTTCATTTTTTTTATTCCAATGACGCTTGTATAGTTACTTTCAGTTCTAAAATTAGGTAATCATTAGTTATATTACCATACGATAGTATAAAAAGTATATTCATAAAATAAGTTATATTTTGACAAGTAAAAAAGTTTGCCTTAAAAATAGTTCTGTTAAAATAAATCTGCACAAGTTCCTATGTAAATTTCCTAAACTAGCGTCAGTTTAAATGAATGAGCGTGTCGGAGGGGTGCTGTTGACAGAATCTCTTACCACCACTCTTCTGACATCCGCTGCAGCGGGCACTTCCTGGTCCGCCAAATTCATCACCCACAATGCACTCACTGGCGCCTATCACTCCACAAACAGAAAATCACCCGTAGACACCACATACTTGAAAGTGACCACACATTCGTCCGTTCAAACCAGAGCTAGCACCTTCATTTGTTTCAGCGTAAATATAGAAAAGACTTCTCGAGTTTCAGCCGGCGCTGCGACACGGCCCGTTGGATTCGACATATTCCTGCGACTTGGGCAGATGTTTGAGCAAGGAAAACACATCCATCCCCGTCTGCTGTAGGTGTGTTTTCACTTGCGCAGAATGGGGTGGAAACAATCGAGGGACCCCGCCCATGGACACGCCCTCAGCCGCCCCCGTCCCGACGCCAACTATCTGGGCCACTTCGTCGCGGGGTTTCCGACGCATCTGACCCACATTCAACCCCCTGTCTTTCAGAGCCAAGGACGGCGAGACTCGAACCAAGAAATAACACAGCAGTAGCGATTAACAGCAATAGTAGTCATATGTAAATCAGTGGGACCAAGTGGCATATGCACGTCTCTTGAATAAGCACATGGTTCGAAGTGCGAGATCGATAGCTTCTAAATGTTCGAGTTCACTTCCCTGACACTTTCCTTTCCTTGCACTTCTAGCAATTAAATTACACAACGACTGAAGCGACTTCATAATGCAAAGCGTTTTTTATAATTTGGATTAATGTCTATTTATTATACCGGGACTTTCATAATTCCGTGAAACATTTTAAAAATTAATTACCAGAGACCGGAAGTAAGGCAAAATGACTTTTCTATCTGGGCGGATATATTTAAGAGTCAGATAGAAATTAACATATTTCCGCACAATTGGGGTTGGTAGGGCTAGTTTTCATGTTGTCTTTTTTGCTTATTTTCAGATTTAGAACTTTTTTTGTCTTTTTGGATCATTACGGATTTTTAACGTTAACGTTTTAACGTTATTAACACATTTTAAAAATCACTTAAAGAAGTTATGTATATCGAAGTTCTATATGTCGAAGTTCGCCTCATAAAATATCTATTGAGAATCTTGTTATACATTTAATTTTTTCCAATCAATCAAAAACCCATTCACTCAAGCTCTTTAAATAGCAGAACCTTCATTTGCGAAAGGAACGCATGTTTACCGGGCATACGAATACCAGGAAATAGAGATACTGTAGTTTTGAATAGCCCTGGCGAATGACCTTGTATCGATCTGAGCGAGACAATTCTAGGAAATTTATCGTAGGGGTTAACTTCTCAGCTGCATAAATGTAACAAATAATTGTAAGCGAGAAAGATGAGAGCGGTACAGCTGTGCAATAAACCGTCAGTAACAAGAGATACTAACCTGATTCCCCTATAAACGCATAAACAAAAAATGAACTCGATCAGACTCATTCGCCAGGACTATTCAAAACTATTTTATTTTGTCTTGATCAGCATGTTCATGATGTCCTGAAATGTGAATGTTTTGTTGTAACTGGTATGAATTCTTCCGAAATAGTTTATTTTAAATATGTTCCAATCACTTTAGTGGAAGTAGAACGTTCTTTTTCCATAATGAAAAATGTTCTCTGTGACAAGCGGCTATGGCAGTTGATACCTTGAAAAACAATCTTGTTGCTGGTTGTAACCAAGAAAAACAAGCTTATGTGATAAAAATTATTAAGTATCTTAAATACTATTTTCATTAACAATGAATGACATTGCTCTTTCACTTTTAACAAATTTCTATTCTAATTATATTACTGCCTATTTTTAGTATTTCAGGTGTTTTTTCCTGCCTATTTTAACCCAAATAATTGCCTGAACTTCCAGGATCTGTTAATAACAAATGCACTATGTAATGGATATTACTTTTTTCACGCTGATGTATAGATAAATTCTTCATGTTCTTTTTTTACACATTTCACAAATACTCAATGTGTTTCCCCAGGCTGATACGGTAGACATCTAACCGATAGTTCAGTTCATTCACACGCGTGTCAGCATGTCACGATCGATCAGTGCAACTGCCGCGGAGATATGGTCGCCAAGTTTCTGAAGATTAGTGGAGAGTAGAGTATATAGACAGTGTCTTTTACAAATCGCAAGGTGTTCAGCCTGGTCCAAAGTTGTAATAAATTTGTGATGAGATAGTCACGTACGTCATTGTGAAATGAGCTGGACGGCTGTCTTGTTGAAAGACGTAATCTTCAGTCTTCATTCATTTGTGACACAAGACAAGTTTTGCAGTATGTCTAAGTACGTTCTCCCAGTGACGGTGCACTCCATGAAGACCTTCGTGTTAGAAATTGCGCAAAAGACGAGTCTCGCACGTGCGCAATTATTGCGTAGGGGTTTTCACTCCCCCGATGAAATGTTGCTTCATCGGAAAATAAACGAGTCTGCGCCTGCATTTCAGTACAGAAATTGACACGAACTTGTTTGTCACCAACAATGAGAACATGATGCAGTTGAAACTTGTAGTTGCTTATGGAGAATCTTCCAGATTTTTGTTTGTGAGAGGCCAAGCTCGAACTCCCACGGGGGCTACTCTGATAAACTTCTCTGACGGATCACATGGTCCTGGACGTCACATCCGATGAAGGCAGCCTTCATCCCTAATTGTCTCACCGTGTTCTTATACTGTTGTAAACAGGCGACTCCTTGTTGAATTGTGCTCGAAAACGTCATATTATTGTTATTATTATTATTATTATTATTATTATTATTATTATTATTATTATTATTATTATTATTATTATTATTATTTACTCCTAGTGACAAACCGCGGCAACTAAGCGACACAGTTTTGTTTTCTAGAGTTTGTCTTTCTATGGGCGCAAGAATCACAATGATATGTTGCATAGTTTATCTGTAATTAATTTCTAAAATGTTTCAAGTATTTATGAAAGACCCCGTATATTTGCAATACTAGGATTTGAATGTACTAAATTACCTACCAATTAAATTGTTCATTTAGGAAGACGTGACTAAAACAGCAACAGAGGTGAACAATATGAAAATCGTTTAATATTTTTATTGAAATTTGTCACACTCCAGGCTTAGTTCTGGCTAATTTCACAAAAGTTTTTACCTGAAATTTATTTCTGTCCATTACTTTCGACACTCTGATGTTTATTTGTTCTGTGATTCAATTTTTTCCATTATCTCTGGAACAAGCAAATTGACTTTACACCAGTCCCCCCTCCTCCTGCACCTCTCCATGTAGTATAACGTTATTGCCTCCTATTCACATTTATAGCGAATTCCAAAGTAGCTATTGCGGTTGTACCCATGAAAATATTATTGAAAAGTGTCTTTAATTCCCCATCGATCCTACTTATTGACATCAAAATGGAACGACGAAGAATATATATAAGCGATGCATATATGTGTATGTATGTATGCCGCAATTTTTTTCTCTCCATGAAACTCGGATATATTAATAAACGATTCTTAACCATCAAAATTAGACCGAGGGGGGAGGGGGTTAAACCTAAAGGAAAAATGTAAAAATTGTTTAGAGGTCGCAATTAATGGTTTTTCGCAAAGAAATTTGGTGTATACCGTTGAAGTAAAATTTAAAAAAATAATTATTTTTGAATGTCAGTGAAATCATACTATTAGGAGAGGGGATTTACCTGATACCCAGAAATTAAAAATTGCTCTAGCTACATCAATATTTGCTTTTTCACAACAAAACTTGATATGCATCGTTTAAATAAAATAATAAAAATAGCTACTGAAAATCAGTGGAATAATGCTATTAGAAGTGGGGGTTTACCTGAAATCCAAAATTTAAAAATCTCTCAAGCGGTGCCTATTTCTCTGCTCTAGAGCCCTGTAATAACGTTTGCTGCATAATTCGCTTTGTTTATGCAGCTACAGCTTTCCAGGAACTTTTGAGGCCCTCCGGACCGTTAAAAGAAGCCGTAAACATAATTACAGAAACACAGGAGAGCTCTTGTCAGAAACAAAGTAGTAATAATAATGTGCTTTTATTGCCCCAAGTTTACAAGTCCACAAATAATTATAACTATCCCTTGGGTCTTACGGTCGTACATGCTGATACCTTCTGTTTAACAAACAGTATATAATTGTTCTACTTATGTTTTACACATGTATATGAAACCATATACAGTAATGTGTGATGTGTATGTATATATACGAAGTTAATATAGTAAATGTTACCTTTCTTGGAATTGCTATTGTAATAAAATGTTGCACAAAATTATTTCTGTCGAAGACCCGATAAAGAAGGCTATGCAAAACAGGAATATTCCCACCCTTGTAGAGAAAGTTATACAAATTACCAGTGCCTGACTAAAACTAATACTTGTGTGGAACGGAATTACGAAAAATCACTTGTACTTTTGTGAGTATGGAGTTGTAAAGCACAAGTGTAGTAGAAACCTTTGTGAAACAGAATTTTACTAATAACTACAAGTTACAGGTCCATATATTTTAATAAACTCTTCTTGAAGACTGTCCTCTTTCAATGAAGGTTGCCTGTATTAGACAAAGAATAATTTTAATTGAATGATTATTTTCAATAGTGTTTCATTTATGTTTATATTTTCCTCAGCAAATATTATGTATAATTTGCTACATTCCATAATATAATTAGTGGAATTTGATTGTTTTTATCTACAAGTATGTGTACTTTGACATTTTATTGTTACTTAACATGATATATGACACTAATTTCAAAAGAACGATCTGCTAGAAAACTGTCTTTAGAATTATTCTAGAAAAAAGCATTTCTATATATTTAATGTGCTTAATTTTACAGCTGTTTAAACTTCTAATTACATTCATGTAAAAAAGTAAAAAGTGGAGTTTGATTGTTTTCCCTTTCTCCTCCTCCTCCTCCTCCTCCTCCTCCTCCTCCTCCTCCTTTTCTTCTTCTTCTTCTTCTTCTTCTTCTTCTTCTCCTCCTCCTCTTCTCATTTGGCACTACAGCCCGGGATGAGCCTTGGCTTGCCGCGACGACCTCTGCATCCTCTACCTTCATCTTATGACTTCATTGATAGAGGAAGTATTGCGGGGGAGAGGGTATGTCATGCTGGCACCCTGCAGGTCGCCTATCACGCGGCTTTCGTGATCAAAGACCACCTCCTCTCCATCAGGTAGCTTCTCAGTTGTCCTCACGAGGCCGTTCCAGACCTTCCTAACTTAGAAAATTTTTAAGTAAGTACCGAAAATTGAATCAGCAATCAGCAACACTAACCACTAGACCAAGGAGGTGATCCGTTTTTCCCTTCTACCCTTCATATATAAGTGAAGTAAAACATTAAAATATCGCAACTTATCCCTTTGCAGCAACATGACCTGGCTATTAGTCATATGCATCACTGGATAATCATTTTTAGGAGATGCTTGCTTTGGCAGTGTATGACGGTAGAACTCGTGCTATGAACCAAAGTAGCTTGTCACAAACTGCACATGTACGATAAACCAGTTTAATATTTACGTCTGCAGAAATGATATCGACTGATCTCCCTTGATTTAGTTTTAATTATTGACTTTTCCCGCTCAACTATAGGGAAATATTGTTGTAGCTTGTCTGCTGCTATAATGTGTGTGAATGGAAACATTGTTCACTTCATTAGGTTACACTTTAAATTATTTTTGCAAAAATTGTTCCTTGTGCGTTATAACAATAGATCGGATTTTTATGAAATCACATATTATATTTCTTTAAACGTGGATACACCAAACAGCAAATTTCAACGAATTAAATCATGATCATTGCGATGTAAAGTTTCATTTTACATATTTCGTACAACATAAAATAAATAGGTAGTCTGTGAATATACGGCCCCTTATTTTTTCATTTTTTTATTTTTTAAAAATTTTTATTGTTATTTTTCCCAGAGCTAACATAGGGATGCGCGATTGCATAAACAATCGAAGTCAAAACACGCGTTGTTCTCGCGTTCTAGCGGAAGTGTGACGGACCACCACGGCATAAGAGCGCATGATGAATCTTGAAGTGGCTAGGACGCTTTATATGTGACATCATATATTTAAGTCATATAAAATATCTAAGAAAATAGTATTTATTTCTTTACATTATATAAATGATAATGTGTATATGCCTACATGGTTAAAACATTTCCGCAGCATTACAATGTTAACAGCATAGCTTTGCAGAAAAATATTATTGCGCGCTTCCCGCTTTGCCCCTCCTCTTTGTTGCTATTGGCTCTTGAGTTTACCGCCACGCGAACACCTGTTATTATCAAAATATTTTCATTTGTTGCGCGGATCTTTCATAAAATCATTTTCGCTTTTTGTAGAAATTTAAATCATAACTTTTATATATAATAAAAGTTTTTTTTTGATCTATAAGGAATAAAAATAAAAAAATAAAGTGTATAAATACCGCGCACATTCATTTAGTATTTGGTACTACTTTGCGACTTAAAATTCTTCAATGTCCTACTCGCTACAGCACGCGGTTCACATCAAGGCTGTGTAGACACTGCAGCAGTTGTGTATGTGACATGCACTAAAGACACTGACTAGTATGTGTATATTCTGTTAGCTCTGTGGCAGATTTTTTACTAGCGTTTAACGCCCGTTTTTACTACTGAGGCACCACAAGCGGTCGACACTGGTGATACATGAAATAAAATGATAAATTGGAAAAGGATTGCTAACTTCCCCGGCATTTGCCATTTATGCGGACTGAGGAAAACCTAGAAAAAAACAGTCAGGGAGGACGGTCCTGGTAGGATTCGTACCCCGGACTTCCCGCTCACGAATTCACGTGTGTGTGCGTTAACCTTAAAGCTTACTGTGTATGGGAAACAATATTACAAAATCAATGTGTCATAATATGTTACAAATGTTAATTAAAAAGTGTTTCATACCGGGAGGCTATCCTCTGCTCTTAACTACGGCACGAAGGACACAAATTCAAGACGCCTGGGATGTGTCCTCTCGTTCACACTACTGTAGAAATCTGACAGCATTCATGCCCCGAAGATTGAAGGCAGTTATACATGCTGAGGGTTCATATACCCGATATCAGTTTGTGTTTATTTCTGTGAGTTTTCACTTAGGAAGTTATAGGTTTCTTTTGTGTATTTATTGAGTTATTTGTAAAGAATACGTTAGTTAGTGATTACGTTTTTGTGTGTGCATAGGTAACGTGGTAAAAATCAAATGATATATTAATATATAATATGATATTAAGGCAACATGGTGTTCTGCATACAAACTTATAAAACTAATAATAAAAAATAAAACAAAAATGATGTGCGGGATTTGAACCCAGGAGCTTATGCAGAAAAGCAATGCCTTCTAAACCGCTCGGCCATCGCTATTCTGCCCCTACGTTTTCTTTGCAGATTCTTGTGATTGTGACTATTACGTTTACAAGCGTCCACTGCAGTGTGCACTCGCTGAATGCGCGTTGTCAATACAGCGTACTCGAAATTCTCCGATCGACGTGTAGAATCTGACAATATATATTTTAAATGTGTATACCAAAAGCAAGCTAATCTTCCGAAAGCCTCTGAGATGATTTTTACTAACCCGGCAGTATCAGCTGTGGCGGATTTATAGTTACATTTACGGTAAAACACAATGAATATTAAAATATATCCTAAATGTAATTTATAACTAATGTTTCAGACATTTTTCAATGTTATTTCAGATTATACAACCAAAATGACTGCAACATTAAATAAAGCAGGGATTAATTGCACGTGGATCTGAAAATATAGTCATATTGTCTTAATTGCACAACAGAGCGAACTCTCGTTTTGATGCACTTGACGGCGCTGAGTTCAAGATGCGATGCAGTACGACCAAGGGTCTATTTGAGAAGCATTCAGGTCTCCCAGTATTTTCCAATAAGATGTACTAATCAGTTATTTTCATCTACAGTTAAACTTACATTCCATGGAAGGTATTGTTTTGCGTGGAGATGACAAATGAATAACGATCTTGGTATTGCAAAGTACAGTAAGCAGCAAAACAAACGACACTGAAACTATCGGTCATTTGCTGTCCAATTTTCCATAGCAATGAAGTATTTACTTGCTGTATATAATAGTTTGACACGTTGTGAATTCAGTTTTGTTGATTTTTGCAATTTGGTTCTCACGACAGAAGAGAGGGTTTATCGTGGAACATTATTTCCGGTCATACGGAGTAGGACGTCGAGTTTTCTTCACGTTAAAGAACAGAACGAAGGGAGATTTAGTAAGGAGGTACCAAATAACAAAACCATGTTAGCTGACGTTGGCAAGTTTCGTCGTAATGGATCAGACCTATGTCAACGAAAGGGGACAACAGGTCGCCCAAGAACCGACACCACAGACGAGAATGAGGTGTTAAGTAAGTGTTGTATACAGATATCACTGAACTTGGTTTGAGAGACAGGTTAGTTCGGCGAATGTTTAAAGACCTGGGTGATCGAGATGCTCGGCGTCTAACAGGAAGGGATGTCCAGATTTCTTCTACAACACATGTTTTCAGATGAAAGCCACATCCACTTGATGGCTATATCAACAACAAACAACTCGCCTTTTTAGAGTTTAAAAGTTCTGATGTCGTTGTACAGAAACCACGGCACAGTGCTCGGAGTGCGCCGTGTCCGGTCGTGGAATATTGGGACCTTATTTCGTTGAAGATGCTGCACAAAATTCGCAAACAGTAAACGGGAGCGCTACACAAACCTTATTATTACCCCATTCATCAGGGATTTGCGCCTTTGTGTGTGTATGTGTGTGTCACGGCAGAAACTTAGGCCTCCAATGACAATAGTTACGGCAAGATGTAGCAACAGCCCACACTGCGGGGGTGTCGCTTGCCCTTCTGCAACGACACTTTGGAGGTCGCCTAATTTCTCGTGGAACTCCATTCCCGTATCCCTGATCTCAACGCCCCTGATGTCTACATATGGCGCAGGTTGAAAGAAGCAGTTTTCAAGACAGATTACGCACCCTCAAATAATCCCCAATTACGCGAGAAGATAACATCCGTTTTTTTTTTTTTTTTTTTTTTTTTTTGTCCTTAAGTAGCCTTTGTTCAACATGTTCAATATCTTCAGAACGTTATGAACAATGTGCGGTTCATGTGGTACACATTCTGTACCAATGCCATTAACTAACATTTCAATGTCATTTGTTTTGCCATACTGTAAAATATGAACACAATATTATACTATTAGTAATTTGTAATTTGTAGATTAGAACAGGAAACAAATAGAGGAAATAGACATTTTAGTTATTTATTCTTTCCTTGAGTGCTTGAGGAAGTGTAACACCAATGCACTTATCCACTCGGCATTGGAGTTCCATACACGGGCAATAGAAGGCGGTAGTGTAGTTATACCGAGAATTGACGGATTATGTTAAGTTAGATGATAAAGGTGAAGATGGAGATGAAGTGATGATGGACCAACGAGGAAATGAGTAGCAAGGGAAACCGAAGTACCTGAAAAAAGTCTGCCCAGGCATTGCTTCATCTCTCACAAATTTCACTTACGGTCGCTGGGTTCGAGCCCAAGCAGCATCAGTAGGGGATGAGCAGTCTAACCATTTGGCCATGGCGTCGCCTGAACATCATGCGTTCCATGCAGCTGCGCATGCGGTAATTTTCACTGTGCACGCTGTATCACATGTTAATGTCACTCCGTGCCACGAGCTTCAAAACCGCAACCTGTACAGTTCACTGTCAAGGAAACTATAACGGCAATGCTTTGTCTGGACCACGTTTTCGGTTTACCTATTTGAAAGTTTCCTTGGAACAAATAGTTGCCTTCAATTTCATTTTAATTTACTTTAACTCAATAATACACATCGTAAAATTGTATCGTCTTTGGTTTGTATTGACAAAATGTGCAGATCATAATTCTCTATGACAATGTTCGTCCCCGTGTGATGCAAATAGCATACCTTGCTGGCATTCACTTCAGCAGCGACACAAAGTTGCGAATTTAGTTTCGCGTTCAGCCCAATGATTTCTACCGAAAAATTGGTATCACGGTGGGACAAATTTATAAATGTGAATGAATGTTATGAGGAAAAGTAGAGAAATGTTCAATGTTTCAAATGCATGTTTCAGTTTCCGCGAATACATTTTCGTTTAGCTGAAAATTTTTGATTTTCACTCGTATATGTTCAAGAATAAACTGCGCTTAAGATAATGGAGACTTGTTTGTTAAATTTCAAATATGATCGAAATATTGATCTAAAATTTGAAAAATATGATCTGATAATGATTTTACATCCTAAATAATGGAGGAAACAAGAGGTCGTATTATTATAAAAACGTCTCCCATGCTTATCGTTCACATTTTACATGGCGTCCTAAAAATCTGTTTATTCAAAGCCTATTGGAATGTTTCTATGCCAACATTAACCTAACTTGTTTAATGAAACAACGCGATGTAGATATGTCGAATATTTAACTATGCAGAGCTCTTATTAAACTTTCTTCCGACATTTGAATGATCGAATATGAAGTATATTTAACCCTGAGGCAAGTAAGTTTAAAAATAATTTCGGGTAGCTGGAGAAACCCCCTTTGCTCCCGTCCCATGACGTAGCCACACCCTATCAGACCATTGGGCCTCATCTCTCCTCCAACCCGGAGAGGATCCCTCGGGCATGCGTCTTGCAGCCCTAGCAGGAGAAACAAAACTCGGGGGCGGCTGAGTTGACTATCAGCAAACCCGTTCCGTTTGTTTAATCTGCCTTTAGTACAGCTAGACGATTTTTTCCCCCTGTAAACTACAGCAATACCTACAATGAATAATGAATTAGAGAAAGAAACGCTAACGCTATCCCGCGTCTTTGTGCTGAGGAGAAATGTTTTACGCAATGAAGCAGCTCAAAGAAATGTTAACAATAACTTTGCTTTTTATAATAGTTCTTAGGACTAAGCGGTTCTGAACTTGGCCATCATAATCATAGTACTGAGTCCGCGATTAGGGTGAAGTACCACCATTCCATGCCCTGACCGAGAAAGTATAAGTGATGTGCCAACAGTATGGTTGACAGGCGTTAGAATGGTACCAACCAATCACCACAAAGTACATAAGATTACCTATCAGCTCTTTATCGATTGTAACAGCTGGTAAAAAGTATGACCTTTCGAGCGTGATACCCGCTTTATGTTGTCCTATTTGCCTATCCAGGGCCAAATAACCGGGGCGATTTTCTCAAATATATTCCTGTTTCTTGTCTCGTTTGTATAAAGTACGGAATCGAAACGCCAAAACATTGAAACTTTAAAAATCTTACGCTACATTTTCGGCAATGTTTATGAATTTAACTGTTGTCTTTTAATCTTTATCAACATTCATGTGTTTTTCTTATCCTACAAATGGAGAAGAAAGAGCTAAGAAATCGTAGATGAATAAATTACACGTATAAAATATATTTTCACAAATCAAGGATCCCATAGTCGTCCGATTTAAATCCCCATCTTGTCAAAACTAATAATCCGTATTAACCAAATATTGCATTAAAAACTTGAAAAAAGTATGTTTTCTTGTGCGACGTGAAATAAAAATTTTCCGTTTACCTACCATTTATTTACCGGAATGTGGTAGTTTTTGTTTAGAGATATCAGTACGAGTAAAACTATGGATGAACAAGGGTGACCTGACGTTACAAAGAACAAGTTCGTTCTTGCACCGTACTTATCTCTAGGTTGAAAGTGATTTTCTTCAAGACCCTCAAAATACTCAATTGCCTTTTCATTTTACTTAAATTTCGGTCCAGCCAGTTTTGAGACTCGGGAACAGATGATAATACGGGAGAGCGAGATCAGGTGACTAGGGTGGATGCAGAAGCATTTCAAATCGAGTTCGGTTAATTTGTCCTGAAAGGCGCAACTTGAGTGTACCGACTCATTGTCATGGTGAAACACACTCTCCTTTTGGCCATGCCGGGACGTTTTTCCGCGGTCTCTGTCTTCACTCTCTCCAAAAGTGATGCGCAGCGTTCTCCAGTAATGGTTTACTCCCTCTCCATGTAGTGAATGAAGAAAATTTCTTTTGCGCTCCAAAAAACTGAAGCCATCATCTTTCCAGCGGTTGGAACTCATATCACCTTTTTCGTAATCGGCTTGCCTCGCTAGGTCTTCTGTTTATACTGCTGTTTCGTTTCCGGTGTATAGTAATGAATGCACATTTCGTGCATAGCCGCAAAACGCCATAAATATGGCTGGATTGCTCTTAAACATTTCAAACAGTTGATCAAAGTATTTTGCTCCGAGGTAGCAGATGCGGCTTCCCTCTTGCACCAAGCTCCTTCGTGTGCAGAATTTAATGCAACACAAATTGAACCAACCGTGACCTTTGCCTACTAGCAAACTGTCTGTCAGCCAAAACAATATCATGGACTTTATCGATGATTCTGACCTGACAGCTGCTTTTTGGAGCTCCAGGACGTTGTGCGTCTTAGATGATTGATCTGCCAAGCATGAATCCATTTACCCAAGTCGAACTACTTCACAGGAAGGGCATTCGTCACCCAATATGAGCAAAATCCTCTCGTGCATTTCCTTTGATTGTTTTCCCTTTCAAAAGAATTGAGTCACACCTCGAATTCCAATCTTATTCTATTTTCACTGTCACTCGTAAAGTTTGTGTTTAAACAATTACTTAACGCGTGACAATAGAATATATATATATATATAAAACTTTATGATTATATATATAGTTGTAATATGCGGCCCAAGTTACTTAACAAGCATTCTCGTATGTTAGACGTTTAAATTTTCATTCCACGTAAATTATAAAACAAAATCATGTAAATTACAGCATCAACATAACATTATTCTCTGAATGACTTTGACAGTCAAATAATATTTTATGATATTTGTTTACACCCAGAGCCCGGATGTTCAGGGTAAAATAGGCACTTAGAATACTGAAAATAGGCAGTGATATAATTAAAATAGGTATTTATTAAAAGTGAAAACAGAGTAATATCACAAATTATTATTGAAAATAGGCATTTAAGATACTTATATAATTTCTTTATCTATATTTAAAGTACTTAATCTTACTTTTCTTGGTTACAAGCAACAACAAGATGTTTTTTCAAGGTATCAACTGTCATAGTCAGCCTCTTGTCAGATACTTTTTCATTGTGGAAAAAGAACGTTCTATTTTCCACTGAAGTGATTGTACATAGTTAAAATAAGCTATTTCAGAAGGATTCACATAATTTAGAACAGAATATTCGCCTTTCAGGACATCATTTTAGATTTTTTTTTGACGCTCTTTAACAACACAGGTCATGAACGTCTCATTCAATTCAGGGCGTGAAACGGCCGACAAATGTGCTCAGAGGCCTCTTCAAAGAATATTATAGAAATGTTGATCAAGACAAAGTAACGTAGTTTTTAATAATCCAGGCGAATGATCAAATGATGTCAGTGCTTTCTGAACGAGTTCAGAGTTTATAGAGGAATCAGGTTAGTATCTCTCTTACTTCCGTACTGAACACATTGTAGGGACCTTCCACAGCTGTACCGCCCTCGTCTTTCTCGCTTGCAGTTGTTTTTTACATTTATGGTTGAGAGGTTGTCCCTACAACAAAATTCTTATAATTGTTTCGCGCAGATCGATACAAGGTCATTCGCCAGGACTATTCAAAACTACAGTGCTTCCTTCATCCTCTGTATTTCCTAGTTTCCGTATGCCCGAGGTAACCGTGCATTCCTTTCACTAATGAAGGTCCTATATTTAAAGAGCTTATGTGAATGGGTTGAGGAAAAAGTTTTGGACTGCTTGAAAAAAAATAAATGTATAATAAGATTCTCAGTAGATATTTTTATGAGTGAATATGCCATTTAATTTTAAAACTTTTTTCACGTCAATATCTTTCACGTCGAAATTCGTTGTTTTTTTTTTTTTTAATTGTGCAAATAATTGCAAAAAAAGGTCCATAACGATCCAAAAGAGGCAAAAAAAAAAAACACTTTTTAAACCGTATAATTGGCAACAGAATGCGGAAACATGTTCATTTCTATCCGAATCTTAAATATATCCACCCATGTAGAAAAAGCATTTTGTCTAACTTGTGGGTTCTGCTAATCATTATATTGGTTGTATTAGCTTTTGTTCCCTGGAAGCAATGAAAAAATATATTAAACTTCACTTCTGAACATTTCCATTTAACGAAATTATATTTTTCTTCTATTAATAATTTCTGCACATAAAACAGTTTCTTTGCTATATAATCCACATTAAAACAATTCAGTTTTTAAAGACTAGCTGGTTTAATGATCTTGGAGTTTTTGTAAAAATACCCTAATACAGCATCATGTATTCTTATTGCATTACTCACGCACCAGTCTTTGAGTTTCGTGTAATTGCAACATAAAGTTGCATGTTGGACTCTTGTATAATTGCACCTGGTTAATTATCAAATTCATCTTCTTCCCTCATTTTCACTTTATGAAGCGATATCTAAAATGGAAACTACAGCAACAATATTTGTTGATTTCTCTTGTTACCAGCAAACAATTCCTCCATTATATAAATGTAAGGAATTAAGTGGGCTATGACAGAGTAGAATAAACTGCATTATAATAAATGTATTTCTTACATTTTGAAAATACATTTCATTAAATATATCAAAAGTAGAATATACTGTCGTGTTTTAACTTACCCTCTCGTCACTAAAGCACAACTTCTGTACCTAGTTGTCTAAATAACTATTATAATTGTGGTTTACAAGAATTTACGCGGCTAAAGCTAGGCGCCAAATTTCCAACAGTCTTGACCCTCCATGTTGTTTCGCCAGAGTGTGTAATGTTTGTCTTTGGAAGATAACGGTAAGCGCTGTGCTGATATAAAGAGAACAGCACGACTCGTTAGTGAGTGACCTTCCTCCAGCATTGACGCACTGCACACGTGCCACAGGCATCCAAACTGCGTGAGTATACCGAATTTTAGGTACATTTTTAATAATGTTTAACGCCCGTTTTTACTACTGAAGCACCACAGGCGGTGAACACTGATGATACATGAGATGAAATGATATATTGGGAAAGGATTTTTTTTAAGGAAGGAAGCATTCCAAACCTAAGTTTAGGGTACCTCCCCTGCATTTGCTATTTATAAGGACTGAGGAAAACCTGGAAAAAAACTCAGTCAGGGAGGACGGTCCTGGCGGGATTCGAACCCAAGACCTCCCGCTCACGAGTCCGCGCCTTAACGACCTCGGCCATCCGTGGCGGTTTTTTTAGGTACAGAAAACACATAATTAAGAGAATATTTGATAGGTTGATGGGACAAACGTCTGTCACGCAGGAGTTGCGTAAACTAAGCGAATTCTTCGCCTAATAGAGTAACTTTAAAAAAAGAATATCAAATACAAATTATCGATTTATTAATTAATAAAATAATTTATGGCATTACTGGTGGTATTAGGGGAATATAATTAGAATTCTTGCAATCTATAAGTATTACAAAATAGACACCACGTTTTTAAAATTACTATTATATTATTGAGATTAAAAACAAAAATTAATTGTATACTATTAATTAAATGAAATATATGACCAGACAAAGTTATACTTTGAGGGTCTTTTTAAACATTTTTAAATGTAATCTGTTTATGCAGTGACCCCTTGATATCATCTTTACATTCACTAAAATAGAGAAAAATAACAGAAAGTTTCGAGCTATTTTGTGTATTTAAGAAGATGATCATATGTTTAAATAAAACAAAAGCATGTTACTATTTAAAAACAATTACAGTATACTAAGCAAATATACACAATCAACAATATACAATCGAAAGTTTCAACGATATTCATTGGCTTTGAAATTTCATTTAAAATTTATTGAAGTAAAAACATGGAACGCAAACATTTTCTGAAGGTTATTATAGAGATCTCTTACATACCAATATAATTCTCGCTTTTGTTAAATATAAAATATATGCAACGTTATAAATACAGTTTAGATGTTGAATTAATTTGTCCTTTTATGTTAAAACAATATAGAGAAAATTAAACGAAAGGGCGCTTTTTAAATTTCGGTTTTCAACCCTACTACTAATGATCCAATGTCTCTAATTTTCAGAAACTAATTTTTCTTGTTTTATTTAGATGGTATATAGCGAATTTTGCATCATGGTGCTGCTATAGGGAATTTTAAATTTTGAATTATAGATAAACTGCCTCTCCAAATAATCTCATTTCACTGATTTTCATAAAATATTTTTTCCTATTTTGTTTCAATTGCATATACCGAGTTTCCTTTAAATTTTTATGCGGCCGTTAGTAGAGCGATTTTTAAATTTCGCTTTAACCCCCACTCGGTTTCAGTATACCCCCCCCCACTCATAATGATTCGATTGTTCTGATTTTCGAAAACTACTTTAACTAATTGATTTTAAAGAAACATACCGAGTTCCTTTGATAAAAAGAATGCGGCAGTTAGAGCGATTTTTATTTAATTTTAATTTTTGGCTTTAGGTTTACCCCTACCCCCAATGGTCTAATGTGCTGATTAACGAACTGACGAATTGTATGTTAATTGATGGTTATATGCCGAGTTTCGTTGAGAAAAAACAAAAATTGCGACCGCTAGAGTGTTAACGGACATACGCATATGAAAATTAATGTAATACTATTGACAATGTAACTATAATAACAATAACTAGAAAATCAGAAAAGGATAAAACACTTAGAAAAAATCACAGATTAGTAATTAATTTTTTCTAAGTGTTTTATCCTTTGCTGCTTTTTTAGTTATTGTTATTTTAGTTATATTTATATGCGTCTTCATAATCGCAGCCTAATAGGTAGGAATTATTGAGATTTGAAGAACTTTTTCGAATATCTTTTCACGGGTACACCGCAATAGTTACATTCCTTCGGAATTCGCCAAAAGTGTGAGAAGGTAGGGGCGCTGGACATTTAAGAAGAAGAAGAGAAAAAAGATAGATTGTGTATACGAATATGCGAAATGAACTGAATAAAGAATAATATTCGGAAATCAAAGGGAAGAAGAACACAGAAATGCAAGATTGAATACAAGAGGGTACATAGAGGAGAAGGGAAAATATTTGTATTCCTGCTTAAGCCATTATTTCTCTCATCCTAATCAATGCTATGCAAAATCTCATGAAATTCTTACTATTTTCGTCAAATTTAGTAAAAAAAAATTAAGCAATTTTGCCAAATGTGATTTTTCTAGATGAATACGTGCATAATAGCACAGCAATCGACATTTGTATGATACTTGTAAGAACGGTTGGAAAAACACGCAAACGAAAAGTATGTCGGGTGGTTTCTAATGAGAAAATGTGCATAGAAATATTAAACAGAGGGAAGGATAGGACAGCTATATATACTTTGTTAGTGACATAGCAGAGAATACTGAAAGAAATCGATCGATCAGCTGATAGATATAAATAATTGTAAATGTGTGCTTAAGGTCAAAATGCAACTGACTTTATCAAGACGACATGTCCTGTACAATGTACCTAATATTAGTAACAATGTTGCTGCCATCTGCAAATGTAGGTCACAGTTCGCGAGCGCAGTTTTACCAACCGTACAATAAGAAACACGCTAGTGCAGCCAAACATGAGGAAAACGCTAGAGCAGGTTTTCAAAAGTTCCTTGACCGTTGACCTCCCGTCACGGAACGTTAAGATTTAACTCAAAGTTTAAAATCTTAAATTTGCATCATCTAGTTGTTCATCACTGATTTAGAAAATGAGAAGGTATGAAAAAAACAAATAAATGCACTTTTTAGCAGTGTATCTTGTACACTTTTTTGTAAATCGTGTTTTAACGCCCGTTTTTATAACTGAGGCATCACAGGAGGTGGACACTGATAATATATGAGATGAAATGATATAACGAGAAAGAGTTTTATTTTTTAAGGATGGAAGTATTCCAAGCCTAAGTTTAGGATACCTCCCCGGCATTTGCCATTTGTGAGAACTGAGGAAAATCTGCAAAAAAAAAAAAAAAAAAAAAAAAAAAAAACCTCAGGGAGCCCTGGTCTTCCGCACACGAGTGCGCACCTTAACGACCTATGCCACCCATGACGGTCCCTTACACAATAGCAATGAATTATAACAATAATGCTACATTGCATAAAACATTATTTTGCGGCGATTTCGTCTGTTATAATCAGGACTACCGTGTATATGTTATTAAAAACCTACATACATATAAACTAAACATTATCAAAATATACAGTAAAGTATTAATTAAATATTTTATAAAAACGGACAAAATAGTCGCATTTAAAAATTGCGGTTATAAGCTTAAAAACCGATCACGTTCTCTTGGAACCGGCCAATTTCTATACTTTAACATGTCCAGTATATCATCTAAGTTGGACACCCCTGAATCCTGGGAGCTGGACACCCCTTTTGATCATAATTTCTGCTAACTTATTTAAGCTTGATTGGCATTTACCTCCAAAACTTTAAATGGATCATTAGCACATCCACAGTATTCAGAAATATCTGGTTTAGCAAGATGGCGCCACATGTCATACTGCTCTCGAAATAGTTGACATTTTGAAGGAGAAGTTCACAGGCTTCATCACTTCACTGGTGGTGATGTTAGCGAGCCTACGAGATTGCGTGACTTAAGCCGCCGGATTGCTTCTTATTGGTTTATGCCAACATGCTAGAAACAGTTACTGACAATATCACGCGCGTTATTCGTGAAATTGAGTCTGGTTTATGTTTATCCGTAAACCCGCAATGACCGACGTTCTCATCCACACTTAATGACAATGACATTAAGTGTGCTTCAAAATATTAATAATTAAATAAATAAACCTCTCCAGTTTATATAAATTTTGTCTCATTTTGAAAGCATGTCACTGTTATTGAAAGACCTTTTACTACACGCTGCCCTTGATAATGATAGCCATTAATGGATTTGTTATATAGATAATTTTAACTGTTTCTTATATGTTTCCATCTGGTCATTCCAAAAATTAAATCAGAAATTTTGCACACCCACCATTAAATGATTTGCTTCGGGATCTTGATTTAAGGCAGAATTACTCGTCTCAAGAAGAAAGGCTGGAAGTTGTTGCAGGGTCACTCCAAAGTAAGTCTTTCCGCCAACGGCAAAAGAAATTTGAGCGTTTGTTTTCTAAAGAGGAGCACTTAGTTTTGTGCAGTGATGTTGAGAATGTGTTGGAGTCATTGGGTGTTGAGCACAAACCTGAGGATTGCCGTTTGTTCACAGACTCCCTGAAAAAAGTTAGAAAGAAGTACTGCCCACATGATAGAAACAAATATCCATCCATTCCTTTAGGCCATGCAGTTGCTATGAAGGAAAATTGTGAGAATATGAAGATCTTACTATTCGCTATCAAGTATGAAGTTATTTCTTGACAGATATGTGGGGATTAGAAAGTAATAGCTATCTTACTTGGGTTACAGCTTGGCTATACTAAATTTGGCTGCTGCTTGTGCAAGTGGAATAGCAGAAATAAAAGTAACCATTATATAAAAATAGCTGGCCAAAGAGAGAGTCACTTAATCCAGGATAAGAAAATGTTCTTCACAAACGACTTGTACGTTCTAAAAAGTTTTATTCCCAGTCATTATATATCAAACTAGGCTTGATTAAGACTTTTGTAAAAGAAATGAATCGTAACGCAGTGTATTTCTCCTTATGGAAAATAAGTTCCCCAAAATCAGTGAAGCTTTATTAAAAGAAGAAATATTTGTTGGTCTCAAATAAGGGAACTGATGAAAGATACACAATTTGAAAATCAGTTAAATACGCAAGAAGTAGCTACATGGTTATCCTTCAGAAAAGTTGTCACAAACTTTCTGGGAAGGTTCGGGTCTCAGAACTACAGAGAACTTGACAGTGAGGTTATGGAGAACCACATCATGGGATGTAATATGTTCTAAAAAACACGTTCTGCTCTCCCTCTTGGTTTCTTCTCTGCAAACCAAGGGGCTGTGAGCGACGAACACGGCGAGTAATTTCCACCTGGACATCGCAGAAATGAAAAGGAGCTATCAAGGTAAATGGCATCCAAATATGCTGGACACTGAAGAGAGATGTTCCTCAAGCTAAGTATAGCCGAAAATTTACTTCACGTACATTTTAGGCGAGTAAATCTTATTTTAACCAATATATAATATACAGTTAGGAGAAATATTTTTCATGCAATTACTAAAAACCCTGGGTGATGCAAAAATTCTGCAAAAAAAATTGAGATCAGCACAAAAAAGTCACTTAGAATTATGCATTGTTTCCCTTTAAACAGTCCAAAATTTTCAATTTTGTTGACCCGAGTATTCTGTAGTGTGCATTTTTAGTCAAAAAAGAAATTTCTCATGCCAAACTCTAGTGAACATTATAATGGCTAATATTGAACAGTAATTACTTAAAATGTACATTTGAATTGATATAATCTTTATTTTGTAAAACTATACCTATCTAGACTACCACCTTTACCAAAATCAATTCCAGAATCTTGTGTTACAGAACTATGGACCTGCTTACCTGGTGTGTTTTTCTAGCCAGTCTGCTAGTAGCTATCTACAAGTGGGTGACCCGGCACAACAATCATTTCCGGAAGAGGAACGTCCCATACTTGAAGCCGATGCCGCTGTTCGGGAACATGTGGCCATCCTTCACGGAACAGATGTCCTTCCCAGAGTTCATGAAACATCTGTACGATCATCTCAAGCCTTATCCGTATGGCGGAATCTTCAGGTTTACCAAGCCAGTGGTTCTCCTCGTGGATCCCGAGTTGATCAAGACAGTCATGATCAAGGACTTTGACTGCTTCACTGATCACCTCATCGTGGTCGAGGAAGAGGCAGATCCCATGTGGGGAAAGGGTCTCTTCAACCTGAGAGGTGAGAAAGCAACATATTGTTTGCGACAAAACGGATAACTCGTGAGCACCTTAAGTGTGAAAGAAGAGGCTATTTCAGACCCTGAAAGTTAAATGACAAAAAATGTTGAAGACATTCCTTGAATATATACAAAACCTAATAATGTATGGTTAAAGATTTTCGGCTTATGCCGCTTGAAACTAATCATAAAACATTTGAATTGAAACTCCATGAGGAGGACTGCAAGGTGCCTGAAACGTTGAATTGTATATAATTATTAGTTTCATTAACACTCATGCAACGTCATCTTAAAATCGATCAATGAAACGAAAAAAAATTTTTGAATTTTGACCAATCACAACTGGTTTTCGGAGTAAATTATCAAACTCGTTTTATCACGCGACATGCATTTGTCTTGTGGTCAGTGTAGCCAACTCCACTATATAATTCCTGTATACACATCACTGACTACTTTTGCTAGAGGCGGCTGGGAGCTATTGATAGCAACAAAAGCATGGACAATCGACAATCATAACGCAAAATGGAGGGTTCTTCAAAGCGTTTTGGTGATGAGTCAAATGTGCAAATTGATTTTATCATTAGGAATTGCAAATCATAGAATACAAAGAAAAATAGAGACACATATGCTTTTTTGCATTGGCTTTATAAAATCGAACTGTAACGATTGTAATAGTCGACTTTTGCCCATTTCAGTCTCAAAGTTTCTGAAGAGAATAGATATTTCATAAGTAAAACAATTGTTAATATTACGTGCGTGAATTTCAAACATATACATATAATTCTTATTCTATTCTATTCATGAAATAGTCCTAAACCCGTATTTTGCTCTTCTCTAATGGCATTACTAACAATCGGCAGTCTTTTGTCCTAAGATTGCTTGAAAAGGTTAAGTATAAATATGCAATTATTCCAAGTTTAGAGGAATTATATTTAAAATCCTCTTATATTCATGAAATAGTCCTAATAAATATCACTCGAGGATCTCAGCCCTCTCGTGATATTACTTGTGACAAACTTCAGCCGCGAAAGCCTACGCATGAACCTAATAATAATATTTGGAATGTTTTGAGATTGATACGTAATATTAAACTCTCTAAAAACTCTTCCCAAAGTCTGTAAAATGTTCCATTTATTACACAATCTTGAATATACTCTTACGGCTAATAACATAAGCTACAAAGTGCATCATAAAACCTGTTTCACTTTAGAAGAATTCATTCCCCATCGCAATTTCTGCCTTTTCTTATCGCCATGACTTCCCAATTTTTTTTATAAGTCTACATTCGTTCATTCTTTTGATGTGTTCAACCTAATTCAGTGTATTGTATTTTATTTTGTGCCACAAATCATATACAGAATGTTAATGAACTACAATTTCGTATATTTATAGAGGGAAGCTGTGGTTTGCCTGTTACAGATATGCCATTAAGTTTCTAAGTAACTGTCATTCGAAATGATACATTACACAAGTTTTATACAGACATATCAACTTTGTTATGGAGTTGCAGTTTTGTTTCTTTAACTATGAGCATACTTTACCATAAAATTCAAAAATAAATAAATAACTTAACTTCCCAGCACTCGAACCTAAAACCATTCTGCTGCCTTAAGCGACAGTGTATTAAGTATTCATTAGGTGGCGTATTAATTATTTTCCTGCGGCTCAATTCAGGTACTCTTTGCCCCAAAGTGTATTTATCTACGATTAGTATGTGCGTACAGAATTGGTTCGTAATGTACGGAGATTGTTTCAAAAGAGTTTCCGTGATATCCAACTTCAAAATGGAAGTTGGATTCATAGATTGATAAATAAATTTCATGAAACTGAAAATATTCTTGATAAAAACCACGCACAGTACAGTGTTAACAGAAGAAACGTTAGATAACATCGGAAATGCTCTGAAACGTCCCCTTACAGAATCACTTAGTCGTTCGCCCAGGCAAACGGGAATTTCGTTTTGCTATTCCTCTGTCCGAATGACTACAAAGCTACTGAAGTTAAAATGCTATAAAGTTACTGTAGTACAAGAACTTAAACCGGGTGACCCTACATCCAGGAGTGGATTTTGTGAATGGATTTGGAATAGTGTGTATGACAGAGAAATTGAATTGAATTTAATTTTCTTTACGGACGAATTTTGGTTTCACCTAAGTCGGTATATTAATTTACGTAACGACTGATACGGTTCAGAAAAACCTGACCTACTTTACGAGAAACCCCTGCATAATCAAAAGATAGAAGTGTGCTGTACCATTAGCGGCGAGAGAATAATAAATGCTAATGTTTTAAGAAAAAAATAATAGTGATAGGTAGGTGAGGGAACATAGGTTCGCAACTTTCCCAACAGAACTCTGCAACGGCACTTTCAGCCCACGTCTCCATGCATGCAATTTATGAAATATTCACGACAGAGTCATCACTGACAACATTTGGCCCCCTCAGTTCCCCCATATAAAGCCCTGCGATTTTTATCCCTGAAGGGCATTAAAGGAAAACGTTACAGAGTAAATATGCACACATTAGATATTAAAAATGGTAATGATTAATTTCCTAAGTCAATGGGTATTGTGTGAAAAATGAAGGGAGGCAGTTCCAGCATCTTGCTTGACAATGGTGAGCAAATGTACTTTTTAAGTGTTAGTAATAACTTACGTTGACAATAAGCTGCGAACTTTCTGACTCCCGTTCAACCGATCGACCGGCCGTAACGCGTGGAGCCGTCCCGCGCATGAACAATCACGCGTTTTCATTTTGCTTGCTGTTGCCCAAAAGTAATGAATATCTCTGTGTTTCTTAACGCACGCCATTCTCTATCTATATCAATGCAGTCTATAGCATATACGCGTTTTCATTTTGCTTGCTGTTGCCCAAAAGTAATGAAGAATATCTCTGTGTTTCTTAACGCATGCCATTATCTATATCAATGCAGTCTATAGCATATCATGAAAGAAATAAACATTTTAAAATCTATTTGGGAGATGTTATCTATATAACCTCAGATAATGTTCTAATTACCTAGGGTTAGCCACACGACTAGTAATGCAGCACGGGGTGCATGTATAAGTCCTACAAACTTCTGCTGCGACGTGTTAGCATATTCATCAATAAAACTTTGGCACGATAACCTTGTCGCCACTTATCAATGAATTTCCTTGACAGTGTTTTACGAACCTGCTCATGCTTCCGCTATGACGTCTCTTTGCATTGAAATGAAACTGACAGCACTGTACAGAGAGCAACATGTGCGTAAATAACTAACAATTTATATGCATAACGACTGGTATTATTACGGCATTCGAGAGTATCGTTTTCTCAATGAAACCTAGTCCTAGGGATGCAAGTGTACCACGTTAGGATGGAAGTAACAATAGAAGAGATGAACGTTTGTATTTGTTGTTCATGTCAGGACAGCGGTGGAGAGACATGAGATCTCTTCTCAGTCCGGCCTTCACGTCCAGCAAAATGAAGTCCATGTTCGTGTTAGTTGATGAATGTGGGCATCAGCTCGTGCAGTACCTGGACCACGCTCTTCGCCACCAACTAACGGATCAGCACCGAGATATTAAAATTGAAAGAGGTGAGTAATTAGTCGCTCTTCTTGTTACCATGTTGGCAAAGCTTACTTCCATACCCCAATCCTGATTGTCGTAAGAAATGGGGGGATTAAGGAAATACTTAAGGGACACTGAGTGATTATATTTTTCCTTGTTTTGCCAAAATTGCCCTTTTTCTGCAAATAGTTCCTTCCACGGGTGGCCGAGGTTGTTAAGGCGCGGACTTGTGAGCGGGAGATCCGGGGTTCGATTCCGTCCAGGACCGTCCTCCCTGACTAAGGTTTTTCCAGGTCCTCTTAAATGGCAAATGTCGGGGATGTACCCTAAACTAAGACCCGGAACTTTACCTTCCTTTAAAAAAAAAAAAAATATGTATATATATATATTTCATCTCATGTATCATCAGTGTCCATCGCCTGTAGTGCCTCAGTAGTAAAAACGGGCGTTAAACACTATTACTCCCCCCCCCCCTGCTGCTTGTCTACAAATTATTCGCGTTTGCGCATTTTCTGTGAATGTCATGTTAGTTTTTTAGTGTTCTGCTGGTACTTGTCTGCCTTGTACCGCTATCTGTTACGTGGTTTGACACCTATATGAGCCTTCTTTAAGCGTACTAATATTTTTATATTCAACTTTTAACATTCTTTAGAAAGAAAAGCAAAACATTCTATTTGCAGACATTCCGCATGGTTTTAGAAGAAATAAATTAACGAAAAGTGCATTACACCACTTTGTGGACAATACTCTAAAAACACTGGATAGAATACACATCTGAATCTTTCACTACAAAAAATCTAATAAATGATTTGTGCATTTCTTAGAGGCAATAGTGTTACCGCTTGACCACCAAAACCGATAAGAAATTTGCTAAATTCATAACACAACATATAAGTTTACGACTGGTTAATTGCGACCAGGAACTCTAAATAATATCTGTACTTATTCTCCTGTAATTAAAACTGCTGTTATAATGTGTACACTCTTTTTGCCGTATGTTTATAGAAGATAATAAATTTTAGTTGAGTGACGTACACATACAGAATTTTGTATAAAATAATTTACAGAATGTAACAAAAAGGTATGTCAAATTTTTGGAGAAATATATTTTGCTTATAGAGGATGCTAATATGTTATATGAACATGGATCCGGAAATGCTTTATTTCCTTGCTCGGGCTCTTTGTCTACACGGTGTGATATGCAAGCTAGAATGTCAACTTAGCTGTACAGTAGGTAAACATTAGCTTTTATCTCTGGGTTGGGGATGATGTAACTACTTTTAATTCCTAGGTTCGCGTTGTTGTGGTAGTTCTGTGTCACGTAGTCCGCTATTATGTTACTCACTTCATTGCTTGATGTAGCACCGAGCACGTAGTGTCAGTTCTGTGTGTTTACGGACCTCATTCCAAGTACAGTAAAACAATGAGATATTCAAATGCAGTGTTAGCAGAAGTTCATATGATCTTTGTGTATCCGAAGGCGTAGAGAGTCTCCGTGCTCGTATTCTGCAAGACTGCCAGACAATATGAGATATTCCAGGGATACATCAACACATCAGGTAGTACATGCGACTGCAGGTGGACAGAATAGCCGTGCTAACGGAGGTAATTTTGGACATTTCATATGATTTTCTGTTTCACACAGTTTTGTTTTTAAATATGCTGCTATGTGTTACTGCGAAATAGGGATGTAACAAGGAAATAAAGCAATTTCGGATCAATGTTCATGTTATATTTTTAATCCTGTATATGTGAGGAATGTTTCCCCAAAGTTTTGACATATCTTGTGGTAACATTCCATATGCGCCAGTTTTCTTGCTATTCCATTTTTAATCTTTAATGAACACTCTGGTTTTAATATAAGTATGAGTATTGCCTTCTCTTATTCCTCATTTTATTATCGTAGCACGAATTATTGCAGTTTCGCCAAATGAGTAAAGAAAAATCCCTAAATTTGCGACATATTTTTGTCATTGGTGGAAGATTAAATAAGCTACACTTAGAAAGCTATACACACTAAGAGACTTAAATATGTTCTGTCAATTAAAGCAACCAATTTGACGTACAGTTGGACACAGGTTGGAGGTAGAGCTGAGTGATATCTTCACAAGATACACGAATGACGTCATAGCAACAACGGCCTTCGGAGTATCGGTCGAATCGCTCAATCATCCACGCAACCAGTTCTTTCTTATGGGAAACGCGGTGGCCGACTTCAGAGGTCTTAATGCCCTGCGGTGGTGGGGCAATATGTTCAGTCCTTGGCTGATGAAGGTAAGTGGTGACTTAAACAAAAAAATAAGAAACAATAAGATCTGATCAGGGCCAGGCCTAAACATAGCCACTAAAATAACGTTTCTCTTTTTCCTGTACATCAGCAGTACAGTGGGATAGAACTACGGTCTGTGGAGAATGCATGTTCAAACTCTGTATGGGACAAGCTAATGATAGAAATCTGAAAGCATAGGGCGATATCCAATAGCTTTGGACGTGCCACAATCATGCTGCGAGTCTTTAAGTAAATTCTATAGAATATTAAAAATAATAAAATAATTTCTTTTCAGGAAAGAATGAGTATGAACACAAAGTTAGTGCCTTCCTGTGAATCGTCAAGCATTACAATAGTACTAATGTATGAGAAAAGGCCGTTTATTAATTTGTTTGTAGCAGTAAAACCGCTGTAGTTGATGTTAGTGTAGGAGTTATTATCACCAAGCTCATCAAGTACTCATCAAGCGGTATCAAAAGAGGCGTGAAATGGCCCTCCTGCTGCTATAGCTAACCTGTTATTCTACTTTAAGTTTATCTACTGTTAAACCCTAGACTGAAGCTAAATATACACCCAGCTGAACTGTTTGTGGCGTCTTCACTCTGTTCAAGAGAAACACTCGCGGGTTCAATCCCGGTCAGAGTTGATGGATTTTTTCGGGCGTAAAAGTTCTAAGTATGGCTTCCTTAGGAAGGGAAGTAAAGCCGTGGGTCCCGTGTCGTACATTTACGGCATGTAAAAGAACCTCAGGTCTGAAAGAAGAGGCCTCTGAGTAAAATTAGTCGGCCGTTTCACACCCTGGTTTGAATGTGACGCTGATGACTTGAGATGTTAAAGAGCGTCCGTAAATAAAACTAATTAACAGATCAAAAGAAACGAGCGTTGTATCTCTCAGGCATTTTCCTTTGCGTTGATGGTAAGTATATTATCAACTAAATCCTTCTCCCGATAAAACAGGTATCCTGAATTCCCTTTTGGTTTGAAAGACATTTAAAAATTACGGCTGCCATTCCATGCACTCCAGGAACAACTAGTCTTCATCAAGGACACCTGTAGCCACCAAATATATCACAAAATACAATGATTCTCGTAGCCCACAATTTATTCACCTCGAGAACATATTTTCGTTAAAATTTTACAAAGAACAGGTAAGAACTTTTTTCAAAGGCCCCGGTAGATGTTAATAAAAAAAGTTATTTACTCCTCTAGAAAGATATTTATGCTGGCCCCTATTCTTTAGAAGGTTTAGGTTTTCTTTATTTTAAGGACGTTCTTTTACATCTTTGGACATAGCGTTCCATTCAAATCAGAGCGTGAAACGGCCGATAAATGTTGCTCACAGGCTTGAGGTCATATCTACGACTTTACTTCACTTTGGGAACCATGCTTAAGGCGTTTGAATCCGCCACCTATTCTTTAGAAGAGTTTGTTCAGATGCAAATGCGGCGGTTTTTGCTTAAGTCAGTAATTTTCCCTACTGCATATAGAATTATATACCCCACACATTCTGTTACTTTCTTTTGCAGCAGTAATATTTCATTTTATTTGTTGTCGCTTTGACTGCATTGGTTTTCTCACCACGTCTGTAAGTTTGGACTGATGAAATGTACTAATGGTGGCGCAAATGAGCTCGGAGTTCTTGGCGCCTTAGAGTTACCTAGCACTCACCTTCTCAAAGTAAGAAAAAGCTTTACCTAGACCGCTTGATCTGACCAGGATTCGAACCAGGACCTCCGGATTAGTAGTACAAACGCTGCCACTAGATCACGAAGGATGTCCCCAATCATGTTTTGCTTTGATATTTTTCCTCATATTTCAATTGCACAATAAACAATACGCTTTTAACTGCTTAGTTTCAAATGAGTTTCTTTGCAATTTCGATACATAAGGACCATTTTAATTTGTCACCCCTAGGAAACTAACAGTAATAATGAATATATATATATATATATATATATATATATATATATATATATATATACATAGAGAGAGAGAGAGAGCATTCTGTTTTATTTTCATCTTGGTTTTCTTTTCACCACATATTAAATAATGCTTGTCATAATAACTACGTTTTTGCATAAAGTAATAATATACTGAATGTTTAGAATTGTTTAAAAAATGCTAATTTTTAGAAACTAAGAGCAGTTACTACATCCTCCCCCTATTTAATGAGAGGTAAAAGCGAATATTTACCTACTGTACGTATTAAGCAACTTTTCTGTTGTGGGGTTATTGCTACAGGACAGCTATGCTGACATTACACCGTGTAAGTGGAGTTGTTGACAAAGTGATCTAACAAGGAAATAAAGCATTTCCGGACCCATGTTCTTACAACATATTTGCACTCTCTATATACAAAGAAGTTTCCCCGAAAATGTGATACACTTTTTGGTTATACTTGTACAATAAATCAGCAATGTCTCCGAATGAAGGAAAAATGACATTGAAAATTCCAGCCGTAGTTAATAACAACAATATCAATTATAATGTGTGCCTTGTTTTACAGATGCTGAAGATTCCCCTCATCAGAACTCACGTTACCAACTTCTTCAGAGAATTACTGACCTCAGCAATGGATTCTAGGGAGAAAAATAACATTATAAGACCCGATCTTGTACATCTGCTGATGCAGGCAAAGAAAGGAACACTTAAAGATGATAATTTAAAAACATCAGAGTTCAAAAATTGTAAGTATGAAAAAACGTTACTGACTTTATCTGTAGGACGTGGAATGCTGAAACCCTTTTACCCCGACTCATGAATTGTTTCCTTTTGGTATGTTCAGCAAGCACGTATGGTCTTAATTCTAGTTATTAAGGTTCTAGAAACTTGCTATTTATATTCAGCAGTAGCAGTAGCAGTGGTAAAATTGTGCACCTCGAGTTTGTGCTACAACCAGCGCCGCCGCTGGATTCTAGTACTGTTGTGGTTAAATTGTTACCTCTGCCACATCTTTTGAACTCCGAAACTGCAGCACCACCATCAAATCTTCTTGTCATTTTCTTGAATGTGTAGCGCTCTTCTCGAATTGTGATTGCCGTATTTTATTTACAAAGTGGACAGTTATTTCTTGGATCCCTCTTGATTTATCAATAAAGTTTGTGATAAAGCAATGCAGATGTTAATCCAAGTCGGAATAATGATAAAGATACACTAACAATGCAGGTAATTAATACTAATGGTGCTTAAATACCTACCCACAACTACAATAACACAAAAGCAACAATGGATAAATTGTTATTAAAGTAAGTATTAGGCATTTATAATTAAATGTAGTTATATTTCTGGTTCTCTGTTATATTTTAATATGTACATTTTACAGAGCCTAAGCAACTTATTGAAGCAAAGGCGCGTGGAAAAGTTTTGTTAGAGAGTGCTCCTATTGGTACACCCTTTGACAAAAAAAAAAAAAAAAAAAAAAAAAGTCATCGCTTGAACGCAAAATTCTTTTAAGTTCCACTCATTACAGCGCGAGGTTGACAAGGTAACCATCAAGACTGTGTAGTCACTGCAGTAATTGTGTTATATGACATTCACTAAAGACGCTGTCTAGTATTTGTGTTCCGTTAGCTCTGTGGCAGAGTGTGCAGTGATACCGGTGTTATGAGCGCAGGTTCGCCTTCCGGCACAAAACAATTTTTTAACATATTATGACAAATTTGTTTTGTAATATTGTTTCCCATACACAGCAAACTAACGTTAACATATACATTATAATGAATATTATAGTGTTTCCTTCAGTATTTGTTCTATCTAAATGCAAAATGCTGCACACGCATTCCCTGCACATGCTCAAAGGACACAAATTCAAGAAGCTTGGGTTGTTGCAGCCTCTTGTTCACACTACTGCAGAATTCTGACATTATCTATGCCCCGAAGATTGAGGGCAGTTATACATGCTAAGGGTTCATACACTCGATATTAATTTGTGTTCATTTCTCTGTGTTTTTTCCCCCCCATTTTAGAAGTCAAATGTTTCTGTTCATGAATTTATTTTGTTATTTATAAAGAATATGTTAGTTTGTGATTACATTTTTATGTGTGTTTAGGTAATTTCATAAAACTCATATGATACGTTAAAATATAACACGATATTAAGACAAAATGATGTTCTACATGTACAATTATAAAACCAATAATAAAAATAACACTAAACTGTTGTGTGGGATTTGAACGCAGGAGTTTACGCAGAAGATCCATGCCATGCCATCGCTCGATCACTGCTAATCTATCCCAATGTTCTATTTCCAGATGTTTATGATTGTGAGTATTACGTTTACAGGCAAAACGACCACTGCAGTGAGTCGCTGCATGCTCATTGTAAATATGGCGTTTACGAGCGTCCCCGAATTTCTCCGATTGACAAGTAGAATCTAGGAATGACTTTTTTTTTCAAGGGGTGTACATAAAAACACATACCTACTGCCAGAGTAGCTGAGTAAATGCCAGAGAATATTTTGTACTAACTTCATTGCAGTATGAGATGAGATGAGGGAACTGTACAGTTGACAGCGCCAACCATTGATCCCAGTTCTCGCGGTTACTCACTGATACTGTCACAGTTCCTCAGAGACTGGTGAGTCCAGGGCAATGATCCACCATCAATTTTCACTAATGGTTCAAGACTAGGGAGCAAGGCGAGCGGAATACAGTTATTGAACTTTTCTGGTCACCAATTAGGAAATTAATAATTAAATTGAGTTATTAATAGCTGTAGAGAGAGATCGAGAAAGGAAAAGGGCAGTGTTAGTAGAGTGAAACCGGATAAAACACAGTACAAATGCCTCACTGTCGTCATGGGGGTAGGGTTCAAGTCTCGCAGTCCTGAAAATGCAGTGCTTTGAGCAATGGCGCTGTTAAAATAACTTTAAAACGTGCTCACACTTGAAAACAAATGGGTGTGTTTCAGGTCTCAGCGACGATGATCTGACCGCCCAGGCCATGCTCTTCTTCCTAGCCGGTTTTAGCACCAACTCTACACTCATGTGTCTCGTGTCTCACCAGCTGACTGCACATCCTCATATCCAGCAGAAGCTGCAACACGAAATTGACCAAGCCCTCCAGGACTCAGATGGACGCGTCACTTATGAGGCAGTCAATGGGATGAAGTACCTGGACATGGTCGTTAACGGTAAGGAACGCTTTTTAAAACCTGAGACTTGATTCTCTGCATTAAAACCACGACTAATAAATAATGTTAACACCTCAAACGGAGAATTCCATTAAAATATCGCAAGACTGGAGCACAGTGTAGAAAATCTCCAGTCACCTAAAGCATCAAATTGAAAAATGTTTGACGAAAAATTAAAATAAATCCACATGTTTTATGCGTTGCATCTTTATATTTATACCAAAGATTAACATATTCTTTAATTGTTAATGTGCAAATAAGCACGCTTTATTTCCCTTTTAGGTTATCGTGCAACACCAACACCAGAGCTGAACTATCTCCGATGTTTCTTCCTGCAGTGTCCGACGGTTGATTTGTTTTATTTACAGACGCTTTTTAACATCTCAGATCATGAGCGTCCCATTCAATTCAGGGCGTAAAACGGCTGATAAATTTTGCTCAGAGACCTCTTTTTTCAGGCTTAAGGTTCTTTTCCATGCCGTAAATGTACGACACGGGACCCACGACTTTAATTCCCTTCCGAATGAAGCCATATTTAGGATTTTTATGCCTGATAAAATTTATCGATATTGGCCGGAATTGAGCCCGCCTGTTGACGGTGATTCATATTCCAAGAATTCAATTAGAAATTTGTCTCTATGCGCCCCTCTGACCTATTTCTATAGTAGGGTTATTTGAGTTCCGGGCATTATTGGAATCAAACGTCTTGACGAAGGGGGGAAGGAGAATTTAAGGCATAATATTAACATAAGTATATTTAATTCTACATAAAATTAATAATAATCATATCAGTAAGTCTGGTGAATGATCGAAAAGCAAAACTTTTTGAATCAATAAAATATTCTGAATAATAAGAATACAGAATTTACAGGAACAGTTTGCTTTTATGTGACGAAGTTCTGGAAGACTGTTTTCTATGTGGGGTGTCTGTTACTGAATGATGATGCCCACTCCTTACCCACTCTGCTGCAAACCGCTCGGCAGGAAAATCTTTTAGACATGGTCCAGAAAAATCACACAACTAGTGTTTTCGTTTGCATTCGATTCCGGGGTTTAATAAGAGCGTTATTCATGATACTAAAAACCCTTTCACATTCTGCGGAAGACATTGCTGCTATTATTATCAGCTCTCTTAATGTTTCACCATAAATTCCCTTTCTTTCACTTTCTTGAGCTGTCGAAATTCTTTCAAAGTTTTTACTACAATGGAAGTGTTGGTGTTTCAAAGTGTTTACATAAGGACTCGATTTTGTCATCACCAAATAACATTAATCCATTTTCTTCCTGTGGCCACCAATATTATTTAAAATTTCGCGCTCTTTAAAAAATAAATAACACTGGAATTTTGTCCATTAATCCTTGAAGTACCTGTTGCTTGAAATTTGTGAGCAGTTTTTTTTTCTCCTCTGTGTTTAAAGGTTCGGAGATAGGGTGGCCTGTAGTTGTTTTTGTAGCTGAATATTCGACTTGGGCGGCTGAAGGAGAACACCGTTTTAGTTTTTCATTGCAGTCAATGCATCAATGCAAAGTTTTATTTCTGAAGAAGCAGCTATAGCGTCAGAGTTTCTACACTGCAGATACAGGGGAGGTGACTTTATTATTTCCAGAATATCCATACACAGGACAAGTTCTGATGAAAGAATTTGAAGTCATTTTCTCGCTGATAACATACTGGATAAGTGACTTGACATCACAGCTGTCACGATATTGCCTGAGGCGTGGCAGGATGTTTCCACTGCTTTGTCTCGGGCTGGTAATAGTGTACACAAAACTCAGCAGCTGTAACAATTCGGGCTGGCTTATCGTATTCTTTATCGTGCTAGCGATACTAGCTAGTGCCAGATCCATTCTTTACATTTTGTGTTGTGGGATCAGCATACACCATGTATCATGACATGGGCCACGCCATGTGAACAACCAATAGCAGCGGCTTCAGTGTCTATAGTTACCCTTCTCTCTGCTCGGATTAAGTCAAATCCGCGCCTCTGTGTCAATCTCCGTCGGTGTTCGTCTTCGGTACATGCCCAACCTTCAGGGAACTTCTGAACCCAACTGTAAACAGCTTTTCGAGACAAACACTTCTCTCCGCAGAGGGAAGCATTTCTCTATGAATATTCTTTTGCCCACAAAATTGCATAATGGAGCGCAGTTTGAGGGTTGTACTATTCAGAAGCGCCGCCATCTTGCAACTTGTTTTTCGTTATTGTAATCATTGGCTGTTTCTTGTGGAATGCAATCAGTTGCCACTGAACTAACACTGCTATCTAGTGGCAATAGCCTCAGGTGCCTCGTTCAAACATGTAATACCCTACATCAATTTGTTACTTACCTAATGACTTAACCGCATATAAATGAGTGAGCAATATTTTCGCGTAATTTGCCCTCTGGTTGTGTAATATTTTAGAATATCGCATTTCATGTTACTGCAAATGTGAATTTAATTTCAGATTAAATTTCAGGTAAAGCAACGTAAATTATGAAAGCAATAAATATTTAGAACCTAGAAATAGTTTTTAGTTGTAAAACGTTTTCTCAATCAAAAAATTCCACTGTAAAGTGTGTGATGTTTTTCCACACAGAAACCCTCAGACTGTACCCTCCTGGTTCGATAATTGATCGAGTTTGCGTAAAACCGTACACTCTACCCACAAACCCACCTCTCAGATTGGAGCCTGGAGATGGTCTCTGGATCTCTGTATTTGGACTGCATCGAGATCCTGAACACTTTCCGAACCCAGAGAGCTTTGACCCGGAGAGGTTCAGCGAGGAGAACAAACACAACATCAAGCCTTGCACGTTCTTGCCGTTTGGTAGTGGACCCAGGCTTTGTATAGGTACGTGTTATTGAAATGTAATCTGTAGGTTAATACATTCTAGTTCAAGCTACAAAATCGATGTAAGAAAAATTATATCTCAAGGTTTTCGTGTAAGTTAAACATTGCGGCAGGGATGTGGACTATCGTCTACTTTGTTTAAAGTATATTTAAATAAGTTCCTGGAAGTATGCAGATAAAATATCAAGGAATGGGAATTCCATTTGGAAATAAACTATATATACCCTGCATTTCATGGATGAACAGATTATTTTAGGAGAGGATCTGCATGAACAGCATAAATAGGAAGAAAATTTAAAGAGCTGTAAGAGAAATGGGGCCTTCAAATAAACTTTCAGGTCGATTCTGATTAAAAAAAAACTGTTAAATGAAAATGATGCCATAAAAACTAAATTGAAATGTCAATATCAATAATTCGCCAGAAAGATACGCATGCACCAGACATTAAGCAGAGTCTATTAAAAGCAAATAAATGTATCGGTGCTGCAAATTCAGTTCTTTTAAGAATCGTAAGTGTATTACAAACAAAATTTAAATTATCAAAAAGCAGAATGCCTATTCCGGAACCAAAGGACGTTTGTGTGCAGGTTCGCAGGAATGAAACGTGGCTACATAAACTCCATCCTAAGAACAAACAACAACACTCTGTGTACAAATCTCCATCTTGGCCAACACCAAAAAAAGCCAAGTAACTGAAGAAAAGGTTTTGATCATCTCATTTTTCGACATTCAATGATTGCTTTACACTTACAACTATAACTGGGCAATACTACAGAGATATTCTGAAAATTCTGCAAGGGAATATCACGCCATTGCAAAATGCCACATTTCCGTGCAACAAGCTGCATACTGCACCACTATAATGCACGGTCTCATATCGCAGAGCTGTTGCTGAATATATCACAAAAAACAATGTGAAGTGCATCCTTCAACCTCCCTATAGCCCAAATTTAGTCTAGTGTAACAGTTTCCCTTCCCCAAAACTGAAGAAACAGGCTGCGGAGGCGGTTCTGAAGAACCTATCGAGAAATGGTTTCCAGCTCTTTGAAGACCGACAGAAACACTGGGAGACAGGTGCATTATATTCATCGGGGACTAATATTATCAATTGTTATTAAAGAGTCTTCGTACCTTATGATTTCGAACACACTCACAACTTCAACAATGTACTGTTCATTGCCAGAGATTACTGAAACGATTTTGGACAGTTTTTAGTTGATGTAAGAACGGTTACCCATCCAAATCATAATCAGCCTAGGATGTGCTTATTCTTTAATTTAATTAAGAACGAAGTTTCTTGTAAATTTAATGAGTCTTAAAACAATGTTTTCTTTCCATTTTCAGGGAACAGATTTGCTCTGATGGAAACGAAAATTGCTTTGGTTCATTTGCTTAAGAAGTTCAACTTTAAAGTGATAACAAGGACCACAATTCCACTTAAGATCAGCAAGAAAGGGTTTACGTTATCAGTTGATAATGGGTACTGGATTGGCCTGGAACACAGAACTTAATAACAACCTAACTCTATTTTGTGATCTGCAAAATTAGAAACTTGAACAATAATTGTTTCCAAACTGGTATCGCAACGCTCTACTCTTCCAAACGTTTGGTCTGCAACTACGGCAGATATCATCAGTGGTGATAGACCAAGTGCTCATATTGATGTAAAGCTTTTGAATGGAAAAGAGGACATTTCTTGGATTATTCGTGATTATGTATGAGTCATGCCTTTTTTTATTTCACGACGGTAAGTTAGACTACATTCTGCAGAAAGGAACCAACCAAAAATATGCCTAACCTCAGGAAATTGTTGTTAAAGTTAAAAATAAAATAAATATTCAGGAATGTGTGTAACATATCACTGACGTTTTAGGCGATACTGCAAATAAAGCTTTCATACAAATTAAAAATAGCTCATGAATTTCATTAATTGCCGATATAACACATATTTCTGTGCTTTGGTTCCTTGCTGCCATATATGAGGACTGAGGAAAACGTGGAAAGAAAGAGGGGAAAAACATCAATCGGGAAGAAAGGTCCTGGAAGGTATCCAACTCCAAACTTCCCACTCACGATCCAGCCATCCGATTCGGTAATGAGTCACGGGGTCCATCACTATGATTCTGGAATAATCAAAATACAAAGTAGGGAATGAAACATAAAAGCTTGCACTCCCTAAGAAAATTCAGGATTCAGTCATCAACGACTTTTTGCAAGGTGTTATTCTGGTTGATTATTTACAGAGAGGAGCTACAATATCAGTTAGTTGTTATGCAAATTTAATTTACAAATTATCATAAAATACTGTCAAGAATGACATCGCGGAAACTTGAGGTGGGGGTGTGCCCTTTCTTCAAAATAACTCACAAATCTGGCGTTGTGATAAAGCAGGATTTGAACTTTGGAACCTTCTGCTTGCTCTTACAGCGTCTTAAAACTGTTCGCAAAACATTAAGAAACTCTTCGAGGGAGGAAATGTTTGTTATTAAAGTATAAAATCATGGAGGCTTGCAAAGGTTGGACAACTCTTCTTGCAGACATCCGTAGAAACGTTAAAACATCGCTGAGAGAAACGTATCAGTCTTCAAGAACAGTTTGATGAAATTTACGGACTTGTAACTTGTAGTTATTAGTAAAATTCTGTTCCTGCTATACTTGTACGTTACAACTCCATACTTACAAGTGTGCAAGTGATTTTTCGTTGTTCTGTTGCACAGAAGTATTAGTCAGGCACTGGTGAATGTATAAATTTCTCTACGAGTGTGGGAATATTTGTAACTTCAAATACCAGCACAAAAGTTATTATCTTTTTAATGATTTTGGGAATCAGATAACCTAAAAATGTGAAGTATTAGCGAAGGTTATAATAATGACAGGAATAGGAATATTTATAAAGAAAAAATATCTAATTTATGTACAATAATAAAGTAAGGTTAAGTGAAATTAAAGGACGACTTATACTGACGTTCATCTTTCCTGTTTCCAATCCAGCATCTTAGTTTAGGTTTTTTAAGGTTCTTGCTACATACCACAAAATAGTTTCTTTTCATTTTTCATTTTCTTTTAAAATAATCTCTTTTGACGCAATTTTTCCAATATTTTCCTTATAATGAGAACGTGATTGTCAAGCAATATAAATAAATAAATAAAAATGATCAAGTGGGATAGTAAAACAAATGCCGAGCGCAATTGGGAAGCTCGGTTATTCTGCCATCTCTCGACGATTGAAAATGATGCTCCTAAATGTAGCCGTATGCAATCGTCATCTCAAAATGAATCATTGGGCTATAATATTGACAAATTCATAATAAAGCATTTACTATATCTGACAAAAAACAAATACCCATTAAGCAGGAATGACCATAATACGCCCTGTACATTAAAATAGACCAATTTATAACTAAGTAGTGGAATGAATGAATTGTGTTTAACGCCCGGTTTTTTTATACAGAGGCACCACAGCGGTGGACACTGATGATACATGAAATGAAATAATATATTGGGAAAGGATTTATTTTTAAGGAAGGAATCGTTCCAGGCCTAAGTTTAGGGTACCTCCTCGGCATTTGCCATTTATGACTGAAAAAAACCTGGAAAAAACCTCAGTCAGGGAGGGCGGACCTGGTGGTATTCGAACCCAGACCTCCCACTCACGAGTCCACGCCTTAACGACCTCGGCCACCCATGGCGGTAGATAAGTAGTGGACATAACATAATTCAAAGTATGGCGACGTGCGGCAAACAGCTGTTCCTTCATCTTGGTCTTATATGACGTCACTAATACTTTACAAGTGTTGTACTTTTTTCGTGGAACAGAAAGTTACAAGACCGTTCTTTAGAAGAACTTGTATTGATACACTTGAAATGTATTAGACAGCGGTTCCGAAACTGTGGATCCCTAGAGGGTGTCTGGAGTCTAATTGGGGGTCGCGAAAGTACTTTTATTTAAGAACTTATCCATTTTCACGTTTGTTCTTATTAAGAATGTTTAAATAATTGTTGCACTATGCTTATTTTAAACATTTATACAGCGGTGCAACAAATGGTTATTCTGAATGAATAGATGCAATATTGTTGAACCGTGAAAGCGAGTTTACAAATTAATTATTATTAAGCTGGGAATTGAATGGAGGGGTCGCCATAATTTCATGCATGCAAGAAGTTTGGGAATCGCTATGTTAGACCGTACTGTTATTGGATAGCGCCCATTTGCATCAATGGATCTAAGGCTACACCATAGATAACCCTCTAATAGGCTACACTGTCGCACATTAAGCGAAGAAATACTGAAAATATCCGATAGATTACACTACTGTCCAGAATACACGTGCCCACCAGCTGGCTTCCAAACCTCAGAGCTTCAAGCGTTAACTGAGAGAACTACTATTTCCAGTAAACCATTCACTACGGTGGATCAATAGAATATACAGTTGTCTGCGTTACTGCTATTTTTCATACAAAACAATTTATTAACTCAAAAAGTAAAGTTTATAATTTCCCAGTAAAATTCAGCCTTGACATTTTTTAGCTAGTACAAGAAAAAGCATTTAAATCGTGATGGACGTCATATAAGCTAGTGCATAGATTATAGAAAACTATAAAACTATTTTTATTATATTTTAACGATACAAGCCACTAAGAATTTTAAAAAAATTAACCACGTGAAACAGAATAATATAATTATTATTATTATTAATAATTATTATTAAACTAAGTCTTCGCCGAGAACACTAAATACCGAAAGCCGTTATGACGTTATACAATACGTAATGTAATATTTCACAACGAATATATATTAGGAATTAATAATGCTGTAAATCATTAAACATCAAATCTATATTTTCTTATTTATAAATGCATTTTCTGTCAAAAACGTTTTTGATATTTTTGCTTGTATTTTCTATAATGATTTGCTGCTGTAAGGACATGTTTATTAGGGAACTGCTTCAGGATAAGGTCATCAGTTACTTGTGCCCTTCTTTCACTTAAGTGATTTACTGCAACTGAAAACATTTATTACTATATCTACTAGATGTCTCCCTATCTCTTCTTCTATCTGCTCTTAACATTACATTTGCTATATTTTCTACTATCTTATGTGCTTCTTATATAGTTAAATTAATTTTTACAACTTAAAAAATCTTACCGAAAGTTCCAACCCGAGCGTCTAGATCATTACGCTACCCCCCCCCCCTCCAAAAAGCTTAAGATAATTTCAGAAGTCCCTCAAATAGTATCTAAAACTAATTTAAATTACAAATTAATGTAATCTAACCTAAACCGAACGCAATTTATTAAAAGTGTCCAGAAATTATTAAATGCATTATAATTATGCACAATAATAAAAAAATAAGAAAAAATGTTTATTTGTTTTATTTACGGACGCTCTTTAACATCTCAAGTCATCAGCGTCCGAAGTTCTTTATCGTGCCGTAAATATACGAAATGGGACCCACAGCTATGCTTCCCTTCCGAAAGAGGCTATATTTAGGATTTTTACGCCCGAAAAAATCCATCGACTCTTGCCGGGATTAAATCCGCGATCTTGGGTTTACAAGATTAAGTATGATTACTACTACACCGCCAGGATCGACAATCACTTCAACGAGCAACATATTAGCAACTAATTTTGTAAACAAAACTTTAAAAAGATTGTTATTAAACAATTATCGAAAGTATTATAGAAACGTGAACGAGAAATTTCATTATTAGGAAATTATTACTGTCCATATTGCAATTACATGCGTTGATTTTAAGCTTTATAGCTAAAAATACTTAAACTATAAAATTCTAAGTATACCCGTAGGATATTTTCGTGTGCGTTTACATGGATACTACAGCTCGCGAAGGTGGAGGTTTTCAAGGTTGGCAGCGCAGCATGTAGTTTTTTTCCGGCAGCTTTTGTTTCCTTAGGTCCCTACAATTGGAGCAAAGGTCATCAACTTGACCCGTACTGGCGGTGAAGAGATGAGAGGATGGCTGATGAAGATCAACACACACTAATCCGTTTTGGAACAAGGGAGAGTAACTGAGCGCTTTTGCAATTCCACTACTGGCGACTATGAAAAAAGAATTATATTTACATTATGTCCACGTCTATGAGTTGGAAAACTATCATATTCGGATATTTGATTACTTTTTTTAAAAAATATATTTATAATATAACTACAACTGAGGGTGCTAAAATGGAACAAAAAGGCACTTAGAAGTTACAGAATAGATTCTTATACAGGAATTTATTTTGGCAATGTAAAGCAGCAGCAGCAGCAGCAGTAGCAGTAGCAGTAGTAGTAGCAGTAGTAAGAGACTTTTATTGTGACAGGTTTACAAGTACACAATATTAATAAATGTCGCATGGCCTTACGGCCGTTCATGCTAATACCTTCTTTTAACATTCAACATATATAATACCCAAAAAACGGTAACATTAATTGCTACGATTAACTTTGTATGGTTGCGGAAACAGCAATTTGCAGAAAATTGTAGGGTAGAAAAGCAGTACCAAACTAGGCATTTTGAGGATAGGTCGCTACATACGCCAGTATTATATTAAATTCGTCATGTTAAGAGTCTTAGATTGTGGCGTGTCAGATGTAAACAAAACACATTCTTGTACACTACTAGTCACTGTCGCTAGGTGTGTCTGATGTTTAAATGCAGCATTTATGTTTTGATCCCTCATAGTAATTCCTGATCCTGTCACTTAAAATGTTTTTGTGTCTAGAAAATTATATTTTCACATTACAGGAACATACAGGGGAACACCTCATGCAAGACAATTCTATAGAATACTTGCCATCTAATACTGAGCTTGTTTGTTTGCACTTACATTTTCATAAGTTCGGTTGAGGTAGTTCTTTCTCGAAATTAGTCATCAGGAATGTCCCATTCTGGATGCCGACGTTCCACCATTACATCGCGCCAGCCCATCTCACCATGACACTTTAGACCCTATAACGGAATGAATGATATGAAATGGGAGGGGGGGAAGTTCGTAGGTTGTAAATATCTATCGCAGTGTTACCCTAAGAGGCATGGGGAATTCTTTTTAAATGAATTAAAAAAAAAACGCATACACAAGGCCAGGATGATCAGCCCAACGGAAATTAAATCCAGGACCTCCCAAATGAGTCTAAAGCATGTGTCATCCCGCTCAGTAAATAAGACAACAGTTCGATAAGTGCACCAAGCGTTAAATTAATTTGCATATAAACCTGAATACATACTCCAACACTTTGAGTCATCCGCTAGTAAGTCCATAAAATGTTATGATAAAAATAATAATAGAAAAGTGAAGCTAAAAAGTGATCATCGGCCCAAAAAATGCCGAACGGCTAAAAAAGGATCACCCCTACGAGGGTCACTACGGAAGTTTTGAGACAGATCAAATTGGGAGTGGATACACTCACTCCGACTGCTGCATCTTTTCAAAGCACTATCCGCCACATGCTGTACATTTTTACATCGTCAAAAACCATTTATTAAAGCATCACTGCCATTCATTTTCCTTAAGGGTGAAAAGTTATTTTTCATTAGCAGCCACAGCTTCTTCAGGGCTGGAAAATTGCTTTTCTTACGTGCGATTTTTTGTCACAGGAAGAGGAAATAATTGCATGGAGCCAGGTCAGGATGTAGAGAGAATGAGTCAGGAACTGGATGGTGGTGATAGCCGTGTGAGCGGGGGCGTTGTCGTGGTGAAGCAGGAACCTCTGAGCCCTGTCCTTGAACGGCGTTCTCGGAGCTTGTCGAAAACTTTTTGCAGGCAGACTGAGCAGAACGTCCTTTGCTCCTCCAGAGGAATTGTAGTCACCATTTTCTTCCCAAACACTTCGGCCCCTCTTCATTTTCGTTTGTGGATCGTCGTCTGGAAAGATGCAAACTGCCGACTGTCGTTTGGTCTCCGGATCAAATTGGTAAATCCGTGTTCCATCACTTGTGATTACGTCAGCAATACGCTTTCAGCTTCCTCCGTCGAATCTTCATAGTATTTCTTCACACCATTCGACGAGGGTGCTCTTTTGTGACTGTCAAATTGAAGGGAGGAAACGTTCCTGACAGGAGGATGATTGTGCAGGATTTTTGATACTGCAGGCTCCAGTTTGGAAGGCTGCCTTGACGCCCTTAACTATTACACGATGTTTCGCGTAACATTTTTTCCACCGCGACAATGCTTTCCCCAGTCACTGCGGTTAGGACTCCGACTTCTTTCCTCATCTTGCACCGAAGTTCGGCCTCTTTTAAATTCCACAACCAGCGGAAAACTGTTGCCCTAGATGAAGCAAGGTCCCGAAAAGCCTGTTATAAAGGCTCAAGGCTTTAGAACTCATTTAAATTACTCTTGAAATCATAAATAATCATAGCGCGACAATGCTCTCTCTCCATCGTAACGACTGGCTGACTGTACTACACCGGAGGAGTTGTTCACCCTCACACCCTGGAATGCGGGAATAGGGTAGGAAGGATCGCAACGTTGTACTGTTGTACTCATAAGGGATGGGTTACCACATGCCACATTACTTTTAAATGAATCAACATTCCCTTTTCCTCATCTCAAAGTTTTGGTAGAAAGCTCGCAAGCAGGTAACAGAACAATAAATATGTGTAAACAAGCCAATACAACTTGTTCCCGACTGTTTATGCGAGTGCTAGTAGTGTGTTTACAAGAGATGATCAGATTTAACCCATCATCCATCACAGAGCTCTAGCATATAATTATTTACACTCTGAAATGTCATTGGCATGTTGGTTCCAGGTATAGCTTTAGATTGCTTGAGCACAACATTTAAGTAAAATTTCCGAACTTTTTGTTTCATATTTCTCTTTAAAGGTTAATGGCAGGAGGTGCTTAAACTTAAGTGTATTTTTCAGCAACTTGAATAATTTTTGTAAAATCCAAATTATGGCCTTATTAATTAATTAATTAATGAAGTAAGTTTTGGCATTACTGTGTGATATTAGGGGAACAAAATTAGAATTCTGGCAATCTATAAGTATTATAAAAAAGAAATTACACTATTTTAGAATAAGAATTATATTATTATTATTATTATTATTATTATTATTATTATTAAATCACAAAAATTAATGCTATACTATTAATTAAATGAAATATATGAACACTGATAGACAAAGCTATACTGTGGGGTGTTTTTAAACATTTTTAAATGTAACCATTTAAATGTAATTTAAATACATAAGTAAATATACACAATAAACAATCAAAAGCTCCATCGATTTTCATTGGCTTTGAAATTTAAAATGTTATTGCAGTAAAAACATTTCTGAAGGTTGTTACAGATCCCTCTTACAAATATAATTTTCAAAAAAGTATAATATTTCCCATTTGCTTTCTTCATGACGGTGCTTTTGCTGAATATAAAACATGTGTATCGTTATAAATACAGTTTATATGCTGAATTTATTTGTCCCTTTACTTTAAAACAATATAGAGAAAGTTAAACGCAAGAACGTTTCTTAAATTTGGGGCTTTCAACCCCTACTCCTAAAGGTCTGATTTTTCTAATTTTCAGAAATTATTTCTATTATTTTATTTAAATTGTATATGCCAAATTTGTTGTGAAGACATAAATATATTGATGTCGCAAGAGCGTTTTTAAATTCTGGGTTTTAGTTAAACCCCCACACCTAATGACCCGCTTTCCCTGATTTTCAGAAACTATTTTTTTAATAGTATATATCTAGTTTCGTTGCGAAAGAGCAAATATTAAAGCCGCTAGAACGATTTTTAAATGTTGTGTTTCACGTAAACCCCCGTTTATAATAATCTGCTTTCACTTATTTTCAAAAACCTTTTCTTCTTCTTCTTATTTTATTTCAATGGCATATACCGAGATTTTTTTTTATTCAAATTGCGGCCGCTTAGGCAATTTTTATATTTCGCTTTAATCCCCACTCGGTTTTCAGGTACACCTCCACTTCTAATAAGCCGATTACTTCAGAATATAATTTTATTGATATATTTTATGAAATATACCGAGTTTCGTTGAGAAGAAAACTAAAATTCCAGCGCTAGGGCGATTTTAATTTTATTTTTAAGTTTTCGCTTTGGTTTAACCCTCACCCCAATGGTCCAATTTATTTGGTTAACGAACTCGACAAATCGTTTGTTAATTGATGGTAATATGCCGAGTTTCTTTGAGAAAAAAACAAAAATTGTGACCCATAGAGCATTAACAGGATCGATGGAGATTAAAGAAAATTTTCAAAAATCGCTTTATGGGTACAACCGCAATAGCCACCCACATACCTTCGGAATTGGTTAAAAGCAAACGACGAACGTAAAAGACTGGAATGTATTTCGTCTAGAAGTGTCGTATTTCCAACTACGCCGCAGCAAATTAAGATTTATTAACTCTTTTGAGGATTTCTGTTATGACAGGCAGATGTCGCTGGGTGTTTGTTAATTATGCGTGAAGTGAAACCGTAGAAGACGCTACGCGCATTAAAATACTTCTCTTGTGCGAATTCTTAGCGAACTTTTCTTCCAATGGGAATACCAGAAATGAAACGTGGTAACTTTATTTTTCATAACAATTTTAACCAGCGTCATAGGTATATATATATATATAAGAAAATATTTAAACAACCAAAAAGCTCTCAAGTTTACTAACATCACAGTTTGTTCATTTTAAAACGCACCGATGAGAGTTATCCCCTTAGGTTGACATAACATTGACAGTTGTCCTATATTTACGGACTATGGCATAGTTTTGTCGTAAAAGAAAAAAAATAATAAACTGATGGAGCATAATCTGGGTAGAAGAGAAGATGAAAAGTCACGTAAGTGCAAACACCTCATTCAAAGCTCAATGAAATCGCTCCCCTACCCTGCACGGTACATATCTGAGGCATTTCTCTGGTGAATTTTTCCATAAACCGGCACCCAGTTCCCAAAATCAGCCCCCCTTACGGAATGGAGGCAGGTATGCGTATGAGAACGAACATTGTCCTGCATGAAATAGAAGGAATTCTATGCTTCTTTTTTCTTGTTATGTAACGCTATTTTCAGTGAATTCTCGGTGTTCATATTTTCCGGATGAGGTGCATCGGCATTAAATGTGATGGTTTAGTCGAGCATTGTCTAACAAGAAAGACTGTGAGAAATAGTTCTGACAGGAAACAAAGAATATGTGGCACAGGCGTTTAGATTGTTGTATTGTGTTCATTAATTTAAAATTATCGGAGAAAATGTCCGTTAGTGGCGGTTGACTGTCAGTTAATAAGAATATTCCAGAAGCAAGTCTTGTACTAGATCCTGATTGGCGGTTGGTAGTCTCCCATCAAAAGGAAGCAGCTAGGAAAGCGTTAGTTGAAGATGTACAACCAAACAGGAAGGACGTATCGTATGTCACACTCTTTATTCCCCCAGCTCGAAACACCAAAGACAGTTAACAGGTATGTAGAAATTGTAGCATTCACTCTTTGATAGCCTGGAAGGATGTAATGGTCATAACCTGGATTTAAAAAAAATGCTACTTAAAATGGATAAAAAAAGAGGGAGACAAGTATATTGATGAAAAAGGTACTTAAAAAGTGGCATATGCATTACGAAAGAATTGTACTTAATTATATTCAGCATTTCAATATGTTTGAAGATTAGATTCTGTCTTTTTGAATGCAGAATGTCTTTGTAGATGGAAAATGATAGCTATAAATCAACGGAAACCAGTGGTGAATACTTGGTTTGGACTCTGAATTCCAAATCACTGCACTTTACGAGGACAGATTGATAAGTCTGGTACATTTCAACAAAATGGCGGGAATTTTTGCTAACCGGCATGATTGTTGGTAAATATGATTCGTGTAACGACTTTATCCAACTTTTCAAACAGATGGAACGCGTAGTTCTTTGTTGGTAGCTATCTTAAGTGATCTGTTTTAACACGTTTCGTAGAAATGGATAGAGATGAATATCGTACAATGATAAAATATTTTTATTTAAAAAAGTGAGGAACCTAACATATGATACATGGCATGCGTTTGGGGTTCAATTTAATAAAATTACCAGCTTTATACCCAAATAAAGTTCATAGCAAATTTTACAAGTAATGTAAAATTTCGTTTCTTTTTACTTGAAGGTTTAGTTCACTACACCCCTAGAAAATCGTTTCAACGATTTAAGAACTTTTAATGTACACTTAGATAAAAAAATGCAATACCTAATTTTTACATAATTAAACATTAATATGTGAATTATTATAATTCCATTAATTTTTTTAACATTAAACACCTTTTCAACATTTCGCAATCTCTCTTATGTATTCCGATATAATTTTCAGTCTATAATTTTTTTATTGCATGAGCGCAAGATAATCGCATTTCATAATCATCTCGTTTTTACATATTCGACAACACATTGGTAATACAACGGCTTGCTACCTTAGCGAGTATGCTGCGGATCTAGGTCTTTAGGTTTTCTTGTGGTATGACCTCCAATAGCTCACTCAAAGTCTCCAGAAGTTCATGAGGTCCTCAACAACACGATGACGAATTTTTTCCCCATCATGTCCCAAACGTGCTCAATGGGGTTGAGGTCAGGGCTTCGTGCTGGCCAAGCTAGCACCTAACTAGCTGCAACTACTGTGTTACAATGGGGCCAATATTGACGGAAATGTCCTACATGAAGCGGAAACCATTGCCAACATGTGGAACATAAGGGACAACATGCTCCTGAAGAACTTCCTCAATTACCGGTTTGAATTCAGGGTCCCGTTCTCCACAAAAACCAACTCTGTCATGGTTTCCACACTGATACCAGCCCATACCAAGACGGAACCTCCCCTGAAAGTCATCGTCGATGAGAAGGTGCAATGGGCATGCCTTCCTCCACTTCTCCTCCATTCTCTTTCCCTACCATCACGATCTTAGGCTATAACTCGACTCATCAATGAATAGGACAACTTTCCATTGCACCTCAGGCTACTTCAGATGTTGACGAGCAAAGGCAAGGCGCACTTGCCGATGTTGCTGGGTAAGCAACGGACCTCTGGCTGGTCTTCTAGAAGTGAGCTGCGCTTCTTCAAATCTTCTTCTCACTGTTCTCACCCTGACATTGACTCCTGATGCCCTTTGCAAGCGATTTTGAGTTTCTACGGCTGTTTTGTGATGATCACGTAAAACTGGCAGCCACAGAAATTGATCATCTCTGGCAGATGTCACCCTTCTGCGACCTGATCCTGTTTTCTGCAGTAGATATCAAGTTCCCTGAAACTTCGGCGTGTCGTTTGTATAGTAGAGACGTTGACTCGTAACACCTGGGCAACATAACGCATGCTCCGTCCATCTTCCAACAGGGCAACTGCTTAGTAGCCTCCCCTCGACTTAACAGCATCTTTACACCGCCACGGGTGGCCGAGGTCGTTAAGGCGCGGACTCGTGAACAGGAGAACTGGGGTTCGAATCCCTCCAGGACCGTCCTTCCTTATTGAGCTTTTTACCAGGTTTTCCTCAGTCCTCATAACTGGCAAATGCCGGGGAGGTACCCTAAACTTAGGCCTGGAACATTTCCTTCCTTAAAAAAATCCTTTCTCAATATATCATTTCCTCTCCTGTATCATCCATCAGTGTTCACCGCCTGTGGTGCCTCAGTAATAAAAACGGGTGTTAAACACTATTCAAAAAAAAAAAGAGCATCTTTACCTCATAAAATTGTGTGTTAAACTGATTGAAATACCTCAACAATAGAATAAAATTGGTATTACAACAGTACAAGAATAACAATGCCATTAGGCATTTCCATTGGGTAAAGTGTAAAAATAACATTAAATTGCATTCATTTTTATGCTCATACAATAAAGGAAATTATGAACTCAAAATTATTATTATTATTATTATTATTATTATTATTATTATTATTATTACTATTATTTATGCCTCTCAATGTATATTTATCAACATGCAGACGGGTGCAGAAACTCAATGGCGCCTGAAAACCTGAATTGCCATTTTGTTGGGCGGAAGAGGCAGAATTGTTGTGAACGGAAGTCGTAATGTGGTGAAGCCATGCGTATGTCATCATTTGTTTATCTTCTGCAACACTGCCTCGTGTTGTTTCATTGACTGTGCAAGCAAGTAGTTAGCAACGAAAAAGTCCATGTTCCTGCTTCCAGGTCCCCCTAGAGCAGATGGTTCTCAAACGTTTACAGCTAGCGAACCCCCTGCATAAAGATCTGAGTACAGCGAACTAAACTACATAAGTTCAAATAATTATACGTTTATTTTGCATTTAAAACATAAACCTGAAAATAAATAGTAAGTTAATAACGCACTAGCATGCTTCCCTATCTTATCACGCACTTTAAACTAAACAAAAGAACGAGAGTAACTTTTCTGATATTACTGAAATAATGAACAAGGGTTGTTTAATAAAGAATGACCACAATGTTTTTAAAGTCATAATTTTTAGCACAAAAATTTAACTTTACTATAATTTGTTACCCTAATACGTACTGTACACGTGCTACTAGTTTCATTGTTGTCACTTCCGGTTCCCGCCTATGAAAGGTGAGCAAGTTGACACATATTCAGTTGCGCTTAAGCAAAATGGAGCCGACACGCATGAAACAATATGCTGCTGTGAAATTCTGTTTTCGTCTTAACAAATCTTTAGCTGAGGCCTGTGCAAACCGCACCCGCCCCTACTCGTGGCTGGTTTTGAGTGTCGGCTTATCGGTCAATTATGTCCCCCACTACCGCCTCGATTATCAAATAACTAATAGACCTGATATTTGATTTTGAGAATGTTTAGCTTAAGTACGTGGTATTGGAATATTATACTTTATGATATGATTTAATTTTACTTGCATGCTTCGAAAACAAACCAATGGACTTTTCGAATAATTATAAATGACATTTTTTTTTATAACTTAAAAACTGTTTTAAACTTAAATGTCATTTTTTCTGAAAGTAGTACAAAAATCTACTTTGAGGTTAATTCAAAGAAAAGATGTGATTTTGTTAGTGTCAAAAGTTAATGCTGCCTTAAAATGTTGATTCCGAGTATATATATTAACGAAAAACAATCAATAAAATTGCCCGCAGTTCCATGCCTGGTTGTTTAAGAGAATTCTTGACTAGGAAGAAAAGTAAAACGCCTTTTTTCAATCCTTTATAAGCAGTTACCCTATTCTTCTGGTCAAATGTCTCTATAAACAGTGCACATTGGAGCGAATGTCCTTTACGCACTGCCACTGTCAGCTGGACACATAGTGGCCTCCCCCCACCCCCAGCCCACATACAGTAACGTAATACTGGGAGCACTGCGTTCAGTCAGTTGCACGAGTGATGTATATGTGTGAATGTGTCATCATGATGTGCAGTCTGTGCCGAGCTTTAGTAATCTTCTTCTGGTTAGCAGGTAAGGCAACTTCGTCTGTAGGGTCCTTTCTTTATGCTTGGAACATTTCCTGAAGCCTCCTTTAAGTGTGTTGCCTAAGTTTCAAAATATTGCTATACAACATCCTCGATTTTCAAAAACCAAATTCTATTTTGCAATAATTAAAAATATCCGGACTCAAAAGTTTGGGCTGCCAACATTAAACTTTTTGGATGCGTGTGTACGTTAGCGATTTACTTCTTTGCTACGTTTTGTAGATATGAGCCCGTCTTCCCTTAACTTGCTCTCAAGGTTTCTCTTTAATATGCTTTATTTAAAAATGTTAGGTGGTTTAAAAAATACAGTTAACTGTCTCTAAAGCATAATATAAAAATTAGAGATGGTCTCCCTAGAAAGATTAGAACTGTGACAATTATTCCAATCTTAACTTATTATTGCAAAGTGTGAAACAAGCTACAAGAATTCAGTTGAGGCTATTTTTAGGTTTAAGACCGTTGCATGAGTGGCGCAAGTTTGGTGGTCGCGGCGGAAATCTGTCAATAAATTACTGTTTTATTATAACAATAACTCAATTTTGTTACAAAAGTCAGAATCTTTAAAGAAGTCGTCTTCTGTGATAAGTTTTAAGTGATCATATAGTTTACGTATTGTATTAGATAAGAGTTTAAGTAATATGCTTTCATTTATGTTACTATTTTATTGCGCATTGCAGGCTACTGTAAACTCAGGTAGGGATATTTGAATCGGAGGCGATTTTGTTGATGTTATTTATTTACGGACGCTCTTTAACATCTCAGGTCATCCGCGTCCCATTCAACTTGTGAAACGGCCGGTAAATTTTGCTCAGAGGTCTCTTCTTTCAGACTTGAGATTCTTACGTGCCGTAAATCTATAACATTGGACCCATAGCTTTACTTCCCTTCCGAAGGAAGCCATACTTAGGATTTTTATACCCTGGCCGGGATTGAACCCCGCGATCTCGGCTTTAGAAGGCGAGTATGTTTACCACTACACCAAGGACCGACTCGGAGGCGATGGGCAAGCGTATGATGTTTAATTAATAGTTTAAACCATTACATAGGATGAACCAAAAGTCAATACCAATTGAAAACCTTTTTTGGGAAAAGCATGACAAAAATACTAATTAAATTGTGAACAATACTTTATTACTTTTTTCTTACACCATATGGTTATACAATATAAGATACGAAATTCCTTCAAATGCTAAATATTTGCATTCGTTTAATAAATGGCATTCATTGGCTCTAGTAGCAGACCGTAGGAATTAAATTTACAGTGCTCAAAATTCTTGTGAAAATATCAGTAATTCTGATTTTGTGGTTTTTTTTTTTTTTTTTTTAACTTTTCTGAGTAATGTTTAACGCCCGTTTTTACTACTGAGACACCACAGGCTGTGGACACTGATGATATATGAGATGAAATGATCAGTTGGGAAAAGATATACATATATTTTTTTAAGGAAGGAAGCGTTTCAGGCCAAAGTTCAGGGCACCTCCCCAGCATTTGCCAGTTATGAGGACTGAGGAAAATCTGGAAAAAAACCCAGTCAGGAAGGACGGTCCTGGCGGGATTCTAACCCCAGACTTCCTGCTCACGAGTCCGTGTCTTAACGACCTCGGCCACCCGTGGCGGTAGTAATTCTGTGCGCGACATTTTCTGTCGTTTTTAAAACATTGTATGCTGTAAAAATAAATGTTGCTGGAAAGTCTAAATGTTTTATAAACATGATTTTATACGCTTTTATAAATAGTGATTTAAGATTAGCGTTCGTATTGCCACCTCAAGCAATGATTCCATATTAAATAACTTACTGAACCAGATATAAGCAGATTAAGGGTGTAATATCAGTAGGCAGATAAATCGGAGGGCTATTAATTAATGTATGGTCTTTCGCAATATGCAATGAGGTTATTTCAGTTATGGTCCGTCTGAGATCGGCTGCTTACTCGGGAATTGCAGCCGCCGCAACCGGAAAAAGCCCATCACGCAGGAGCTGCGTAAACTAAGAGAATTTCTCACCCAATAGAGTAACTTTAAAAAAGAATATAAAATCCAAATTATGGCCTTGTAAATTAATGAAATGAAATAAGTTATGGCATTAGAAAAACAAAATTACAACTTTGAAATCTATAAATATTACAAAAGAGAAACCACATTTTTAGAACGATTATCAATATTATTAGTGAAATTAAACCATAAAAATCAATGGTATACTGATAATTAAATTAAATATGTGACCACTTTTAGACAAAGCTATACTGTGTGAGTGTTTTTAAACATTTTTAATCCATGTTTATGAACTACGCTCCTGATATCACCTTTGCATTCAGTAAAATAGAGAAAAATAACAGAAAGTTTCAAGTTGCATTGTGCATTTCATAAGTTTCAATAAAACAAAAACATGTTACTATTTTAAAACAACTACAATGTACTACGCAAATATGCACAATAAACAATAGAAAGTTTCATTGATTATCATTGGTTTTGAAATTTAATTTAAATATTATTGTATTAAAAGCATGTAACGCAAACGTTTTATGAAGGTTATTACAGAGCGCTTTTACATAACAAATATAATTCTCAAACACATATTAGATTAATATTTCACATTTTTTATCTTCACGACGATACATATGTTAAATATAAAACATATGCATCGTTTTATATATATAGTTAGTTTATAAGCTGAATTAGTATAAATTAAATGCAAGAGCGCTTTTTAAATTTTTGTTTTCAAGTATATCCCTATTCCTAATGGTCCAATTTCTTTAATTTTCAGAAATCAAAATTTTCTTATTGTATTTAAATGGTATATTCGAAATGTCGTTGTGAAAAACAAATATCAATGCCACTAGAGCGATTTTGAAATTTTGGGTTTGAGGCAATCCCCCTCCTAATAGTACAATTTTACTGATTTTCAGAAAAATATTTTTTTTTACTTTATTTCAACTGCATATACCGATTTTCCTTTAAAAAAAATTAATTGCGGCCGCAAAAGCGATTTTTAAATTTGGTTTTAACCCTCAATCGGTTTGAGGTATACCCCCATTACTACTAATGACGCGATTGATTTAATTTTAGGAAACTTATTTTATCAATTGGTTTTAAAGAAATATGCCGAGTTTCGTTGAGAAAAAACAAAGATTGAAAAAAATATGCCGAGTTTCGTTGAGAAAAAACAAAGATTGAAAAAACAAAGTCTTTAATTATTTTTTTTTTTAATTTTTCGCTCTAGGTTAACCCTCACCCCCAAGTGCAATTTTGCAGGTTAACGAACTCGACGAACCGTTTGTTAATTGATGGCTATATGCCGAGTTTCGTTGAGGAAAAAAAAAATTGTGACCGCTAGAGCGTTAACGGACACACACATACATTTATACATGCGTATACAACCGAAATAGCTACAGTCTTTCGGAATTCCTTAAAAGAGAAAGACGTAACCGCACGTAAAGTTAATATTTTCATATTCATTGAAAGTATAAAATGATACTATATTTAAAACTGATAATAATAAGCACGGCAGTGTTTAAAATGATGTTCCTCCATTGCCGGCATCTCAATAAGAAGTTCATGTCTTTCATCTCTTCTTCCGTAAGAACACGGTGGTTCGGAACAGTTTTTGTGCCTGGACCACGATTACCAGAATATTTTCTTGCGACTCGCCTTAGCATTTTTTCTACGTTTTCACATACATGTCGTGCACAAGGTTGTGCTTCAAATGTGGCGGCATAACTAACGAAAAACAGTCGCACGCTTTACATGCAATGAAAGCACCGAGTAACACACGAACGCACAATAATTTTCTCACCAAACCTTTCTCAAACTAAGTACAAGATGCTACCTGCACATGCATTATATGGTCTTGATGACTGGCTTCTCCCAGTACGCAACCGCGTTCTGCGGCCCGTAACTCACATAACCTCGATGTTCACATTACATAAGTGTCAATCGGAGAAGTTCGGGGACGCTCGTGTATTCACAACGCGTAGGCAGCGAGTGCACACTGCAATGGGGTTTCGCCTGTGAACATAATGGTGCGATCATAAACATCTGGAAACAAAGCAATAGGGTAGAGTAGCGGTAGTCGAGCGATTTAGAAGGTATTGTTATTCTACATAAGTTCCTGGGTTCAAATCCGATAATTTTTGTTTATATTTTTATTATTGGTTTTATAAGCACATTATGTTGCTTTAATATATTACATTGTAACATATCATTTGAGTTTTAATGACATTATTTATGCATACATAAAAACGTAATCACAATCGAACATTTTTCACCGCGACGGGGGTCGAGGTCGTTAAGGTGAGGACTCATGAGCGGGAGATCTGAGTTTCGATTCCCATCAGGACCGTCCTCCTTGACTGAGGTTTTTTCAAGGTTTTCCTCAGTCCTCATAAATGGCAAATACCGGGGAAATACTCCAAATTTAGGCCTGGTACGTTTCCTTTTTCACAAAAATCCTTGCGCAATATTTTATTTCATCTCACGTATCATCAGTGTCCACCCCCTGTAGTGCCTCAGTAGTTATAACGGGGTAAAACACCATTCAAAAAAAGTCTAAAGTATTCTTTACAACAACTAAATAAATACGTGTACAGAAGCGTTTATCTCCTAAAGTGAAAACACTCAGAAATAAATATAAATTAATATCGGATGTTTGTCTAAGTCAGTATGCAATTGTTTTTAAATAGTAATGTGTTTCTGTTTTATTCATACATAGATTAATTTCTTTTTCTTAAATACACACGGGTAAGTGACCATATGTTTTCATTTAATTCATATTATATCATTCCTTTGTGTGGTTCAATCTGGATGATGACAACAACAACAACAATAATAATAATAATAATAATAATAATAATAATAATAATAATAATTCTAAACAAATTATTTCCCTTTTGTAATACTTATAGATAACGAGAATTCTAATTTGTTGTCCTTGCTTTTTAAAATCAGAGTAATTTCAATATAGACATTTATTTTAAAGCGATTTGGAAGAGAAAAAAAAAAAAACAAAGTAACGTATTATAGTTCAGTTTTTCTTTTAGTAAGTTTGAGAGCTTGTCATGCTACTACCACGTAATACCATAAATTTTTTAATTAATTAATAAGTCCATAATTTTTATTTTTTATTCTTTTTTTAAGTTCAAGCTGGGAAGATGTATTTTCTCATTTAAACTTGGCATAAAACGATCAATTAACAAACTATTCATCGAGTTCAAAAAACCAGCTAAATCTAAAGTTGTGTGTGTGTGTTTTTAACGCTCTAGCGGACGCTCTATTATGGTGTACCCTGAATAGATTTTTAAAATATTTCTTCAAATCTCCATCGATTATACTTTCTAGGCACCAAAAATAACAATAACTTGCTGAGGAATTCGCTTAGTTTACGCAGTGTGACGGACTGTTTTTCAACAGAGATGCAACGTTGCCATGGGTTAGGAAGGCCCTTAGAGTTCTTGATAGCTGACTGGTTTATTCCTCTGTGGAAGCCACTTGAACCCTACTGTGGACCACACATCTCCTCTGTAAGTGCCAAACAATACACCTTCTGCTGTTCAAGGCATGAGATGCCCATTGTGAGCTTATTGCCATTTCTTTTCATGGCTCACATTGTTCATTGCCTCCCTCGCCGACCTCACAATAAACAAAACAAAAAACAGCTGGATGGTTAATTCTTAATAATGCTCCCAACACTGGACAGTTACTTCGGCCAATTTATATCCATCCAGCATCTCGACAACTCCCCTCTGGAGATACCATCGATATATAAAAAAAGGAGGAGAAACACTTTTTCACACTGAAGTAATTTCTTAATTTGTGCTGTCACTTATATCCTCAACGTGTGTTGTGGGAATGTAGACTGTACAATTCTCAGACAAACACAACTCCTTTGATGAGGATATTGTTGCTGCAAGATAGTTTCTTTAATACTCTCTCTGCTAATGTTCTTCTTCCTTCTCTTTCAATCTCGTTTATATTCAAAGCATTGCAAAAATAACTTCCATTTGCTTTAATGCATAATTTCAATATTTGGTCAAAAATGATCAAAAATTGAGAAATTAGTTTGTTTTAGCACAAGATGTTTTTAAACTTTTGGGCATTCTCAGTAATGTTTTCTGTATATTATATGTTCTAGAATCTCTGCACAATGTTTAAATGTTCATACCCACCCAGAATTATTGAATTGAGGGATTTTTCCCCAAATTTTATTCACCAAATGTCATTATAGTGCATTACTCTAAAATCTACAGTTGTGTATTTAAGAATGTGTTTGATAACTTGATTTATAGTTTTCAGTTAACGTAAAGCATTCATTACAGCAAATAAACAATATGTATGTAAATTTAACATATATTTTAAAGCAGTATTACCACTTTTACTTTCATTTCTATTTAGGGCACATTTTAACATTCGCTGGAAACATGCTCAGCAGTTTCCTTGCACATTCCTTTCTCCTCTTCTTCTCTTCATTGATTACAAACGTGGAACTCGTTTTGCACATATTTTTTGCAGCTTTATATGTTAATGCAGTATACTGTCCATGCTGCCACTGACACACACTTCCATACTTAGTATTTCAACAATAATATATCGATTTTCCTCCACCGTGTTCCTCATTCTTTGAATTTTTCTCTCGTTCACAGCTTACCTAGCCCGGCCAGAGCGAGGGTTGTCTTACAAAGTCTCTCGCCCTTCTTCAAATGATCGAATCCATCTTGCAATGGTATCAAATGAACACACTTGATCACCATGAATAGCTACCAGATCCTCGTGGGTTTTTCCTCTCATTCACTAGCTTATAGCGTGTGAAAATGTAGAATCTGAAGTTTTCTTTAGATATATTTATGATTTTTCACCAGTTATTGACACAGGACTGTACTACAGTGACTATGCAAGTTTAAACTTGCCCTTATGCATATTTAGATAGCAGGACCCATTATTGCCTTCTGCATTAGTTATATTTTTGTTCTACAACGGTAAGGATGATTGCAAAACTTTTTGAATGCCCCTCGTAACACTACACACTCGGTATTTGGTAGGATAGAGCGAGATTATTATTGTTTGTTCCGCACTTTATAGGCAGACGATTTGGATCGTCATATTTGTGAAAGCGATCCCTTTTCTCCATCAGACTGTAACAGGAGTCGACTTGTGGGTTCACTAGAGACTAAGATGCAAATACAAGGCACAGACTTCTACCAGGAATGGTGAACGAGTCAAGAAACGGTAAGTGATCGAAACGCGGGGAGCTCTCAGAAAATGTGTTGCTTTTTCACAAAATGCTAGCCCCCATTTGAAGGACACAGTAAAATCTTTTAAATTTGAGGTGTTAGAACTGTACCGTATAGTTCGGATTTGCCACTGTCGACTGTTATTTATTTGAACCTTTGAAATAATATGTATGGGATCAGAGATTACTGATGTCAAGAACGTAATGGAGGTGTGCAAAGTTGGTTAAAGATCACATCAAAAAACGGAAAAGAAACCAGGCGAAGCACCCCAGAAAATTCAAAGTCACTCAACCCAGTTAGAAGCTCATGGCACAATCTTTAGGAATTACCGAGAAATGTTCTTTGATTGACTTCAAACAAAAGAAAACCGCCGTGAATGCAGAGTCGGTGTGTTCGTCTGCTTCCTGCTTCAGTCCATATGGTTGTTGTTCCAACAGCTGGATTTTCAGGAAACTAAACACCCAACCTACAGCCCAGTCAGATCTAATGCCCACTATCACCTCTCTAAACTGAAGAAAAATATTTGCGAAAAAAAAATTCAATGATTACCATGAGATGAAAAGTGGAGGTTATGGAATATTAAATCCCTGAGAAGTTTTTGAAAGGCATCGATGTGTTAATGTATTTCAATTAATGACTTACGAGGGTTATACAATAAATAATGGTCATAAATTTGTGACAACGTACCTTTACTCTTCTTCTTCTTCTTCGTCGAGACCTCATCTACCTTGTAGAGGTTTTGCAGAGAGTTTACCATATCGTTTTGTCTCGAACTTTCCTTCTGGCTTCCCTCTTGTAGCAAGTGGGTCCTCTATATTGTTTTCCCATTTTATCCTTGGTCGCCCTCTTTGTCACTTGCCAATATGTGCTTCCACACAAATCATCCTCATCACCGCAGCTGCTGCACAACTTTATCCGGGGGATTTACTCCCAATAGTCTGGTTGCGCACACGGTCTCCACGTGTCTCATTTCCGCCGCTTGTGGCCTGCTACGGTGTTGAGAATTTGAAGTTCAAGACTCCGAAGTTTAACTTAGAGTGGGAAGATAGATTGAACTGTACATCGCCAATTAATCTTCTTACTGATTTCTCTTTTATCTGTAAATCCTCTATTAATGGCATAAAATAGTTTACTGTGGCAGCCATTTTATAGCTAATCTCCTTGGCATATTTCTCATTCCGACTAAAGGTTCCCCAAGGTATTTGAAGTGAGTGACTTGCTCCAATTGCTGATCTCTCAGTTTAACAGTATGATCAACTGGATTGCATGGCTTCATTTTTCTCAGCACTTTTGATAATACTCCAAATTTGCTTGGAGATTCCTGGCTGAGTTGGTCACAAGGGTTATATCATCAGTTAAAGATAGTTTCGAGATCTGTACTGGCAACAATGTTCAATTGACAAGAGTGAAACGTTTGGCACATCTTTTATGTTTTTCCATTACATCATCCATCTAAGTGATAAAGCGGTAAGGTGACAAAATGTCAAACTGTCTCACATCCGCTCTGGTTCTAAATTTTTTGCAAGTTTTTCCTGACGTACGCACTTGTTTTCTGCAGGTTTTGTAGAAACTTCTAATGGCTTCTATCAGACTGATCTTAACGTTCTGTTTCCTAAGAACCTTCCACAGTCTTCCCAAGTAACTCTGTCGAAAGCCTTCTCAAGATCCATGCAGCATGTGTGTGCTTCTGCTCCGTGCTCTATGAGTTTCTCACTAATTCATCTTAGTGTTGATTGGATTTATTTATTTACGGACGCTCTTTAACATCTCAGGTCATCAGCGTCCCATTCAATTCAGGGCGTGAAACTACTGATAAATTTTGCTCAGAGCTCTCTTCTTTCAGATTTGAGGTTCTTTTTCGTGCCGTAAATGTACGACATGGGACCCACGGCTTTACTTCCCTTCCGAAGAAAGCCATACTTAGGATTTTTACGTCCGAAAAAATCCATCAATCCTGACCGGGTTTGAACCCGCGATCTTGGGTTTAGAAGCCAAGTATAGTTACCACTACATCACCAGAACCGACTCGTCTTAGTGTAAAAATCAAATTTTGGATGCTGCGTTCTCGTCGGAATCCGCATCATGTTCCTTCTAATTGGTCTTCTATCTGAACCTCGAGAACCCTTGAGTGGACCTTCCCAGGCACACTAAGCAGAGAAATCCCTTTGTGGTTGCCGCATTCTCGGTTATCCCCTTTCTTATTGATAGGGACAATGACCAACATCTCTTAATCCTTTGGAATAACCTTCTGTCTCCACACCAGTCGAATAACTCTGAGCAGTAGCAGTTTTCCTTCTGGACCCTATATATTTTATTATTTCTGGTGTTATAGCATCGTTGTCAGTTGCTTTCCCCAGGTTTGCTTTCTTTATAGCTACGGTAAGTTCTGCTTTGTATATTTGCTCCATCTGCATTATCGTCTGTGTAATGTTCTTCTTGTTCCTCACCCACATGGTCAGCCTCTACAATTCCTGAAAATATTCCTTCCGCCTTCCCATTATCTGCTCATCCCTAGTGAGCCTTTTCCCAAGTATATTCTTTATAAACTTTAATGGGCAATCCTTCTCCTTTCCATTATCTTTCAACATCTTGAAGAAAAGTTTATGATTTTCAACTGATTATGTCTCTATGAAGTGTTCAAACTCCTTCCGGTCTTTAGTCTTCGCTTCCTTGCCGTATTTCTCGCAAAGGTTTTTAGTTCTTTATAAGCATTGTAATCATCCTCTAAGTTGGTGGTTAAGTAAACTCTTCACGATTTCTTCTTCAGATGCACTTCCTTCTTCACTCCCTCTGTCCCTCATCGGGTGATCTTTGCCCAACGTAATCCACATAAGTCTTTCGCTGTTTCAAGGAAGTTTTTAAAGAGGTTCTAAGTTTCTTCTGCATCCTCCTTTTCTTCAATACACTGTGTCACTGCAGCCATTTCTATCCTTCCAGTATATTCAGCTTTTACCTTCCGGCTCTCTAAGTTTATATGCCTTTATCTTCATCTCGCAGTTAATCTGTCTTTGTTTTTGTTGTTGTTCAATTACCAAGTACAGTATAAGGAGATAGTGGTCACTCCCTATCTCTGGACCTCGTCTCACTCTAGAATCTCTGACAAATTTCATTTGTCTGGCCTCTATAACAGAGCGCTCATTTCTTATGGGCTCTTCCCTTGTATACTTACTCTTATGTTCGGTCTCTATGAGGGAACGTGGTGTTTGCGAAAACGAGATTATTTATCTTACATAATTTTAATATCCGCTCTTTCCGTTGTTGTTAAGAGTTACCTCACCATTGGGCTGATGGTTCCCTGCCACCTGTCCGGATCATTTCCGACCCGCTCATTCAAGTTCCCAATATCGATTGAGCTCTCACCTCTAGTATCGTCTAAAGTTCTCTGAAGCAGGTCGAAGAATTCATCCTTATTGGCGGTTGTGTCATCATCGTTCGGACCATACGCTGATAGTCAACAGAATTGCTTTTTCTTCTACTTCTACCTCTATAATTCTCTCATTTATAAATTACGAGTATTTATTGTGACCATTTTCCTTCCTCACCATCAATCCCACTCCATCCCTCGCATGTTCAGCACGTGGAACTCCGCATTAAATAAACAAACAACTCTCATCTAAATTTCACTTCCTTGGCCTTTCTTTTTGGTCTCCGTCACTGCTACATATTGGACTTATGTTTGGGAGATTTCCTTAACTAATCCTCTTCTTCGCCATTAATGCCTCTGATATCCATGTTCCAAAAATCGTGTTTTTATATCTTCGCCAGTTGGAGACCCGTCCGGTTTGCTCTCTTGTATTACTTTCGATAAGAAAATCGGCAAGCTCCCTAACCCGGAATAAAGAACTGCCTCTGCGTCCGTGCTTGCAACTCCCTAGTTTTTCTGGGGCTAGGGCAGGCATTTCCTCCTACCCTAAAAGGCTATGGTTTTCCCGCCAATATTCGGGTGGCTAATTGCAATGGTTTCCCAATGGGCGATGGGGTCGCCACATCCCTACGCCTTATCTTTACTCATCCTCATAATCTTTTATGATCTTTTTCAAAGTAGTTCCCCGTTGGAAGCAATGCACCTGTTCCAGCGTTTCTGCCAGTATTCAAAGACTTGCTGGAAACCATTTTTGACAGGTTCTTCAGAATCGCTAATCGCTTCTGCAGCCTTCATCATGTCTTCCATTAATGTGTTTCTCCAACTTGGGAAAAGCAAAAAGAACACGGGGCTCAACCTGTGCTTTAGGGAGGATGAGAGATACCACTCAGCATCTTCCTGTAACACCGTGCAAAACTGCACGAGAGTGTCCTTTAGATCGGGAACCCATCGTGCACAAGCACGTTTCGTGTGCAACTTTGCCGTTACTAACGTGTGGGGGACACCCAGTGAAATTTTCATAATTTATGAAAGTTTTTTTATGCTATAAGACGATTCTCTTTCACAGCAACAGCGGTATTCATGTTTTCTTACACAAACTGGAGCGCCGGTTCCCCCTTTCATTGAAGTTGATTGCTTCCCCTCTTTAAAAACTTTAAAGCATCCTCTAGCTGTGCCATAGGCCTCTAGTAATATTGCACATGCCTCAGCTGATGATTTTTTGAGACGAAAGCAGCATATTGCTCAATTTGCACACATGTCACAGGTGGGAACCGGAGGTGACAACATGAAATGTGCAGCACGTTAAAGTGACAAGATATTGTAAAGTTTAATTTTAGTGCGAGAAATTACGCTTGTAAAATACCTCAATATGATCATTCTCTATTGCACAGTCCTCGTAGTTTATTTCTATCAGGCTTTTTGTTTTTTTCTAACGGCAAGTTGTGCTCGAGTATTTTTTTCTCCCCTTGCTGTTGCAGAAGTTTGCAGAGCTCGCGATTCCATCTTTAGAAGTGTCCCTACGACAGTAAAAACCTCGGAGAACGATACAGTTTTACTACCCTGTTATATCGATAATGTCGGTAAGTATCAAAATCCTACATATTCCAAATAATGTTTCATTTACATTTTGATTACATCTGAACCGTTAGGAGTAACGGAATTCATAGACTTTTTTTTTCCAGGTGTGGTTACCATTAAGTGGTGGTGGGAGGGTCAGATCGTGGCTGACTCTGGAGATCCCGATTTCGAATCTCCACCAAGGATCAGGCTTTTACCCAATAATACCCTCCAAGTATCGGCTCTGCAGCCGGAAGATACTGGGGAGTACACCTGCCAGGTGGTGCGTCCCTCCCCCTGGGGTCCTGTGGAGCAAGTGCATGCCATCGAGGTGCTGTGTGAGTATTATCAAAATCCCCTGCCAACTGTCGCTTTTGCAAGTGCCAGTTCAAAATCAGGTTATTGAAGTACTTGACTTACATTCCTCCAGAGTTCTCTCCATCTCTCCCTGTAACAGAGTCGCTTATGGGTTGAGAAAAGCAGCAGCCGTCACATTATACATGAAAATGCTGTCCTTGTTTCACTATCATTGCATAAGTACTTTACCTGTGTAACTGATACTAGAATCACTAACAGCTAAAATAAATTATATGTAATGTAGGTATACAATAAGAGGAGGAAAAGAACACGGTTAGGATTTATATTTGTTTTTTTCATTAGTTACAATTAAATGTTTTGTCTAGGTTCATCTATTAGACTGTGGGGTCCTCAACGACAACAAAGCTTCTTCACCAAAGATATTTGTGCAGGATTTCTGACGCCTGCGGCGAATGAATGTGTAGAGACTTCTCTATCTCCCTGTAAATCATTCACGATGTTTTCATCTGTGACTCTTGCTTGATGTCCCATGTGCTCCTCGTGTTTCAAGGCTCTTCTTTCTTTTGTACGTGAGCAAGCAGAGTGAGGAAAAGCTGCATGTAATTTTTCCAGGCTTATTTGTTAGCTCAGCCGTTCTTATAATCATAAAACACCACTGTACAAAAATGCTCTCGAGCCACCCCCATCTTAGAACACCAGACAGCGATTGCACGACTACAATTAATATTTTGCTGCAGCTGCAACAATGAGCCACGCGCTAACTGGTAACTACACGTATGTATAAGACACGGTCTTTCGAATGTTACCGACGTGAAACATATTTATCATAGTTTCTTCCAACTCCGAAAATTAAATAGCAACTTTTATGAAGATTATTTGATCTTGCAAAAGATTACCCACCATTACAATACAAACCTGTTGTACTCCATGGCGGCTCGTGGCCCCTGTCGAAGGATTGACCAGGGACACAACTACATGACACCCAAATGACGTAGGGGAAAGTCTCTTATGTCAAGACATACTCCTCCCCGACAAACTGCAACGCCATCGTACGATTGTGCTAAAAACTTCTCATTTATATGGAACTTCAAATTCAGGTGTTAACGTATACCTTAAGCCTTCTGCAGTCAATTCAGAAACAGTAATTAATTTTATGAATCTTTCAACCGATTAACCCCCACTGATGTATCATAATATCACAACAAACTGTGACATACATGTAATATCTGTCGTTTCATCGACCTGTACAGAAGCGAAATTTGCCCTTTTCATTTACTTTCTAATCTCATTCCTACAGATAATATACGTTTCTCGCTTCACACACTGTCAGTCAATGCATTAAAAAAAAAAAAAAAAAAAAAAAAAAAACTACTTGACAGTTAAACTCAGACGTGAAAGTGGAGTCTTCAATAAAATGTCCAATTTATTCATTGCCACACAACAGATACGCCTTTTTGCAACTTATCAGATAATCTGGGAAAGTTCCACTAACAAACAGTAAGAAAATCACCCAATTTAAAACAAAGCGCGAAAACATCACCTCAGGTACGCATGATGTCAGTAATCCCTCAACATCTGGTTCCTAAGAAATGACAATACTTAGCGTTGGCCATGGGCCGTCTTCCTACTGGCCCAAGAGAACGCAGAAATAAACAGGAGAAAGGTAATCCATCTAGGAGGAAGACAAAGTAAGTCCTTGTAAATCTTTGCTGGCCTATGAAAGTATACATTAATAGCGTAAAATTTTCTGGACTGGCCCATGAGCTTACCTCGCTAACGGAGGACCTGCATACTACCGCAACTACAATAGAGAGGAAATGCGCTTATTATGTAAGATACAATTAAGAACTAATCGGTTACACAACGCTGTTTTTGTGCACTTTTGTTTTAAAATCTGATCAGGATAAGAGAAAGTGATAACTAGTTATGGCATTTTCTTTGGGGAGGGAGCATCTGGTCCTCATCGCCCCTAGTTATACTGAAATCCATAGATAGATTTTTATACGCGGTACATGAAATGTGACAAGATTAGAGCTGGTGAAGTTTCAAACATGGCCGCCTCTAAGAGTAAAATACATTATAATTTACAATGCTTTGCGTTGCAATATCTGTCGAGAAATGTTAATTTAATACACAATTCTAAATTCTGAAGAAGTACAATATTAGCAGCTATTGTAATGTACATAAAGAACTTGGTATACATGCGAGTGCATCAGACAAGTCAATGACCTTAAGAAAAGTTAATTAGAAGTCGGCAAGTACAGTCTTTCTTTAATTAATCGCATAATCGGGTGATTTTAGAACGAGAATTAATGACAGGGGCTGGTAGCCAAAAAAAACTCTTTTCACTTCCGCTCGCAGGGAAAGGCTACACTATTACAGGCAATTAAAAGAACCGACTACAAACTTAACTGAAGTATTTAAGATGTTCATGACAGGGTATATCACCATGTCCAAATTTTAATGCTGAGTTTATTTATGTTTGTGTTGCAGACCCCCCGTCGGTAATCCCCGTACCAGAGGATGGCGTTCTGGAGGTGCAGCTTGGAGAAGAAGTGATCATGGGTTGCGTAGCTTCAGGGGTTCCCCATCCCATAGTCACGTGGTCTAACGAGGCACGTATCGGCGGGGTAGTAGTTATCAAATCTGCTGTTGAGGGAGGACTTAGGGGGCATCAACCATTCCTGAACAAATTTAAAACTATTTTTTATTATTTTTGTATGTTGTTTACTTCAATTTCATGCTTTTCCTAATAGAAAACATGTTTAATACTGTCCCATGTTTATATATTTAAAATGTTGTCAACAGTAGAAGTATAGTGTTACTGTAGCGCTCCTATAGACTCGGATTATGGGTGTCCAAACTCTTCCTTGTGATACAACTTGGTTACCATGGCAACGGAACGCTTTCAAGCTGCTTGTTAGCGTATTCTTTGAACTTATTCAGGGAAGTTCTCTGTCTTTCTTGTCATTTTCCAATTATGTAAGTGTTTTTGTATATAAAATCGACTTTTTATGTACTCCAATACTTATTACTTTGCGTCGAAATGACCAGTAAATGGAATAATGCATAATCAGTAAAGAGTATTGCGTATGGATCAATTACTCTATCATTAAATTTTCTTAACATTCAATTACAGAAATTTCCCTGAATACCAGGATCACGTGTCTGCAATTCATGAACAACAATGAACTGGTACACTTTCAAGTTTAAATTGACTCAATTTCGGAAAATGAACTGATGTGTGTGGATGACAATTTTCTAAAAATATTCAGAAATTTGTGAATATAGCTTATTGTTTAACGCCCGTTATAACTACTGAGGCATCACAGGCGGTGGACAGGGATAATACATGAGATGAAATGATAAATTGGGAAAGAAATTTTTTAAGAAAGCATTCCAGGCCTAAGTTTACCTTCCCGGCATTTGCCATTTATGAGGACTCAGGAAATCCTGGCAAAAACCTCAGTCAGGAAAAACGGTCCTGGTAGGAATCGATACCCAGATGAGTCCGCGCCATAATGACCTTGGCCATCCGTGGCGGTGAATATAGCATGCAGAAAACATCTCCTGTCATAAGGTATGTGCTAATTTTCATTGTAATTGAATGGCGAGAGCTTGAATCGATTGTCCGATTACTACACCTACTATGCCGGAAGTTTCCGCTCTGAATGCCAACCTGCCAGCTGCCGTGAAACGGTCGACAAAACCATGAAAGACTCGGTAATTTCAGTCCGCCTCAAAAAGTGTTCCTCCTGAGAAATGAGTTCACCAGCCGAATCAGGACCACCAGAAGATATTCTTGTTCCATCACGCAAAATATGATGTTTTTTCTCCAGAGCGAGTTTAAAAAGCTATATTTGTATGTTTTATTCCTATATTTAAAATGTAAACATAAACAAGGATATGAACTGTATCGCACTGTAGAGTGTTACATGCGGTGTATGTTTCAAACATCTGTACAGCTAGAGCTGGGTATATCATTCTATCTTGTTAAACAACTTAACCACACAAATGCAATTACTTTAATATGCCAAATCTAACCTCCTTCTCGCATCTCCTGCACTACTGCAAGCAGAACGGGTACGCAGATCATGATAATTGTAAAAATAGTGATTGTGAATAAATGCATATTAATCATGGAATATTTACATACAAAAGGCATTTATATTGTTTTATACAAGTGCAGCTTACCTTTTAAATCTGGTATTGAGCTTTAACCAACGCTATTCTAGAACTTCTTTTTGTTTTAACGACATTTTAAACAGTAGCTTTCCAACATTCTTTTGTTTATACGCTCTTAATATTCCTAATGCTTGACTATATGGAATGTTTTCTCTGATTTGGCAGGGGGAGGAGATCCAGTTACTGGACAACAGACCAAAGCTACGTTTTCAGGCTAGTTCACGCCACCTTTCCGGAACATATCAGTGTATTGCTATCAATGGAGTTGGTGAACCCGCTACTGCCTCCATTCGTCTCAAGGTTCTATGTGAGTAATGCTCTAAGATAGGAAAATAAAAGTCACCATGGAACTAAAAATACAGAATGTCAGATTACTATAATAGAAGTGGTGGCCAAGGTCGTTGAGGCGCGGACTCGTGAGGGGGAGGTCTGGGGTTCGATTCCCGTCAGGACCGTCTTTCCTGACTGAGAATTTTTGCTGGTTTTCCTCAGTCTTCATAAATGGCTTTCTTTTAATTAGTGTTTAACGCCCATTTTTACTACTCAGTACCCACAGGCGGTAAACACTGGTGATACATGAGATGAAATGATAAATTGGGAAAGGATTTTTTTTTTTTTTAAGTAATGAAGCGTTCCAGGCGTGAGTTTAGGGTACCTCCCCAGCATTTGCCATATATGAGGATTGAGGAAAACTTGGAAAAACCCTCAGTCAGGGAGGACGGTCCTGGTGGGATTCAAACCCCACACCTCCAGCTCAGGGGGCGCGCCTTAAAGACCTCGGCCACCCGTGGCGGTATAAATGCCAAATGCCGGGGAAGTACCCTAAACTTAGGCCTGGAATATTTCCTTCCTTAAAAAAAATAAATAAAATCCTTTGCCAATTTATAATTTCATCTCATATATAATCAATGTCACCGCCTGTGATGCCTCAGTAGTAAAAACGGTTGTTAAACATTATTTAAAATATCTACAAAACATAATTCGATAGGGTAATTAAACCACATTTAATTTTTATGATGAAAACTAACTCCACTTATATGCTGGTAGGGACAGCGGGTAGTTGAAATAGGGAAATATTTCAGTTGTCAGTAAAAATTAACACTATAAGTTCTGCCTTACAGTGTTAATGGACATTGCAACGAGAGTAAAGTTCACAAGTCAAATAAAATAATATGTAACAGACTGCTCATAAAGCAATCAAATCAAGCTAAGAAGAAACGTAAACTAAAATTTGTAAAAGCCTCAGATTGGGTGGCCTACAATTTTTAGGTTAAACTTGTTATACATTCTTTACAACTTTCTCTTTTTAAATGCTAGATATTATTCTTCAAGGTTTATTTTATAATTTAAATATTATATCACTATTGGCAGAAACACCCCCAAAAGTCTTGATTTACAAAATAAAAACATATATTCACGTTACAGGATGTTTACACATTGTCTGGTTATTAATTACTGGTTTAATGAATTATTAACATTTATATAATTATGGTGACTGAAACATGGTTGATCTCCGTAAAAAACTAAAATAGCCGATAGGAACAAACTGCTAATGGCCAATCTAAAACTATATAATATCTGACAAGATTGAGTAAGATAAAACAATCTTTGACATTTGAAAATGCTTATTTAGTATTAATATTTTATGTATTTATTAATTAAATACATACCTAACAAAATATTACAATAAGTAATCCCCGAAACAAGCCGTCAGGGTGGTCGAGATCGTTCAAGGCGCGTACTCGTGAACGGGAGGTCTGGGATTAGATTCCCGCCAGGACCGTCCTCCCTGACTGAGGTTTTTCCACGTTTTCCTCAGTCTTCATATATGGCAAATGCGGGGGAGGTACTCAAAATTTAGGCCTGGAACGTATGTGCGCGTGTGTCAATTATTTAACTTATTCTAAGTGCTCTGAGAAACAACGCTCTTTATCCCCTATGTCAAAGCGTTCGCATAACAAACTCTTATTTTTATACATTTTGGAATGAAATCCAATGTACTAGATTCTAATTTCTCCCTGAGAAATTAATCTCTTACCTGCAGAATTTTAATATCTTTCGCAATGCTGGCATTTCTTTTTTAACCTTAAAATATTCCTGGAATTTTCTTCGAGCTTTGCACTTAACAATATCGTCCAATATAATCTTATTTGCAGGCGGTTTTCCAACTTTACGAGGCGATCTAATTTTGCTCATTCCGCTTTCTTCAAGATGACACTTCTTTCTAATTTTACAGGCGATAGCATGTTTAATGGCATTTAAAACAGGTATTTTCTGGCCTTCTTTTTTCTCTTCGTCACAAATGGGAATCAACAATGGCTAAAACTGACTGTACCGTATTTACGGACTTTTTTTAATACATTGTGTCACCGTGTTAGTCATTATTTACGAGCATCCACTCGCAATAGTCGAGTAATAAATGAAATGATACATGGTACTTAACTGGTAAAGAACAATAAACACTCACCTTAGTTTCACTGATAACTTTATGGTGTTGTTACCAACTTAAAGTTTTATCTACCTAACAATTCTACAAATTTTATATTATATTCATAGTTCATCAATCTACATTCAATTAGACTCTCAACTTATTATGCTTCTATGTTGATAATTGGGTGCTATAATTTTTTCGTTTACTACAGCTAATTTATTTACTATATATCATTGACAAGGTTTAGTTTGTAGTCTTAAAACAAAATAACTAAAAGAAAATAAAAAGCAAGTATATTAGAGAAATTAATTATAAATCGTATATTTCTGTAACGTTTGAGACAGGCATTTTAAGGCCTGTTTTGATTCCCGTTGTTCTGGCCATCCTGAATTTGGGCAGTTGCCACCTGTGGATCCTGGACACCTGGTGTTCCCACTCACCTCATCCCTTCCTCCCAGGGTTCCCCACTGGAAGCATTGGCACAGGCAGCCTGCCGTGAACGAGGCTGAGGTGCCGAAGTATTCTCCTCAACCTGGCCAATGTCAAATGTCCAATAAATATTTGATGGCACTTAGCTGAGGTATTTCACACTGTAGAAGTTAATGTATGAACATACAAAATTTTAATTTCAAATTTTGCAGTTCCCCCAGAGATTCGGGTAGAACGACCATGGGTTCATGCTGCACCAAATATTCGCACAGAGTTGACATGCATTGTCCTGGCTGATCCTGAAGCTACAGTTAGTACATCTCATATAATTTTATAATGATGGTTTGTTTCTAAACATATATATCTAAACTTGATCATAGAGCTATCTTAGTTGCTTAATGCTAGAATTAAGTGCAATTCTTTAACTGTAAATGTCTTTTTTATACTTAGAGAGATGAAATGAAACAATCAGTAGTCGGAAGCTTTAGTTATTTTAGTTATAAAATGAAACCATGTTAATTTTATATCAGTAAAAGATCATTTATCCACTCTTGATTAACCAATCTTATTATCCGATAGTTTTTTTGCTCATTAACTTTATCTGTAGTTAATTTTGAAAATATCACTAAAATTTGAACTATAAGTCTAATAATCAAGACTAGTGCATAATAGTGAACACAGAAAGCATGCACTTCTTTTAACACTTAGGCAATTCACATTAGCAACCTTGAAACTTGTAAGCCAGTTTTTCATATTGTTGTGGAATTTTTTTTTGCAATGTCTTCACTATCAGTTAGGTGAAAATAAAAATGTTTGGATATATGTAGAAACAAAAGTGAATATGATAGAAAGTTTTGATAATGGCATAAGGATGGATAACTTAGCTAATGAATATGGTGTTGGTGTCCCAAGAGTACTGGACATCATTAAGTCATCATGGACCCTCATGCAATTTTTAGAGCAAGAAAATGACAGTTCATTCTCAATGCATTGTTTTACTTTATAGAATTAGAATGACACTAGAAGAAAAAAATTGCTGATAAAAAAAATGAAGGATTTTTCAAACAAATGTAAAAATAAAGTAAGAAAACTAATTTTATATTTATCCATATTTTTTTATTAACCACTTCTCTCCTCCCTTAATAAGGATGTATAATTATAATTAAAGGTTCTTTAGTATAGCAAAACTTTAGACATGACTGCACTTTCATGCATCAAAACATATTAGCTAAGTGCATACTTCATGTTATTCAGACCGCCATGTTATTTAGTCGACAGTCGACTCACAACATGGTTTTCATAGTCTCCCCAATCCATGACTAAACCTTCAGCTAGCATGTTCACTTAGCTGCAGTTGAAGTCAACAATGTATAAGGTAGCGTTTAGCAGCATTATTGGCATTATCTCTGAACATCTGGTACAGTACCTATCAAAAGTTTGTAACAGAACTTATGGCTATACTAGTATATATGTTTTCCATTTAAAATTTGAATTCCAATCAACTTTCGAGAAGGTGACCATGATATGTTCTGTATACCCTATAAAGTATAAAGGAAAGAAATCTTAATTAATTAGTTTTCAAAACACAACATTTTTGTTAATAGGTGCAATGGTTGAAGAATGACATACCTGTATCTACAAATTCTCGTGTGGTGGCTCTCTCTGTTAATGAGAAGCATAGCCTACTTTTCAGGATGGTGCACATGTCAGATTTTGGTCACTACACCTGCCGTGCCACTAATCAGCTGGGTCAGAATCAGCATGTTTTGGAACTTTCAGGTAAAACATCTTATGTTGTGATAAGTAATGAAATCCATAACTTTCACTAGGGATGTGTTATAGTTCTTTATGATGAAATTCAATATGACTGGAAATACGAGATATTCTTGGGATGCTGTATTCCATTTTATGATTCCTAATTGTTCTCTTCAAGACTGTGTGACATACTTTAAAAATCCTAACATTTTGCACCAACTACCATCTACATACCCTGTATTCATAAATGAACAAAAAAATGAATTACTTAGTAAATACTGGACAAATGTTACATTTATAAAGCTGCCCTAAGAATAGCATTAGCAATTCCAGTCACCAAAATTTCTTCAGGGAAGTAATTTAACAAACTAAAAATTAATCATGACCTATGGGACTGCCATATATGGCTGAGGCATTAAGGCATGAACTCATGAGGAGGAGATCTGGGGTTTGATTCCAGCCAGGACCATCCTCCCTGACTGAGGTTTTCCCAGGTTTTCCTTGGTCCTCATAAATGTCAAATGGCTTGAAGGTACCCTAAACTTAGACCTAGAACATTTCCTTCCTTTAAACTTTTTTCCCAATTTATCATTTCATTTCACATATCACCAGTGTGTGATGCATCAACAATAAAAGACATTAAACACTATTCAAACAAAATGGTCTATGGAACATCTAGGAATAAACATTACAGAACAAGTGAATAACTATCTATGTTAAAATGGCATAATTAGCATTTCTTTAAATTCCTTTTTTATTGAATTGCATTCTTTAACTTTAGAAGCATTAATTTCTGTTAAAAATATGCTTAAAATTCCATCACAATTTGTAAGTATATAACTGGTACTTCATAACTCAAGAGCTAAGATAGGAAAATGTTTATATAGAACAGATGAATGTAAATATTTAATAGAGGAACTGTATAAAATGTGGTTGTAAAATTGCATATGAATTTTATAAGACAAAACTTGAAACTTGTGCATTATACATTAACCTGTAACCAACTGTATATATTTGCATTATAATATTCATCTATTACATAATTCTTCTACTTGGGTTTTATATAATTATCTTGTATTTAATCTTCTTAATACATTGTGGATGAATAGTGTTTAACATCCGCTTTTGCTAGAGGCACCACAGGCGATGGACAGTGATGATACATGAGATGAAATGATATATTGGGAAAGGATTTATTTTTAAGGAAAGAATCGTTCCAAGCCTAAGTTTAGGGTATCTCCTTGGCATTTGCCATTTATGAGGACTGAGGAAAACCTGGAAAAAACCTGTCAGGGAGGACAGTCCTGGCGGTATTCAAACCCAGGCCTCCTGCTCACGAGTCCATACCTTAATAACCTTGGCCACCCATGGCAGTTTTAATACATTGTGTCACTTGTTTTCATGTACCTTTATAAATGACAATGCTCAATATTTGCAATATCCCAATTCTATAAGCAATGAATAATAAATTATAATTCTTGGAACAAATATGCAATGACTTTTTATACCTGGATATTCCAGTCTCTTACCATAATCTTGGGCATGGATCAGGATCAGGAACAGATCATTCAAAAATTCAAATTCAATTTATTTTATCCTTCATATCATATAAATGATGTAGACATGTCAAGATATAAATTTAATTATAAAAGAAACTAATTTCTATTAATATTTCAGTTTTCCACATAATTTAGCTTAATACCAGATCCTTCATATATAATGATTATAATAGCAAATTAGCTTCTTTCTAAGGCTAATGTTTATAATTTAATATTATCCTATTAGTAACAAAAACCCTCTTATAATAATTCCTATATTGCACATCAACTGTGTATTCACAGCATAAAAAAGTTTTACCTACTAATGATATTAATATATATTTTACCTGTATATAAAAATAGGCAAATGGACACTTATTTAATTAGTTAAATTCATCTAAGGAATAAAAATATTTTATATGCAAGAAGTTTTTACACCTGTTTGGATTTTTGAGGAGAACTGATATTTTTTAATTTGGATATGTATGCCAGTATGATAGAAGCTCAGTTTATAAGATTTTTTTTTAAGAAATGTCACATGTAACTTAGGTATGTATTTCAGAATTTTTTTCATAATTTTGTTCATGTGTTCAAATTTACATAAATACCTCATAAATATATCTGCAAGGTAAAGGTACAATGCTCAAACCTTTTAATATGCTTTTCAGCTCACTATTCTTGGTAGATTCTTCATTACTCTAATTACCATCTTTTGAATTTTAAATATTTTAATCATATCACCACTATTTCCCCATATTACTTCCCCATAATTTAGTAGTAATGACATTTTTAAAAATACAAGATCCTATGTGTAAGTTTACAGAATGTTTTAAAATAGAAATTTGATAACAACTATATCCACACTATCTCCACTTACTTATATAACACGTTTCAGTTGTTCCAGTTGATGATGGGAGCGAGTGCCCCCAAATCATGTCAAAGTGTAACATAAGTGGAGTTAGTGTGAACATGTTTAATACATTTATGTAGGATATATTACCACTCCATTGTTTAGGTTTTGTGAGTAACTGATAACAAATGTTGCTCAATCTTTTCAACAAAGCATGGGTGTGGTATTCGAGGTTAAACTTTTACCTACAAATATTTCTAATATCCCTGTCTAGGCTAATATTATAAAAGTTTGTGTTTTTATTTAATTTATGATGAAAGTCAAAGGCTGACATTTTTCTTTGTTTATAATAAGCTTGTTTTTCCAAAACCATGCAGTTATTTGGTTCATAATCAAGTTAATATTTGTTCAATTAAATGTACTTACTAAGTTGTTGACAATGGAGTGGTATATATATATACCACTCCATATATATATATATATAAATGAAACATAAAAATAAAAAAAAACACTATTAACAATGTAACAAATTAACACTAATAATAAAAGTAGATAAAGATAAAACACAGAGAAAGAGTCACACTTGAAATTGCTATATTTCGAACTACTGCAAGTTCTTCAATGGCAAGAAGCTAGACAAGTGAAGGTGATAAAAGTAAATATTGAGTATCGAAGGTAACGTTATGCATGGAAACAGATGAAACTAGATATGAGAGTGTGGGAAGAAAAAAACTAATATGTAAGATTTAAACCAGGTGGTATACGCGCTTTATGTAAAAATATAGCAGCCATTTCTCTATCTCTGAGTAAACTTTCACAGCATTGTGTAGGTAAAGCATCAATAAGAGTTAGACTAAAAGCATCATCAAAATCCTTACAGTGAGATAAGGCATGTTGGGCAACCAGCAAGGGAGACTTGGTTTTAACAGAGCATGCCTTATCTCACTGTAAGGATTTTGATGATGCTTTTAGTCTAACTCTTATTGATGCTTTACCTACACAATGCTGTGAAAGTTTACTCAGAGATAGAGAAATGGCTGCTATATTTTTACATAAAGCGCGTATACCACCTGGTTTAAATCTTACATATTAGTTTTTTTCTTCCCACACTCTCATATCTAGTTTCATCTGTTTCCATGCATAACATTACCTTCGATACTCAATATTTACTTTTATCACCTTCACTTGTCTAGCTTCTTGCCATTGAAGAACTCGCAGTAGTTCGAAATATAGCAATTTCAAGTGTGACTCTTTCTCTGTGTTTTATCTTTATCTACTTTTATTATTAGTGTTAATTTTTTATATATATATATATATATATATATATACATAAACACTAAAGTAATAAAATTTCTTCATACTAACTCCATTCACTTACATAAAAATTAGACATATGTTTCAGGAGTGATCCCTCCCATCTTCAGCCTGTAGACCAATTGTTGGAACAAATTTTATTACATTAGTATTTATATTTAATGTTTGTTATTTAAAATAGGCTCATTTTGGCCAGAAATCATGATACTTGTATCATCAGCAAAAAGTTAATTTTTTATTCTAAATTAGCTGGAATTTTTTATATTATTATTTTAATTTTTCACCAGATCATTAATATATATGATGAAAAATAGAGGTTTGAGAACTGAACCCTGTGGCACACCATGAGTAATGTCATGTTTTATTTTATTCATATTAGCCAATAGGTCTAGGAAACTCACTAAAATCAAGTTGCCACTTAAAGAAAAACACTTGCACATTAATCTTAATGAGTTTACAAGTATTCATATAGGGGTTATAATAGATACATTATATAAATATTACCAGGACATTGCATTCCAGTCCTCTTTTAGGTCTTATAGGCCACAATTCATAATATAAAACTATAGAGAATAAAAACAGAATGAATAAATGGGGAAGGGCACAAAATGAAAATCTGTACTCCATATAAAGTAGTTTTAAATATTGGAAATTTTCACAGTAAATATAGTATAATGTTGCAACCCTTTATAAACAACTCACTCAAATTTCACTTTGTTCCACTTACTTGGATATGTTTCCAGCCTGTTGCCTTTAAACATGTTTGCATTATGTTTATAAAAACTCCTAAAATTGAACACAAAAGACAAAATTCTACCAGGAAAACAATCAGGCACTTATGAAATCAGTTGTAAAGACCGCAGTATGAAATATATAGGCAAAATGAAAAGAAGCATTCTTTTGTTAAGGAACACATGAGAATTTTAAAATATAAACATGTGGAGAAATCAGCATTAGCATTCCATTTCTGGCACACACACACACACAAATGAATTCTATAATGAACCAAAACTCTTAAAAGCTCTTAAAAAATCCATAAAAGGAACAGTATGGGAAAATATATTCATGAACAAAAAGAAAGAAAATTTAAAATCTTAGGTAGAGTAAAAACCGATATCACTTTATTAAAAGCAGTGCAACACCCAAAGGAAATCAGTATGTGGGAAAATATTTTCATAAAAAATTATGAACATGGACTCATTAGTTTCGATAACCCAGAAGCTGGCAACATTTTGTATAAGTTCATCGATAGACCACCAGAACCACCAGTCACTTACTAGTCATTCATGGTTGACAATGTGAGCCAGGTCTCACGAAACATGTTCCAGTTGTTGTTTTTTTTTCAAGAGCGGAATGTCAGGAGTGTTTTAATGTATCCTAAACTTAGGTATTCATTTTTTACACTAAATTCTACTTAAATAAAGGAGAATCTCCCCCATCTTCCCATATTTTAATGTGTTGACATGATTTTAAGTAGTTTTACCTTTAACCTACCTCAGATTTTAAGATTGTTTCACTGTATTGATTCCTACATTCATCATTAAAGGAAAATTTAGTTAATTTTGATCTTCCAAACAACAGTAATCTCATCACTAAATTCATAAAATCTACAGAGTGACATTTTAATACCAATCTGGGCAGCGGACATTGGAAATATACTGATGATAAAAGAAACAGCCTTTGAAACATGTCCAAGTGCGTGGAACAAAATTATTGAAATTTGAGTGGCTTCCTTATAAAAGGTTCCATATATAATGTGTTTCAAAGTTCCTGGATATATCACATTAGACTAAACCCCAAAACAACATTTGTTCCTGATAATGAGTGCACTTTACACATTGCAAGGCCCAGATAAAATCAAGGAACAATTCTATTGAAAATAACAGAAAAGGTCACACTTTTTCTGAAATTATTAATTTACTCTCTCTAAGGTGCACTGTAAGGTAATAAATACCTGACAGAATTACTAAACAAGTTAAATTTCTTATTTAGGGGTTGCAAATCCTGCAGTATTCAAGAATGAATCAGGATCACCATCTGAATTCAACTACACTCTTATTTGGGAAGTGGATAGCTATTCCGCTATCATCGAATACAATTTACTCTTCAGGAGGTATATGGTGAGTGTCAAATATTAGTTTCTTGGCATTTTCCCCATTATATTTGATATAACATTTTCTGAGATTTTATTTTTGTTTTTAAAATGGAAGATAAAATATACAGTAGGTGCTATTTAGCATACTGCATCAAAACTAAGAGGGAAAGGACTTTTATTTTTTTGCCTTTCTTCTCCTTCTTCTTCTTCTAATGAGAGAGGGTTCTCGGAAGAAAAGAGAGAATAGAGAAAGGAAGGAGAGAGAGAGAGCAAGAGAGAGAAATGACTTTCATTTAAGACAGCCTATTCTTCTCCTCTTTCTCTACAGAGCAAAACAGAGGGAGAGAAGAGAATTTTCTCTCTTTGTTTCTTTAACTCCTTTTTTCTTTCCTCCTGAGTAAAGATATCTATATTCCACACTATTGAAGATTTAATAGGTGACATCAAAAGGAAAATATTATGCTCTATTTGTAGACTACACAAAAGTATTTGACTTAATGGATGCATAAAAATTAATAACCAAAGAAGACAACAGTAGACAAAATCAGCCATCCTCAGAACCTTTTTAAGAAACATGTCAGCCAATAGCATTATTCAAATTAACAATGGAATCACTATTTAATTTCTGTTCACTAAAACAGTGGAATCCTATGGCGAGATCCGTTAAATCCACTATTATTTAATATGGTAGTTACATATGATGCAATTGACCATATATGTACAATAGAAATCTAAAACTTATTGATATATGTGTATGTAAACAATATTATTGTAGCAGACACAGACAAATGCACTTTACAAGAAACACTAAATAGGTTGACAGACTTTATTGTATACAATAGAAACAATTGCAAAGTTAATTCATTTTATATAATGAAAAATATTGCAAGATTTACATAGGTTTTCCATTGATCTTTTACTTTACAGGAAACAATAAGCAGATTGACAGGCTGAGCAAATGAAAACAGCTTCAAAATTAGCAAGTAAATACTCTATAAAGGCTTTCAGAAAGTATTGTGAGGGCTAAAAATGAAAAACTACATTTTATAAACTCCTTTAAATATATAGGCATCTTGTTGCAAATTTGTCATTGCATACACATCAAAGAAACAGCTGTGGTTGTAACCAGAGCAGTCTCTGACATAGCATAATACATTTATCCATAGAATAGCCATGTTTTATTTAAAGCAAAAACATCCCCAGTTGTCACCTAGGGATTTCTCTCATTTGGGATAAATTATCCAAAAAAAGACTGAAAAAGTCAAAGTAAAATAAAAAAGAGAGAAATAAAGAGGATGCATCAAACAAAGAGGAAAACACAGGGAGAGAGGGCAAAATTGAAGAAGAAGGAAGAGAAAGAAAAGGAAAGAAAACTTGGAATAGAACAAGGATTTTACTTTAAGTCCTCTGGTGACAATAACTGAACCATGTTATTCAGAAATACTTTTAGCTGAAAGCAGTGTAAGCAAACTTTGCACGAACATAAAATCTTACTGGAAACGTTATGGTATGCATGTTAAAAAAGAAAAATGTGAATTGTTATACTGCATAATATCACTATAAGGTACTTCAAAATGGCCCTCACAATATCCAGATATAACCTTTCAGACTGACATACAATCTCAACAGTTTTAGTATAAAATTATGCTATTACTATCATAAAAAAAAGTTTGAGGAAACAGGAATAAAATATGGCTGAACTTCTACTCAACAGATGCCATGATTGACAAAACTTAAAGAAATGCCATTCAGGAACTAAGATGACTAATTATCCATGCTAACAACACATGCTGCAAAATCAAATACTATCATAACTCAATGACAAATGCATTTGTATGTTTTGTGACAATCTTATAAAAGATCTCATATCACTATTTGCAAACCAGAACAAAATCAGTGATGGAATACAGAAACTGTGATTTTCGTAAATGAACATAATCTTATAAGCATTCTGCACATTAATGTTCATTTCTTCATACAAAAAAGATCAGAGGAACAGAATGAAAAAAGTAAAACAAATGGAAAGGAGAGAACACAGGAGAATAACTCTTGAGTGATATAAAGACAGACACAGAAAAAGACAAAGAGAGGTTTTTACTCCATTTTGAGCTTCACTCTACATATCATAGTGATATAACCAACATATATGTCAATGCATCAGCTGGTTAGAGTTATTTCTTTTATTTTATACAATAGAAATGATTGCAAAGTTGACACGGGTTAGGTTGGTTTAAGATAAGTTAATTCATTTTATATAATAGAAATTGCAAGATTTACACAGGTCCAGTTGTTCCTTCATTTTAGGCAATATATTCTTTTTTTTAATATGCATGTCACAAAGTTTCCAGTACTAGATTTTATTTTCATGCATAAGTTTGCTTGCACTGCTTTCGATTGGAAGTATTTCCCAATAACATGGCTCAGTGACTTGTTACTAGAGGACTCAAAGTAAAACCCTTGCTCTGCTCCAGTTTTCTTTCTTTTTCTCTTTCTTCTCCTTCCTTTTTGGCATCTGTCTTTGTGTTTTCCTCTTTTCTTCAATGCATTCTATTTATTCCTATCTTTTGAGAGATAAAAGACAAAGGAAGGGAATAAAACAGACAAATATATAAATATATATTTGGAATATTATTATGGGCTATGTACCTATGTCTAATTGGAATTTGAAACTTTGTTACAGCCTGATAGGCCAGATAATGGATGGATGAAACTGATAATTCCTGCTGACAGTTCAGCACCTGGACCAATTCACACTAAATCATATACACTGACAGGATTGTCCTATGCAACAGTGTATGAAGCCATGATTTTATCGAGAAACAGATTTGGATGGAGTAAACCATCACAGGTTCTAAAGTTCGCCACTGAAGGAGCGGGTATGTAAACACTAAACATTATCATTAAAAGTTTCTTCCTCACATTCTCCATTAGCTCTGCTACTTTTCAAAGATGATAATCTCTATGTAACTTCAAAATAATTTTATGTATATTTCTATGACATTCAGTGACTTGTACACTGTTTTCTGTTTATCTCCAAATGCAACAAAGTTGATGTTTTAATAATGTATTGATTATTTCTAATTAATTACAAATTTGATATTTATATTTGTTTTATTTGCAGACCTTCTCTTTAATGAATTGACAATTCCAACAGAATCAAGGCCAGAAGAGAACATACTACATGGTGAGTTATTTGCAAATTATAATTTTCTACAAGTATCAGGTCTATAATGTCTTAAAATCAAGACCCAATGAGCTTAAACTTCTATGAACAATACAAATAGTGAACATAACTATTCAATATAATATAAAAAGCCATCTTTAACTAAAACTAGTACAACCACAATACCAAGTTCCTTTCTACATCAAGGTAGCCAGCCAACCATTTCTTAAAACTCTTCATACATGTAGGACTCATACCTAAACTGCTACTCATTCCTTTCAACAATTGTATGGTTTAGATTTGAGAATTTCCCAATAGATATCTGTTAACTGTTTTCTTCATTTAATTTTGAGTCCATGGTTAATGTTACCAATAGGGGATATATTATCCATATGCCTTAGTCTCTTTATGTCCTTTTTATACCCATTTCTTTTTTTGCAACACCACCTTGATTCAACTTTTTGGGCAATGTAACTATTTCCTGTCCTGAACAATCCTGATGCTCTAGGATGTACATGTTCCAAGGAGTCTATTTGATTTATTTTCTGTCTTAGTAATCAAATTATGTCCTTCATGTTTTTCTGATGTTTTTTCATTGTTAACATGATTACTGCCATAAGTTAATTGTTCAGATAATCCTTCAAATATGTGCAGCAACTTATTATGGAACTGTCATCCCTTTATATTTATATTCAGACTGCATTTTGCTACTTATAGAAAGTTATACCTTTACTTTTTGTACCTAACCAGGACCGATGGATTTTTTTCGGGCATAAAAATCCTAAGTATGGCTTCCTTCAGAAGGGAAGTAAAGCTGTGGGTCCCGTGTCATACATTTACGGCATGAAAAAGAACCTCAAGCCTGAAAGAGAGGCCTCTGAGCAAAATATGTTGGCTGTTTCATGCCCTGATTTCAATGGGACGCTGATGACCTGAGATGTTAAAGAGCATCCATAAATAAAATCAATCAATATTTACTTTTTGTGCAATTTATTTTCATTCTTTTTGTTGTCGCCTAGTTAGCAACCACGCACATATCAATTTTAGCTCAATAATTCTTTTCTGCCATTAATATTTCTGAAAATTGCATACCTAATAATTGATTAACAACAATAATTTACATTTAACATCAAGAGATATTTCATTTAAACTTAGTCTTGCCATAAATACTGTTACAAACTTTTAAAAGGAATTGCATCAGATATTTTGGTGAGCACATAGCAGTTTTGCTACCAGATATTATCACCATTATTATTGAGTTCTGTAGCAGAAGAAAAAGTGCATTGAGTGTCCATGGAGTGGGGAGTTTTGATAACTATTGATGTGAAAGCCCTTCATAAAGTTGGAAAATCACTAGGCAAGATTTTCCAGATTCATTAAAAGCTGTATGAATTTATTTCTTCCAATTTAATTTACATACATATAATATTTTTAACATATAAATAGAACCAATTTCATGCAGTTTTCACAAGCAAGTAAACATGTTAAAATCAAATTAAACAATTTACATTTCCATATTCTCAATACATGTAGACTTATAACTATTAAAATATTTAAATTTCCCACTTAATCACTTTCATTTATGAAGTTGCATTCCTTCCATATCCCATTACAATTAACATCAGATTGAGTATGTAATAGGGATATATATTCACTCCTAAATAGTGACATTGTCAACATTGTTGTTTCCATTTGTCTTGTCCACCTTCCATAACCATTTTTGTCTCACCTTCCCAACATTTTTTTCCAAGTTTCTTTGTATTTTTATCTGATTTTAGATTTAAAATTCTTCTGCCTCTTATTTCATTTGGTAAATTTTCCCAATAAGAACTGTTCCCTCCAAAACTCGGTTTGCTTATATTCTAAAATATAATGCCAAGTACATCTGCTTCTTCATACATTGGACATTTCCCCTTTATATATCCATTTCTTATTCCACTTAAATATATTACTCCTGTTCTAAACCATCCCAGTCCTTCCCTACCTGCCTTATAACAGAGCTTCAATGTATCTTTCTCTTCCCCAAATATGTTTTAGTGTACTACATAATTTCAGAGATTTTTTTGACATTAAGTCTAGTCCATATCTCCTGTTTTTGAATATCTTCAATTTTTGTTTTATCTCCTTCAAAAATCCTATCCCCATTCTTTCCCCCTCGTACCATGTTATTACCATACCAAACTCTTGTAGAATATTTTGTATTTTATATATCCAAGTTTCTCTCCCCTTAATTTTTCCTTGTACTACCAAACACTGTTTGACGATATTCTCCTCTTCTAGTCTCCCTATTCTATACTAATATTTCATAACTCTTTTTATTACCATGATTTTATAGTCCAATCTTCCTAGTTCCGAGCTACCTGGTTAGGTGATGATCTAGGTAAGCCTAAGACAATTCTATAAAACAGACCATTTATCACATTTATTGCTACTCATCCTCCATCTGGCCCCAAAATTTCTATTCCATACATCATTCTGCTCTCCACTATTGGATCATATACTCTCTCTAATCATTTTATTTGCACATTTGGTGTTTTATTCACACAGGATCTGATTGTACTAGTACCCAATTTTCCTGTTAATGCTTTTCTTTTTCAATAACTCCATTTCCTATTACTAGACAGCCTAGCTCCCTGGTAATAAATTTTCTTGACAACTTCAATTTCTGTGCCTTCCCACCACCATTTAATTTGAAACCTTTTATCATCACTATAATCTTAGATTTAGTTTTATTTATCTTGAAACCCTATTTTCTACTAAATGTACCTATAACTTCTAGTGATTGTTTTAATCCTTCACTCATTAAGAAACTGTTACCAGATCAACTGCAAAGAGCAAATAAATATTATTTATAGTTAGCAAATGCACAATACTTTTACTAATTCCTTCTCAAACATCATCAACAAATAGATTGAAGAGAACTGGGCTTAATTTGCATCCTTGTCCTAGATCTACATTGTTTGATATTTTATCTGTAACCCTCCCCCATTCATAATTAATACAAAATTAATTTTCCTTATAAATATTTTGAATTACCTTTATAAAGTTCTGACTCACTCCTTTTTTCACAGTTTGAACCAAAGTGCTTTCCTAGAAATTGCATCGAAAGCTTTTTCTAAGTCCAAAAACAACAAATAGAGTCTATCTCTTTTGTTATAAAAGCTGTAAATAATAGAATATTTGTATGCCACACCATCCAATATTTCACTGAAACGGATGCTGCTGATGACCATTTGAGATCAAATGTCCATGCTTTATTAGGACCATAGCTGTTGTGAAAGCAGTGCCTGTGTTTGGCTGAGTCCAGTTTAAAGGAAGACAGTAATAGGCCACGAGATGAACATATCCAGAAGATCCATGTCCTGAATGCTTAGATAAGATTTTGAACTGAGGGACTTTCATTGCAAATTCTGAGATGCCATATCTATGGAACATTATGCTAATAATGGCCAATGGTTGTTTCCTCCCACTACTGTCAAAATGACAAGAGTGTATACCTTGACTTCATAAGAAGCTTGTAAGAGGGTCCCAAAGGTACAGAGAAGCCATCATCCTGCCTCATTAATGGTTTGGTGGGAAGTGAGCTATGATAGTTGTCACCAAGTACCTTTTTTGTCAAAAGGAATTGAAGACAACTGCCAAAGTATACAAAACTGCTCTGCTGCAAACTGTGTGATGAAACCTGAACATAACTTTGTTCCAGAATAGGCATTAGAGCCTCCAGTAAGGTTCATTTCCAGCCCTCAAATGAAGGTCCATTTAGACTTAACTTGAGAGAAATGTTTTATTAGTGTTCAAGGTCGGTCTCCTAGCAGCTCCAACCAGAACACCCTGGACTGTAAACTGTGGCCAATGCTCTTTGCAAGAAAGCGTCATCTAATATTGAGAGTCTCAAACAGTCTTTGGTGTCTGTAGTGGCTGATAACTCAATGGAAATAATGCTTGCTGCTATAAATGAATGGCCTGAGAGGCTTTGGTCATATTAGGGGCAAAAGGGGTCATTTTGAATAGTGCTAAATATTTGGAATACATGAGAGAATAACATATCAAAGGTAAATGAAAAAATATTGAAATATTATATAACAAATTATTTATTATTGAGGAGTGGAACCCTGATGAAGGCAACAGTCTTTGAAACATGTCTGTAAATAGAACAAAATGAAATATGAGTGCTTTCTTTAACAATAATTTGTTATATTATACATTTCCCTGTGAAAATTCCTGCTATTCAAAACTACATATTAAAATATGTTTTAGTTAATGTTTATCACCTTAATAGCTTCAAGAGTATAAGTTCAGTCTTGCAGTATAGTTGTGTTATGTTTCTAACTGTTAGTGGTTCTTCAGTTCTTACTTTTTGGAAGAAAAAAAAATTAAAATTCCTTAACATAAGCCCTCTTATAACAAAAAATTGAGTACATAAAGTACAAGTATGCACCATTATGGCTTGTCAACCATACCAATTCTTGCTGGAGTGAGTTTTGTAGCTTCATTTATTCTGTTTAGGTGAATATTATTTAGACACTACCAAACTTTGAACTTATATGTACTTTATTTTATACATCCTTCTTTATTATAAATACAATTACAGACTCAGCATACAATCTTTAAAAAAATGAGAGGGAGATAAAAATGTATTAATACTGGACAAGAGCTTAGATAAACTTAGCAGTTATAAGCACTGTCTCTTCCAGAGGGGGAAATCCATGCAGGGTTTTTTTGTGCACCTCATACAACAATGTATAGTTAAATTTTTGTTCCAATTATTCAAGCTTGCATTATTTATTGTACTTTTCATGTTTCAATAACTGAATAAAATATGCATTCAAAAAATTAAAATATTAGTGAAAATATAGATATATAGTAAAAAAATTGGAAAATGGTGAGAGAAAAATAGTTTTTAGTCATCTTGTGCATTGGATGCATGAGTAGCATTGTTCCACTAATTAGGTTACATTGTTTTAATCGACTTTTAATATTCGTGGCATAAAAACTGTATTCTTCTGGTTGAGAATGGGGGGGGGGGGGTTTGAAAGAGTCTGAAGCAGAGAAGTCCCCCCAAAAGAATATCTGAAAGAAATACTGATTAAATGGGGATGGACTCTGAGTAATTTCCAGATAACTTGATTTTTAACTGAAGATGTAACTATTTAAATTGTATTTAGGAAGCTATGGATAATGGAGTGATAAAATATACTATTAGAATTTATTAAATATGTTCACACTAACTCCACTTACTTATACAATATTAGGACTTGTTTTTGGGGCAATTGCTCTCATCATCAGCTATTAACCGACTACTCGATATGGTGCTGGATCCCAAGGTGCTTCTGTAGTAATCTCTGTTGATTCAAACAGGAACTAGCCAAGTTCATCTGTGGGTGGAACAAGTTCTTTCTATTTTTCAGATGAATTTTTTTTTTAAGTAGATACCTCTATTGGTTATAAGTTTATTCAGAAGCTTAGCCTCTGGTTTAATTTCACGATTTTAGGTCCAAAAGTAAGCTGCCACTGGTGATTTATCAATTTATTTAAAATGAATATTCTTCAAGTATTCTTTCCTCCAAATTTCTCTTAAATGTTTTCAAAGTATTTTTGATTGCAAATCTACATATTTCATTTCATAAATTCCTGATTTCTGTTCTTTGAGTAGGGTGTCTTTTACTGTGGAAACTAATAAAATTTTGATATTATATTTGCTCTTTGGGGCTAACTTTATGCCATATTATTTGAATATCCTATTGAATTTGTTGTGTTAAGTTGGATGGTATGTGAAACTTTTGAATTTGTATCTTCCTGTCTATTTGGGATGAAATTTTCATCCAGAACACAACAGAAATGAATTTTCATGTTCCATCCATGGATGTACTTAGCAAGTTCCTATTCACACCTCAGAGACCACTACAAATGCCCCCCAGAATATGTCCTAATGTTGTATAAGCAAGTTGATTTAATGTGAAGATGTCATTTATATAAATTGCTCTCAGAAAAATAGTATTTTGCTAAGCATGTACTATTTTTGCAAAGGACTGTACTTACTCATACATTCTTTTTTGTGTGTTTCAGCTGAACTTGCAACGGTGCTCAGACAAAGTAGTTTAGCTTCAACAATCCACATTTCATTTTTCACTTTTATTGTTATTTTTGTACATTCGATCCCATTACTGACTGTATAAGCAATTAAATATTTTTTTACAAATTTACTCTCTTATTTTCATATTTTGCATGCAAACCTTTCAGCTGTAAGTAAAAATGACTGGTAGGTTGTCCTATTGAAAAAATTTGTAAATGTGAAGCATGCCAAAACACCTTATAGTTCAGAATCCCTGATAAAGCAAAACTGCTAGTTACATCATTATCCATACACCTTTTATACATATATAAGAACTAGAGAAGCAGAAATGGATAAAACACTTAAATAGTAATATAAATATCACAATATTTTGAGCTGCTTGTGTTCGTTCTTCTTTGAAGACAAGTGAAGGTGGACAAAGTAAATATTGAGTCTTGAAGGTAACATAATGCAGCGAAACGGTCAAAACAAGGGGAAAGGAAGGAAAAATAAGAAAAAGAAATATATTAATAATTGAAAAAAATTTTTAAACAATAAAGTAAAAAGGGGAATATTAACATAATGTTATTAATATTACATAGGTTTAACTTCTACTGTTGTTTTGCTCTATATAAACAATCATAAGACATTCCGTTAAAACCAAGTCTCTCTTGCTGATTACCAACAGACCAAATCCTATTGTAAGGATTGATAATGTATTTAATTTAACACTTATTGATGGATTACCCACGCATGTCCCTGAAAGTTTCCTCAGAGATAGATATTTTGCATAAAGTGCATACACATTGGGATTTAGATCTTATGCATTAATATTTCCCTTTCCACTTTGTTATTATTGTTTTTAATTTTTTTATGTAATTAATATATATCTCTTTCTTATTTTTCTTCCCTTGCCCCTTTTCCTTTGTTGCTGTTTTTATCTTTTTCCATGCATTAGCTTACCTTTAAGATTCAATATTTACTTTTAGCACCTACACTTGTCTTCTGCCTTTGAAAAAGAATTCAAGCATTAGGAAATATAGCAATATTTGTGTTACTATTTAAGTGTTTTATCAATTTCTGCTTCTCTAGTTCTTGTAATTTTAGCTACATTGTTCTGAGAGTTGCTTTAATTTTCATCATTATTATGTTATATATGTATACATTTGACAAAAAATGAGCCATCTCTTGAATGCAAAATTCTTCTTTGTCCAATAGTTCTCCAGCATGGCAGTGATTAGATGGCCGACATTCCACTAATTCAATGATTTAAGTAAAACACCAGTTTGATATAATGTTATAAATAGCAAAATCTGGCAGCTAAGAATGATCAAAATAATAGAACTCAAGAAAGAAGTGGATATCCAATAGCATTTTATTTCTTTAAATTGAAAATTTGTACTCCTTTATAACTACATTATGAGCAAAAACTGGTGTATTGTTGAATATGCTTTATCAACATGATGTCCCCTGCAAAGAATCGTTAATGGGGGATATTAAACTTTTGAGCGTCCTGTTCCTCAACATTCAGCAAGAAAAAACATTGAACGCATCTCCCAACCTCCATACAGCCCGGACCTACCTTTTTGTGACTTTTTTTTTTCTGTTCCCTCGTCTTAAAACAAGCTGTGGAGCCAACGTTTTGGTTACTCAATGGCTGTCGTGAAGAAGGGGGAGACGATTCTAAAGACAATGTCAAAAAACAGTTTCCAGCATGTCTTCCATGGCTGGCAAATATGTTGAGCCAAGTGCATATAACTCAAGAGGGATTACTTCAAAAAAGACCATACCAACCTTGACCTTACCTAGTGTCCTTCACAAGTTAAAACAATCATTCTCAGTCTTTATCCGCTAGCCCTCATACTCCAGCCATTCTTGAATACAAATTGGTATTTTGCCCTTGCATTAAAGAATACTGTCACAACTTACTGTCTTAACCTTATGTCAATGTTACCCCTTTCTAAAATGATACAGCACTTCATTTGTTGATAAACAAGTGATTATGCCAAGAAATGTAAAAGATTTCAGAAATCATTGCAATTAGACAAAATTGGTGCATATCTTGTTTGCCAACAAATTCACTACTGAAATTAGCACAAATTGAGATTTCAGTGTCTTCTGCACACACAGCAACAAAATTCTTAAAACTCATACCTTACAAGTGTAGAGTGTCCATTCTATCTCTCTATATTGAGCTGATAGGTTAGACAGGCTTGATAAATTGTAACAAGGAAGCCACCAAAAAAAAAACAAACAAACAAACAAACAAACAAAACAAAACAAAAGTAGTAGAGACAAACACAATATATTTGTTCAGAACAGAAGTTAAGTATGCAAGGTATGTTGTTACAACAGAGTTTGTATCCATTTAATCACATGCTTTATTTTACATATAAAAACTATGTTGTGGTAAGCTACTATTTCTAACAAGCTGACATCACAAAAATCACTTAACCTCACAAACGCATCACCATCCACCATGAAGCAAAAAATATATCCTTGTTTCATTCTTTGCCTTCTTCAAACATAAAATAGTAACAAAAAAGGAGATGGAATGAATAAAACTTGATAATCTACAAGATATAATTGATTACTTCATTACCAATGCTCACAATAACAAATATCAGTCTTGAAAATCAACAGGTGGCTGAGTGCAGTAGCTATTGCTCTTTTGTTTCAAGCAGTCTTTGAGAGGGGAAAACATTTTCCTCCTTTTGCCTTGCTCTCCAAATATTCTCAGACTTCACCTACATATAAGACGTAAAAAACAAAAAGAAAAGAACAGCTTTACACCTTTAGGTATATGCAGGAAAATACAAAACATGTTAAGTTTTATGACCCACAGATACAAAATATGAATTATATTCACAACAAACAGACTAGTTAAGAAGGCAGTGAAGCTGTTTACAAAAAAAAAGCTTCAACATACCAGGCTTCCAGAATATGTTCTGACCTCTTACACAGGGTTTTGCATTTCAGCCAAGGCAAGGTCCCCTCCCCCACTCATGGCTACCTACCTGCCTGCCTGCCTGCCCTTGAACTTCCAAGCAATTTACATTCATTTGCAAAGACTTTAGAGTAATGTATTTTTTGTTTAACTATATGAATCAACTCAATGAATTCATGAGGAATTTTTTGTAAGTTTCCTGGGCAAATGCCACCTTCCAAAACTGCAATTTATGATCTTGTGAATAAATTTGATACCATTGGTTGAATGCAAAATGGAAATATATGCAAAGATGTATAGTTTTAAAAGAAGACAAATTCGACAAAATTGGTGCATATGTTGTTTGACAAATCACTATTAGCATAAGTTGCGATTTCAGCGTCTTCTGCACATACAAAATTCTTAAAACTCATACCTTACAAGTGTATAGCGTCCATTATTTGTGACAAGGTGAAACCACCAAGGTTGTTGCAAGTGGTTTCTTTCATGAGTGACTGAAGGGTTAATTGAACCACAGCTTGTGTGCTCTACAGACTAGACATGGATCCACAAAAATTGCCATGTGAACACTCACAGCACTGCTAATAGTGTTCTGAAAATCAAAATTGTAGATAAGAAATCCCTCTTTATGATAGGAAAATTGGGGTTTGGTGTGCAATTGGTGCAAGATGCATAAGGCATGACCAGGCATGCCCAGCTGCCAAGACACAAAATCCTGTATGAGCAGTAAGGAGCAGGAGCAGTCTGGAAACCCTGTATATATATAAAAACTATGGGGAAGTCTTATAATAATCTTACAAATACCAAAACAATTACATCTTAATTATTCCTTATATACACAATCATGCTTACATTTAGTTATTGAATCATTACATTACAAATTAGTGAAGATCACTGATATATTTAAATATTAAAAAACACCCAGTAAAAAATTAAAATGTTATTCTTATCATTTACAAATATTATATGACTGTACACAATTCTGACAAACTACAGAGAACATAAAGTACAACGGAAATTTTAGAAAACAGAGTAATCTCCTTCTTTAATAATTTTCCATCTAGAAGCAAAAGAATTAGAGTATCTAGGCAATCTTAAACAATATAAAACTAAAATTATTTTTTGTCCTGGATACATGTTATTTCTACCTAATTTTTCATCCAGTTTGAGGGTGACAGTTAACTATGGTTGACATTATAAAATCAAAATAAAAATCTGTGGAAATAAATACTAATCATAAAGTTAAAAGGCATTTCAGAACTTAAGTATTTCAAACAAAAAGCAAGAAAGCAATGGAAACAGGGGGGACACTATGAGCACTGCATGTTTCTTACAATTAGCTATATACATGGCTGTTTAAAACATGACAGCAAGTTAACAGATTCAAATTAACACACAAGGAAGACACATTTGGTGGTATAAATATAAGTGAGCATTGGCAAAAACTCATTACTTTCATATAAATAAAAATTACTTTATTTAGTCTCTTCCCAAGCAACTGATTGATTGCCTTGGTCAATGAGTAGCTGCTCAATATTTGGTATAAATAAAATTAGGCCACTGCTCACTATTGAGAGCAACTGCTTGCATTTTCTTGAGGTACCTCATTTGTTGACAGCTTGCTCATATGTGATTACTAAATATGAGGTATAGCTGATAATGATTCTTCCTGAACAGAGAAGAAAAATTTATATACATACAAAGAACTTTATAGATCTAAAAAAGAGAATGTAAAATGACTTGAGTAACCCTTTCTTACTAAAACAATGGAAACATGAAGAGGGAGTTCTAATGTTGAAAAGATGAGAATATTTTAAAGATATGTGGGAAATCCTGGCTTCCAAATCATGTTACAGAAAATGCTGGTGTCACCCAGGCTATGATATCAAATACTTGCTGGTAAGTTGTAAATACAATTAACAGCAAAAGCAGGAAAACTGCCTTCAGGATGTTAAGTCAGAACCACATCCATTTCCTGATGCAATTAGTACAGTGGATTAATAAGGAAGTCAAATGTATATCGGGATGAATTTATAAATAAAAAATGGGTTCCCTGCATCAATGTGTGACTACTTGCAATGAAATTATGCAAGAGAGATGTTTATCAGTGTAGATGTCGGCTGGTTCTGTTCTGTGCAATTTGCCTACATTTTGATAAATTCTGGTGAATTAGAGTAATGGCTGGTAATACTACAAATGCACTTTTACTTGGAAACCTATGTTATAGAATTGCACCATGGTCAATAATGCTAGATCAGAATGTCACTGCCCACTCAGACAGATACAACAAATGCATTGTAAAGGAGAGAGTAATTAAACAAAAGATGTTTCAACCAAGTTAAACAGTGGTTTCTTATTCTCACCAAAAAAGTGCCTTCTTCGAGCAAGGGCTTACTTTTATTTATGTGACTTATTCTTAGAGAAGGTGTTGACACTGCAATAGTGTGGACATGAAACTGCCTACTTTGTATACAACTGGTTAATTGTGTATAAAAATGGGTAAACATCAATCTGTGTTGAGCCACACTACCACACAGCCATAATGTGGCCATTATTTTGTGAAAAGAGGCACATTTCTTTAGAAGTTCTGACCAGAGAATTGGATGTCAGCATTTGTTATGCACACACATTGTCACAGGGGTTCTTAAGTCTCACAGTAGATGCTGATTGATGAGTACAAGATGATTTATGAGTCATTTTAGCATAGTATAATGCTGAAGATGACTGCATGGCATGTACGTCATAGGACATAAAACCTAGGTGCTTCATTACAGTTTAGAAGTAAGAGGCAGTCTTGGGGAGCTCTCCTTTAGCAGAACTGTCTGGAAATGAATTACTCTTAGCTATACACTTACATGGGAACTAGCAGAAGAAAATGCATCAAACTGATTGAAGGGAATTCCTGGGCAAGAATATTTGTCCCACTGCTGGACTGGAACTTTGTTTTATATACAGCTGAAAGTAATTATCAATTTTCAAGGTAAACAAATACACAAATATTGTACTTATGAAGCTGTTGACAATGGAGTGGTAATATATCCTAAACTTAGGTATTCATTTTTTACACTAAACTCCATTTACTTACATAAAATAAGACACGTTTCGGGAGAATCTCTCCCATCTTCAGTTGCTCACTGAACCATCATTACTGGAAACGATGGCTAGATACCCGAATGTTCTTGTGTTAGCATCTGTTGATTGAAGTAGGAAATTGCTGAGTTCATCCATAGGAGGAAACTCGAAGTTCATTAGGTTTTCTTTATTTTTAATTTGAAAATTTTTTCCCAAGTGGATAACTCCATTGGGTTGTGAAGATGTTTCAGCAGTTTAATTTCCGGTTTTATTTAATGATTTTTGGTCCAAAAGTGAGCTGCCTGCTACTTACTGCTGATTTATCCACCTGCTTAAGCCGTATATTCCTAAGTATTCTTTCCTCCGAATTTCTAAACTTTTTTTTTTGTTTTGCCTCTGTTCACAATCTGTGCAATTTATTACATAAATTCCTGATTTCTGTTCTGTTGGTATGGAGTCTTTTACTGTGCAACATAATAAATTCTTGATATTATATCTGTTCTTTGGGGCTAACTTTATCCCATGTTTTTTGAAAAGTTTCTTGAACTTGTTGTGGTAAATTGGATGGTAGGTGAAACTTTTGATTTATATCCTCCTTTTGTGTTTTTCAGTGTGGAAACTTCCCTTATCTCTTTTTGTCTTTTAGATTTATTGATGATTTTTATCACTGTCTCTTTGTTGAAACGATTGGTTATGGCTGTCTTTATTATTTGTTGGTATTCTATTTTGTACTCTGCTTCTGTGAGTGGAATATTCATCAATCTGTGTGCCATACTGTGAAATACTGCATATTTATGTGAAATGGGATTATAACTCTCATTTTTTAAGTAATTTCTGTGTGTGTTTCTTTTCTGTAAATTCCAAAATTCAAACAATCTCCATTTCTTATAATTTTTAAATCTAGAAATGGTAGCCACCCATTTCTTTCTTCTTCTATGGTAAACTGTATAGATTCATGTTGCAAATTAAGTTTCAGGGCATCTATTTAGTGTTTCTTCGGTATTATTGCAAAAATGTCATCCACATACCTATACCATGACTCGAAAATTAAAGGGAAGGCTTTCTTGATATGTGTTTCAAATGAACTCATGAATAAACCTGCTAGAAAAGGTGACAAAGGGTTTCCCTTAGTTAGGCCTGAAATTTGTTGTTGTACCATTTCTAGATTTAAAAAGTATCAGAAATGGAGATTGTTTGAATTTTGGAATTTACAGAAAAGAAACACATAGAGAAAATTACATAAAAAATGAGAGTTATAACCCCATTTCACATAAATATGCAGTATTTCACAATTTGGCACACAAATTGATGAATATTCCACTCACAGAAGCAGAGTACAAAATAGAATACCAACAAATAATAAAGACAGCCATAACCAATCGTTTCAACAAAGAGACAGTGATAAAAATCATCAATAAATCTAAAAGACAAAAAGAGATGAGGGAAGTTTCCACACAGAAAAACACAAAAGATGGATACAAATTCAAAAGTTTCACCTATCAACCAATTAACCACAACAAGTTCAAGAAACTTTTCAAAGAACATGGGATAATGTTAGCCCCAAAGAACAGACATAATATCAAGACTTATATGTATAATTTTTGAAGCTGTTTACAGTGAAGCTATTATATATAAAATGATACACTGTGGGTAATTTATTTACACACTTCACTTACTATATTTTCCTAAGTTGGAACAATGTTTCCGGAACCAGTATTCCCATCCTCAGCCGTTGACCCAGTAGTTTCTGATGCTCATGTTGGTCCCTTGCTAGTTGTACACGAGCATCAGAAACCACTGGGTCAATGACTGAGGATGGGAATGCTGGTTCCCAAAACATTGTTCCAACTTAGGAAAATATAGTAAGTGAAGTGTGTAAATAAGTTACCCATTGTGTATCATTTTAAATATAATATCAAGAATTTATTAGGTTGCACAGTAAAAGACTCCATACCAACAGACAGAAATCAGGAATTTATGTCATAAAATGCAGATTGTGAACAGAGCTACATAGGCAAAACAAAAAAAAAAGTTTAGAAATTCGGAGGAAAGAACACTTAGGAATATACGGCTTAAGCAGGTGGATAAATCAGCAGTAAATAGCAAGCAGCTCACTTTTGGACCAAAAATCATGAAATAAAACCAAAAATTAAACTGCTGAAACATCTTCACAACCCAATGGAGTTATCCACTTGGGAAAAAAATTTTCAAATTAAAAATAAAGAAAACCTAATGAACTTTGAGTTTCCTCCTATGGATGAACTCAGCAATTTCTTACTTTAGTCAACAGATGCCAACACAGGAACATCCGGGTGTCTAGCCATCACTTCCAGTAATGGCGGTTCAGTGAGCAACTGAAGATGGTAGAGATTCTCCCAAAACGCATCTTATTTTATGTAAGTAAATGGAGTATATTGTAAAAAATTAATACCTAAGTTTAGGATATTTAACAATTTCCTTATTGGAGGTTAGATAGCTACATTGCACTTTGAAATATACAGGTTAAAGAATGAACATAGAAAAATTAATAGCTCTGTTTCAGAACAATCCACATATATGACAAATGTTATAAATATTACTGCCTTAATTATACCCCTCAATGTTTCTGAAACAAGGAAATTAAAAGTGTATTTCACCATGTAAATCCATCATTACAAAAAGTAAACAACCCAGTATTTTCATTTCTTTTAGTTGTTATTCATTTCTTCTTTGCTTTAATTTGATTAACATTTCTAAATGGGAGCAGGCTATGAGAAATGGAGGCATACATCTTCCCCAGTCAAGAATTTAAGTCTCAACTCTCCACTTTGACTCTCCTCTAGGATATGAGATGAACTATTCTTAAGCAGTACCAGGAAAAGGGTACAGTAAGTACCTGTTATAGAGCAATGCTGGAGAAAGAGCTGAAACCAGCTATATGGAACCATGCTGGGGATTTCAGTCTAAATGCATTCTCCTATCACCTACTGATTTTAAATTATAACTTATTATCCTTCATAATAATGCATACCATTATATTTACCACTGCAACTCTTGACACCATTTAGAGGTTGAGATTTCAGTTTCAATTATATGAGTATGAAAAAAAAAATTATTTTATTCTATGATAAATGCTTAAATAATTTTTGCAGTTATGAGTAAAAATAATGAAATATTGCTGAAATAAAAGTGTTTTCTATCTTCATCTATCTTCAGTTGTTCACCTACAAAAAAATTAGGAAAACTTACTTTTTTCACTTTCCTTCGTAATTACCTGTCTGTAAGTAATTATATGTTCAATAAAATGCGATATGATAATTTTAATGTAATTCTTTTGGTAGAATTTAATTTGTGGGCGACTTGATGCAATAAAATCTAAGAGTAAATTGGGAAAAATTAAACATTTTGCTACATGGTTATTTATATAATAATAATAATGATAATAATCATCATCATCCTTTACACTCCAGTCCACAGAGGGGCTGTGTCTACTGCAGAATTGCTGCATCCTCTGTCTCCACCTTATGACATCACTGACAGAATGCAGTATAAGTATTGTATAGGAGTTGCACCATTAGCATACTTCATACTGCATCTCTGATCAAAGGACACTACCTCTTTATCAAGCAGCTCCCCCCAATTGTTCTCACAAGGCTGGGCACCAGATATTGAAACCAAGTTCTCCTGGCCAGCAGCCAGCTGTACTAACCACTAGAACAATGAGGTGATCTTATATTTATATAGCTTTACCCAATATTAGAAAAAAGAATGCTTTGTTTTATTGGATGGCACAATTGTATGAGCCAGCTGGTCAAGTGCATTTATCATTTAAAAGAAAAAAAAAAAAAACATGATCAAAGTAGTTTTTGACAAGGTTTACAAGTGGAAAGCATTGCAAAGAAAATGTTCACATGATAAGGTCACCTTTAGATGCTTCACAGCTGATGCAGAATGTTAAAAGAGTACACCACCCAACATCCGTTTTGTTTTGGTGGGGAAAGTTGCCTATGGCTGCATCACAGATGTTTCTTTTTTCTTGGCATAGGAGGTGGAATTACTTAAACAAATGGGTTCCCATTACCAAGAGTAGAGAACTAAATGTAATTAGTGAAGCGGGCAACTATGGCATTCTACCTTGTTTTTGCAGAGACGCACTCACTTATTTTATAGTGAATGGGATACTTGAGAAAGTTTACTCAGAAATACAAAGATATCCTTTCATAAAACAACAAAATAAAAAGCAGACATATGTAATAAAATATAACAAATAGGTTACATAAACAAAATAACTCATTGATAAACTCAAATGTTACATCAGCTAATCAGTGATCTTCACATTATACCAAATGTGATAGTAAGGAACTATTTTCCTGTTTCATTTACAGAAATATCTTTATGCCAATATGATATTGAAACTTAGCATATGAGGATGAATCAAAAAGTAAAAATGCGCTCAGTTGTCATGCATATGTCTTACCAGGGAGTATGTTTTACAATTTGCTGATATACAATAACTATATGATAATGGACGGATAAGACAGATACAACACTGTTTTTTCCCCTTTGAAACTATAATTATTTTGCATCTTAGAAGCAGACATTAGCAAAACAACAGATATGCAAAACCAAAAAGTTAGCAAGCATTTAATTTAAAATAAACAGATAAGTGGCTAGAAATTATTAAAATTTGAGTTATATCTAGCCATAATTATAATTTAATAATTAACTAGTTTGTACAATGAGTTCTCTGACAATCAGTCAAGTGATGTAGGTAGATTATATGAGCTTTCAATGACATCTTCCGGGGACTTGAGAATGCTTGTATGGTGAAGGGGTGGTATGTGAACTTTTATGGATACATGAGACAGATGTGGCATTGTGTTTCTTCCTTCTCTGTGCGAGAGGTTTGTCCCATGTAGCAAAGGTCACAGTGGAGCAGTGAAGGAAGAAGCACCAACTCTAGCCATTTTTCATATCCAAAGAAGTCAGCTTTAGCACAATGCCATTTTGATATGGGTCACAAGATCAACTTTAATAATACTACTACACCCAACAAGTTCTGGTATCTTGTCATCAAAGAGGCCTTAGAAATTTCAGAACTACATACTCTCAACAGATACAGGATTTCAGCTCTGCAAGGAAACTTGCTAGATAGGTAGCAAGCATTGGGCCAACAGGGAGGCAAAACTCAGAACCCCCTGCCCTAATTGGCTTGCAGAAGCACGGCCCCTATATATATAGACCATAATCCTTCACCACTACATAGCATTCTTCAGTCTGCTGAAGATGAGTCAGAGCTTACATCAAAGCTCGGAGAAATTCATCTATATCACTTGGTGATTGCTCAAGAACTCATTTTATATGCCAAGAAAATTTTATGTCCTATAATAGATAAATTACTTACAATCATAGTCAGTACAAATGCTAGTAACTACACTATACTACAATGCAACATTATCAATAACATTTGCTCTGGTAAAATTATACTTTAAGCAAAACCTACAATGAAACCTCGATCACCTCTACTTCCTGAAAATTTCTTGAATCCCATTCACTCACATAATTAACTCTGTATGAATAATACTACAATACCATATTTTTCACCTCTGATTATCTCTCATACAAGTTTTATCATTGACAGATATTTGTTCTGTTGCAACAGTTTCCCACACAATAGTTTCTGGAAAAATGTACAAGCATTTATAATAGACACTAAATTTTAGGAATTTGTGGATATACAGCACATATTTCTAAGCTGTTCCTTTGAAACACGGTGATCACTAGACTTCCAAAGAGGAAACTTACATTAGGTTCCAGCTCTGACAAGTGGTACTGAGATAGATGAAACATTTTGAGCAGATTTCCACAAGTAAAATCATTTTCTCTGCAACTTTTATAGCTTTGTTATTCAGCACAACATGCAGAGGCATGTATCTAATCTTGCCATAAAAATGTTACAAACTTATGAAAGGAAGTGCAACAGCTGTTTTGGTAATCAAACTACCAAATTACCAAATCACTCTTTTACTACAAGCACTTTAGTATAAAATGCTAAAGATGGGTTTTAGTAAAGAGATAGTTAATTTTATTAAAAGCATTACATCAATACAAGACTTTTTGTATATAATGGAATATTTGCAAAATAATCTCAAAAGTAAATCAGTAACATGGGCCTAGGCAAGGAGGTAAACTGAGCTCTAATTTATTCAATATGTTTATAGGTGACATAATGATTGCTTTAAAGAAAGTAAGTAAAATAAATGCCTAAAATAAATAATATGAAAATTCCAGGATTATTATGCAGAGATTTGATAGCTCTTTTCCAGTTAATGGTTTACAAAATACTATAATGAAATTGTAAGATTTTGTAGGATACTTACATGACATTTCAATGACATAATATTAATAAAACTAAAATAATAGTTTTCCATAAGGGTAATGAGTTTAAGAAAAGAGGAAAAATGAAATGGCACATATATTCAGACAGATAAAGGCTTGGTATACCATGGAGCAGTAAAGTTAAGTAGTCAAGGACATGGGAAAAGCAGAAGCAGTTGACTTTTACTAAGAATAAGTTAGCTTTGAAACTGATTACAGAATTTTTATATATAGCACCAATGATGAGTGTTAATTAGATGGGGAGAGTTTATGGAGCATTGGAGTTCAGAAGGAGTTATGGTATAGAAATATGAGGTATAGAGAATGGTTGGGAGAAAATGTATCCAATACTTATTATATTTTGTAAGATACTTTTAAATATTCCACAAATTTTGCAAACATAGCAGCATTATGAAATGAGAAAGGTTAGAGTGAGAGGTTGATGATGGAGCGAGTATTAAAATATTGCTTTCAGATATACAGAGAGTTGCCCAGTTAAGCTCTTCTACTTCTTCCAATGGGACATGCTTACAAGTGCTATTGCATCAGCTCATCACTATATGCCTGCAGTCTGCTGGTACAGTCTGATGCAAATATTATTATGTAATGGCTTCAAAACTCATTGATTTGTGGCAGGGATACAATGGTGTTGGTTACAGCCTTTTGATGGTAGAAGAAGGGTGTAAAGAGAAAGATCTTACATTAAATAAGGTGTGTGTTGTCTACATAATGCAGCTGCACAAAAATGGATTCCCATCTGAGGCCCAATCTGAAAAAAAAATAACAAGAAAAAAATATGCAACCAGCGTGACCTAAAGAGCAAGTAGCCAAGGTGTGAGGGTAGCAGTGACAGAAGAAGGTCCTCCAGCACAAAGAAGCATTGACAGTCACATTGGAAAATCAAAAGAGACCTTTATAGGATAATCCATCAACAGTTGGGTCTAGAACAATGGCATAAAGCATGTGTGCATGTCTTGAAAGAACAGTACATCAGAGAATACTTCATCAATGCAAAGAAACTGTATGGACACCATCTGGCAGGTGAAAAGTGAGAATGGGTGGTTTCTCTGGATGAAGCACACATTTTTCTAAATGACACAAGCAAACCCCATGTTATTTACTACCATTAAGTAGACCAAAAGGATTCTCCAACTTCATCTGGGAAAACAAGGAAAAGTTTTCCAAGGGGTTCATGGTGGTTGCAGGTTACTGTGCTTGGAGAAAGCTAAACATTTACAGAATTGCCAAAAATGCAAAAATTAATGCAGCCTACTATTAAAGAAATGTCATGGACCCAAATTTTTATGAAGATATTCCCTGGCTGTATGATGAGGATGCCCTAAATGTTTGGATATATATGGATAAAGCATCCAACCACACTTCTCAATTATACACAACTACTATTGCTGGAAAGCTGTGGAAACAGGTGTATACCATTTAAAAGGATCCCCGTGAAGTCACCATTTGACTCATCAATGGATTTTTGTGGATATGATCTGCTGAAAGAGTGTTTTACTTCTTGACCACAATTGAGGATCTCTGGAAAGTCTGCCAGGAGCAGTAGTCTAACACTCCCCTCCCTGTTCTATGGCATAGCCTTCTACAATGGAAATTGCATTCTCAAGCCATAGTTCAACCCCGTGGATATCAAACACAACTGGTAGTAGAAAAATGGAATCACACCATGAAAAAATAAGTAAAACCATCCAAACTTAACTGGAGAAACCCTTCTTATTAATGCAACTTGTCTGCTTATATTTGAATACTTTTTATAAGATTATTTGAAAATTTTGAAATATTGGTGGATGTATAACTAGATGGATTCAGGGATGAAAAATGATAGTTATTGCACAGGCAAGAAATAATGTACCAATACTTTGTAAACATATATTAGCATGCATTGGGGGAAGAGGAATGTGATGTTGCCACATCTCAGAGCTGACACAAGCAGTGAGGGACTTCAGATTGTGAAAAAAATTACAAATGAGAAAAATAAAAGCAGCACAGTATTTAAATCTACCAAATATATTTTAATTTACAATATTATAACAATATTTATAAGCAATTTTATTAAGCATTATGATTTGTGAAACTTGTGTGGGGATAAAATCATTTGTATCACTCTGATTGTCTCCATGGTCTTGTGGTCTGCAAGTTTGTCTGCAAACTTTGAGGTCCAGGGTTTAAATCTTGTAAGTTCAATTACCTGGGCAATGTTTTTTCAGTTTTTTCTTACCCTGAAAAGGGAATGCCAGAAATTGCAAGTATTACAAACTCTGGGTTCATTTCATCAAATATGCATTCATTGCCTCTTTAGACCTTTATTATTATGAGGAACCTTAAAGTGTTTAAAAAAAAAAAAAAAAAAACACTCTGTTTCTTTCTATGCAGTATTAGCCAATGACCCTCTTTCTTAAATGATACCAACTATAATATTTTCACCTAGGCGATATTGCATCCATAAATCCAGTTATTTAGCAAACACAGTAATATCTATGCAGGTTTCTTTCAGGTACTCTGGTTTCCTATGCCACTCATTTTATCCACTGCTCCATCATTTAGTTAGATTTTTTTTTTTAATAGTTATGATTTTAGACAAGTGAATGGGTGTCAAAATAATAATCATAACAGTATAATTATAATATTAACAATCCTACATTTTTCAATATCAACTTTAATGTTTCTTATTTAATAATTGTAAGTTTTCATTGTACTGACCATAATATTTTTGGAAACCTTTATCTTAAATTTAGCATTCCATACTGCTGTCTTAAGCCAAAACTACAGTCATCAGAAAGGAATGCAGAATAAATGCTGAATATATTCATCGATCCTAAGAGTTAAAACAAAGAAATTTATTTAAAACTAATTTCATGTCAGAACCAATACAGTGAAGCAGCTTAAATAGCTACTGAGTCGATTTAATACTCTTATGCTCCATTTACCATTGAATTATACAGAACATGTTTGACAGGGCTTTGCCTGCATCAGCAGACAAAGTGAGTTGACTACTGAATTCGTTAACAGTCGGATGGACTTGGTGTAGCTCTAGTGGACATTTTACTAACTTATGGATTAATTTGTCTTCTGTTGGGTTCTCAAAGTTCATAATCTTATCTTCATGTTTTTTTATAAAATTTGATTCCCATATTCCCAGTTCCAAAGATCTATCTACGAATTTCAGTAATTTGACTTGCATTTCTATAAGAGCATTAAATCAACTCACTAGCTATTTAAGAAAGAAATTTATATATTTTTTTTCTGCATGTAAGAAGTCAGCTAAGAAGAGGTATGTGACTTGAAGATGCACTTGAAGGCCATCTTCCTTGCTGACTATCACGTCAGTATTGTATATTCTGTGATACCATGAACTGAAATTAGCTCTTTCCTTTCGATATGCTTTTCATTTTTTATATATATAACAATAACTAGAAAAGCAGAAAAGGATAAAACACTAAGAAAAAGTCAGAGATTAGTAATCACTATATTTCGAAATTCTTGAGTTCTTCTATGGCAAGAAGAAAATGAAGGTGGTAAAAATACATATTGAATATTGAAGGTAGCATTGTGCATGGAAACAGATGAAACAAGCAACAAGAGTGTGTGAGACGGATAAAAAAAATTAATAATTAAGATTTAAACCTGGTGGTATATGCACTTTATGTAAAAATATAGCTGCTAATTCTCTATCTCTATCCATGCATAATGTTACCTTCAGTATTCAATATTTATTTTTACCACCTTTATTAGTCTTCTTACCATAGAAAAACCGAATCTGTTCGAAATATAGCAATTACTAATCTGTGACTTTTTCTTAGTGTTTTATGTTTTTCTTGAGTTACATTGTTAAAAGTGTTACATTATTTTTCATTTATATTGCTACATATAAAAACTAACATAACTAAAATAACTAGAACTAGAGGAGCAGAAATAGATAAAATACTTTAATAGTCACACAATTTTCCATTATATTTTGAACAACTTGTGTTCTTCTTCAAAGGCAGAAAAAAAGTATCTTCATTTACAGCAGTATCTTCATTTTGATTGCTATCATCCCCTGAATTCCAAAAAATATATTCCTTTTTCTCCTTCAATCCATGGCTACCGCTTTGTAACAACTTTTCATCCCTTGACACCTATATCACCTATATTAAAAACCCAACTCAAAAGTTCCAAGAACAAAAATATCCTTCCTATCATTTAGAATCCCATATAATCCCAGAGCACAAACATATTCCAATTCAAACTTAAAATTTACAATAAGAGCTTCATTAACCTTGTTGCTACAAATGTGCTTGGAGCTGAGAGCATCAAACCAATTTTGAAAGAATGTCAATATACTTTATTAATGCATTCATATCAAGTGATTTTCCTAAATTTGTACTCCACCTTACTTTTAGAACACCCCCTAACCTTAAAAGTATATTTTGTTGCTACCTATCTCTTTCCAAATTAACTCAGCCCGTCACAGGCTCATATCCTTGCCAAAGTCCTAAATGTAAAATTTGTGCACTAATTATGCATGTCATTCATTCCACAGTCCGAATTTAGCCAGAGAATTTAAAATTACTTCATTTGCTATCTGTTCTTGGAAGAATGTTGTTATATATGTTATCTTATAAGCTTTGCAAAGCATTTTATATTGATTTAACTTTTGTTTTTTCATTCCGTATAAACAATCATAGGCATTTACTGAAACCCAGTCTCTCTTGCTGGTTGCCTAACATGCTCTGTCTCAATGTAAGGATTTTGATGATGCTTTTAATTTAAGTTATTGATGCATTAATGCCTCATGACTCTCAAAGTTTATTCACAGATAGAAAGAAGGCAGCTATATTTTTGCATAAAGCACATATACCACCAAGTTTAAACCCCACCCCCCTTCTCTCTCTCTTGTTGCTTGTTTAATCTGCTTCCAAGCATTACATTACCTTCAAGATTCAATATTTATTTTTCTACCTCTACTTGTCTTCTGCCTTTGAGGAAAAATACGAGTTGTTTGAAATACAGAGAAAATTGTGCAACTATTTAAGGGTTTTATTTATTTCTGCTTCTCTAGTGCTTGTTATTTTAGTTAATGTTCCAAAAGTTACTTTGCTTTACTTTTTGTTTTTATTTATATATATAATGTAACTAAAATAATAATAATAATAATTTGCATATTACAAATCTGTGACTTTTTCTTAGTGTTTTATCCTTTTCTGCTTTTCTAGTTATTGTTATTCTAGTTACATTGTTAAAGTGTTACCCTATTTTTTATTTATTGTGTATGTATGTGTGTGTGTGTATATATATATATATAAAATAAGAACTAGAGAATAAATGCATCAATCTTAAAAGCTTGTAACTTCATTGTTAAGCCAAAAAATTTTTAGATTACCCTCGTAATTTTCTGAAACCGCAGGTATTGTTTTCAGTGACCCTATTCAGTAATTTTACAGCATACAAGCTAAACACAGCACCTTACATGCCAACAACATGGTTTTGAGATTAATTTTCTGAAACCCCAGGTATTGTTTTCAGTGACCTATTCAGTAATTTTACAGCATACAAACTAAACACAGTTCCTTACATGCCAACTGGTTTTGAGGTTGCACATGTTTTTTCTTTAAGTGATCCTCTCAAAAAAAAAAGAAACTTACACAGTACATATCTGCATAAATGAATGCTTCTAAACAATTATCTATAACCCAGAGTGCTTCTTAGTTTCTGATTCAACCTTATATATTCTAATGGTAGAATACACGGAAAAGCAAAAAAGTTTGGCACAACTAACAAATAGTGATGATTATCAGATATTGATTGTCTGGGGACTAGCCATTTACATACAAAACTGCCTTATAACACAATACAATATTTTTAAACACCTTGCACAAATCTTCACATGTGAAATAAGACTTAATTGCAAAACAATCTAACTCCCAGTTAAAACTAGGCATGTTCTATGGTTAAACTGTTTTGCAATCAATGCTATGGAAATAAAACATAGTGTCACACAATTGATTCATGACATTTTCAACTATCAGAGGTGTAAATTTTCTACATAATATGGCACAAAGAAATAATATATGCTTGATTACCTGGAATTATTGCAAATTATACAACAAATAAATGGTGAATCCTTTCTGTGATTCTATTCCTTAAGTAACAAATCTACTACGTAAATATCTGCAAACTTAACGGTGACAGAAAAAAAGTTTATAAGTTGTGGATGGGAATGTAATCATTGATATTACGCATGCCTAACAACATACTAAATTTTGTTACATCATCATGGCTAGAGTGCATTTGGAAAGTCAATGTGCAATTTTATAAAAATAATGTATCTATCAAAAAGTTCTCAATATGTAAGAATGTTATATTGGTTGTGTTAGGTTGTGGAGGGGGAGATGACAGAAGCGAAGCTATGGTGACAACTGACATGCATAAAAAACAAAATTCAGTTCACATCATAATCACTGTTTTTCTAGTTGAATGGTGTTTCAAGAAAATACCTGATTTTGTGCAGTAATAGTTTTCTGAAAAATTTCCAGAAATGCCTATTCCACATGTAATGCAGTGTGTACTTACTGACAAATTCCACATAACAGGCTTAAGGCTGGCACCATAAGAAGTAGACATCACCAAAACTACCCACAGAGAAATATTTAGATATTGCAGATGCTAGGTGCAGAGTCCATCAAAATCCAAAACAGTTAGTAATGTGAGTGTATTGCTCTGTAAAAAGGCATTTAAATTATATAAAATAGATAGTGACTTTCCAAACACTGTACCATTATTAAAAAAGTCTATCTTCTTATTGCAATCTGTTGAAAAATTACTAAACTAAAAGTTAACTCAGCAACACCATATTAAATATAATTTTAATTATGAAAATGTTTGCATCACTAGTGCATTCTTCTAAAATTGTTTATTCTGAATAGTCAAGAGTATGAAAAATAATGCACTAAATATTGCACAATATGTTACAGTACTAAAAAATGTGTTTGGAGATGTCAAGTCTGAAAAATGCACACAATTTTTGTTGTCCATTCTGTAATAATAAAGAGACATTATGGTGTACCCACCACCATTCAAACAGTGCAATCACAACCACAAAAATTTGGTGCCCATGGTGAAATCCTTATGCTACACAAAAATACAATGCATTTTATTTTCATAATTCAAGATTTTCAACAATAAGTGAACTATAAAATGGTTTTCTGTTTAAATCCTTTTAATGTAATTAAAATGTTTTACCTTCAACACAGCCATACTAAATATACCATAAGGATGTCTCTTCAAGTTGAGTATGGACTTTCTGTGATTTTATTGTGTTGTAAACAAAGCAGGATAGTTTGATTTTAGTATTTTGGTATTCCAAAACAGAATTAAAAATGGTTTGAAACATAATGCATTTTTTCCAAAAGACAAAAAAAAATATAAAAATAGTCTATCATGCAGGAACTGTGTAAACTAAGTGAACTTCTCACCAAGTAGAGCAAATTTAAAAAAGAATATAAAATAAAAATTATGACCTTAATAATTATATGAAATAAGTTATGGCAATATTGTGTGGGATTGGCATAACAAACTCTAGAGCTAACTAATAAATGAAAAACTGATCTAATACATTACTTAACTAGATTGGTTTTTTTCCCCCTTCAAATTCAATTTAATATAAATGTCTATAGTGAAATTACTCTTAATTTTCAAGGTAAGTGCAACAAAATTAGAATTCTTGCACTCTATGTATACATATTACAAAAGAGTAATCACATTTTGAGAATTATTATTATTATTATTATTATTATTGAGATTAAACCACAAAAATTCATGGTATAAAATTAATTAAAAGAAATAACTTACCCCTGATATTGTGTGGGTATTTTTAAACATTTTTAAATGTAACTATGTTTATGAACTGAGTCTTGGTATTATCTTTGCATTCACTAAAATAGAGAATAATAACAGAAAGAAACTTTGTGTATTTAAGAAGAAGTTTTATGCATCAATAAAACAAAAACATGTTACCATTTGAAAATAATTACATTGTACTAAGCAAATATACACACTGAACAATAAACAATCAAAAGTTCCATAAATATTCAGGGGCTTCGAAATTTAATTTAATTTTTATTGTAGTAAAAGCAAGCAATTAAAACGTTTTCTGAATGTTATTACAGTGTGTTCTAACATATAAATATAATTCTCACACACATATTAAATTCATAATTCACAGTTGATATCTTCACGACAATGTTTTTGTTAAATATAAAACATATACATCATTATAAATACAGTTTTTATGCTGAATTAATTTATCTTTTTATTTTGAAATAATTGAGAGAAATTTAAATGCTAGAGGGCTTTTTGAATTTCGGTTTTCAGATATATCCCTTCTCCTAATGGCCCAATTTCTCTAATTTTCAGAAACTATTTTTCTTATTTTGTTTAAATGGTATATACCAAATTTTGTTGTAAAAAATAAATATTCATGCTGCTAGAGCAACTTTTAAATTTTGGGTTTCATATACTAATGGCTGACTTCCTTAATTTTAAGAACCTGTTTTTCTGATTTTATTTAATGATATATATATAGCTTCATTGCAAAAAAACAAATATTGATGCTGCTAGAGCTATGTTTAAAGTTGGAGTTTCAGGTAAACCCCCATTGCTAATAATCTGATTTAACTGATTTTCAGAAACTATTTTCCTTATTTAATTTCAATGGCAAATATTGAGTTTCCTTTTAAAAAAATTTTTAAATTGTGGTAGCTAGAGCAATTTTTAAATTTTGCTTTAGCCCCCACTCCTTAAATTTAGGTTTTCAGGTATGCCCCCACTCCTAATGGCTCGATTTCTTTGATTTTTCAGAAACTAAATTTTTTATTTTATTTAAATGGTATATACTGAGTTTTGTTGCAAAAAAAGAAATATTGGTGCTGTTTTAATGATTTTTAAATGTTGGGTTTCCGGTAATTTTTATTAAATTATTTTAATTACATGCACCCAGTTTCGTTGGGAAAAAGTAAAAATGGTGGTTCCTAAGGCAATTTTTAAATTTTTGCTTTGGATAATTTCCAACTCCCAATGGTTCAATTTTGCTGGTTAACAAACTCAATGAATTGTTTCTTAATTGATGGTTATATGCTGAGTTTCATTTAGAAAAAACAAAACCCCTAGAGCATCAACAGACACACACACTTTTATATATATATATATATATATTTTTTATTGTCATTTTCAGTGCACAGAAGGATCAATAGATTTGAAGAAATTTTTCAAAAACCTTTTCATGGATATAAGTGGAATTCCTTCGAAATTTGCTAAAAACAAACCCCAAGAGAACCTACCGACACTTCCTTACAATTGGAAAATTTCCCTAAAAATCTTTTCCTCAGTGGCTCTTGTAGCAAACAAATGTTTCAAGTGATATAGCTTCAAGGTCTACAAAGTTAATAAAATTAAACAACATAAAACCTTAAAACAAAAATGATGCCTTTGGTGATTCTAAAAAGGGTAGATTTTATGAAAGTGTTCAAAATAATATGCATGAATGCAAAGTAAATTTTAACCCCATTCTTTACTTATTCTTCCAAAGGCATAACAATTCTCAAAGTAATTTTAGCCTCATTCTTTACTTAATTTTAAAAAGATATGAAAATTCACCAAACAAATAAGTCTCAGAAAAAATCTAATCTCATTCATAAAGATGGTATATAGTACTTAATCACAAAGGTAAATTTTTTGAAACAGTTTACATCCATTTTTTTGCAAAGCTAAAAAGGGAACTACCAAATAGTTTATTTCAAAACCTTATTGCAAACTTTACACATAGATATTGATGAGTGCAAAATATTAGGTGCTCATTCAATAAAAACAGTGTGAATTTAAAGCTTGAATAAAGATGTGCAAAGGTTAGTAACCTGTTTTGCTACATCACAACTCTATTCACAAACAGTGAGGTACTAGCTTGCTGCCCATAGTTGGTAACAGGAAAGAACAGAACAGAGAGAAGGAGACAGGTCTGTCAAAGAATGCTGTTCAACTGTTGTCACTATGTATGCACCATTCTTTCTAAATGGATTATTCCAGTTAAGTTTTCACATTCTTTATTTGTAGGAACATCTAATAACTTGGACTTATATACCTCTTATCAATATCTAACTATGTATAAAGTTTGAAATAAGGTTTTGAAATGAGCTTGCTAACAGTTTCCTTGTATTTTTTATTTATTTGATTTATTTACGGATGCTCCAACAACACAGGTCATCAGCATCCCATTCAAATCAGGGCATGAAACGGCCGACAAATTTTGCTCAGAGGCCTCTTCTTTCAGGCTTGAGGTTCTTTTTCATACTGTAAATGTACGACACAGGACCCACAGCTTTACTTCCCTTCAGAAGGAAGCGATACTTAGGATTTTTACGCCCAAAAAAAGCCATCGATCCTGGCTGGATTTGAACCCACAATCTTGGGTTTAGAAGGCAAATTTGGTTACCACTACTACACCACCAGGACCAACATTTCCTTGTAAGTAGCCAGGTTCCATAAAAACAACAAAAAGGGAAAAATTGAAACATGATACAAACATGTAGGTATAATTTTAATATTAATTCAATTTGGAACTGAACACAGTGAGATACCCATACAATGAAGTTGTTTAACAGCTGATGATGTGGACGATAGTTCCAGGAAACATATATCCTGAGTAAATTTCATTTAAGTGAAACCATAAAAAGTATTCTAAATATCCGACTCAGAAGAGATTATTATGTATATATATAGTTTGAATGAGTTATAATCTTTATAAGTGTATACAGAAAATGTATGTATTTTCATTAATGATGAATCTGACAACATGTAATGTTATTATGGATAAATAATAAAATTAGTAATTAAAATGTAAATTGGAACTTGCACAGTGAAGCCAATCATTTAATTGATATTACTGTATGATTTAGTTGAACTACACACTACTTCACTTACTTGTCATAATGAATGGAACCGGTTTCCAGAACACTTAGTTCTTATCTTCAGTCATGCTAAAGTTCAACTCATTATTCAAGTACATTATGACAAGTAAGTGAAGCATTAAAAGTGTGTAATTCAACTGAATAATACAATGATATCAATTATATGAGTTTATAAAGTTGATTGTGTACAAAAAATCAGTAATTAATGGTAATTAAACAAGGTTCTGAATCTTCAGGCAGGAGAGGTTGATAAATAAAAGATTAAAATTTAATAGCTTTACCAGTGTGTTCACAATATTCCATACATTCTTCATACTTTAATGCAGATATTATAGTTCATAGGAACTGACCTTGAACGCTTAACATTTTTGTATATTGAACATTTTCTTATTTTAGCTAATATACAAACTGAACAGTTTAATAGATTGGATATTTTTTGTATGTAGGGCATTTAATAAAATTCTACATTTTGCAATGGACCTTGTGACAATCAAATTTAACCATATGCATTTACATGTAGCTTGTATCCAGCAAATATTCTAGCCTCACTATACCAAGACACTAATGCTTTTGTCATATATTTTCATAAACATGAGTTATATGTGAATACATACAGTGAAATAATGGCACAGAAAGGATTCTAGTTTTTCAGTTGATGACTTATTTTTTCCAGTTTTGTTATCTTAAAATCTCCCTTGCAAAATAATAGATGAGATTTAGGAGTTTATTCATAAACTAGACACATGTTTTTGTTTTCATAGCAATTTCCTGCATTACAGAGGTCTTAATGAACACTTGCAAGAAAACTCATGAAATAATGCGTGCCTTTACAGCAAAATTTACATCTAAAACATAATGCAGTTATAACATGTGAGAACTTACGCTAATTAAAGCACAATATAATCACACATTCATTCATGGGATATTCCTAACATCTAATACATCTAACATTAAATAAATGTGAATCACTGAAAATGCAATTTACCTAGCAAGCATGATAGGGTGTGGATATCCACGGGAAAAAATTACTTTCATAAACTTGGTAGAAAATAAGACAATCAAGAAACAAAAAAATAACATTAAAAGTATACCTTTCTCAACAAACACTGTCCAATCCTATCAAGTTTGATAAGCTGCTTTGTTCAATGTTAAATTGAATGCTCTGCACTGCCTTGTTTTAGTATCTGAAATAAATAATATGATTTAGAAAAAGATTCCACTGGAAGTGTAATGTTCACTTGCTTGTTGCACTGATGAAGTAATAGCACAACTTTTCCATTATCCTCGGAGTGTGTTATTACGTAGTGTACGTCCTGGTACAGAAGGGAAGCCCCCACGACCTGCATTCTTCTTTGACTGCATTACAGAAGTAGATCTCCTTCGTCTGACTGCTGAAACAGATTGAAATATTATTATTAGCCACATGTAAACTGACTCAGAACAAGTAAGGTTATACCCTATGTTCCAAGTCAAACTGTCAACATATTTGACCATAACATGCTCTGTAATAACCTTGTACTTGCTTTCATTTACCACAAACAGAACTTCTTTCAAAGGAGTCTACACACAAACTACACATGCTCTTAACTGCTGACAAGAAACCACTACACTGCCTTAGTAAAACAGCATAGCCATTCTGAAAACTATTTCAGATATGGGAGAAACAGGAAAAGGGAAAATAACCAATGGCAGTGCCAAAGGAAAACTCCAGGTCAATGCCTCTCACTCAATATATTTTCAATACAATTTTATTGTATAAAGAATTCTATAAAATATTCACAATATATAATTTCACATAAATGCATGTTTTCTTAAACCTCACTTGTATTTTCAAAGTTGAAAAAAGTCTTGATATGTCTCCACACATTATTGTAACTGTGTATCATATAAATGTCATAAGATTTATTTTTATTTTTTCTCTCTCTGTTTTTCTTTCCTTTCTTTTTTTTTTTTTCTTTTCTTTTTTTTTTAAATAACTTGGATGATTTTTGTTATGTCACATTAATCACTTATTCTTCCCAGTAGAAGCCAGGTGACCTTCGAAGATTGCGCAGCTTTGGAAGAAAGCTTGACCTGAATCTGTCCACTTGTCTATTAGAGACAATGTGCCTTCGTCGAAGTTTCTTCCATACTGTATGAGAAAGAGAGGGTAAAAAGATCAAATGAGAGATGTGTTTCTACACAATACTCAATGTTGCCAACCATACTTTATAATTATGTTTCTTCTTTCTTTTAAATATAAATTAAATTAAATATGTAAAAGCAATGCAATTTAATAAAAAAAGTTACTCTATGATTACATATTTTATAAGTTTTAAAAATTACAGATATGTTTTGCTTTTCATGAATAGTTTAAATTAACAGCTCTAGTTGGCAACAATGATAACAGTAAGCCATGCAGTACCATGCAGGATGCGTACTCACCAACATACTTTCTTTGCACCGTCATTTGATCTCAATATCAATCAGTTATTACCCAAAAGCTTCCACCTCTATTATTAAAAGAAAATACTTTACCTTGGTAATGTCAACATACCTTCTGTTTATGAGATGTGACTGTTGAACTAAAGTTTCAATAAACAGGAAATATCATTATTTATATATAAAAATAGAAGCCACTTGCAATGCATTTGAAAGAAAAACAAGTTCTAATTTTAGAAAAACCAATTTAACAGCTACATCTAAATTTAAAAGTACTACAACCACCATCTTTCATTACAAACCCAGAGGCACACAAACAGCTGTAGCAGAACCTGAAATAAACACTTTTTAAATGCATTAGATTGCCATCAATGCCTTTAGTACTCATGTTCATTTTCATATGGTTATGCTTGATTTTTTTGATTAGCATTTTGCACAGAATGCAAATGATGTAGTACTATAGCCCTATTTTATTCCATTACTTATTTGTGAGATCTCAAAATTACTGTTCTCAGCTCCATCCTAATATAAGCAAATCTAGGAAGCTGAAACACTATATAGCAATGCTATGGCTACCACTACCTTCTTGCAATTAAAGTAATATAATATAATAAAACTTGCACATAACAGGACTTCCTTTAAAGACAGTAGTCTCTTGGTATGGGGGGGGGGGAATGGAACAGAAGCTCTCTATGACAAACAACTGATGAATAAAGCATTTTTATAGTACACATTAGGGTTGTTTCAGTGGTGCTAACAAAATGGAGGGGGGGGGGCAATTGCCATTATTGAAATTCTATTTAATGTGCATGATAGATAACTATGTGATATTTTTATTGTGTTTAATTGCTACAATATATGGGGAAATTAAACAGTCTTTGTTGTCTACTTGTAAATTGTGCACCGAATAACAATTAAAGAACCTGAGATATGTTTGTTAAACACTTCACTGCCTGGAGGTTTCTCAACTTAAATAATATGCTTTTTTGTTCATGTTTAGTACAGTATGATGGATAAGGGGACAGCTTTGTGTATTTACATTAGTCATTGCATTTTGTTTAAATTGATGGAATGAACAGGTTTTGTTGTAGTCGATGCACAACTGCAAACTATTTGCCGATAAGTTTATAAATAAATTGTATTTTGTGGATATCGGCACCAAACTCCCCAAATCCTAAAAAACCTTACCCTATACATGCCTCTAAGGACCAAGAAAAATTAATGAGATTGTGAAAAAATAAAATCTGTTCAGACATAAATATTTGGAACAGCTCTTTCTCAACAATTTCATTCAGTGTATATAATGTAAAAGTTATATGAACTTAGATAAACTATTTAAACATTTAGCTCTAGGTTCACTCTTTACATTTTATGTGTAGAGCATAATCCCCCTTCACTCAATTACTGTACCCAAAGGAAAAAAGAGGGAAATTAAGCAAATAAATTTGCTACTTTAGGGCAAAATAGTTTACTAATTCTAACATTTTAGCAATCTTGTAGCATTTTGCTCTGGCATTCAGAACTATTTTCTACATATGGTTCCTCTACAATTAACTTGCAATGCTTCCGCTCCTATAACTGCACCCTCCACTACATTCTTTGCATATTTAGGCATTCTTTATACACATAATTTTTATTTCCTTAAGAACAATTAACTAACAAACATTGAATTTAAAACCACACTTATGGAAACTGAGCATGAGGCAGTCACTGATGTCAACAGAAAATTGTAAGAAATGACAGTACTGACAAGTCAAGTTTTAACATTCCAAAAGGGGGGCAATTAACAGGTAGCCATGGAAAAGCACAAGACAGCAATATAAACTAAACAGTTTGAAGTTAATAATACTGCCCTGAAAATTGACCAACTGGAATGTAAACTTAACTTAAATGTTTACTCTTATAGACACATAACCAATTACATATAAACTCATTAACAAAAATATAACCCCGTCAGACAGCCCTTGCTACCAAGACACAACTTACCTGCAACTGCACTACCCATTTTCTGTACTACAGCTCTAGTCCTTGCTTTATTCGATTTTGTTTTATTAAGCTGTGCATTTCTCTTTTTCAATTTCTTTCTCCTCTGTGGACGGGATCTAATGCTCCTAAAGAATTCTTCATTTTCTTCTTCATCTGTGGAATATGCACTGCAACTCATGACATAGCTGCAGTTATCTGATGCATCTTCATAATCAGATAAAGATGGAGAAGAAATTTCATCTTCCTCCAGCTGCCGCAGCTCTTCTCGTCTTCGTATCACCTGCTCCATGGCAGGAGTTATTGGATATGGGTATGGAGATTCCACTGGACTACTGCATCGGCTGCTGCAAGTTAAAGATGAGTTTATGTAATCAGGTACAGTAAAAAATTTACTGCTGGCTCTAAAGTGGGCCTTTATACTAGAGTTCAAATGTTTTCTAGACCACATATTGGGAGGCAGCTATTGCAAGAGAGGTGTTTTGGTAAGCAGTTATTTGTTAGTGAGCAAGTGAGCTCATATCAAAGGTCCTTTTTACTTTTGTATATGTGTAACAGGGGCCTTCAGAAGTACTCCAATCATTGCATTGGAGACTCTGTTGTGTCTCCCTCTCATGGACATTTACTTATAAGCAGAAGCTAGGCTTATTGCATATCACTAGTGCATACAAGAAACTGGAGAAACAGTTTTGCAGCAACTGGGCATAACCTCATTTTAAATTTCCTGGATAGATGTCTGACCTAATGAACACTCAATACTGTATTTTCCCTCCATTTAAAGTAACTCTTTAACTCTTGATCTCAAGAAGACTTGATGGAAGGAATTACACATTCTGACGATCATATTCAATTGGGCGCAGACATATATGGCCAAGGACTAACATTAGTATAAGCCCTGGTAACACTACATAGTTTTTCAGGCCTGTATTTGCTATCTTAATTAGAACATGTCTAGGAATATCATCTGGACACAAAGAACATTCTTTTGAAATAAAACAAATAAATTTTAAACTGGCACTTAGAACGTTTGATATTTACACTCTTCAATTACGTAGAAATTAAACTTGGATTCTGAATGTGGAGCAGAAAGAGGTGAAGATGTGTGCTTCATTTCATAATTTATCTCAGAGTCTGTTTGGAGTACAGTATTTCAGTACAATACAGCAAATGGAACCATGCTGATGATTAAGGCAACAGCCTTCAAAACTGGCTAAGTGGAAAAATTAGTGAAATTTGAGTGATTGTCTCATAAATAATTTGATGTATTACAGTATTTTTTTAATATATATATATATATAAAGTTTTATTTACAAATAAGTATATACTGAGGAAGATTACTACCTTTCGCCTTTAGACTTCTTGCCTCCTGCTGGTGTGAGAGAAGCCTTCTGCTGCATTCTGGACATGACGTCCAGCATGGCTGGTGTTGGGTTTTCAAGCCCACCAGTGGCTGTCAACTTGGTTTGCCCAATCGGCTCAGGTTCCTCTGGAATGGTTCTTGGAAATTGTTTCTGCTTTTTTACAGGACGGTGCACTGCAATTCCATGATCCAGTTTGGCTGGGCTAGGTACTTTGCGATTCACTTTCTTGAGCTCCTTCTCTGGGTTACCAGATATGATCTTCTCCCAGCTAAACTGATGATGTGATCGCAAAACAGGTGAAGTGGGTGAATTACGTGTCATCCTAAAAGAAAGCACAGTATCATCATTTGTATAATTTTGCCTCAAAATTATCTTAAGAGCCTCAGTTATGGTACTTACATCATATTATTTATCCTATTAGAATGTATTAAATATGTTTACACTATCTCCACTTATAATTAGGACAGGTTCAATAATGGGCTGTTTATAATTTGAATAATAATATACAACTTGGAGAATCAGAAAGCAAACTGTTATATCTAGGATGATACTAAGGGGAAGAGAGGAGCAATAGACAATGCTTCTTGTATATATCATTACAAAACAGCACAATGTAGTACCCAAGAAGTCAAATAGCTGCGGGGGGCTACAGAGAACTTCATTTTTACTGGTATATGTATTTTTATTCAGATGCAACACTCTTCTTTGGAAATAATAAATCTCAGATTTTTTTTAGACTGCTCATACTGAAATTGAATGTGATTCTATATCGAGAGAAAATCAAAATATGTTCTAGTTTACAGTTTTGAAGAATGCACAGTTCAAAGTAAATTATGCTTCATTACAATTTTGATGACTAAGTTATTTTCTGAAGAAACAATTCCAAAAACTATTTCATGGAGAAATATTTGTTGGTTACAGAATCATAGGATGGAACTTAGAAAAATATTTTTAAACAAAATTTCAAATATGAATTCCATGTGGTCATTCTGAAATGTTTAAGAGGCAAATCCAGTGAGATTCACTCGCAAAAGCCTACTTAAACAACTGCCTATCGCTGAAGTCAAGCACAAGGATCGTAAAACAATATGATATTATAATACAAAATGAGCCTCTTGTGTTTTACAAGTCACTGATTACTAACAAAACTCTTTGTTATAGGATACCGGAACCTTGTGCAGATGAAGTTTCATAGTATGAATAATGACATCCTCTAGTTCTGTTTATATTAATCTTAAATATTATCATAACAATCTCATCTGAGTCAAAATATTTAGAACGCTTTTTATGGTGTCACTTACATGAGATATACTCAGGACATGTATGAACATTAGAGAAACATCTGTTACAAACAAATAGATAAATCAGCTGTGGCAGCACATTTTTAGAATGAAAACCATGAAATAGAAATAGGCATCAAATTATTAAAAACTGTTCAACAACCAAAAGAATTAATATATGGGACTGGATTTATATAAAAAGCACTAGCAAAAAAAAAACCTTATGAATTTTGACATCATGGAAGCAGACAGATCCTTATTCAAGTTTTATCACCGGATCACCACAGTCAACCCAGATACCTACTTACCCAACTTCTACATATGATTCAACAGTTGTTTAACAGCTGAGGATGTGGACAATTGTTCCACGAAACATTCCTGAGTAAATCTCATGAAAGTGAGACCATAAAGAGTGTTCTAAATATTTCGACTCAAAAGAGATTACTAATGCACGTTTCACTATGTTAGATTTCAAATTGAATTAATATTGAAATAATATCTTAACCATTATTTGCATATTATTATGTCAAGGTTTTCTAATTTAATTTTCTCCATAAAATGTTTACTACAATGTATTATTAATAATAAAATGACTGTATCAATTAATGAACAGTAACATGAACAGAAATGGAAAATGCTTAAAATTAGTATAAAGTAAAACTGATGTTTTGAATACCATTTTATCACTGAATATGTGTAACACTTTAATTCAAAGTTGTTTGTAAAGTTCATAAATAAAAATTATCATTATTAATTCTCCCATTAAAAAAAAAAAAAAAAAAAAAAGAGAGAGAGAAGAAGCTTAAAGGACTAAAACAAAGTAAAATTTTAACCTAACACATAAAGGAACATAAATAGCATTTTAGCAAGAACACATTTGTCAAAATCCAAAACTGATTTTTCCCAGTACTTTCATTATTGAAATGTTTTCTTCTCATAACAGTTTGCACATTCATGGTTTTAGCATTGGTACTGTTGTGAGCTGGATAGATGGCTAGTCTAGCTAGTCAGAGAAATATGCTGACAACACAACTATTCATATTTTGCTTTTGTTAACGCAATGAGAATGAACCAAATCTTAAGTATTTGAAGAGGTGATACACATGTAGTGCATTATGGTTTACTTGGCAGATAAAGCCCCCTCTCCCAGCATATGTTGCAAGCCATCTCTACAGCTCCCAGCAGTATGACAGTATAATAGTAAGAAATTACAATTTTACAACAATTCAAAACAATTATTGTGTATGTACGTTTTAGCTATTGTTTGCCAGCACTTTTATCAGTGAGGATGACATATTAGATAATGAAACCAATGGAGAACAGCTTTGATGACATTATAGTTCCACTGCTATAACATGACAATTGACAGCTATGTGTGAAATTGGAAATATTGTTCTATTATTCTAGGCAATGCTGCTACACAGTTCACAGCTGTTGACACATGCATATTATGAACCATCATAAATTGACTTGACTTTAGTTGGTACCTGTTATTCTATCCTGGGGCATGAACACCTCCTATGTGAGAGGTTTCAATTACCAGGGAGAATTTATTATGTTCCTACAGAGGACAGAGTGATAAATGGTAATCCATTGCCTGCATCACAAACAGCAGCAAACTAGGTGTTTCTTGGATGTGAAACACTGAATAATTTGGTCCAGGGACCTCAGATACAGTTATTTTTTGTGCTGTAAATCTATAACCCCCTTCTGCAGGACTTGCACTCAAGATTTATATGTCCAAAAAAATTTATCAACAGCAGCTAGGTGAAACACCTTGAGCTCGTATTTAAAGCAGCAATAATAATTCAGATTAATTTCAACTTTAATGTAATTTGCTTTCATTCTTATTCCCATATTATTGCTATTGTTGTTCTTTACTGACACAAACACATTGATTTAGATATGGGGGGGGAGGTTATATACAGAGTTGATAAATTATTTAAATCATTTAAAAATTATTTAAAATTATATATGGAACTAAAGAGTTGAAAAAACTTAGGTTTTCAACCTCTTACTCCTACTTTGGAAATTTCAAATGTCACCCTTAATTTTTAATACTTAAATTTCTGAGAGTATCTGTTATCACATCTTTTGTTTTCTACCATTGCCTGGTAAACTGGAATGATGTTACTAAAGCCAGTAAAATAAGCTTTTAATCATGCCCGTTTCCCAGTGGACTGATTACTCACTCTTGATGCCGCAAGGATGGCATGGCATGCAGATGCAGTAGCACATAGAATCACTCATTCTCGTAAGTAGCAAAGTTTGACCACAAATAGGAGTGCCTAAATTGATTGAGAAATGATGTTTCATAATAATACTCTTCTGTCACTAAAGGTAAATTTCCTCCATGTATATTATGTACAGCCAAGACTATTATGCTTTGGTTGCTCTTGTACTAAGTGCCTGAAACTTTGTATCTTCTTGTAACATCTGTATGTAAACATGCACGCATTCGTCCTTTTTTTTCAGGAATCATCAGTCTTAGAACACACTGTACATAAACATGTCTCACATGCAACTTTGCAGTTACCAATGTATGGGTGACATCCAGTGAAATTTTCAAAATTTCTAAAACTGTTCTTAATATTATTCAACAGCCCTCTCTCACAATGACAACAGTTTTAATGTTTTCACAAACTGGAGCACTGCGTCTACCTTCTTTTAAAATTGATAGCCTCCCCTTTTTAATCATTTTTAACATATAGGGAAGAATGTACTCTCCATAGGTTTACTGTAACATTGCATAGACCTCGGCTGAAGATTTGTTAAAACAAAATCAGAATTTCATAGTAGCATATTGCATGTCATTTTTTTAATAGTGTTTAATGCCAGTTTTTACTACTGAAGCACCACAGGCAGTGGACACTGATGACATATTGGATAAAATGATTTATTTGGAAAGGTTTTTTTTTTTAATGAAGGAAATGTTCCCGGCCTAAGTTTAGGGTACCTCCCTGGCATTTGTCATTTATGAGGACTGAGGAAAACCTGGAAAAAACCTCAGTTAGGGAGGACAGACCTGGTGAGAATCAAACCCTAGACCTCCTGCTCACGAGTCAGCATCTTAATGACCTCGGCCATCCGTGGTGGTGTATGTCATGTCTCATCTCCATTATGCTGCAGCCAGAACTAAACATGTCTCAACTTGCACACCTCTTACAGCTGGGAACCGGAAGTGACTACAATGAAATTAATACCAGATGTACAATATGCATTAAGCTAACAAAAATTTTTAGTTAAATTTTAGAGTAAGAAATTATGCCTATAAAAATTATGATCACTCTTTGTTGAACAGCCCTCATAGATAATTATGACGGGAGTGTTGGAATGAAAGCCCTATATAATATTTAGATATTAGAAAATTGTAAACAGAATAACATATTTAGACATTTGGCACAATTGATGGCCACACATCTGCAGAGGACATTCTAGGAGGGCAATTTTCTTCCATACATTCTGCTTATATTCATTTAGGTTCATGGAAAAATTGTTGTTCTTTTTTGCTGCTATACTCTTCTTTGTCGGGGAAAGTAATGATTTCTTATAAATTTGAATAGTATGGGATTTTCACAGTGAAATATAGTATCATATAACAAATTATTTATGAGGAAATCACTCAAATTTCATTTGTTCCACTTACTTGCACATGTTTCAAAGGCAAATTTCCTTCATCACCAGCACGGTTCCATTGTCAGCTATCCAGCGTGGTATTACGATGTCGCTCTTTGGATTTTATAAACTTTTTGATGAGGTTACTGTTTGGAAGATCAAAATTAACTAAATTTTCTTTATTAATTGATATCAATTAATATGATTAGCTTTACTGTGCAAGTTCCAATTTACATTTTTAATTTTCTTTGTTTTCGTTTAAGAATATATTTTCCCACACGGATAACTAAATGGGTTTTTGAAGAGCTTTTAAGAGTTTTGGTTCATTTTGGGATTCGTGTTTTTTTTTTTTTTTTTTTTTTTTTTGGGTCAGAAATGGTATGCTACTGCTGATTTTTCCGTATGTTCATATTTTATATTTCTCATGTGTTCCTTAAACCGCATGGTAATGTTCCTTTTTGTTTTACCTAAATGTTTAATATTGCAGTCTTTGCAACTGATTTCGTAAATGCCTGATTGTTTTCCTGGTGGAATTTTATTCTTTGTGTTGGTTTTTAGGAGATTTTTCAAACTGCATTTATTCACTGGAGCCACAATAATGTTGGCATCTTTAAAAATCTTTTGAAATTTTTGGTGTGCTCATAGATGGAATGTAAATTTTTTATATATCTGCTCTCTGTTATAACCTTTCACTGTGGTGATTTATTTGTTTTTTGAATTTTTCTATCTTTTTCTTGACCAGATCTATTATGTAGCCATTTTTCTGTGCTATATCCATGATTTTTTGTACTCCAATTTGTATTCTGTCTCACTTATTGGTAGGTTTGTTGATCTGAATGTGAGGGTATTGATTATTGCGGGTTTATGTTGCTTGGTATTGTGGCTATTGCTTTTTATATAACTATCCATGTGGATATCTTTCCTGAATATGCCAAATTCCAGTATGTAATCATTTTTTATGATTTTAATATCCAGGAAAGAAAGAAGCTTGTTGCTCTCTATTCCATTGTGAATTTTATGTTGCTGTCTTGTAAGTTTAGCAGATTTATTGCATCATCTTTCCATTTTTCATCTACTATTGCAAAGACATCAACATAACGATACCAACAAAGTCTCTACTAATTTTGTTTCCAAAAAACTCATGTATATGTCTGCTAAGAATGGAGTGAGGGTTAACTGAACATGCAGATAGTCTAGATTGATATGAAACCTATGAATACGGCCCTGATTGACAAAACATAACTGATTGCAACAGCAGACATTTTCCTCCATTCATTCGCTTATTGGAACCCTCACCATTTTCCAGTTACAAAATGGGATCTAGCATGCAAGTAATTATGCTATTTATTATTAATCTTTTCAAAGATACATCAGGAAAATTAATACTTTTCATCCCAATTGTAAAGTTTTTTGCAGTTAATGAAATAAATTAATGGCAATACAAAGGAATTTGGCATGTAGAGGGAAAGTAAAAGCTGAGCGACAGGTTTTTACTTCATCACCTGAACTTACTTCTCTTGCACGCTTAGAGAATAATATCCATATAGTTCATTCATTTGACTCTCAGCTGTAACTCACACATCAGAAAAATAATTGGACATTTTATTCTATGACATTTTATTCCATAAATATTTACATATACTTACCTATTAAAATTATGGACTACACCAGGTTGAAGCCAAACAGTTATTATCTTCTTGGATTTCAATTTAGCAATATTTTCAACACTGCTTAGAGAATAATACATATGTAGTTCATTCATCTGACTCTCAGAAATTAGAGTAATTCATACATCAGAAAAATAATAGGACATTTTATTCTATGCAGCATAAATATTTACACATACTTACCTATTAAAATTATGGGCTACACAAGGTTGACGCCAAACAGTTCGTATTATCTTCTTGGGTTTCAATTCAGCTATATTTTCAGGTTCTTCAATAGCTCGTCGTTTGCCTCCATGCTAAAAATAAATTAATAAATGTAATTTATGTTATATTTGCATTTATAATTAGAATATTTTGTAATACCTGGCTTATAGGCTATGCAAAATAAACAGGAATCAGATTTATATTCAAATGCATATTTTGGTTGCTTTATATATTTGTCTATTCCCCTTTGTAAACTTTATACAATATATAATTGCAAATTAACAATAATGTTCTATATTTTATGATCTTGCAAATAGTTAATGACAAAAGAGACCAGAAAAGTAAAATGAAAATGAAAATGAATGCAACCAAGAAATGCAGAAAAAAATTCATATAAAAAGAGCATACATAAAAAATGGATTGTTTAAAATGAATCAACATATAAGATTTGTTATTGGTTACTGTACAGGTAGTGGCCAACCAGAACCAAAGACCAAGGTAGAGCAGCTATCATGATCTCTTTTATTTTGGTTTTCTGTAAATCAAACCTTTTCCAGATGGTGAAAAAATGTAGGGTGATAGTAACCACAGGCTATGACTAGGCCAATGACTTTTATGTTCTGAAGTTTATATATTTCCTTAAATACGATATTGTGGCATTATAGATATTAATTTTTTCAAGTCCAATGGGCAGAACTTTTTTTTTTGTGGGAATACACTTTCATATATTTAGAGGCTTGAATTACTTTAATTTTTGCAATAGAGTAACAAACGAGTTTACAAATTGTACTTGTTGTATTGGGCAAACTAAGCTTTCCACAATTGAATCCTGAGAGTTTTATCTTCCAGTATGCCTCCTAACATATTAACAAATCAGGAAATTGCTTGGTAGCAAGGCATGATCATAATTATAACAGAACATCTTAGTAGCAGCATATACAAAATAAGATTATGGTTTAACTGCCAGCAAATAAAGGTTATAACTTAATTGGTAGCAGAATGTATTAAATACAAAAATGTTTAGTCTCAAAGCCATTAATATCCTGAAGAAAATAATGGAATGTCTCAAGAGTTGTATTATAGATAGAAGTAGTGAAAGTGAATTTAAACACAATGCTAGGCAAGAATCCAGGTTATGCATAGTGAGCTGTGCAATATCAGTGTCATTTTAAGTATTGAATCAAATGTGGCACTATATCTGGATTTAATGCACAACCTGGTTTAGAGTGGTCGTTATTTCCTGTAATATTCAATGGAGTTTTTGTGAGTACAAAGCTATTTTAAGAGACAATAGATGCAGTTTAATTTATTTAAATTTGAAAATGTAACATGTTTTATGATTGACTGCTTTGTAAAAAGACAATTGTCATAGAAAGATTTAATTATTTAAATACTAATATCAAGAAGGTAAAATTCTTGTTTTGATGCTAAGCAATAACCTTAACTATACTTTTTAATGGTATAATAATTTGATAAAATACAGACATTCTTTGCACAATTTTTATAAAATCTTGGTACAGTGAAACCTCAATCCACTGTTCGTAGTCACCATTTTTATAAAATCTTAGTACTGTGAAACCTCAATCTATTGTTCAGAAGTACATTTTCCAAGATTCAGCATTTGATATATGTAGATCCAAACATAATTTCATTATAAACAACAGGAATAAAAACTGCATTGACTCCAATTTTTAATACATTCACGAATAGCATTGACTGTTCATCAAAGTGCAGTTTTCCTGCATCAATATTATCATTTTATGTTGTAGTGATTGATCATTTTTTTAAAATAATGAATCATTGATAAATTGCAGTAAGTACAGTAGATCATTTTTAAAGCATACTGTAGCAAGGTGCAAATTTTTGAACATATCACCACACCTTTGTACTATTTAGTAAAATAGCTTGCTAATAGATTCAGGACACTACCAAAATTTCAAAGCTGGACATAAACAATTTATTTCAGCTAATAGAAAAAATTAAGAATATAAAATTACAACCTTATGACACATTAATATCTTTCAATGCAGAATTACATATACCTAAAGATAAACTTATCATTTATTTACATGACTGGTTAAGAACAAGTGGAATTAATGATGCACACATATAGGAATAGATAAAACTCGCTGATATTTGTATAAACCAATCCTATTTTTCATTCAAGGGCAAATTCTTTAAACAAGAATTAGGACTTACTATGGGCAGCCCCTTATCTCCATTCCTTTTTCATGAGCATATTTGAAACACACATCAACTCAGCATTTCCAAACATATTTAAAATTCGATTCTGATATGTTGACAATATATTTGCCATAGTTAACAAAAAATATTGATAATGCCATAAAACTTGTGAATGTACAAGATAAAAGCATATCGTTTACATGCAAAACAGAAACAGATAACATGTTAACATTCCTGGAGATTAAAATAATAAAGCATTGCGGAAACTTGGAATTTGGAATCTAAAGAACACACATACAGACAATCACATCAAAGCTGATGGATTTAACCCCAAAACACAACATGCAGTGATCAACAGCTTAACACATAGGTTAGTTAACAAGGAAAAACACTGTAAAGAATACAAACAAATAGAACAGAGATTAAAAATGGATTTAGCAAAGAAATAGTTCACAAAAAATACAGAAATTCAAGAGGCAGAAACTTATTAATGAAACCACAACACTTTCAGCAGGAAAAAATAAGACAATTTTTAAAAAATTTACATATCACCTACAGGCTATGCAAAAATTTCAAAATATTCTAAATGATTTTAATATCAGATTGGCGCCTCAAAACAGATTTAATATTAAAAATCTCACAGTATTCCACCGGAGAAAAAAGCAGGTATTTATCAAATAAGTTGTGCAGAATGCGAAAAATTATATTTTGGAAACAAAAAGAGAAACATATCCACACGGTTAAAAGAACATTTTAGGAATATAAAAAACAAATGGAGAAATCATCAGTAGCATCACATTTCTGGACAGAAACCAGATAGTGATTAAAGCAAAATTATTAAAGCTGTACAAGTACCTACAAGTTGTAACATGAGAGAAAAATCTATATTTATAAATATTGAGGCAGATTAATAAACTTTGACACTTCTGGAGATGAGAAACAAACTTTAAATTCAACACACCTCCACCAGAGTGGAATATACATCCCCAAAGCACAGTATATTATCCAGAAGTCATGATTAACTGATGATGCACACAATAGCCTGTGTAACATGTACTCAATTTAAACGAGTGGAGCAAATAAGAGTGTGTAGTTCGATTCGATCATATAATGATCTTAATTAAAAGGTGCACATTGTTTTCTCATGTGCAAAGTGACAAAGCAATGGTAAAAGAAGCACATGAGGACAAAAAATGTATCACAGTAGCATGCTTTGCATTGGAGGGACAGTGCAAATAGAAACAAAGATGCAGAAGACAGATAACAGAGTCACGAATTAACTGTCACAGTATGGGATCTTATTTTCATTGTACACTCTTGCAGTACACATGCAGCATGAAAAGGAAGAGATTTTATTGTTATTGAAGTCATGACATGCTCCATAAATCACATGAGAATGCTTATGAAATATTTAAAGATAATTTTAGAACTTTCTCAATACAAATGTATATAATAGCACATTTCTGCTTTCTGCAGGCTTTCTTTCATTTTAGCCAATAGCCTTCAGACCCTTTCCCATATGCATCATTTTCCCACATTTATAATTATCTTTTGCTTACTCCTCAGGAAACAATGGACTGAGGTTTTACTGCACATATATTACTCCATATTTTGATAACTTAGTGCATATATGTATGAACCATTTTTATTACATATAAGTTGTACCTTAATTACCATTACACACTTATAGGACTTGTAGAGGGGACCGAGTAAGTAACATTTTGAACAGGAAACCCATATTCAAAAACATATCGTTTCCCTGCTACAAACAAACGCCACCACATGTGATGAACTCTCCTGGGTCTGCTGCGGCAATGAGTAGGGCAGGGTACTTAGTCATTTGACGATTAACACCTGATGTTACATGTCTGCTACTAGACATGATTGCTGCTTTGCATGCCATTCACTTCACAGTGTCCTTGGACTGGAGAAGTGTGAATCATTTCACCTCGCATCTTTGTAGCGCTTGCAGCATCCAACTAATTCTCATGGCAGTAGTGCCTTGCTGTTAAAAATGGTTGGCTACATTTTGCAAAGTATGAGCACAAAGTGAAGCTAAGTGTAATGGGAGGGCTGCTTGTCAGCTGTTTATCAACAGCTTCCGAAAACACATATATCCACCACCATCAGAACTTACTGTGGTGCTGCAAGGTAGCGCCATGCCCCAAGTTTTGAAGAGTTGAAAAGGAAGTGTGAACTAGTAACTGAGGAATAATACACACATTCGTTGAGGATCAACCACTTTCTGGCATGTTATTCATGAACAACAGAACAGCCATATAACACCCAGAGGGAACATGCAGTGAGTTCAGAAGATTTTACACCACGAATCCAATTATATATATGGTTCTTGCACCAATGTGAGAAGGACCGTTTTCCACAGCACATAAAGCAAAATTCATCAAGGAAGATGTTTGCAATTTGTGCATCAGTCATGTTTGTGCTGAGGAAAACCTGTATGCTGCATGCTCCTTGGTATTCAGGAATGAAATGGCATTAATGTGTGGACAAGATTTTTGGATGTCTGGCCATACCTTTTACCACCTCAACTACAGGTGACGCTTACTTTTCCTGCAAGAGATACTTGAGGAGTTCTTAGGAGATGTGCCACCGAACATTCGGAATGACCTGTGATTTCAACACAATGGTGTACCATTCATTTTTCTCTAGTGGTCTGTGGTAATCTCAAAAAATGATTTGAACAAAGATGGATAGGACATGGTAGCCCAATGGAATGGCCTGCACATTCGCTAAAAGAACAGCCCAATTTACAGTGGAATCAGAGGAAGACTCGCAGCAGCAATTGTTGGACTACCAGGTACTGGTGAGCATGTGTATTGACATATAATATGCAGGTACAATGTTTGTATTGAAGAAAGTGGTCGCCACATCGTATATGGATGCAGAAGCAATGCAAAACATACACACTCTGCTCAGCTCTTTGACACAGCAGATGCAGGAGAGTTGTGGTGGTGTTTCACTTGTAAAAAGGAAATGGTATATTTTCTGACATGAGTTCCTATTTAAAAATTTACCTATATGGCACCCACTACAAGCCCTCAAAGGTTGTAATGGGAATTTAGATACACTCTGATAAATCCTAGACCTGACTATTAAAGTATGGAACAGCACAAGAAATCAAAATGCTGATTGAATGTTCCCAACAACCCTGCCCTCAATGCAATCTCTCTGGAATATTCCCAGCTATGACGCAGCACCTACCATACAAAGAATAAAATAAATATAAAACAATAATCAAAACTAACAACTTGCATTTTACAACACAAAAGAAAATTAAAAATACCCCAGATATTTCCCAAATGGAAGACATACTGTGTATAAAATTGCCTAAATACTAATACAATAAGCAGTTGCTTGCAGGGAGAGGTACTTGACAGACATGTATTCTTTCACATACACATGGTAGTAGCAAATAGAATGGTCGTAAGTGGGCAAGTTTATCAGGCAAGTACAATAAGAGTATAACCTTACCTTCTTTGTTTTAACCTTAGGGGGAGGACTATTTTCAAACACCAGCTTCCGATCATCCACATATCCTGCATCCTCAATGCCTTGCTGGAGAAGATTGCGGCAGTATGCATAATCTGGCTTTGTTTCAAATCCAAGGCTTACCACATATTTGAGGTACTGGCTCAACACAGCTACAACACACATACATATTCACAAATAAACATTTATTTACATTTACTTACTATATAATGTAAGTATGAGAGATTTTGGACAAATAAGGACCTTAAAAATAGAGGTTTCTGGAAAGTAGTAAAAGTTAAAATTGAACACATTCAGAGGCAAGAAATTTTTGCTAGAGATAAACATTCATTGGAAATTTATCAGTGAAAAAGCACACACAACTTTCTAAAGATGGATTTGCTTGTGCCAGAATAGGAATTAGGAACCTAAAGGAGCTAAGAAATGGTAGCAGGATGAATTTTTCTCCAATGTGTCAAGATTTAGATAGCAATTTTCAAGAGCAAATTAACTCATGGAGACAACAGGTTTGGCCAAAAAAATCTAATAATTTATAAGGATTATATAAAATATCTTGGTTTTGGGGACAACTTATAGTCACAAGATTAAAAGGAACATTTCAACAACATAAATAAGTTAGACTCTGAAATATAAGCCATAGCCAAGCAGTGACTGATTCACTGTTATTGATTTTGACAAAGTTCAAATTTTAGCAACCTCCAGCAACTATTATTAAGAAAGATTCTCTAAGCAATAGAAATTAGAAAATATAAATATAATTTGCAATTTTTATGAAGAAATCACTCAAATTTCACTAATTTTGTCCCAAAACAAACCAAAACTCTTAAAAACTCTTCAAAAACCCACAGAATTAACAGTGTGGGAAAATATGTTCATAAACAAAAAAAGGAAAATTTAGTTAATTTTGATCTTCCAAACAATAGTAATCTCATCACTAAAGTCATAAAGTTAATTCGAGGGCTCAAAAACATTCACTGTTACTAACAACACAAAAATTTATGATGTGATCTGCAAAAACATAGCTCAACAAATAAATAAAAAGGCCTTTCCATCCTAAAAGCTGGCAAATATCCATTTATTTAAAATGAATATTGGAATACGTAACTGATTTATATAATATGAATATTTATTAATGACCATTTAAATACAAAAAACAAATGTTTCAATCAAAATAAACTTTAAAACATCAATTAACTTATATATTAATTGATATCATTGTATGATTCAGTTGAACTACACACTCTTAAAGCTTCACTACTTTTCATACATTTTCATTTATGAAAAGTAAGTGAAGGTTTAAGAGTGTGCAGTTCAACTGAATCATTCAGTGATATCATGATATCAATTAATATGATTAGCTTCACTGTGCAAGTTCCAATTTACATTTAACTTATATATATTTTAACATTCTAACTTCCTCGGTTAATCAGTAGATTTCTACTGGAATACCTGGAGGACTTTGACTTAGTCCATTCTGATTGCTACTCATAAAATAAAATACAATATAAAACTACCAAACTATTATAATATAATATAGCATTACATTACTCAACTATCTACATACTCACAATATATTTAAAAAATACTCCTCTATAAGCTAGCTCTTACATCACCCCTCTTTTCGTATACAATACATCTTTCTGTACAGTTATTTCCTATTCGTTTTAAAAATAAAACTCCTGTGGGCATCCATGTAAGAGCTATTCTTTTAAATTTTCAAATTGGTCACACATATTTCCCTCTTCCTCAATTACTTTTAAAATAAAATACAATATAAAACTACCAAACTATTATAATATAATATAGCATTACATTACTCAACTATCTACATACTCACAATATATTTAAAAAATACTCCTCTATAAGCTAGCTCTTACATCACCCCTCTTTTCGTATACAATACATCTTTCTGTACAGTTATTTCCTATTCGTTTTAAAAATAAAACTCCTGTGGGCATCCATGTAAGAGCTATTCTTTTAAATTTTCAAATTGGTCACACATATTTCCCTCTTCCTCAATTACTTTTGACTGCTTTATACAAATTAAAGAACTTTTATTCTCAAAACTAGCCCATATATCTTGTTTCTTATATCTTCTACCCTCATTCTCACTTTCTTCCAAAATCCTTTTTCCCAATTAGAAATGAATTGTATAATAATGTTATCAGAGTTTCTCATGACAAAATGCACTAAACTGTAACAAGCATGGCGGATGAAAGCAATGCTGATACTGATAGGGAATGAGCTAAGAGTATCATGTATTAGTGGCAATAAATTTTAATAAGGTTTTATTTAATTTTAAGTTACAATGCACTGTACTTTTGCTTCATTTCATATGTTACATACCTTGCATTCTTTGTGTTATGAGTGACTAGATAGGTTTTTCTCTCTATTTATGCACTGCTGCTATTGTTCGATAATTACAGACTGGAGACTTCAAAACCACTGTACTATCAAGTATTCAATATTACTTGAATATAAATTCAAAACCATCTAGAGTATGTTGGTATGAAAGCTCTGACTTATTTTTTTTCCCTAAATTTGTTTTCTTTGAATAAAATGAGATTTTATTTCTAAAAATTAGAAAAAAGTGCATCTTTTATACAAGTAAATGTAATATATTTTGCTACATTACTATCAAAAACATTAAGAATTAGAAGTTTTGGTAGCAAACAACCATTTTTATTTTTTGCGAATTGTCAACAATCACCTTCACCTAAATGCTGCATACTTATGGGGAGAACAATGAGATAACAGTCTGGAATATTCACTGCTTAATATTTTGGATAAGAGTTCTTACCTGGTGGTTCTGTATTGGGAAAACAACGTCGCATAAGATGGGTAATGTTAGACATGAAGTTCTTCTTTTGCATATGAACATACTCTGGATCTGTCAGATTCTCTTCCCAGGGCAGCTTGCCACAAAGCCATTGCAACATGTTGTAGCCCAGAATCTCCAGGTCCCCTCGTCTGGAGTGTGCTGCAACAATTTTCATCATTTACTAAGGGGCACTGCTGCCTACAATATATATGTCAGTCATAAAAACAGAGCAGCAGAAATTGTGAGTTGCAGGCTTGCTTAAGAACAGCATTCATTTTTCTCATATAGAGGAAAAATAACTTCAGTAAATTTTCAGTATACCTAGTTCTGACAAAAGTCTTTGAGCTTGTTTTTTTGAAATTTGTTTGAAAAAGAAGAAAATGACAACATAGAAATTAACATTTTAGCAAAGAATACTGTTTATTCGATAAGTGTGAAAAATAAAGTTATTCTATGTAGTCTCCTTAGTTTCTGATGCATGCTGGTCTAGGAATCCAATGTTCTATGGTGGCATGCACAACTTACATAGGAATTCATAGATTTTCCAAACTGTGATGAGGGACAGAGAGTACCTGAGTCTATAATTTGTTTCAAAGCTTGTAGTCTGAGGGATTGAGGTCTCAGCTGGAAGAAGGTCATTCATGTGTTGACATGAAGCCAAGTAAATAATTCCTGAGCACATCTTGCCTTGTGTGCAGGAGCCAAATTTTACCAGTAAACCCAGTTTTTACCCTCAAATAGAATATCACGTAAGGGCTGTACTCTCTCTCAGATAAATGAAAAAGTGCTGTACACAGAAAATCTAACTATTTTTCAGCTACCTCTCAGCAACTCATGGGTCCTGCAAGCTAGCAAAATTTATCACACTTGAAGATCCCTCATCTTTTGTGCACAGTGCTGTAATTACTTAAGGTTGAATATTTTTCAGACAAACCTTGTATTGTGCTCTTTCTTGGATAACTCTGGGGCTTATCATTGGTTACCTTCCACAATTAGGGTTTCCTACACCTGGTGCTAACAGGTAGGTGCTTTACAACATTTCCCACCGTATAAAGGGGTAATGATGCAAAGTAAATGTGATATTAATAACTCTGCTGCCTGATTTTCAATAGTCATTAAATAATGTTAACAGTAAATCAAAATTACTTTACATTCCCTACCTGCTAAAACGTAGTTTTTTACATGCAATTTTATTTTAATGCTGCGTCTGACCCAAAATAATCGTTGCATTTCTTTAGAGATGTATTTATTAACAATGAACAAATACAGATACAGTAAAATCTTGATCCCTGTTTCCAGCAGAGTAAGCAAAAAAAACATAAATGGCTTACAATTAGTGCGGGAAGGATCTACTTACTTCCTGCAGAATGCAGAAATATGCTACTATATTAATTTGAAAATATCAAAATAAAGAGGGGGGTCACATCCTTCATCATAGATATCCATGGTCTAAAATGACCTTTAGGTTTTTCATCAAGTATCTTCATGCATTTCATGGGGTACACCATGACTTTGATAACTATAAAACCTTAATGTCCTTTTTGCACCACATGCATACTGTAAGACAAGAAAACGAGATTCTTTGCAAGAGTTCATTCTTTCGCAGCTTTGTCTGTTACCTCTCTTGTTCATGCTTCCCATCCACTGCAAACACATGCTGCTTATTTACTGTCTTCTGCACCCAATTCAGCAATGCCTTGTCGCTACACACATGAGAAAACAACGTAAATCTCGGTACAGTCTGCTTCCAAAATATTGTAGTGTACTTGCTGCAAGTTATTATGCAATGATTCATGATTAAGTACAATTTATTTAATCATGTGAGATAATATGTAGCAAAGTTCTTTTTAACCTTCAAATAAAAAGTACACTCTAAAAGTTTTGAGAATCGATGCAATAAAGATTTAAAAATTTAGATATGATCATTGCATCTTTTCTCCATTGCATTCTATACAATGTTTCATCCGTTCAAATATTTTGTAAGCCATGCTTCTTTGGATAGGGTACAAACATATCTTCGTATATAACTACTGAAGCTTCAGGAGATTAAAATGCTGGCCATAAATTTTTATCATGTTTTGGGGAATAGAAAAAAATTACATGGGGACATATCTGAACTGTTAGGAGAATGGAACAAATATTTGGCTCCTGACTTCTAAACATAGACCTCTAAGTTGGTCTGTTCAGATGCATGTCAACAAATCTTTAGGTTCATGAAATAGCTCCTCCACTTACCTAATGTATATTCTGAACAGAACACCCAAAATGGATAAGAACTCCTAATACTTCACCTAACATTCCAAGCATGTTTCATATGCTCTGTGCATACCTGGTTCATCACTGTCATTTCTAAAGTGAAAATGTCTGTCAAGGAAATGAGACTATTATTTTGGGACAAAGGAGGCAACAGTCATTAACTCATTATTACTACTTAACAGTGCACTGCTTTCCAAACCAAACTATGTAATGAAAAATCCAATAAATTTCAAAACTACAAACTAGTTTTAAAATTAAGGATGTCGCCATTTTGGTTAATACACTAAAACTATCTTACTGCCAAAGGTGGCCAAGGTCATTAAGGCCTCGTGAGATGGAGATGATGGTCTGGGGTTTGAATCTCACCAGGACCATCCTCCCTGACTGAGGTTTTTCCAAGGTTTTCCTCAGTCCTCACAAATGGCAAATGCTGGAGAGGTACCCTAAACGTAGGCCTGGAACATTACCTTCCTTAAAAAATCCTTTTCCAATATATAATTCTCATGTATCATCAGTGTCCACGTCTAGGATGCCTCAGTGGTAAAAATGGGCATTAAACACCAAAAAAACTATCTTGTGGATAATTTTTAAACAAAGTTCACAAAGGCCACTATGAAGCAATAGTTGTTTTAATAGGAATACAAATTTATGAGGAACTTCTAAGCAACATAGATCATGCTTAAAAAATTTTAATACACTATTTTAGGACAAACTGGTTCTAAAATTAAGAACTTGGCTAAGTTTACCTCCAATATGAGCATCCCGACTGGTGTATTCTAAGGTGCCATCATGAGCCCTGCGTTGATCACATCTATACTCCTTATGGGAACCATCTGGTTCTTTATACTTGCAGGCAAGGCCATAGTCAAGAAGGTACACATTGTTTTCTGTGCCTTTGCTGTATCCGATCAATAAATTGGGGCCCTTGATATCTGCATGAATATAGCCATGACTATGAATATACTCCAATATGTCCAACTGCAAACAAAAACTTACATTTTCACACACTGCTATCTGCAACATCTGGCAACAAGATATCAAAGTGAAGTGTCACACATTTTGGAGGAAACAGCTAAACCCCTTATTCCACTATGTGCACTGCTATCTAGTACATTTTATCGCATAATCAGAAAATATATTATATTGAGTTCATATGACATTTCAAGGGTTGTTTCTATTCGCAACATTTGAATTTTTCCTGTTTTATTTGTTTAGTGCATTTATTGCTATTGGTAAAGCTGTGACGTCAGAACAATATGCTACATTTTCTCCTTCTTGCTCAGATTTCAGCTATAAAAGTCAACACACTTTTGGGATATGGGGTACCAGTTTTCAACATATTCATGTCACATTCTAACAATATTTATATTTATCCTTCCTCTAAGTTCAAACTTTTTGCTTGTGATTTATAAATATGAAGCTTCGCCCTCATTGTTTATTATTCCCTCAGCTCATCAGTGATTATTCACTGGAATTTCCTGAAGACTCTGGTTTGGCTACATACAATATTCATAAAGATATACAAATGCAGAAAAACAAACCATTATTTATGAATTGTTAACTGCAATTATCAAAAGATGTGTGTGAAATACATACATCAAAATTGCCTAAGGAACAACACACATTTTGAATAAAATTCTTGATATATTTAAGTAGTGGTAGTACTTCCTTTTCCACATAAGTCTAGTGGTTAGCATTGCTGACTGCTGAAGGCCCAAGTTTGATTCCCAATACCAACTTACAATGTTTAAATATATCATTGCAAGTGTTCATTAACAGATGATTGAGATTTATAATGGAAATATGATGGCCAAAAGTCATATCAATAAGAATCTATGGAAAGCAACTCATCAACAGGAAATGTGAAAGGAAGCAAAATACAGGAAGTGGAAACGAATTGGGTATGTGTTGCTGAGAGAAGATGAAAATAAAGCTAATGATGCTTTTAACTGGAATCCACAAGGAGGAAACAGGAAAATAGGCAGACCTAGAATTACATGGTGCAACACAGCCAAAAGGGAAGCAGAACAAGCTATGAAGAGCTTAAGGAGATCAAGGCTATGGCTAAGAACAGGACACATTGGCATGCTTTCATCAAGGCCCTATGTTACCAGAGAGTAAAAGTATATTTCTTTTTATTTGGCGCTACAGCCCAAGGTAAGTCATGGTCTGCCATGGTTACTTCTGCTTCCTCTACCTCCATCTTAGGAATTCATTTATATAGGGTAATATTTTAGGAGGGTATGTGATCAGCCCACATAATTGATCGCCTATTATGTGGCTTTCATGATCTAAGAACACCACCTTTCCATTAGGCAGCTTCCCAATTGTCCTCATGAGGTTGGGTGGACCCTGTTCCAGACCTCCCTAAAATTTCTAAGTTGGTACTGGAATCAAACCCGGGCGTACTGTTGTGCAGCCAGCAATACTATTAACTAAACCAAGAAGAAAAAGGAAGTACTACTACTTAAATATATCAAGAATTTTATTCAAAATGTGCGTTGTAATTTTGATATGCATACTGCATTTTAGATAACAGCCATGATTTGATACCTCATTGCAATATTTTGCAGATATAAACTATTTACTTGCACTATTTTAATTTGAATCTACTATGAAAACTTTACATCCAAGATAACTTATTTATATCGATTTACATCACAATTATGATCTATGTTATACATCTTACTCTGATGAAACCGCAAGCCTTATAACAAGGTCTTAAGCATCTATTTCAGAAAATAACCTTGACCTTTTTATTTACATATTACAACAATGCCTCTGAGATTACAAATTCAATGTATCCAATTACAAAACAAGGCACTGAGCAAAAGACATGCTAGAGTGATTCATGTAACATAAACTGCACCATTCATGTTACACAAGGTCATGGGATAGCATCATAAACTGCTTTATAAACAACAAAATTATACAAAGAAGGCAGAAGAGTTTAAATTTCCCATCTGGTGCTTACCTTCAAACTGGCATGAAAGTGTCAACGATGAGAGATTTATGTTACAGATGCTAAACTAGTGCTATGACTTACATTAGCAACACTAAGATGTACTATTTGGAAAATTAAAAGTACTTACTATTTGCATGCCAAGACAAAATACAGTCTTTAGGGGGAAGCGCCTTCCATTTTGTAGGAACAATTTGCCAAGATCCTGGCCGAATCTCTTGAGGACTAAAAATCTATATTTCTCTCCTTTATAAACATGTGAGCCACTACCCATGTAAGGTGACATACCAAGATGTTTCAGTCTTTTCCTCTTCTTCCATTCCTCAACTGCAAAAAAAAGGAATGTTACACATACAATAAACAATAAGCACATTAATGTGGCAGAGGAAATGCAGTTATCAATCATGCAGAAAGGAGATGAGTCTCAAAATTCTAACTTTACAGGAGAGAGAAAAAAAAGGTTTTAAAAAGCATATAGATGTATCAGGACTGTTCAATTAATTTTTATACAATATACATTTACTCATCTTCATAATTTTGATAAGTAGCAATAGCAAAAGGAAAAGCAACCATGAGTGTTATAAGAGCATGTTTAGTAAAAATTCCTGATATAAGAGTGAATTGGCTGGAAAGAATATATACAACTACAGTAGAAGCTAAAATATTATATGGGTCAGAAATTTCGGGTGTAGAGGATGCATGGAAAGATGTTGATAAAATAAATAAAAGTTTTTGTAAATTGGATTTAGGTTTACCAACAGTATCCCTAAATGGTATAATACAACTAGAATTAGATAAATATTCCACTATGAAAAAATAATCACAAGAATTGTGAAATATTTATTCACAATTACCGCATCAGAAGAGAGTGATATTATTAAAGAATGTTTTAGTATACAGGAGAAATGTAAGTGGAAAGTATCATGGTATTTCAAAGTGCAGGAGATTTTACAACAGATAGGTTTATGAAAAGTATGGATAAATAGGGAATACGAACAGAGGATTTTGGAAAGAAATAAATCTAAGATTTGAAGATATTGAACAACAAGAAATATTTAGTAGTTTGGTGAAAAGAGTTCATTGAGATTTTATAAGGGAATAAAAATAGTATGGGATAGGGAAAAACATACAGAACAACTGATAAGGCAGGTAGAGAAGCGTTTGCTTGGACTAGAATTGGAGTTATGAATGTAAAAGGATTAGGATATGATAAAGGAATAGGAAATTGTTTAATGTGTGGATAAAACAGTAAAGATTTTCATTGTTTGTTATATTGTAACCAAACAAAGTTATGGAGAGAAAAGATTTGGAATAAAAAATGAGAAAATTTAAATTGGGAAATTTTAAATAGGAAGATTTTAATGTAAAAGGAGAGAAAGATATGAAAATGATAAGGTACTATTTAGGTAAAGTTAGAGAAAAATGGATGAGGATGATGGAAGGAAATGTAGAAAGAAATGTAACTTTAGAAGTATAACAATTGAAGGATATTACAGAGATGATGGTCACAAATGCACTAATAACCTGGAGTTGTGTGCATTGGATCCAGAATATTAACAGCAACTTAGCAAAATTAATAATTATATTGAATTAATGTAAAAATGGAAATATATAATTTAACTGTAATGTTGTTGTATTTGTTAGAAACAAATTCATATTCAAGGGAGGAAGAAAAGAAACCACAATTTTGATGGTCTTTCTCACTAGTCCCATTGGATGCAATGCACTAATGTACATTATGCTCGCAAACAATATATTGTAAAGTTAAATATTAGCATGGGAAATTCGGCTTGTAAAAAAGTATGTTCATTCTTTATTGAACAATATTAATTTTTTTATATAGAATGTCATTAGCTGTAAAAGAATACCAGAATCACAAGACAAACATAATTTTTGATCTGTAATAATATTTTCAAAAATATACTTTAATGACCTCTAGACTCATGACCCTTTCTGCAATTAATGAGTGATTCTTAAACATAAGCACATTCAGGTGTCATAAAAATTGTTTATTTTCTTTAAAATTATATTGTATTTAGAAAAAAATCTATGTTATAGTAATCCATGATATAATATTGCAATTCTTTATGAGGAAATAACTAAAATTTCACCAATTTTGTTCCACTTGCTTGTACATGTTTCAAAAGCTGTTGCCTTCATCAACAGCATGATTCTACTGTTAGCCTCCCAGTGTAGTATTAAATGTCACTCTGTAGATTTTACAAATTTAGTGATGATACTATTAAGTAAAAATTGTACTTACGAAGCTGTAGACAATGGAGTGGTAATATATGTTACATTAATGCTTTCAGTTGTTAACTAACTCCACTTACTTATTTAAAACTTTGGACTAGTTTCGGGAGAGGTTCCTCCCATCATCGGCTGCTGTTGACTGAGTGCCGTTGTTCGAAACGGGGGATGGACGCCCGTTCGCCCCTGTGGTGGTATCTCGTGGCTCTAATAGAAACTTGCTGAGTTCATCCAGCGGTGGAAAATCAAAATTCATTAAGTTGTTCTTATTTTTTAAAATGAAGATTCTCTCCCATGTGGATAGTTCTATTGGTTTGCGAAGTTGTTTCAATAATTTAATTTCTGGTTTTATTTCATGATTTTTGTACCAAAAATGAGCTGCTATTGCTGATTTGTCTGTCTGTTTCAATCTAATGTTCCTAAAATGTTCTTTTCTTCGAATTTCTAAATTTCTTTTTGTTTTCCCAATGTAGCTCTGTTCACAATCTGCACATTTAATCTCATATATTCCTGATTTTTGTTCTGTGGGAATGGTATCTTTCATTGTGCAGTCTACTAAATTTTTTATATTGTATTTGTTCTTTGGGGCTAACATAATTCCATGCTCTTTGAATATCTTCTTAAATTTGTTGTGGTAAGTTGGGTGGTATGTGAAACTTTTGAATTTATATCTGTCTTGGGTGTTTTTAAGTGTGGAGACTTCCTTAATCGATTTTTGTCTTTTAGCTTTTTTGATGATTTTTGTTATTGAGTCTGTGTTGAAACCATTAGTTATAGCCGTCTTCATTATATGTTGGTGTTCCATTTTGTACTCGGTTTCAGTCAATGGGATGTTGATTAGTCTGTGTGCTAAACTGTGAAACACTGCATATTTATGAGGGGTGGGGTTATAGCTATCATTTTTTATGTAATTTTCTGTGTGTGTTTGTTATAACCCCACCCCTCATAAATATGCAGTGTTTCACAGTTTAGCACACAGACTAATCAACATCCCATTGACTGAAACCGAGTACAAAATGGAACACCAACATATAATGAAGACGGCTATAACTAATGGTTTCAACACAGACTCAATAACAAAAATCATCAAAAAAGCTAAAAGACAAAAATCGATTAAGGAAGTCTCCACACTTAAAAACACCCAAGACAGATATAAATTCAAAAGTTTCACATACCACCCAACTTACCACAACAAATTTAAGAAGATATTCAAAGAGCATGGAATTATGTTAGCCCCAAAGAACAAATACAATATAAAAAATTTAGTAGACTGCACAGTGAAAGATACCATTCCCACAGAACAAAAATCAGGAATATATGAGATTAAATGTGCAGATTGTGAACAGAGCTACATTGGGAAAACAAAAAGAAATTTAGAAATTCGAAGAAAAGAACATTTTAGGAACATTAGATTGAAACAGACAGACAAATCAGCAATAGCAGCTCATTTTTGGAACAAAAATCATGAAATAAAACCAGAAATTAAATTATTGAAACAACTTCGCAAACCAATAGAACTATCCACATGGGAGAGAATCTTCATTTTAAAAAATAAGAACAACTTAATGAATTTTGATTTTCCACCGCTGGATGAACTCAGCAAGTTTCTATTAGAGCCACGAGATACCACCACAGGGGCGAACGGGCGTCCATCCCCCGTTTCGAACAACGGCACTCAGTCAACAGCAGCCGATGATGGGAGGAACCTCTCCCGAAACTAGTCCAAAGTTTTAAATAAGTAAGTGGAGTTAGTGTTAACAACTGAAAGCATTAATGTAACAGATGATACTATTATTTGCAAGATTAAAAATTAACTAAATTTTCCCTTTTTTTTGTTTATGAATATATTTTCCCATACTATTAATTCCACAGATTTATGAAGAGCTTTTACGAGTTTTGGTTCAATTGGTATTTTTTCCCTTCCCCCCCTTTTTTCCTCTCCCAGAAATGGTTTGCTATCGTTTATTATTTCTCATGTTTTCCTTACACCGTAGTGTAATGTTTCTTTTCATTTTGCCTATATATTTCATTTTGCAGTCTTTGCAACCGATTTCTTAAATGCCTGAATGCCCGACTGTTTTTCTGACAGAATTTTATCTTTCGTGTTCGTTTTCAGGAGGTTTTCTTAAAGTGCATGTTAACCAGAGCCAAAATAATGTTTGCATCTTTAAAAATATTCTGGAATTTTTGGTGTGCCCATGGATGAAATGTGAATTTCTCATACATACAATCTCTTTTGTAGCCCTTTTATTTGTTTTTGCTTTTTGAAAACAAACAATTGCAGTTTAAAAACCCTCCAAAAATGAACACAAGAGATAAAATTCTGCCAAGAAAATAATCTGGCATTTAAAAAAATCAGTTACAAAGACTGTAATATAAAATATTTAGGCAAAATGAAAAGAAACATTACCCTACCATTTAAGGAACACATGAGAAATGTAAAATATAAACACATAGAGAAATCAGTGTTGGCATATCATTTTTGGCACCCAAAAATAAATAAATAACCCAAAATGAACTAAAACTCTCTTAATACCATGCAGGGAAGTGGACAGTGGAACCATGCTGATGATGAAGCCAACAGCCTTCGAAACATGTCAAAGTATGTGGAACAAAATTACTGAAATTGAATAATTTCCTCATAAAGGATTACAATATTATACTTTACTGTGAAACTTCCTATTATTTAAAAGTACCTTAATTCATGATATGTTTGCAGATTGCAAATTATGTTTTAATAAATCAATTTTGCATCATGCATTTTATTTTTAAGAATTTTATCTACTATCAGCAACAATAATCTCTTGTGCGTTGAACTATTTAAAATATTCATCTTAGCTTCACTTACTCAAGGTTTGATCAGGACATGTTTAGTGGATCTTTTCCTGTACTGCCAATTTTCTATTTGCTTTATGTTTCTCAAATTTTCTTTGAACCTGATAACTTTATTTTTTTTTTTCTACATAGATCTTTTTCATAATCCTGACAATATGATAAATCCCAGGTTTTTCTCCTTTAGCATAAAATATGCATTGTTTAATTTTAAGAGATTGTAACACTGTATCATGTACACGATATATGGGAGCAGTATGAATAGCACTTTACCTAACAATGTAGTAATGAAAAAAGTTCTTTTACACTAGCCATATGTAGGACATGAGTTGGAAATGAAGAATCAGACTTGAAAAATTCAGGTCACAGCCAGGACTCAAACCACCGATCTTCAGCTTTCCATGCTGATGCTCTAACCAATTGAACTATCACTCATTAACTAAGGCCCTATATAGTTGGTAAACTAGGCCTGATTCATAAGACTCGTAGCATTATGACTCGCCTCTTAAGGAATAAATCTCTTCTAGAAGAGAAACCTTAGGAAGGCCTCCAGGGTATATAGAATCAGATGAGCGTGGTTTGTGGTTCTGTGCTTGGAGAAAGAGACTACCTCAGATGGTTAGAGCACCAGCTCAGAAAGCTGATTATCCATACTTTGAATTCCTGTTGTGACCGATTTTTTCATTCTCCATTTTCAATAAAGAAAGTAGGTTTTAACATTATTTTTAAATCTAATAGCCATTGTCGAGAAATTTATTCCAGCAATGCCACTATTAAGTCTTTTAAGTGGTTTTTCATAAAGTCTGTAAATAAAATAATCTCTACAACTGCAATTTCCTCTTGTTTTGATAAAAAAAAAAGCTGATCAATAAAAAACAGTTTGAGCTTTAGAAATCAGAGGGAGGAAAATCTGTGAAGGATGCTCCAATACTTCATATTTAAACTCTCAATTTTCCTATCACTATAAATTGTATAAGCTTGTGCACTGTCTTAATAAAAAATTTTTTTCTTCTGCAAATCAGGTTTTTTCTTACAAATTGTTTCACCTCGATAATATAAAATAATTAAATAGTAATCTCTGATTATGATTGATTCTTCTGAAGATAATTAGTAAGATGCTTTTAGTGTCCCAAACGAGTATGTCATAACCTTTCCTATAGGAGGCCTATGGAAAGTTTGCTTTTACACACAACAGAGCTCAAAAATGATTTCAAATAATTGATATTATTGTATCAATTAGTTGAACTACAATAATATCAATTATATGATTGGCTTTACTGTGCAAGTTCCAATTAACATTTTAATAATTTCAAATGTTTAAAAGAGGGAAGGTAATCAATTTCAAAGGAAGGTGGATCCAGCACTCCATTTTCTACTCTAATGGAAGAAAACATTAACACCACTGCTGTCATTCTGAGGGACAATGACAGGCAAATAATATTAAGAATATTTTCATAAATTCTGAAAATTTCACTGAATGCCACTAGATATGTTGGTAACTAAAAAGTTTCACATGAGACGTGCCCAGTGGTTCCAAGACTGGAAAATAGTACAACTGGACAAAAGGCTGTTTGTGTGCAGTTAAAGATGATGTTACAGGAAGATACAGAGATTATTTCAAAGGTAATCACTATTGATGAAACTTGGTTACATCATTTCAATTCTGAGTGCAAACAGCAAAGCTCTGTTGGAAATCTCCATCTTGTTGCTTCTGCGAGGAAAGTTATGACCATCTCATTTTTCGATATTCAAGGAATGGTTTACCAGCATGTATATTTGCACACAAACTGTAACTGGGCAATACTACAAAGATGATCTGAAAACTTTGTAAGACCATATCACATGCAAAAGGCCACATTTCTGGGCAAAAGCTGGATGCTGCACAATGTTAATGCACTGTTGCACATTGCAAATATTATTGCTGAATATTTTACAAAAATAAACATGAAGTGTATCTTTCACCCTTTCTATAATCCATATTTAGTTTGTCCTTTTCCTTTCTCCAAATTGAAGAAACACCATCAGAAGCAGTGGTGAAGGCTGCAGAGGCAATTCTGAAGAATCTGTCAAAAAATTATTTCTAGTATGTCTTTAAAGAATGGCAGAAATACAGTATAAATGCATTGCATCCAAATGAGAAAAATCATTACAATTATAAGAATGAGTAAAGGTTTGTTGTTAAAAAAATTATAATTCTTTATTGAACAGCTCTCATTAATGGTTAAAACCAACTGCATCCTAATATATGACTGGCTGAGTGATAACCGATCAACTATCATTAAATATGTCATTACTGCCCTTTTAAATAAAGTAAATTTTCAGTTGCTTTAATTTGAAGTGGTAATTTGTTGTATAGTTTGATAAACGGTTTGAGTTGCACTATTTTCATATGCTTTGGTGTTGGTTTTCATTATATGAACATCTGCTTTTCTTCTTGTATTGTATTGATGTATTACTTCATTTGTTATAGGTGATTCTTTCGCTACAAGCTTGTTTTTTATAAATAATGTGCCTCATATAAGTATATGTAGGGGAGCGACAAGATTCTCCATTTTAAGAAAATTAGTTTGCAAGAAGACTTCTGATTCTGCACCAACTGGATGATTTTTTTTCTACATTACAAATACTTTCTTGAATGGGGCAGAGTAACAAGATGCCATACTTTAGTGAAGCAAAATAAACACTTGTGTATCAAGATTTACAATGTTTGCTAAATTCCTGAACAGATATCCATTTACATGAGATTTTTTCATTAAATTTTCAGTGTACTTATCCCAACTTAGGACATTTTCCATTATAAATGCAAGAAATTGAATACTACTTGCAATTTCAATAAATATTAATTAATCTTGTAATGCTTTAGCACTTTCCGAGAGATGTAGACCTGAAAAAAAACTAAATTGGAAACAGTGACTTGTTTTACCGTAGGAAGTTCTTACTCTGATAACTCTTTTTATTTATATCTCAAAATGTACATTATTTGCATTGGAAAATGTCTAAACAACATACCACAAAGTTCCTACTTTATCATCATAAACTCTTAATTTTGTGGCTCTTTTTAAAACTAACTAAAGCAACATTTAAAACAGCTGGGATATAAAAGAACCATGCAATATGTTCAACCACCCCCCCTCCCCACAAAAGAGAGGACAGAAAAAATAAGGAAATGCAGTGATATCATTACTTGCACTCTAAAAAGTGTCATTATCTGAGCAGAAAAATGCAATTAATAAAGGTAATAAAATAAATATAATAAAGAAAAGTAATGTTAATACACTTAAAATATAGTAGCAAGGAATAATAAAGCATTGCAAAGGACAATGGTAAAGTAACTGCCATTGCCTAGAAGAAAAATAAAGCTGGAAAATGCATATTTTCACTATTTGCTATGGTAAATATTGAAATTATTTTAATGAATCATGCATTACCCACACCCTTGCTTGTTACCTAACATTTGTCATAAACCAATAAAATAAAAAAATCTGTAAACTCATTGACGATGGCTAAGGATGAAGATGAAGTGTCTTTGAAACCAGTTCCTGTACTCCAAAAAGTAAGTGAAGTATTAAGAGTGTGTAGATGACATATTTAATGATTTTATCATTTAATGAGCTTCACTGTATTAGTTCCATATAGAATTTTTTATAATTCAATAATTATATTTCTGCGTTTGTTGGTCATACATTGAACTGGCAGCACTTCTTTAGCCATAAATCCAAGGTCAAAGTTTACTTCTGGTGCATAATTTTTAACACAGCCAAGTAGCAACACTACGTATTGTATGCATTAAAATAAATGATAAGCCAGCAGTAAACTTTGGTACACTTATGCTCACTGTCACTTCATTCTGAGACATGGAATCATTTTTAGGGGGTAAATCCATAAATAGTAAAGTGTTTTCATTCTGCAAATAGGAGCATTAAGAAATCATATATGATGCTGCAATTTCACAATCTTTTATGCTCCTAATCAAGAACCTTACTCTTACCAATGAATACATATATGCACTAATGTGTTACCTAGTTGATCATTTTATTAGTTTTAAATATAGCATAGAAGAAACATATATGCAGATGCAAGGCCCAAGTACTGCCACCTACTTTTAGTTTTCAAATTATCTTGATAACACTGTTATTTTGCAACTATTCACCTAACTGCATCCACCATCATTTTATTTAGAATGCCTTTTAACAGTGTAATTAGTATATTTGGTCCAATTTTGGCCCTGGAATTTCAATAAATCTTTTTATATTCTGAATATGTTTACAATGGCTATGCATTCATTAGCAGCTCCTTTCTGCAACAAGGAGAGCAAGGCAACAACTGTTGGAGAAAGGAGCTCAGGTTGATGCAAGTGCCCATATTCGGAATATAAAAAGTTAAATTAAGTTAACATAAAAAATCTAACCAAAACATAGCTATATCCACCACATTCAGTTCATGACATCTAGGTTCACGGACAAGTAATTTCAGTATTTTTTAAATATTCATAGAGCAATTGCAAAGACACATTAGGCTAAATAATCCATGTACCACACATAATGAACTTTGTAAAAGAAGGCAATATTCTTGTATCATGGAGGAGAAATAAATGTCCAATTTCATCTAGTGAGTGTCACAGAAACTAGACATGTGACGGATGTTCTGAACCAAATATAGAGCGCAGCTGCATTATATGTTCATGTAGTTTCCTCTCCTATTTATTTTCTTTCCTCCATTAATCTAGTTTTAATGGGATTCCAGGTAATCATACCAACATTTTGCATAAGAATAAATTAAGTTCATTTCCAGACATTACAGATGATTTTGTAAAAAGCTTCCTTTGCCTCAACAAGACCTTCAATTTAATAACCAAAGGTAGAGAGCAACTGGTGGACATCAATACTGATAAGGTGGTGATGTTTATATTTTTTAATTTTTAAGCTGTTTACAATGAAGTTATAATATATTAATTTATATAATGCAGGTAAATTTCTTACACACTTCACTTACTGTATTTAAGTTAGGACATGTTTCCAAAACTATGGTTCCCAAAACATGTCCTAACTCAAATGATGTTAAAATATATCTTTTAAAAAAGAAATTATTTTAAAAAAAAATATATATATGTGGAACTAACAGAGTGAAGTCAAGTCATGTGAATAAATTCATGTGATATATGTCGTACTAAACACTTTTATTGCTTCACTTGCGTGATATTTGGAACCAGTTTCGAAGACCTTTGCCTTCATCTTCGGCCAAGGGTACAACTGATTGGAGAACCCAACACTTCATCTCTACAGAGCCGTTGGATTCTCCAATCAGTCATACCCTTGGCCAAAGATGAAGACAAAGGTCTTCGAAATCAGTTCCAAATATCACACAAGTAAGTGAAGCAATAAGAGTGTTTATAAGATATATATCAAATGATGTTTAGTTCAGCAATGGTTCAAAGACAGTTGAAGGAATTGAAGTTGGAATCTATGAAGTTCAGTCTAAAGTGAAAAAGTGGTATCCATTAGGGAAATCAGTCACAGTTTATCAGGAGAAATATATATGTACTATCTAGGTGTGCTTGAAAAAGAGCAAGTGCAGGTACTACAGGAACTATGGTACCTAGATTTACTCCGAGAGTCAGATTGGAAAACAGTATCTGCTCATTTAGAGTTATTAATGATGCAAACCTCTGTATAATGGTGGAGACACTTCAACAATAATCGTGAAATAGTGTCTTCAGTGCAAATGATGTTAACAGTAAATTCAACATTTTTTACAAATTTTTAAATTGCATTTTGAAGCACATTTCTCACTAAAAATTAAAGAAAGAACTTATAATATGAGCAGGGAATGGTTAACCCCAGGAATTAAAATAGTTTATCAACATTTTTTACACATTTTTAAATTGCATTTTGAAGCATATTTCCCACTAAAAATTAAAGAAAGAACTTATAATATGAGCAGGGAATGGTTAACCCAAGGAATTAAAAAATCTTATCAACGTAAAAGACAATTATATAATGAGCTAAAGCTCAGTAATGACCCTAAATTAAAAATACATTTTTAAAAAGTATTGTAAGATACTTAGGAAAGTCATAAAAGCAGCAAAAGGTCTCCATTATCAAACACTGATCAGTCAGTAAAAAAACAAAATAAAAACTACTTGGAATGTAATAAACAAGAAACATGCAAAAATTTGCAACAAGATTATGAAATAATCTTAAGCATTAACAATCAAGAGATACAACACCTGCAGATATAGCAAATATGTTTAATGACTTTCTTAATGTAACAAAAAATATGAATTTATACTCTGGTGATAAAAGAGAGGCATTGAAGATTTTACAATTATCAATTCTCAGTCAAAATAATGAATTCATACCATGCATCACTACTCCACTAAAAATTAGTAATATCATTAGAAAACTAAAATCAATAACTCTTCTGGCTTTGATGAGATTAACAGCAAAGTCATAAAGGCCTGTGCAAAGGAAATTAGTACCCCTCTTAATTACTTGTGTAATGAGTCTTTGACATTGGGCACATTTCCTGAGAGGCTAAAATATTCAATAGTGAAGCCTCTGTAAAAAGGGAGAAAAGATAAAGTCTCTAATTATAGACTTATATCATTTTCTAAGGTGTTTGAGAAAGTAATGTACAATAGGTTTTACCATTACCTTGAAAGTAACAATATTCTAGTTATATAAACAATGTAATGTAATTGAATATTCTAGTTAATGATCAGTTTGGCCTTAGAAAAGGAATTTCAACAGAAAATGCAATCTATAAACTCAATAATGAAATTAATTGATATCATTGTATGATTTAGTTGAACTATACACTCTTAAAGCTTCACTTACTTTTCATAAATGTATGGAACCGTTTCAAGAACATTTAGTTCCCATCTTCAGTCAGGCTAAAGTTCAACTATCGGATCATTAATTTAGCTGTGGGAATGTGTATTCTGCTCTGGTGGCAGTGTGATAAACTTGCAGTTTATGTTTTCATCTCCGGCAATGTCAAAGTTCATTAGACTGTCTTTGTATTTGTAGATTTTTTACAGGTTGCTAGTTCTGTAGGTCCTTGTACTGATTTTAATAATTTTGCTTTATTTATTATGTCATGAATTTGTGTCCAAAAATGATATGCTACTGCTGATTTCTCCATTTGTTTGTACTTTATGTTCCTGAAATGTTCCTTTAACCGTGTGCCTATGTTTCTCTATGTTTTTCCAAAGTAGATTTTTTCACATTCTGCAGAATTTATTTTGTAAATACCTGCTTTTTCCTCTTGTGGCATACTGTCATTAACATCATTTATCAGTAAGTTTTTAACATTAAATCTATTAATCGGTGCCAACCTGATATTAAAATCTTTAAGAATATTCTGAAAATTTTTTGTAGCCCATGGATATGTGAACTTTTTAAAAATTAGCTTATCTTTTCTTGCTGAAAGTGCATAGCTTTTCCATACTTATTTAAGGTATGGTACAGATATGTAGACAATATATTTGCCATAGTTAACAAAAAACTCATTGATGATGCCTTAAAACTTTTGAATATACAAGATAGAAACATATCATTTACATACGAAATAGAAACAGATAACATGTTGCCATTCCTAGATATTAAAATAATGAAATGTCCAGAAAATCTTGAATTTGGAATATACAGAAAGAATACACACGCAGATAATCACATCAAAGCTGACAGTTTTAACCCCCACAGCACACAAACAAGCAGTTATTAACAGTTTAACACACCAAATAGTTGATCTACAAATTAGAAAAGAAGAATATTTTAAAGAATACAAACAAATAGAAGAAACAGCAGTTAAAAATGGTTTTAAAAAAGAACTAGTACACAAAAAGGAGCAGAAATTCAAGAGACAAAAACATATCAAAGAAACCACACAATATATTAAATTCCTTGGTTTAATAATTGATAACCGTCTGAATTGAAAAAATTACATTGATCTTACCATACCTAAACTTAGCAGTGCATGCTATGTAATATATGCATTAGTAATGTTGAAGTCAATTATGACTGCAAAACTAGTTTATTATGCTTATTTCAATTCAAGACGAAATACAGTCTAATAAATATAACATTTAATTTTGTGATTAAAATCAAAAAATTCAAACAAAAGAAGAGGTTAAAGCAGGTTACAACATTGACAGCAATAAAAGAATCTACCATCCACATGAAATTCACTTATCATCCTTGGCCCTCCAAAAAATACTCAGAGAGTTTGGGATTACTTTGTCCCCAGTAAACAAGTTTAGCCTAAAAAATCTGCTCAATTCTGGTGATAATGATAGAATACTGGAGGAGAAGAAGCCTGGAATATACAAAATCAACAGTTCAGAATGTAACAAAGTATATATTGAAAAAACAAAAAGCAGCATTGGAATCAGGCTGAAGGAACACTGGAGAAACATAAGGTATAATCAGATAGAGAAATCAGCAGTTGCACATCACTTTTGGAAAGATAAACATTTTATAGAAATGGGAGTGAAATTATTGAAATTCATAGATTGACTCATTGAGCTAGGAATATGGGAAAAAATTTATATAAAAAAATATGAGGATAAGGTTATGAACTTTGAGATCCCAACAGAAGAGAAATTAATCCAGAAGATCATAAAATGTCCACGAGAGGTACACCAAGTCCAGCCAACCAACAACGAAGTCGACTCGCAACTGAGGATGCAGGCAAAAGCCTGCGAAACTAGTTTTGCATAATTCAACAGTAAGTGGAGCATATTATCCCTCATGAACTTTTATATAAGAAATAAAGAAAAATTTGTTTTAAATCAAAATATACATGACAAGAATACTAGACAAACAGCAAATCTACATAGATTGGTTTTAACATTTTCCTGCCATTAAAAAGGAATTTATTTTGAATGCATTTTAGCACAAAATGCTCTTCTCTCTAGCTTAAAAGTCTTAATAAACAATGACAATTCCTTAAATCCTCTCTTAGAAAACACCAATGTAAAAAGCTCTAATATTCTGTAAAGGAATATATGAGTGACAATATATTATACTGAATTAAAAACACTGCAAAGAATTTATATCAATGCATATGTAAATATGTATATAGTACAATTTGTATGATTAAGTAACTTGTCTATTTCTGCTTCTCTGTTCTTGTTGTCCGGTTGAGTAGTTCTAGATGTTCTTTTTCATTTTTATTGTAACTATTTATGTAGATGTACACAATATTTTTGTAATTGTAGATTATGTGCTACTGTGGTAATTGTATATGACAAGTTCTATGTTCACAGGTCTCTGTGACTGCTTTGTGAACTCTCTGAATGCTTCAGGAACTGAACTGAACTAAACTAAACTATGAAATCTAAGATTGTAACGAATTGCCCTGAAGTCTTATAGAGACTTGGGGAGGGAGAGGGAACTGTACAAGTCCCTGGTCAATCTGGGGTGGATGGCAATGAAAGACACATTAGCTAAATCAGGCACACAGACCTAATTTGTTGGACCATAAGCACCTTTAAGTATCATCAAATTAACAGTAAGAAGAGGATTACTAGACAGTGTTGGAATAATAAGAGAAACGTGGTATGCTTATAATGTCAATACCAAATTCCATCAGAACTGGTATCCTAAAACTGAACAGGAAGCAGTTAAAAGGATCTAGAATTGATCTTTGAAGGACTCCATGTTTAATTATTCTCCATTCTGATCATTATTTAGATTTTTAAAGGGGGTATTTATCTCTACATTTTGTTTCCTTTTATCAAAGTAGTATGTGAACCATTTTACATGTTAATTTTTTTATTGCATAAAAGCCTAATTTTCCTATCAGAAAGTCATTAACACAGACAAAAACTCCTACATGCACTTTATCATTAAGGCAATTAATAGTTCAGTAGCAACTTTATATATTGAATTTTCTGTTGAAATTTCTTTCCTAAAACTTTATAGATCTTTAATGACAATATTATAATTTCAATAGAGCCTATTATACATTATTTCTCAAACAGCTTTGAATATTTAAATGTAAATTGGAACTTACACAGTGAAGTTAATCATACAATGATATCAAGCTTTGAATATGTTGGATATGGGAATGTGATTGGAAACATTTTCCTTTTCTCCCTTTTAAATGGAGATGTTCCTATAGAGTACTTTAGTCTAATGGAAAATACATCTCTTTCAAAGATTCATATTACAAATGACTAAGGGAAATGCTAAATTCCTTATCATAGAACTTATTAATTTTGCTGTTAATAACCAAAATTATTATTATTATTATTATTATTATTATTGTTGTTGTTGTTGTTGTTGTAGTTTGTTGTTGTATTTTTTTTTTCCTTGATGATATTACTGATTTCTATTGAGGTAGTTAAGCTTTTCAGCTTGGTTTGAATTCGGTGTGTTGACTGGGAAATGATGATTGTAACATTCTTTTTATCACCAATATACAATTGAAAGTGTATGCTTTCAATTATATATTTGGATTCGCTGTACAAGTTCCAATTAGCATTTCTGGTTACCAATATACAAGTTAGATTGTTTGTTACATTAAGGAAGTAATTTAAAATACATTTGACTCATCTGAAAGATGTTCTATTTCTTGGCTATCAATGTTCAAAATTATTGTATTATCTCACTGCAAATTTTGGCAGTTTCTAGCTTTATTATATCCTATGTAGTTTTAATTTTGTTATCTGGTTGACTAATAAGCTTGTGATAATGGAAGTCTTTTGCTGTTTATATGACTTTCCTAGGTAACTTGAATATTAATTCAATTTGGAATCGAACACAGTGAAACAAGCATTAACAATCTCTTTTGAGTTGAAATATTTAGAATACTCTTAATGGTTTCACTTACATGAGATTTATTCAGGACATGTTTCCTGGAACAATTGTCCTGAGTAAATCTTATGTAATTAAAACCATAAAGAGTGTTCTAATATTTTGATTCAGAAGAACATAAGAGTATTTTTAAGTTAGGATCTTCACTGCATTTATGTTCATTATTTAGTTACCTTTTATGTAGACAAGATGTTTTAATTCCTTTGGTTAACCATTCCCTGATCATAATATTATGTTTTCTTTTTCAGATTTTTAGTGGAAAACATACATTAAAATGTTATTTTTAAGTACCTATGTAAAATGTTGTTGAATTTACTGTTTACATCAATTGAACTGTATACATCACTCCATAAATCTTGTTGAAGTGCTTTAACTATTTTATTTAAGTTTTCTTCATTAATATTACAACTTTTATATATCTTTCAGACACTTTGAGTTTTATTTTAAAGTTCTTTTTAACTATTACTTGTGTATTGTGGTTGAAGAGATCAATGATTAACAGTAACACAGAATATGAAATATAATTAAATTCAAAACAGGCAAAACAAATACAGTTAATAAAAATCTTCCATAATATTGATAATGTTATGGTTTCACTATATATGTGACATTGCTAATGTAGGGAATAATGTAAATATAGATGCTTTAGATTTTCTTAAAAAAAAGCAAGACCAAAATTACATTCTATACTTGAATTAAATCCCTCTACTCATTTGGATGAAATAAAATAAGCAGCAAAATATAATATGTTGTTAATCAGAAATAAGTGGACTATTAACGATACAATAAGCCATTTATTCACAGCAGGTATGTTCCCTAAAGGCTGAAGCAAGATGCATTAAGCAGATATATACGAAGAGTGATTAGAAACCTAATTTCAAATGAGAGGCCTATTTCATTTGTAAATTCAATCTCACAAATGTTCAAAAAAAGTATAGCTGTATTACAGATTATCTTTACCCAAATAATATCCTTACCATATAATTTTGGCTTCAGAATAGGAGTGTCAGTTGTCAATGATACATCTAAACTTTCTTAAATATTAATTATTCTAAATAATAGGAAACTAGCATTAGGGATATTTTATGATTTTGCCCGAAGTATTTGATAGTATAAACCATGAAAAACTGCTGGAAAAATTAAATTTATATCGCCCAGATAACTTTACTTAAATGGTTTGCTTCCTACAGCAAATAGAACCCAAAAACTGTAATTAATCACCATAAATCAATACCAGGTTAATAAAATATGAATTTCCACAGGAATCGCTATTGGTCCCTTGCTCTTTCTGATTTTCATTAATGACTTACCATAGTCTTAGCAAGAGCTCTAAAGATGATAATAGTTAATTTACATCAGGAAAATATCTGAATGGTTGTTAAGTAATACATTAATGTATTTGAGGAACTAAATGCATGGTTTAAGGCTAACAAACTAACAATGTTAAATTATGATAAAACAAAATTTATTCAATTCAGAGCTAAGAATAAAAATGTTCCAGACTTGAGCATTAAATATTTTCAGAAATAAATAATATCATTGTAAATTCAGATAAATTGTCATGTTCTATCTGAACATGATGCTCAAGTAATAATTTCATATTCATATTCAATTCATTGCATATCCACCAGAAGTCAATAGATACAATACAATAGCTTCCATGGGACCAACATGAGCAGCAAAAAACAGTGATCAAATAGTTAAAAAGGACTCTTATAATAAAACTCAAACAATGTTTTAAATATACTAATAATGATAAATTCTATATTCTGTAGCTTTGTTCAATACGAGATCAACAAAACAAGTTTGTCATATCTTATTGTTATATGATCCATTTAAAAGTACTATTAATGTTCACTAAAACATGAAAATAATGGGACAAAACTGGAGAAATCTATTATCCACTACATATGCTATGCGAGTACTCACTCATTTCTGGTTTTGCCACTCTGAGATAGAAGTTCATTTCCACAAAAAGCGGGCCATTCTTATGTGGTTCTATTTTTATTACATGCTGTGCATCTTGACCAACAGTTTTACAAGGAACTTTGGATGCTGAAACAAGAAAATGTATTTCATTTAACCCTGAATGTGAAACAATTAAATCCTCAAAGCATAAAAATCCCAGTAGCTACTGTTAAATCACTTACCTAGGTAGATCTCGCCAAAGCCTCCAACACCAACTGACCGCCCAAGCTTCCACTGGTTTTCTGTTATATCAGACAAAATTTCACCTTCACGTATAGGGTCCGGTAAACGATTCCCATTTGCAGCTACTCTCTTTTTTGGCTGGTCTTCTGCTGCCACTACAGCAGGTTCTGCAACTCGGCGAGGCATCACTAGTTTGCCTGCCACAATATATGCTATTTTTGTTCCGATATTGCCACAATTTTATGATGGGCGATCACACATGTAAACTTTGTTTCTTATTAGCAGAAATGCAAACATTAATTGCAACTCATTTATAGGGTTTCACTATTGCAAATTTACCAGTAGCCATTGCAAAGAACCACTAATATTTGTAGTGCTACACTTTTAATATTTAGCCGTCTTCTCAATGCATCTTTTGGATCCACAATTTGGTCAGATGGGTTCACTATGGTTTGTCCTTTTTCAATCACAGACTCAGAGTTTAGACCTGTCAAAACATTGCCTGCATACCTTTAAACACCATCTGTTACCTGCAAAAGAGAACAATAGACCGTATACATTAATGGGGATTCTACTTCATATTCAAACACGGCTTTAAACTTCTTTTAATTAGCATTTAAACCACAATTCTTGACTTACCGCTGCCGACAATTTAACTTTTTTTCCCCCCACTGTTAAAAGCTTTCTAGGAAGAACGCAGCCTAGCGGCGGTACAAAGATGACACATTGACGAGAGAAAGTTGCACAATTCACCAACCTCGCCTCTAAACGTTGCTTTTGATCTATGTAACGAAATTTCAGAAATAGTCTCACTACTTTTGCGACAAATTTGCTTCCACAAACTGATGCACTTGCTCCACCAGTTGGCTACGTTCTAAACAAATGTAATTCATTACTTATCGATTAGATTGTCTCGCCCTCAACAGCAGCGGTTTGCCATCTGTTGAGTTAATGACGTCACGCTCAGCACTAGTTGTACGGTAGTGAGTTGAAATACCCATGGAAAATAACGCTGTTGATTTTCATTAAAATTAGAACAATAATTCAAATTCTAATTCTAAAGCAGAACTGCACACAAATAATTGACCTAAATGGAATGTTTTCTTAAGTAGGTATCAATATAAGCATAAAATATACCACTATCATTGTTCAAACAGAATTTTGAAGATAATGAAATGCTATCCTATTTATAAAATTTGTCCTTTCATTTTCATTTGATGGAGCATTTGTAAAGATTTTATAACCGCAGTACTAACGTCCCTTGGTTTATAAAATTAAATAAATGCTTCACAGCTGTATCTAGGACCATATAATTCGGGAAGTAGAGTAGCCATGAGATTGCACACCGCCATATTGAGGTAATTAACACTGCAGTCACGCTTTAACTCAACTTATGATAATAATGAAAACACATAGATAATTGATATTGATTTGAAATTAATTTGCTTTGTCCCTACTAATATATTAGGATGATAGTTTCCGCAATTATAAAAAGGTCATGACTTCTTTGGCATTGATGAATGTGCTAGGATACATAGCATTTCATTCAGTATTATAGAAGATCTTGTCATTTTAACGTATTAAGTTCTTTAGCTCCAATACAAATCACTGTGCATTCAAAAAGTGTCTATACAACGCATTTATATTATCCGAGGCGTCAGAAGTACTAGTGTAATAATACTTTTTAAAAATATTTTACATTGTTGAGCCTAACATAACCCAATTCTTCTGTGTTAAAATTTAAATTTAAAAGTAAGCGTTCTAAATATTTGGTTTATTACCAACGGGAAGACTAAACTAAACAATGTCATGCACATTGTTTTATAACAGTTAATCCTTGCTCCTTGTAATAAATAGGTTTCCTGTTTTAAAGTAATCTATTGTAAAATCCAGTTGCTGATAGTTCCACTATTCCGACTGGTGCGTTACCACAAACTTAGATCACTCGCTTCATCCATGATCAATGAAGAACGTACCGGGACATATCATTTTAACATAGAGTGACTGAAAATGACTTCCCAAAACCATTCTTCTTCACATTCTACCATTAGCGGCCCGAATTCAATTAAGAGGTAGTGCCAGAATTTGATATAAGGATATTGCAACATTATAACCACTAATACAACTATTATAACTAGGCCTTAATAATAATAATAATAATAATAATAATAATAATAATAATAATAATAATAATAATAATAATAATTCACCAAAATGTATGTAACTACAGGAAGTGAGAGATTATGACTAAGCTGTATGGGTAATAAAAGTATAAGCCAATTTTACAAATAACGTTTTTTTCACACGATAGCATTCCCAACGCAGTTAACCTTTCTTCTTACTTGTGTTTCTTAAAAAAAAACAAACAAACAAACAAACAAAACGGCTTTATCCTTTTCAACTTTTCACAATTTTGCTCTGGTTCTGACGTTGATATTGTTATTTTATTAACATTTTCAAAAGTTTTGTTGTTACTGGGAAAACAACACATAACTGATTGTCCTGAATTAAGTACAAAAGGGGTACTTCACCAGAAACTGTCTTTAGTTAGAGCCTTGCGCAACACACTTCCAATTCGCTTTTTAATCTCTTTCCATTCAATAATGGACACATTTTAACCGTATCACTAGGATAATTGAAAGGGAATTTACACTCGTAATTTGCAAATAATTTGGTAGCTGTAAGGTGGTCCGTAAATTGAAACAGGAACTTTATGTCTACGATAATTGTGTCACAAATTTCTAAAACTTTTATTTTTCTGTTGCCAGGAAGAACATCAGTACGCCATCTTTTCGATTATAGTGCATCATTTCTGTATAAAGACTCATTTTCAACTGCTTCTATAATATCATCAATTTCGTCCGTAAAAGCCTCTCAAACTATTTTCAAAATTATATAACTATAAGCTATCAATTTATTTGAATTTTTGCCCATTACTGCTCAAGTTATGCTAATGTAGATTTTGAAATAACATCACGACCTTCTGAATTAAAGAACTTCCAGAAACTTTCCGCCGACTTTCTCTCAAAATAACGTAGCAACAGGACGAATTGAAACTGATAAATATCTGTCGTGTTATCAGCAACAATGGGAATATGACCTACACTGTTTACTACTTTTCGAATTTCTTGTGGTATACTTTTAACATGCAGTTAAGCAAGTCATTATGAATAGTTATGGATGTTCCTTTAACGCTGTTGATTAGCTTAAGTGCCCTTTTAAGCCTTTATCTCAGAACTAAAGTAAACTAATTCACAAAACACGCTTCTATTTTCCAAATTTTTGGATTAGTTGTGCTGTTCTATTAATGCTAACTCTAGTGCCCCACAATGTCCTATACAATTTATAATTAAATTTAATGTGTATCTGTTTTTATCCATTTGCTCGTTGTGTTTGGCATTTTCGAATCTAAAATGTGAATTTAATTGGTTTTCAATATTTGTTTGACCCAACATAGATAAACTGAAAACCTATTTCGTATAAACTTTTCATTTTTCATGACTTTTTATTTTGCCCCACAAGTGTTTCAGATCCGTAACACCCACTTTAGTTCAGCTGTGTTCTCCTCGGAATAGAATACGGGGGAAACAAAATGATGCATTTTTCAGATCACAGCAAACTATTTTTAGAATAAATTTCTGGGTTACATTTTCGAGGCCAATTAAGTTTAACACATTGTTGCTTTTTGTGAATGATTAAATATGTCTTATGCCCCCTAATTCTTTCACATAAAGTTTTTTTCATGTGTTAGAATTGAAAATGGAGTTGGTAATAAAGCACCAACAAAGTTCACTTTTCCACATCGCCAAACACGCACGAGTCATGACAGCATACTTATGTTCACACAACAACTCTCAGAAAACATTTACAATTTAACAAAACAAGTATAGTGAAAAAGAATTTCGACAAAGTAAGGGACTTTAATAATATTATTGTTATAGGTCCTACATACTTTTCACAGAGTGCTTATATGTTCAAAAGATATGACAACGACTGAGTGAAACAGAAGTATCCCACGTCCATGGCTATTTTCTGCCAGGCTTTACATACGCGCTATTTAACAAAAATTCAGTTTCATGAAAATGAGCGCGCACTCAATTGACTTTCTTATAGGATGTAGTGCTCAACACTGTCTACAGTTGCAACCCTCTGGATACAAGATTACAGTGGGCGACACTGAAACATTTTGGCACGTTTCCCTCTGGCTATGGCGCGGTAAACATGAATTCCCCCTTCTCTTTGTGTTGTTATGGTTTAATGATAGTACCATGGCACGATGGTACTATCCCCAAGGCCGCCACTGCATTCTATTCGTTTTATGATATGAAAATGCCAATATTCCAATGTTTCCAAATTTACAAAAGATCGTATTCCTTCTCCTCTGTCTTCTCCTTTCCAATGTCTAGGAAGCCATTGAACAAGATTTTGTAATCTGAAAGCCACAAAAACCACTCATAGGAATAGGCTGAAAGTGGAGATAAAGTAGCATTGATGGCTGCAAAGGAGGGAATGAAAGCCAAGGGAGGATGTGTTTCTTTCAAAACTGGAACAGATCTGATGAGGAACAGTGTATGGCTTCGCTCAGCAACAGGAAACTCAGATTAGGTAGCAATAAATATTTAATTTTGAACATATCCTGTAATATATATGCGTGTGTGGAAAAATAATGTAAAACTATTAACAATGTAACTAAAATAACAATAACTAGAAAAGCAGAAAATGATAAAACACCTAGGAAAAGTCACAGAAGTAATAGCTATAATTCGAACTGCTTGAGTTCTATGGCCAAAGAAGAAATCAAGCAGTTCGAAATATAGCTAATGCATCTGTGACTTTTTCTAAGGCCAAATAAGAACCCAAGCAGTTCGAAATATAGCTAATACATCTGTGAGTTTTTCTAGTGTTTTATCCTTTACTATGGCACTTCGCTGCAATTATTTTTGAAACGGAGGGTATTTTGGAGTAAAATCCGGTAATTTGACGATCTTGGGTGAATAGTTTCATAAATAAGTATTGGCAACATTGTCCATTACAAAGAGGTGCTCGTTCTTGTTTTGTAGTTGTAAAGGGGGTGTGAGAAGGTATGGAACCTCAATGATTAAATCAGCTTTCATCTACTCATAATCAGTACTTTAAGCATTATTTTTTCTTATGTATGTGTGCCGTTTTATCAGTATACCTTTTAATGCATTTATTGTTTTTCTGATGAACAGGAGTTTAAATAGACGGAAGGTGTCATCGTGGTGCATCACCACATCATTCAACTTTAAACATGGTAGGTGAAAACAGGTTGACATAAAATCAAAATATAATCTTGTAGAATGTATCAGTTAATCTGAATATTATAACTGAATTAATAACAAAACCATAGTACGTGAGGTGAGTGCAAAGGGTTTAAACAAGGCTAGAATGTATGATTCATTTGTTATAATAATTTAATTGCAGCCCCGTGAAATCAAGGAGATTAAAGACTTTCTGCTGAAGGCGAGAAGAAAGGATGCAAAATGTAAGTGAAATTAAATATTAAATATCGGCCATTGAGGAAAAGGCGCACAATTATACATGAATATATTTTTATCTAACTAAATGGTTTGGGATATCATTTAAAAACCTGTATTCTTAGTATACCACAGTCAAATTAGTTTCACCATTTAATTTCGTAATTAGAAAACTTCCTTATATATACACCACTCGGTTAATCATGAAATAAACTCCCATATGTATTCATTTCTCAATGACTATTTCCATAATGGACAATAAAGATGTTGAATCTGCATCCTTGAAATGTTTTCAAAATAAGTTTTACGAGGTTACTAAGAAAAAGGCTTTTGAACAGGTTTGGTATTCGATTCCCGCCAGGATAGCCTTCCTAATTGAGGGTTTGTGCAGGCTTTCCTCATTAACAGCACTTGGTAGGAGGTACCTTAAAAGGTCAAGTGCAATAAGATCGTCTTGAGCTAAAAAATGATGAGATCAAGGTTAAACATACCTGAAAAACTCGGTTTTATAGTAAGTAACAACCACGGAAAATGTTTTAGGCAAAAAGCTAAAAACAGGATAATTTTATATTATAAAAGTGCTGCTGGAGCACTATTTTTTTTGTCTTGGCACCGTTATATTAGCTGTTAACTCTCCCTGCTTCGTTAGCTGCAATATTACTTATATAGCCACAGGCTGCTCCTAGTGATTACTCCCCTCCCCCATAGTGGGAATAAGAATGGCGAACATAATGTAGATTCTAGCATAATTTTAGCAGTTTTAGAGCATGGAAAATTTGAAATAGCACAAAAAGCAAATGTAACTGTGAAGTGAGTTAAAATACATACATACTAACCTTAAAGCGAACCTCGGGTAAATCCTAGAAACATGTGGACCCAGTGGTTTGCCATGGCTGACTACAGCCAGATGGCATACGCTCTCCTTTTCATAACTATATATTGGTATCGTAGATATACAGAAAGCAATAGCAAAATTTGTGCTGGAAAGTGGTTACTCACGCGCTTTATATTTTAATTGCTGTGGACAAAAATTTTGTGAAAGTTTTTAGTTTCTGCTGCTTGGCTGCTTGTGCCAGATGCCAGTGGTGTATAATTAAATATATAAAGGAAATTGATGCTAATAAATTAGGGCGCACTTTGCTGGATACCTGTGCAAATACATACTCAAGTGCAATTTCTAACAACCAGAAAGACTTCATCACTTCCTTTTTCATGCTGCAGAGGTTTATCCTGGCCATTCGGGTAATCGACTGTTTTAGAATCTAGAGCATCTATACCTGGGAACCTTGCTTGAAACAGTCTTCAAACTTCATGAGCTGAGTTAATACATGAGGCATAATATACTTTATGGGCTGATTTCATCAACAGATGTTAAAAGTTAACATGCTGTTACACTGCTTTAACATTCAAATTAACAAAAATTCTGTTTCATCAACCAGTGTTGGCTTGAACAACGTATTAAACTTTGTGTTAACATCACCTTTCCTTTGTGTTAAAAGCTTAACTGGTAACGTTTGAAAATGGCAACCACAAATACAACTGTAGATGTCAAAATTCTATATGTTGATATATTAAAGTTGTTTGTAACGGGGAAAGACTGTAAGATATAGTTTGAAATTTTTACACAAAAGAACAATTTTTACAAAGTGCAGAATGTGAAAAAGTCGTCATAGAATTGTAGGTGAAATGCAAGAGAGGATAGAACACATTTGTGCCTCTGCTCCTTTTAATATTCCTTGCATGATATTAATTTATTAATACAAACAAAAGTACATCAGAATGCATTCAGAAGTCTTTTGGTTATGACACTGTCTTCTCAATTGGTGCAGTTTACAATAGTAGGGAACCTTAACAACGTGTTAACTAACATTATATTGGAAAAGCTTGGTTGAACGCAGGAACCTTATATTGTTAAAATATTAACACAATGTTAACAAACAAAATGTTAGTACATTTTTAACATCTGTTGATGAAACCAACATTGGTAAGATGTGTTCCATATATTATACATATACTGGCATCATTAATGATAATTATAAAATATTTAATGCTTGTTATATTGGAAAGCTAGGGAAAAGTGATAAATATCAGCATCCCCAGTGGCCACTAGCAACCAACCAACTAAAATTCTCTTTAAATATTGTACTTACGAAGCTGTTGACAATGGAGTGGCAATATAACCTAAACTTAGGTATTCATTTTTAACACTAAATTCCATTCACTTACACAAAAGATTCTCCCAAAACGCGTCTTACTTTTGTGTAAGTGAATGGAGTTTAGTGTAAAAAATGAATATCCAAGTTTAGGTTAAAATTCTCTTTGTTACCCAAATTGTTTTCATAAACATGTAAACTTCAAAACAAAAGTAAACCTAAGCTCACTCGTGACCCCCCCCCCTTTTTTTGTTTCTTTCCCTGTAAAATGATTGAATATGCAAGATTATGGAAGACTAATCCTTTCTGTAATACTAGTAATACTTTTTACACATAAACCCAAGGTGGAGGCATTTCATTGGAGCAGCCCTCATTTAACAATAATTACATTTTTTGGTACAGAAATTCCAACATTATCTAATTGTGGTCTGGTTTACAGCTGTTAAAATAAAGAAGAATGCAGAAAATGTGAAATTCAAGGTCCGATGCTCAAGATTCCTGTACACATTGGTAATCACAGACAAAGAGAAGGCAGAAAAGCTGAAACAATCACTTCCTCCAGGTAATAACTGGTTTTATTTCTGAGATTTGGTTATGAGATGAATACACTACATGCTAAGATGTAATGTATTTTTTGAGAATTTATGCCTACAAAAAGTATTTGAAATTGACCGAACTTTAGTGAGCCAAAACTAAGTAAAAATCATGGTTAAATCCTGGAATGCAATAAATATTTAAGACAGAATAGTTTAGACTTTAAACAATGTGTTCACATTTTTTTTAATATATAAATTTTAAGATGACATGTCAGAGAAATTTCTCAGCTGTGCATTCATGCTACAGTGCTTTCTTCTTTTCATTATGCACTTTAGTTATTTAAACATTTTCAAGCATGATTATTGAGCACAACATAAATTTATGCATTTTCTACACTATTAATGTGTTAAATAAATATGCAAGTTAGAATAGCTCTGAGAAAACAAACTCCAGAATACACGATTAAAAATATTTATTGCACAATTTATGCCAGAAAACACCAATATCTGTTTTAAATAGCTGGTAAAACAATTCCTGCACATTCATTATTAGGAATACCGCATGTTCAGTGCTCTATTTGTCCATTATGTTTTACTTCAGTTAGATCCTCTTGGGAATTTCCCCATGCATGCCCATTATGAAATTGTTAAATAGCTAATTCTATCTGGTACTGCATATGAGCTATATTGTTCTGCTCCTTCCCCCCTTTTTAAATGTTTTTCTGTCTTACATCTAGGCTTTATTGTGTTGTCTAAAGACCCTTGGTACCATTTTATGGTACATATATTTAATTTAATGGGTTTGTTTTCCAAAATAGCTTATATGGGCCCAGTTCTTTAAATGTTCGTTCTGGTTTACATTTATTGTTCAAATGGAGCTAATATTAATTTGATTAACTCTCAGCTCCAAATGTAAAATTAGCAGGACTTAGTAAACTTTGTAAATTGATCTGGCAACCTTCACACACAATAGATTTTGTAGGGAGTACAGGGATAAGTCAAACATTGCTGATTGTGTAAAACTGGTTAATTTCCTTTTATGTCAGTTTGAACCAAAGCTTTCATTTTTCTCTTGTTAGTAGTACTGCAACACAAGTGGCAGAGGTTGCTAAGGCACAACTCATTAATGAGAAGTTCGGAGTTCGAATCTTGCCAGGTCTGTAATCCATGACTGAGATTTTACCCAGGTTTTGCTCAGTCATTGCAGACACATGTTATAGGCCTGGAACACTTCCTTTTCAAAAAATTCCTTTCCCAACTTCTTAATGTATCATCATTGTTCACCAACTCTAATGTCCAAGTAGTTAAAATGAGTGTAAAAAGCTATTTAAAAAAAGGCAAACATAATATCTCCAATCCACTTACCCCCCCTACTGAAAATTAGCTAAATAAACTGCATATGCATTTAATGAAAACTCAGATGTTATATCAACAAGCATATGATGTTGAATAAGCTGCATTTATTTTCCTCTGTAATTAATTTACAAAAATTTCTAATTGTAAATTATTTATAAAATGGTCATAATATAACAGCAAGAAATTTGATATTCATTATTTTGTTATTTTAATGACATAGGAAGCTGGTGTATAATGTCATCATGAAGTGTTAGAGAAATTTCAATGCAAATTACTTACTGAGAGAATGTGACTTAAATTACAAGATTTCTTAACATGACCAAAAAGATAAGCAGAACCAAATAAGAATCAGATGCACTATCTTCCCACTATACATTATTAGAAAAGTTTTTTGCTTAAGAAAACTGTATTTTCCTGTCCCTCACATTATCTTTGACATTGCATCTCAGCTTTTGTTGGACTTCAATGCTACTACAAATGTGCTTCAGGTACATTATGTTTGCTTGTCATAATAAATTAACACAGAGTCATTAGGGACAAACTTTCAATTAACACAGACTCGTTTGTGGCCACAATATTCATCCATTTCAAAAATCTTTGCTACTTGATATATTATTTCATTTCAGATTATATTTTACTTTTAAGTACCTACAATTACATTTTAAAATATCTAATGACTGAATTTTTGTTTTGTTTTTAGGTCTGCAAGTGAAAGAAGTAAAATGAACTTTGTATATGTGAAAATAAATAATATAAAACATTTTTAGCAGTATTATAAATTTCTTTAATCCTAAATCCTCATGTTTTCCTAATTCCTTTCATCACTAATGTCTCCTAGCTTAAATTTGCCTCCTGTCAGCAAGATTGATTTTATGTAGTACAAAAAATCTGTCTTGGATTAAATCTGAAAGCCCAGAACATTTTTTTGTGCTTAAACCAGGTTTCCCTCTAATCAACGTATGAAATATTACACGGCAGAAAAATATTGCATTACTAAATTTTATAATTTTTCCAAAACTCTCTTATCAGTTTTTGGTCAACATTTTAGCATTTTCCTGCATGGTGATTTTTCACCCCAACACTAACAACTATTCCCACACTATTTCATTAAGATCTTTGTTTGCTGATATCTTTTATTTTTCCATTAGCACAATTTTCCAACCACTTAATAATTCCCTTTTCTTTAGAATCTGTTACACTTGAATTTTATAGTAAAAAACTCATCATAGATAGTTTATCTTGCTCATTTGCATAAATCAATTGCTCTGTTAAGATCAAGCACAGCTGTTATCCAACAGTTCAGTTGAATTAAGTGTAAATGGAAAGTATCATTTAAAGCAGAGCTGCAAAGGTGGTTGACAAGTGATAATTAACTGTGAAACTGGAAAGAGTAGAGATAATAAAAAAGTGGTTATTATACAGTATAAAATTCTCTAAACTAGGTAACCAAATACTACAAAGGACAGGGAAGTATACCTGAACTCAAATTTCAAATCCTACAAAATAATAAAAGTTAGAGAAAACAAAATTCTTAGCAATGTATTGTGTGCCATAATTATTCTAAACAATGCATTCCATAGTTGGAAATTTTCCAATTAAAGGCATATATTATATATATATATTCCCACTTGTTTCCCTTTAATCCAACATAAGTTTTTAAGCCTCAAAGTTACTAAAATATTTACATTCAATAAATAGCCCTTTTAAGGTACATTTTGCTATAAAACTAAAATTTTATCCCCCCTCCAAAAAACCAGTACTAGTTCAAGACAAGCAAAATAATCCAAAAACAAAAGTATTGAGCACAGCAAAGGAATTATCTGAACCTTGCTTATAAATTGCTGTATGCTCAAAAATGAAAAAAGCTTTAGCATTCTTTTGGCAATGCATTTTTTCCACAAAATGTCTTGATACAAATTTTCATTTGGACAATATACTGAAATATATTAATTGTGTGCATTTATTATAAAAATGTTGTAGTGTATTATATTAGTACAGGAAATAAAACTGTTAACACAAGAATAGCTGGTGTGGTCACATCAGCTGAAGTAGTAATTTTTTATCTGAAATATTATCTATTTGCTCCATTTCTTCCAAGTAACTGCTTATCAGTTTGTTTTATATCATAAGAGTACAGTTCCTCTTCAGATCCAGAAGATGGTTGTTGATCAGAATAAATTAAGATGGCCTCTCCATCTTGGTGAGAAAGCTTATGCAGTGGTATCCTGCAATTTTAACAGTTTAGTAAATGATAATTAAGTAGAATTTTTCTTCATAAATAGATAAAGAGACTGGTTCCTAATTTTAAAATTTTGCATTATTTAACATGAGCAATGATTGAAGGTGATGTTAGCAAAGAATATAGATTACGAGCTTTTAGAATCATAATGAAGTAACTCGCATGTGCATAGCTGATTTGATTTATTTATGGATGTCTTTAACATCTCAGGTCATCAGCGTTGCATGGCTGAACATATATAAGAGAAAAAGAGGAAACAGTTCAATAAATATATAGTAATTCACCCATTTAAATAAATTCCATTCTAGTTTTCATGGCAATAAACATATTGATGATCATTTGATTAAACTCCGGAATCTGTCTCCTAAGCATTATTTACTTCCTATATTTTGAAATTATATTTCGGTATTGGTGTCCAGTTTTTTTAACTTTCTCTTTGAATGATTGCAAAGAAAAAGACTAATTTTCTTTATGAAATAAAGCAATTACTTCCCAGTTCTGAAACTTCAGTAGCAGCTAATTAGGTACCAATGAAAAGACTAGCTGCTGAAGTGTGTCTGCATGAGAATGTTAAAATTTAACAAGAGGATCACTGAAAGTTTTGAGAATGAATGAAGAATGATAAGGAGTTGTGAAAGCCAGTGCAGCTTTTTCTATAGCTTGAGAGTTTTTTTTTTTTTTTTATTGTTTTATTTATGGACGCTCTTTAACATCTCAGGTCATCAGCGTCCCATTCAACTCAGAGCGTGAAACGGCCGACAAATTTTGCTCAGAGGCCTCTCCTTCAGGCTTGAGGTTCTTTTTCGTGCCGTAAATGTACGACACAGGACCCACGGCTTTACTTCCCTTCCAAAGGAAGCCATACTTAGGATTTTTACAGAGTGAAATATGCAAGTTGGGACATGCTCCAACACTTTTGTGTTTGCATATGCAGGTGTTGCTGTGCCAGATGCTAGGATGGATATCAGGTGATAGCATTTGCACGCTATAATTTACTGCAACTTTAAAGTCAGTTTAGAGAGAGAAAATACCTTGCCTCATTGCTTTTGGGGATATTTGCCCTTTGCAATCCACTATCTATCAATGGTTTACAGATTTATTTTAGGAAAGGAACTCCCTCAAAAAATGATGACAACGAAAGCAAAATGTGTATCTATCAATGGTTTACAAATTTATTTTAGGAATGGAAGGGACTCCCTCAAAAATGACAATGAAAGCAAAATGTATGTTGCAGGAATATTACTGTACTTATCAGATGCAAGAAGCGCTGAATATTGGATTGGCAGCAGTAAAAACAATTCTTGAAGTAAAACTTTGTCAGGTAGCTCTCTGCAGTCTGATTTCTGATCACTCAAAGATAAACAATAAGCATGTGTAGATCGTGCCAGAAAATGTTGGAAAAATTTGATTGAGGAAGATAAAAAAAAAAACATTTAACATCTTTTGAACCCTTGGGAAAAATGGATTTGAGAAGAAATTCCAAGGATAGAGCCTCTGGTGGTTCGGAGTGATTATACAGAAAAGAGTGGAAAGGTCAGGTCAAAGAGAGGAGATTGAAACTGGAAGGGGTAATGTGGGTGACATGGGTGAAATTAGCATTAGGTGTGGGGATAGTTATAATCCTTCCAGAAATGTCTGGTTTCACAGCCCTGACCTCATCCGCTACTTAGGAAATGAGATGGAATAAATCGAGAGAGGAATTTCCTGTGGTAGAAATTTTATTACCTGTGATTTTAATGCTCTACATTAGAAAAACAAAGAGAAACATAGTCACATAATTAAAGGAACATAAAGTACAAGCAAATAGAGAAATCAGCAGTAGCATATTTTTGGGCACAAAGTCGTGACATAATAAATAAAGCAAAATTATTAAAATCAGTACAAGGACCTATGGAACTAGCAACCTGGGAGAAAATCTACATCTACAAATACAAAGACAGCATAATGAACTTTGACATTGCCGGAGATAAAAACATAAACTACAAGTTTATCACTCCACCACCAGATCAGAATACTCATTCTCACAGCTCAACGAATGATCCGACAGTTGAACTTTAGCCTGGCTGAAGATGGGAATGTTCTTGAAACTGGTTGAATACATTTATGAAAAGTAAGTGAAGCATTAAGAGTGTGTAGTTCAACTGAATCATACAATGATATCAATTAATATGATTAGCTTCATTGTGCAAGTTCCAATTTACCAGTGTGTTTGTATAAGACTCAATATTGAGCTAGTTTAGAACTTAAATAATAAGTAAAAAATATTTAACATCATAATAGGTGACATGCTGGATATATCAGTATAATCCAGAAACTATGCGACAATCATTGGACTGGGTCTTCCCAGAGGAGGATCCCCCTACAAAAATGAGGTAAGCGAGAATTTTTGGCAAAATATGTTCTACTTTTCAGCTAGTGGCCACATTGTGACAGTTCAAGAGGGACAAAAAAACTCTCACTTCCAGATGGTACACAACAAAATGTCTTCAATCTGCTGGGAAAAAAAAAAAAAAAAAAGCATTCTAAGACTGATCTACATGAAATTTTGTTGCAAGACAACACCTCTGCCCACATTGCACTAAAAACCACTCAGGTTCTACAGGCATCTGGAACCAAATGATTGTCCTATCGTCCTTACAGTCCAGATCTGGCCCCATGCAACTTTTTTCTTTTCCCCATAATAACAAAAAAATTGTGTTCACACCTTACCCAAAGAAACATGGCATTCAGCATTTACAAAATGGTTTGAATGTAATGGAGAACACTTTAAAAAGATGGATTGAACAGATTGCAGTTTTTTAAATGTTACTGCTTTCATTTTTTAAGCTTTCAAAGTGATCCTTTTATACCTTTTTTATGTTGAAACAACTACAAGTTTTCTCATTTTTAATATAAGAATGTGTTACCATTAATATGTTATTTTATTTAATGGGGGTTTTAGATATTTTATTCAACTTAATAATACAATAATAAAATCGGGCAAACTCTCCGGGAAACATACATGACAAAAGGTGATGTTTTAGGTTACACAAAGGCAAACATCAGGTGCAAGTTAGAAGGGCTCTAAGAGACATTTTTATGCATGAAAACTCATCAAACATTAACTATAGAAAATAAAAACATTGAAATTTTTGGATTAGTGCCCTCTATAGGGAGTCACTTCTATTAGCATGAAATATTCAGAGGGGAAAAATGAATGCAAATATTCTTTGACATGTTATATTGTAAAGCCTTTAAATAAAGAAGCATTTTCTGGTGTTCAGTATATTACTTTTTCTTAATAGTCATATTAAGAAATTATACTTGTACAAGTCAACTGTACAACTCACATGTGATGGAAATAGAGAATGAAAAATAGTTTGTCAGCAGCAACATGCCAACTTTCCATCCACTAGCAGTCAATAAAAGATCTAACAACTACATGAAAGTTTGAGATTGGACTCTGGAATTATAAGAAATTAAAACAGATTTAGTGGCAAAGACTAACTCCAGAATCAAGAAAATGAATATGACACTATCAGTAACTAATCAGGATTACGAAATATGAAAACTGATCTTACCAGAAAAAAAAAACACGTTCTAAGTGAGAACAAGGGGAAAATAAAGATGATTATAACCCTAAAAACTTTCACAATTTACCAATATACAAAAGCCAAAGCATAAAAATATCAATATCATCAGATATAATAGAAAGAATCAGACAGGCAAAGCTAGAAAACAAGGATTTGCTAGTTTTTTTTTTTTTTTTTTTGTGTAGTGCCTGTTTTTCTAGTATTCTCAAATATTGCTGATTATTGTAAAGAAATTTCTAATCTGAATAAACCTGCCTGGAGAAGTAAGAACAATACATAAACCTCACAAAAATTTGCAGTAGCCAAACCTACTTCACATTCAGAGCCAATGTTTTGGCAATGGGAAATTAACTCTCACCATTCTTGGCAAATATGTACTGAGTTTCCTAGAAACAACATTTGTCTCCATGTTGGTACCATTATGTAAATGTTTTTGCAAGAATGAATGAAAAATGGAAAAAGGATACAATAAAATTACAATGAAAATGGTGAATAACATTGTTCTTCTCTTTCTCGATAAAATAAAATATACAATATTCCATCCTGGCACCTTGTTGCCTATAACGGAACATTATTTTCAAATTTTTCATTTATTCTTGAATTAGTTTCTACAGTACATAATAATCCTACTGATAAACTATAAAAGTAAAATAAAAAAAATTTTTGTAATTTAATTGAATGTAAGCTATAAAAGAAATTTTTTTATAATTTAAACTAAAACACTAGATCAATTGAACAATTCATTAATACATTACAAAATGTTGGAAACCAATTAAACTAAGTTTAATCGCCGAGAACTGCTACCAGCACCTTTCTTTCCTAGCTATAAGATTATAATTTCTACTTAATCCCTACATTACTCAACTTGGTTCACTTAATACATTAAACTTTCACTTTATGTATATTTCTACTCTTCCTATTTAATCACTATACTATACTTACTATTATAATCATTCACTAATTTATAATTGATACTATTTATTTGTATATATAACTTGTTCAGTATATCATTTACTCACTACTTTTCACTGTTTTCGTTTTTTGTATATCTTATGTGATATTTCAATTGCAATTATTACTCAACTTACTAATAACTTACACATATATTATCACCTTTTATTGACCACCATTACCTTCTCCTCAAACTGCTCTACCCCTGGCTCCTCCTTTTCTCATGGTCCTTACCTCCTCTTCAGTTTTCTTTCTTCTCCCCTTTCTGCAGTCAATTGGTAACCACTTTATTTTATTTTGTTTTTATATCTCTTTGTGGATATAAAAACTATAAAAAATGGCAATATATTGGAATTTGACATATCAAAAAATATATGCTTACAGATAATTACATCATAAACAATGGATATAATCCAAATCAACATAAACTTGCAATAATCAACAGCCTCATATTAACAAACCTATCAATAAGCAAGATAGAATGCATATTCAAGTACCAAAAAATCATAGTGGAAAAAATTGGCTATACAATAGATCTGATCAATAAGAAAATAGAAAAATTCAAAAAAATAAATATATTACACCACAACACTAAAAGATTACAAAGGAGATCAAATGTATGCAAGAAATTCACATTCCCTCCATGGGCATACCAAAAATTTCAGAAGATATTTAATAATGTTCACATTTGGCTCCAGTAAACAGTTTAAGAAACCCATATAAAAGACAAAATTCTGCTAGGAAAACAGATCAGACATTTGGAAATCATTTGCAAAAATTATAATATGAAATATAAGACAGAACTAAAAGAACCACACACTTCAGTTAAAAGTAAGTGAAGCATAAGATTGTGTTAGATAACAGATAGATATAATTTACAAAAGAAAATTTAGTTAATTTTGATCTTCCACAACAATAACCTCATCACCAAATTCGTAAAATCTACCCAGTGACATCTGAACACCAAGCTGCTGATGAAGATAACAACCTTTGAAACATGCCCGAAAGTGGAACAAAATAAATGAAATTTGAGTGATTTCCTCATAAAAAATTGCATAATTATACTATATTTCAATGCGAAAAGTAGAACTATGCTGTTTCTCCATGCCTGTGCAATGCATGTGCCTGGCATATAAGCAGCAGTAATCACATATGAAACAGCATTAGAGGAGAAAGACTTTGGAGTCTTCAATACAACAGGATACTTGTAAATTCTCATAAACAAAATACAGAGTTGAACCTTAGCATGGCTGAAGATGGGAACAAATGTTCTCGAAACCGGTTCCATACTTTTATAAAAAGTAAGTGAAGCTTTAAGAGTGTGTAGTTCAACCAATCATACAATGATATCCATTAATAAAATACAGAGTGTTTTGGCTATTGACTTTCTCAATTTGTTTCCAGCAAAGAAGATGTGCAGTAGATGGTTGATTGGTAGTTTTCCTATCACAAAATTAGTAATCTACATACCCTGAGAATCCAGATGTAAAACTTGCCAATGCCCTTCCTAATTGGAAAGATAGTCTCATTGTAGCAAACTAGTAGCAACATGAAAATTGCACATGGGAGCTAGTTGTAGTTTGTCACTTGTACACACTCCACTGATGCCATTGCAGGATGCCAATGCTCGGCAGTGTGTTTACAATTAACAAGGGATGAACATGGCAGAAGAAAAGTTTTAACCCTAAATGGAGGATTACATTTCTCCTTAGGGGTGTATATTAAGGAGATTCTCATATATAATATGCAAAAGCATCAAATGTGCAGAAAACAATTTAAAATGACACTATTTTCATACAGATAAATCAAACATTGATGACAAAACAATGACATTTACACAACTGCCTGAAAACATAAGTGTTCCTTATTTAATTTGTAAATGTTGCAATAATTATTATTTATAATATTAATATTTAGTAATATTAATAACCACAGTAATATAAATAAATTTAAAATTAATTAATGCCATTATTAAAATTTAAAACTCTCATTTAGCTTTAAGAACATGTAGTGGTAAGTTTCAAATTATCATTAATATTTTACTTATATCTGGAAAACTTCTCAGTGTCCCTTTTATAATTCTGAAGCAGAAAGAAATTTTCAGTGGCAATCATATCTTAGTGTTTATCACACTGAAAGTTTAGATCTAAGACAAGCTTTAAATCCATTTATAAGCAATAAGCACACTCACCATGATTCCTTGGTTGCACTCTTGTTCTGAATTTTGCCGAGGCATTTCTTGCAGCAAAATTTCCAAGAAATATAACTCACTATGAATGTAGTGATACTGATCAATGCAAGAATAAGAGCGCACATAATTGTGTCAATTGGTAACCAATTGTCATCTGTATTTTCAGTTTCTGTGGGTGTGATTTCCACTGACTGCATCCTGTATAGACATGTATGTATGTTATGGTTGTTTAAATATGATAAATATTTTTAATTTTATTAACTGGAAATGGTACAGATGAGTCTAACCAACTGTTAATGCATAAGATTATCAGTGACAGACTTTTAAGAGCAAGCACACCCCATAAAAAATAAAATCTTTAAATAAGCATTTTGCCTCAATTGGGAATTTAAACCTGGATATAATGAAAGAGATACTGAATCTTGATGATCTTTGTTTTTAATGAAAATGGAAAGTTTTATCTTTGAGGTTGAGTAAATTAGTGTGGCAAAACAGTATTAAATGCTAAAACTCATTTATTTATTTAATTAAAATTAACTTTATCAAATCCAATAATGATATAACTGTATTTTTAAAAATATTAATGTTGTTGCACTGACCAATGAGAGTCCAGGTTTGGGGAAGCCAGAGAGTCTGTGAATTCCCATATCTATCACAGGGAAAAAATTTACGCAATGTTCTGTAAAATACTCCTACTGGCATTTATTGGAAACTAACAGAACTAGTTAGTTTTAATGGTTTAGTTTTAAGATACCATCGCAAACTCTATGGTTGTTTCATAGGCTCGTCAAGCATTCCTGTTCCAAGCTCTATGGTTCAATATACATAGCTTTGTGGCAAATGTGAAGACATTAATTTTTAAAAAAAAGGCAAATGTGAAGATATTAATTTTGGAATTTTTTTTTAAAAAAAGCCAAAAAAAAAAGTATCAGATATCTTTTAAACAGCTTCGTAAGTACACTTATTTGAATCAGATATCTTAATTGTGCCAGAAAAGTACCCAATATCCAAACAGAAAATTTTGTTGCTATACTACATGGAAAAGATGCCAAAAAGTAGCCACATCTGGCAACACTGTTTGGAACAATTTAGATAATTCTTGTTGCTGCTTGTAATAATCTTGTTACTTATTGTGTACTTTATTACTTGTTATTAATGTTTATGTATCTCACTCATATCTTTGTATTGTAATGCACTATATGATGTGAAGGATGGAATAAAAACAAATGAACTTCTGCAGACAATACTCCATTTCCTGGATTATTTTGAACGTTCGTCTTATGTAATTAATGAGCACTTCTAACAGAAATTCTTCAAAAGTTTGGAAAGTTCTTAAAAAAAATTACTCTATAATTTCTGGGGGCACATCTTCCCAAACTCTTTTAATATTGTGGCTCATGCAAGTTTTTAATTCACCACTATGGCTTTAAAAACCAACTGATCCATTTGTTTCTTGGTATATTGTTTTGAAACTGATTCAACAATACCCCTCATATCAAATGTTTTTTGTTATCCATCTCACATTGAATATTGTAAGTGGCAAATTCCACTCACCTACTAGACCTATACATTCAGAATGTTTTACTTTCTGTTCACTGAGCACTGAGGCCTACCAAAATGAATTTGCTACATATTTTTAACTTTCCTTTAAATTGATGCTTTAAGAATGCCCAACTTCATCTCAGCATTGCAGAATAAGTCTCTGCGATTGATTTCCATGGAATAAAATTCTGAAAAACAGAAGTAATTGCAACAACAGTATTTTAATCTGGCTAGAAGAGAGGCCTTAGAAATAGAGCAGCATCCAGATAATATATACAAAAGATATAGGTTTTCATATAAGCAAGTCTTGGAATCCACTACTGTTCAACAAACAATGTCTGCACTACAACTCTACCAACACTTCTACCCCTGCCCACTTCTAATGGTTCTATACCTCTGCCTCTCCAGACACTTTAAGTCCAATGATGATGCCAAATGTAGCATCGGAAAAAGCTCTGGTTTTTAATTTAATAAATAATAACAACACTGGCCATGAAATGAACATGAAGTTTTAAATGAAACTTTCTTAGAAGCAAAACCTCATTATCCAGCTATGTGAATTCTCAAAATTCATAGATTTGATCTGCTGAAAGTCCCAATGCAATACCAGAAATGACATTGCATCCAAAGAAAGTTGGAGTGTGGATTGCCATGTCAAGAACATGAATAATACAGTTCATCTTTTTTTGACAGTTCTTTGACAGCATAACATAATTTATCCATTTATTGCTCAGCTGAATGAAAAACAAATTGAACAATTAAATAAAACTAAAATTCTTAATTAGAACATTGCACAGTGAAGCTAATCATATATTAAGATCATTGTATGATTAAGTTTAACTAACACTCTTTTGCTCCACTTGTTTAAATATGTAGGACTGGTCCTACATATTTAAACAAGTGGAGCAAGAATGTTGTTTGACTCAATCACACTATGATCTTATATTGAACATGTTTCTTACAGTAAGAAAATACTACAAGTACATATGCCGAACCAGTCACTTGAACTTTTAAGCAAGTTCTTTGAGGAAATAATAATTAATAAAGGACTCTGGTCACTGCAATCCTCTAATTTGATTCCATCAGGTTATTTTTTACGAGATGTGACAAAATCTACGTTATATGAAAATAATTCAAAAACAACTAATGAACTTACAATGAATATAGTGAATTATATATAGTTTAATATTGATTGGTGCAACCTATACTTTGCCCACTTGGTTTTTAATTGGACAACTACTGATGATGGAGACAAATGTTTCCAAAACATGTCCAATTAAAAGACCAAGTAAGTGAAATTTAAATGTAACCAAACCAATTCTATATTAACATTATTTTTCTAGTTCACTGTTAATAGCTTCAATAGTATATAAGTTCATAAGTGTAAATGAGTTAACTATGCCTTCAACAATGATGAAAACATTGTGTGGAGAGTACATGAATAAAATTTCATTTTGTTCAAGTGGGAGTTTGTACCTCCAACATAGCTAGTGCTCCACTGCAGAGCCCTTTCTGTGCCATATATTAATGTTGCAGTTTAGATAGTTATTAAGACATGTAAGATATATTTATGTAGCCTAAGCATAGAGTAAATAGAAAAATTGAATTCATTTGCTTCTGTTGGCTCCTGGGAATGCTACATTCTACAAGTTTATTTCTGATCATATTAACTAAACTAATTTTGAAAAACATAGGTGCATACTTCACATTTGTTTCATTTAGAAGTGCTTTGAAAGGATTGCTGATAATGGCTTGTTCCAAATAATGTCCCAATTGGTGGAATACAGCTTGTGAGAGCCAATCAGCCAGTTCACTATGTCCCAGTTGCTGAAGCCTATGTGTCAGTATGAGGTGAGTTTCACCCTTGCCTTCCCCTGCCTGTGAGTTCCAATGAAGCAACAGCTTTAAGCATGACACATCCTGTGGAACTCTCCATTCTGTAATTCAGACAGAAAGCAAAACCAATATCAACAGCAGGACATCAGGACTTTTGGTCATTTAATCCCAAAATCAAGCTGAACTGACTCTGGTCAGATCTTCAGTGGTTGAAACTCCATCTTGGCATTTGTACAGCTAAATTCCTACATGCCAAAATAATGTTATTCAGAATATCAATAAAAACATCATATTCTGGTACTTTTTTAGAAATACAAAAATGAAAGACCTGCACCTTGGTAACTGCATAATTGAATAGTAGAAGAATTAAATATCTGGGCAGTGTTGTATGAGGGCTTGAAATTTCAAAATTGCCAGTATAAAGACTTGCCATTTTTTTAAGGTCATAAATCCCAATGTTGAATTAGACTCACAATTAAGGTGCAGACGAGCTGATATTGAAGGAAAGAATAAAGTAAGCTATACCTTTATAGAAAGAGGATAAAAATTCAGTATACCTTCTTAAAGAGGACAGTATCTATATATGTACTCTATCAAACACAACTAAGAAATTACATGGAGAAATAATATCAACCGTAATGGAATAACATAAAATAAATGATAAATGCAGAAAAGGAAGTAGAAAAAAAGGAATAGCCACAAAGGACTTAAATTTGGAATGAAGAGCTGAAAAATGTTATAGAGGAAAAAATAGCATACTTAAAAATGCTATATTTATCAAATAATTATAGATTAAAATTTGTTTCACAAATGAAAATTAATTATAGTAAAAATAAAATGAAATGGTAGAGATTATAAATGGAGACTTGTGTTCAATATACTAAACAAATACAAAATGAATTAAAAATTCAGCATAGAAAGATAAGATGACTGGGCCATACACATTGTTCTTTTAATGATACAGCCAAGATTTGAATGCTCAAGATAATCATGCTAAAAATTTATCCCTTCCATTCATACATGTAAATGTGTGCACACACAAACACATCTATTGTGGTATTTATCCCAAAATTAAAAAAAAAAAAAAAAATTAACATCCCATTCTCAAGTGTTAATGATTTAATGCCGTTGTTCCAATTTTTTAAAAACAGAATTTTTTGTCAGCACCGATAGTCAGCCATTAATTTAATTATAGTATAAATTTAGTTTTGTTTTGCTTGCCTGAAACATCTAAGTTGGTTGAGAGTTCAAAATTAGGATCATGCAGAGCTGCTACAAGTTTCCGACAATCTTCCACCTTCAAGTGATCTGCTACATACTCCAGTTGTGCTAAATTGAGACTTAAGGTGCTTATGATCACCTTCACATCAATTAATAATGGTATTATAACCTGTAATTATCATGTAAAATGAGAATTTATGAAAAGAAGCAAACTTTAATTTATTTTTGAACCTTTTACCTTCATCCCTGTATAAAATAGTTTTTAGATTTTAGTATTATTCAGAAAGATAAAATATCAAGAAATGCATTAATAAATAAGTTCCTAGCCATTCAAATATGATTGAAAAAATATTAATATTCCTGATAATAGTAATCTACTTTCAAATCATTACATTTCTATTGGTATTTTTTTTAAATATTGCATATTTTTGTGATGCAGGATAAAGTTAAGATTGGAATGAGAAGAGCTGGAAATAGTCTTAAAAATATCAACCTATATGGAGGCTTACTGCATCCTTATATAATTATGAGGCCCCATAATCCTCACATGCTAGAAATCTGGCGATCCCATAACACTTTGGAAACTAGACAGGGGACCATCAGCAGCAGCAACAGCAACTATTTCACCTATTTACATGTGAATATCAAAGTGCCCTAACCTCAGAGACCAGAGTCCTAAGATTATAAATGAGAAGTGAAAACTGCAAGCACAGAATTTTACAAAGATGAATGAAGAGAAACCACAAGAGCCAACAGATTCCAAGGTCTTTGCTTGAATAGCAGCCAGCCATTAAAATGAAAAAAAGTTAAAATGGGAACAAAGAAGAGAGGAAAGTGGAGAAATTAAGAAATGAAAGAATCTTGAGAAAAATTATAACTTCTGTACAACACAAATGTCTTCAGAGAACAGAGATTCTACTTTGTTTTCTGCAGTTATGAACATATTAACTTAAAACTCTAGCCAACATACTATGAGAATGGGCTGTGAATAAAGTAAGAGTCTGTTGAAAATCATAAATACATCTCTTTATCAGTACTACTTATTTAATCTTCTAGTCATTTTTGTATCTTTACAGTTTTTAGATTAATTTCTTACTTAGCACCTCTTGCGTATTTTCAGCAGTAATGAGAAAAGTCACTAACATGGATGTGCAATTGCCTAGATATAAACTTACTAATACTGCCACAAATTTTGACGGAATGTACTTGCACTCATAGAAGGCACCCTAAGGGGTGAAATGAAATATGATTCATTGTTAATAGAGCTGCAGAAGTGGAAAATTATTTGTAGTAGATATTACAACGGACTAGGACAATTATGAAAATGATGTAGCTGCATAAGGTAAATAGTAAATAAAAATATTGCTCACCAGAGCCTGAAAGTTATGCAAAATATTTCCATACATTTGGGGTTTGTTGGGCCAGTTTTTATTTTGCCTATTTTGGCCTCTGTTGCCTATTTTAAGGTTTAAAACCTTCTTTTTTTTTTTTTTTTTTTTTGCTCATTATGGATCTTTTTCTGTGATTATTTACACATTTTAAAAAGCACACCAATGAATTAAATATACCGAAGTGTAAAGTTATAAAAATTAAATGACATGTTCTTCACCTCACAAAAATATCTACTCAGAATCTTGTTATACATTTATTTCTTTTCAAGTAGTGAAAAACTTTCTCCTGAACTTATTCACTTAAGTTCTTTAAATAGTAGAACCTTCATTAGTGAAAGTAATGCATGGTTACATCAGGCATACAAATACCAGGAAATGGGGAGTATGAGGGAAATACTGTAGTTTTAATTAGTCCTGGAGAATGACCTTGTATCAATCTGCGCAAGACAATGCTAGGAAATTTGTGGTAGAGGTGATTTTTCAGTTGCATGAATGTAACAAACAATTGCAAGTGAGAAAGATGAGAGAGTGATACAGCTGTGCAATAAACTGTCCCTACACTGTGTTCAGTACATAAGTAAGGAAATAAGAGAGATACTAACCTAATTGCTATACAAATGCATACATAGAAAATGAACTAGACCAGAAACCACTGTGCATCTGTTACTCATTTACCAGGACTATTAAAAATACTTCACTTTGTCTCGATCAACAATTCCATGAAGTTTGCTGTTGAGATCAGAAAACAGCATGTATCAGTTTCATGCTTCCTCACAGCTGGTGAGCAGACAGTAAATCAGGTCCCCATTACCTATTGTCCCTCACATCTTTCTTCTTATGATGATAATGCACAATCTATTTTTCTCACTCTCAAAGAGATAATGGATAGAGAAAGAATGAAAATCAGCTCTCTAACAGGTGAATATACAAATGATTGTTAGTCTGCTGTTGACTTTGTTAAAGGTAACTTGAGCATCCATGCTGAATTATTTATTATGCCAAAATTAAGTTCATCATCAAGTAATAAATTACAAGACTATGTAAAAAAATATCTTGAAATTAGAGAAAAAAGGTGGTAGCTGGTGTCATGCAAGGGAATCTTTCAAAATGCAGTAGATCAACTTTACAAGAACTAGGGTAGAAAATGAATGCTATCATGAACCTAGAAAAACTTAAGAGCATTTGTGATGTCCTGAAAGGTGAATATTCTGTTGTAACTGATATGAGTCCTTCCAAAATAGCTTGTTTTAAATATGCTCCAATCACTTTAGTGGAAGTAGAATGTTCTTTTTCCATGATGAAAAATGTTCTCTCTGACAAGCAATTGACTACGACAGTTGATACCTTAAAAAAACACCTTGTTGCTTGTAACTAAAAAAAGTAAGCTAAGCACTTTATATGAAAAAGAAATTATTAAGTATCTTAAATACTATTTTCATTAATAATGAGTGATATTATCTCTGTTTTCACTTTTAATAAATTCCAATTTTCAGTATTTTAAGTACCTTTATGCCTGCCTATTTTAACCAAAATAAATGCCTGAACTTCTGAGTTCTGTTGATCACTATTATCTTTAATCAAAAAATTTAAATTTCTGTACATTTATCTCATTAACTGTTTAATCCTTGTCTTCTGCTCATCACTAGTTTCCTAATGAAACTCCAGAAGACTTTGGCTTAGCTATACCTACATATTTTTCACATAAATTCACATAAAAGACATATTAGACACTTCCATTAACAATATGAAAATGTAATAAAATCATTACTATTTACTCCAACTATAAACTTAACAATGATGCCAACAATAATGTTTATTAATAACCAAACCATTTAAATGTATTTGGAATGAAAATGGGACAAACTACAAGATATATTTAGTAGAAAGTATAACGTCAGATATGAGGATAGAGAAAATAAGACTATGGAATTCTTAGGAAAAGAGATTAGTGGATGCGAAGTTGAAGGAGGGAGCTTGAGGACACACACAGTTTTAAAAATGGTGATTTATTTTAGATGTTCTTTTACCATACATGTGAACAAGTTGTCAAGGTATGGGAGAACCTTAATTTTGGTAGTGCTAAATTCTTAAGATATTTTATTTGTCTGTTAACCTGTTTTTGTTTTCTGAATATAGGGAAAAAATAGGTAACTTAGAAATTAAAGAATAATTAGTTTGTAGAATTTGTAACTAAGCGATAAAAATAATTGCTAATTGTTTATGTAGATATTATTAATTAATGCAAAATCATTCATTCAGTAGCCAACTATACAAAACTAACAAGTTTACAAGTTGCATTTCTTTCATTCCCCTTTACATTTAACAGCATAAAGTAGGCAAATCAGCAGGCGATATTTTCAAATGCTCCAGAAGATCAAAATATCCAAGAGTTTCATGTATCAAACAATCCAGCATTTCATAAGAGACTGAAACTGCCATAAGAAACATTAGATAGAAACCTATGGCTAGGTACTACAGAAAAGTAAAAACAAAAGTAGATAATAAACTTTAAATTGCTGCCAACATAACAATTATAATAACAACTTTGAGGCTTGCTCCCCATTCATTTTTATCCTTAAGCATATTTTTTCTCAACTTCTACTAACCAAAATTCATTAGGGTCTTGTGCATATTTTAACTGAGTTCTTGTTATTCAATTTTATGAAGTTAGAGCTTTACAAACATTGGAAAACATATCTTAGGCTTAATATTTTACTTAATCCCCTAATGTTTCTGTTTTTATGCTGATATCTTTAAAAAAAACTCATATTTAAAAAATATTACTTTAATAGTTTCAGAACTTACCAAAATATTAAAGATATACATATGCTTCTTTCTGTGTGATAAACTAGATAAACTAACCCCAATATTAGTATCCAATAATAACTGTAATGTAACCTAGAGATTGCTGCATGTTTACAAACAGCTAAGGAACTGGTATTCTTATAACTGATAGTTTATGTTGTTAATTATTATGAGATATGAAATTGTATTATAACTATATAACATGAATGAAAATTACATTTTCTTTATTACATGTTTTTATTTATTAATCATAATCATTCTTTTTTTTTTTTTTTTCTGCAGATAACCCATCTTTTCTGTACATTCAATTTTAATTATTGTCACAAATTCTTTCTATTTCAGTCTATTACCATGCTACTAGGAAATTTTTTTTAGCACAATTCAATATGTATTTGTATTTATTAAAAGTTTTAGTATTATGTTGCTAGGCCTCAGGAAAGTTTTAGTCTTAAGTTTATTTTGGGGGAGATATTTACTAAGCCTTAAAAGTTGAGGTCTGCTATCTGTCAAACTAAATTCTGTTGATCACTATCAAATGCTTTCTCATATTCCATGAAAGCAATGCACATTTCTAGGTTAAATTCTGTTAGGTATTACCACTTAATTGTAATCATGTTATCTACAGATGATACTTCATATCTAAATTCTTTGTTCTTACAAAAGGATTTTCTCCAAAAAGGTATTTAACCTTTTGCTGATAATTTTAGGTTATTTCTTCTTAGCTTCCAGGTTTTGCTGCATCATTTGTGATTTATGGACCTGATGTATCTCACCACCTGTGTTGAGCTCCCTGAGCTGGACAACTATCAATGAAAGTCCTAAATGCTGCCTCTTGTTTAGGGCTAAAGATAATCTTACTGTCTGATTGCTGAGTTTTGGCTAGTGTTGAGAAACATATGCATTAAAAATCCCAAAATATGCACTTAAATCTTTGAAGTGATGTTTGGCCAAGTAGTTGACTTAGATGTGCTTTGGCCTTCCACGCACAAAGAATAGTATAGACTTATAAGCATGTTTGAAAATTTTCTAAGTTTTTTTTATATATATATATATATCCTGCTTTCTTGGTGAAAGCAGAAAACTTCCTCTTTCCGCTGGGAGAATTTCAAAATAGCGAAGCAAATAAGTTATGGAAAAGAGTTGACGCAACATTATGAGGACAATAGGCAAGCTGCCTGAGAGAGGTGACATTCTTTGATCACGGAAGCCATGCAATAGGCAACAAGCAGGGTGTCTGCATACTCTTCAAATATGCACCACTGCCCTCTACCAATATCATAAGACAGAGATAGAAGATGTAGCAATTGTTGCAATATCCAAAAAACACATTATACTATGTACCAAGAGAAAAAGGTTAGCATACAACTATTTTACACATTACAAGATTAATGCGCCCCTTTCTTGAATTGAATATTGTCTTAGAGCAAGGCCAGAATCATTAAGTCAGAAAGGAAAGCCTGTTTAGCAAATATATTAAACAGTACTTCTAATTATTGCTGAATAAAGGTACACAAGTTTTATTTATACAATTTGAAAGCACAACCTTTGACTCATTTTTTTCAACTTAAATTTTCTTCACATTAAGACGCTTATCAGTGTTAAATTAACCCCTCGTTGTCAAAGCTCTGCAATGCAAGCCAATCATGAAGAGATGTAATCACTACGCACCAATTCTGGAGTGTATGGAGGGTGATCAAACATTTCCCCAATTAAATTTTTGCAGTTTAGTTACTATATGTCATTCAGTATGTGGGCAAGCAGTCAGGCATGAAAATCACCACAGAACTTAACATGTCATCATGTTTATTTTGATAGTCCTCCTTAAACTCTATAACATATGTTATGCATTGATTGTGCCTTATTCTAAAAACTCCACTAACAATTTACTTCTTCTGTCCCAAAAAACATTTGCTATGAGTTTCCTATCAAAAGGTTTGTGCAATTTGTTTTTTGGTTGATGTAATATGGTCTCAATCCATTGACTGATTTTATTACCTCTGGATTCACATGCCATACCCAAGTCTCATCACCTGTAATGATTAGAAACATTTATCTTCAGTTTTGCAATGCTCAAGGATGGTTAGCGCTGATCCCAATCTCTGCTTCTTGCATCCTTCTGAAAATAGTTTGGGCATCCAGCAGGCACACAACTTCTAGTTGAGTAATCGCTGAAGGAGTCGCAACAGATCTGCAGAAACTAAAGAGAAAACTCTGCAATGGTGAATCAGCGATTCTCTCTAACCATTTTGTCTTTCATCTGAACCAGACCTTCTTTCACAGTTCAGCTGACTGCCTCTGTGGTTTTGTGGTCAACATGTCTGCCTGAAAATCTGGAAGCCTTTGGTTCTAGTCCCTTAAGGTCAGCTGTCTGAGTAAGGTTTTATCCAGTTTTCCTTAGTAACTTTAAGCATTGTGGGCTACAATATCCTCTTAAACATTCATTTGTAGTCTTTTTAGACTTTTATTGTTATTAGGGATGTTAAAATATGATAAACAATAGTCAGTTCTTTCATCATGGATATTGGTTTACCCATTTTGTTAATATTTTGTCTTACACCCTCCTCATTTATTATATCTCCTTGAATGTTGTAAAGTTTACAAAGATTTCGGCAATTTTTACAGTCATGGCCATAAGAAATTTTGTTACTAAGTGTGCCTCACAGCTAGTGGGATCCTTAATAGCAGTACAGATTTTGAAAGTCTATAGCTCTGCATCTAATCCTGACCTTCACTCTGGTGTATTGAATCAAGCCATGCAAATATGCCACAGCTTTGTTATCTACTTCACATGGTACATGAAAATGGAAATTACTTTATAGATAGCCCTTATATATTGAGAGTTTCACTTGCTCTTGGCCAAATCCATTAGTTTCAAACCACTGGACATAACTATGAAATATGCCAAAGACATATCTTGGTATAAGAAATGCATGGACATAGGATGCAAGTGATGCACCACTCTAGCACACTGCATGCCTGTAAAGGCCAATTATCTGTTCAATGTCTTTGGCAGAGGTATCATGTATCTGTTATGGGACATCAACAGCCATTATGCCTTTATACCGTACAATATAGTGGAAACAATGTGTATTTGTCTACATATTACCGGAAAGATGCATCAATTAAGGAATCCTGAAAAAATGTTATGCATCACCAGCAAACCCACTGATGAAATTTGAAGCCACAGGAATATTGTTGGATGTTCACAAAAGAGAAACTTTATAACTGTCCGAAGCAATGGTGCAGAAATTGCAGAAAGCCCTTGTACAAAACTGTCACAATAGATCTGGGTTTCTAGAACACATGAATGAGCTGTAAAAATCATATTACTGCTGTGCAAGAATTGAACTTCCTGACAAAGAGACTCGATTACCATCAATGATTCCAGCAGTTGTCAAAGCACATCTGGGAAATACTGTACATCATATTTTTCCAGCAAGTTCTAAGTGGGCACACCAGAATAATACTGATATTAGGGCAAGTGGAAACCCTCACGCTATAAACTGTAGACAGGAAATCTATAGATTGAATACTGTCAAGAGATGGCCTCTTTGAGGTTTCTTTCAGTTTTGCCAGATAATCAATGGATAATGCCAGGAGCTACCCTAAAAATATTCCTGGAACACACCCTTTCCAAAATTAATTTTTCAATATATTTCATTTTGTGCATCATCAGTGTCCATCTGTTGTGTTATAATAGTAAAAATGGACATTTAATATTAACTCAATCTACACTGAAATGTTCCATGGGTTTGTAAATCAATTGGATTATGAATTCCATATTGGCTATTTCCAGCAGGATGGTATCACCTGCCACATCTGTACTGTCAGTATGTTTGAAACAGTTTCCTTCTTTGAATACCATCTCATTTATAAAGAACTTTGGCCACCAGATTTCCTCCTACATAAAAGGAAAAATGCATCTTACAAGTCAAAGACTCTCATGGAATCACAAGAAAACATATTTTAGGAAACTGAACTATGATTCTTAATTATCTTCCATAACATTCAGGCATGCTCGGGCCTGCATTAGTGATAATGGCAATAGTTTTAACACATGGTATGAAATTAAACATCTCATATACTGTCAATGTCAATGAAGTACATTCATTAATTTAAAATTTATAAGGGACAAATATGCAGTCAACAGACTAACCCTGATGAACCTGGAAAATGCAAAGCACATTTCTTTCAAACATAAGATTTCTTTAAACTGAAAAACTGGACCAAAGCCTATAAGCCTAGATGTTAAGAATTTTATTGCGTACTACATTGGCAATGAAAGCCTTAGCAGTTATATTATCAATGCATGTCACTCAAAATTTTCACCCATGTGTGCCACCTATTTAAATTAAAATACAAATGCTTTGATTGAATATGCTGTGCATGTTTTTCAATTTCAAATGCAATAAGCTTAAAAAACACTAATTTCAAAAACTTTAAGTATGCTACAATATCATTAACTACAAAACAGTTTAATTAATTTATCCTTTCTTAGTAGCATGCAGAGATGGAAATTTATCTCGCTCAAGTGTCTGGAGACAGCAGCCAAAATCTTGGGAATCTCATAACTCATATCCAGTAAAAGTGAATAATACTGTGCTCTGCATGCATGCAAATCACAATTTGCTGTAAACTTTGGTCTCTTGAAGCATAAGCTAAACTTTTGCCTTCAGAGTACTGTGTAGGTTCTTCCATGATATTACATGTATGTTAATTTTAACATAACTGCTTATTTGCAGCAAAGGGAAATTAAATATAACAAAAATGCAATTAAAAAACAAACAAAATATTCTCAATTAGATGATGCTGACTACTTTGACATATATCATGTCTTGATGCATTTTTGCTTTTAAAATATGTACCTGAGAAAAAATATTTGCACCTTCTTTTTGGGACTTCTGTAAAATACACTCACTTCATCAATGTGCACTAAAAATGTCAACAAAATAAAATATTATAAGCACAAAGGTGCAGATCTTTCCCATGCAACATAAAGTGAAGACTCAGGCTCAAATGAAATGACATTTCTGCTAACAACTTGTGGACTGATGTAAATCTAACGACCTATCATTTCCTTCCCACTTTACTATTCACTATGTGCATAGAAGGCCAAGCTTACCCTTACTCAATTGTTTGGTTAGACATGTGTGTTATTACTTTGTATACTGCATAACATCAGACGTGTGTTATCTTCTTGAAGCATATACCCTATTACCCATTACTAAAATGTCTTTTATCCACCACCATAAAAGAGCAGTGCCCCCCCCCCAAAAAAAAATAATGCTGCACAAAAAATTCAGGTGTTACATATTTAATATAAAAAATAAAAAAAAAAAAAAAAATTAATTTTTTCCATGCTGTCATTCTATTATTAATAATTTATTCTTGTATCAGTTACATCCTCTGTACCAATCCCTGAAAAATAATTAATCTGGCCAATCAGTCTCTGGTCCTGAGTTTCATGTGGGTAAAGGAAGAGGGTAAATGTCAGCACAGCCAACCTAAGGCATGAATAGCACATAAATTAGAGTAAATGAAATCATTTTGATAAGTTTTAAGCAATAAATACTAAACTGGCACTCTGGTTGGATATTTTGTGATGTTTTTGCTATAAGATTTAAGCTCAACTACATGCTAAAGAATTAATTCATAGTTTGTATTGCTGGGAATGACTCGCGCATCGATGGTGAAAGTAGTCTGCTAGCACCAACCATCGGTCCTCTCATGCTGCATTCTGCACTACATTGCCAATTATGTTTTTAACTGAAGCACGTACACCCAGTTGTTGGTTCAAGTAAGGTTCGTTTCTTTTGTGCACAAGTGATTTAGTGTTGTTATTCTTGTTATAATTCTTATATTTAGCTAGTGATTATTCAACCCGGGAGTAGGAAGGAGAATATGGATATCAAAATTTTCGGAGGTTTCGATCATCTCTCCTGTACAAATTACTTGCACCTTTAAAAATTAAACAAAATAATAAAATTTAGCATGTCACACCTCCCATTATTTTGAGGCTGAACTAGACTTTCATCAGCTATACAAGCCAGAACTCTTGATTAACTGAATTATTGCAATTATTTCAATTCTATTGTTACCTTTCCAACTCATTGCAATCAGAAATTTGATGCTTTTACAAATGCAGCTTGAAACAGCATTACTTCTTGCACTTCTTAAAATGTTGTATGCTTCTCACTTTACTTTCACCAAGGGGCATTTTAAATGACAGAGAAACCTGTAAAACCATTAAAAAAAACCAGCAACACGGTTTTGAAACCCCGTCTGTGGAGGTTTGTTAACAACTTTTCTTTTCCTCTTCTATATTATACATGCAGAGATACATCTTAGGATGTGATCAGGACTGGGAATGGAAACAGAGGTGTTAAATCTTCTTTATTAACTTCAAAGATAATAAACATTCAACTGGCTGTCTTAACTTCATTCCTGATGAGGCATTTGTTTCAAATATTTGCAGTAATTTTTACTTCATTCCCATATGCAGTATTTACACAGGTACTGATTCTTGCAAATCTCTCAATACACAGTTTATACAAAAATGTATTTATTGATCAAATAAAGATACAAAGGTCAAACACAATCTTCTTTGTATAAATATGATGTCCATTTCCAAAGCAGCATAGTATTCTGAATTACAATTTTTGTTTATCTCATATAGACAGCTATAAAGTTGAGCAAATAAAAGCCATGTATTATAAACATCTGACTTTTACAGCAACTGCTGTAGCATCTTGCCACATTCTTGTACAATATTGGCTCTACTTCAATAACAACACATATTCCCATTCCCGTCTCCTCTCTGAATAATAACTGCAGTAGTTAACACTCCAATTTGGTTTTTGTCAGGTTTGCCATTATCTCTGTAACTTACCCCTGGTGTGATATGCTGAGTATCACCATGCTTGTCGTCTAGCTGGAGTTTACAACAAAACCCAGAAATTTTCCCCTCCTGGCAGGTATCATGGAAATTACCCAGTGGAGCCTTTGAAATTAGGTAATGGGAATGGTGTTATTCACATGGCATACATTACAGGACTTCAACCCAGATTACCTTAGATGAGCCCTTTATTAACTCTTTTTCAATTACAGTATTAAAAAATGAAACAATGTTGTATCCTTTAATGAACAGTCATATAGCAAATCCGATCGAACACCATTTCCCACTTTTCTCAACTGGCTCCATCAGGGCATATTTAATGCTGTTTTCTCCTAAACGAACAGCCTGTAAAAAAAGAAAAACACAATTTCAGAAGCTTTTCAGTAACAAACAAAATTTACTGTATAGACTTACAAAAAGTACTTCTGCAACAATAGAAGCTTTTCAGCAACAAACAAAATTTACTATATAGACTTATAAAAAGTACTTCTGTAACAATGAAACCACTGGGAATGGTATACTACAAAATTTCACCAAAAAATGTAGGAAATATCTGAAAGTACGAAGTCCTCAAGCATCCTCCTTATAGCCCCAACCTAGCTCCAGCAACTTCCATTTGTTTGGCCCTTTTAAACATCTTTTGTGTGAAAAATTTTCGTACGATGAAGCTGTAGAAAGGGAAGTCACCACCTGGTTCCCATAGCAGCCTAAAGAATTTTCTGCTGCTGGATTTCAGGGGCTCATGAAATATGGTACAAGTGCCTCAATGTACAAAGAGATTATGTTGAGAAATGCTTATATTTGGTTTTCCTGTATTAAATTAAACAACGTTTACAATACATGATTGCATTTTTTACATCGGAACCTCACTAAGTTTTTGTTTGAACAGCAGTTATTCTAAACTGTTTTCTCGTAATTTTTTAAATCAGCTGAAAGTCACTCGTGACAACAAAGGTCTAAAGCAGGAGTCTTCAACCCACAGACAGAGCAGAGCACATTAGCAATTTCAATTATACTATACTGCAGTATCTAGAATTGCAAGATGCTGCCATCTACCTGCCCAAGCAACACTCAACAAGTAGTAGTAGTAAATCTAGTTAGGTAGATGAATGGATGTCATCAAGAGGTGATTTGTTTCAGATACATTTTAAAGGTTCCTAAAAGTTAATTATTTTCATATGAGACTGTTCAATAAAGAATGATAATTTCTTTACATGCATAAATTTTACTTTACAATATTTTGTTAGCTTAATGCATAATGTACACATGGTTTCATTGTTGCCACACTTAGGTTTCTGCCTGCAAGAGGTGTGCCAGTTGAAACATATTCAGTTCCACATACAGCAAAATGGAGGTGAAAGGCAACAAACAATATGCTGCTCTGAAATTCTGCTTTTGTCTCAACAAATCTTCAGCTGAAGTCTATGCAATGTTACAGGAGGCCTATAGAGAGCTTGTTCTCCCCTATAGCACAGCTCAAAGATTGTTTGAAATATTTAAAGAGGGCAGACAATTAATTTGAAACGAAGGTAGACCAAGCATCCTGTTACTGCTCTATCAGGGGGGGGGGGGGGGAAAGTTAACACTGCTGCTGTCATTATGAGAGAGAATCATAGAATAATGCAACACCACATTTCGCAAATGTTGCTAAATAATTCATATGATGCATCTCTTTCACATGCCATATAGTCCAAATCTAGCCCCATATACTTTTTCCTTTCGCTCAAATTGAAGAAACACCTTTGTGGGAGACATTTTCTGTCATCAGAATCAGTGGCAAAAGTAATTCGGAAGGACCACCAAATAATGACTTCCAGCATGTCTTTGAAGACAGGCAGAGGCACTGGGACAGTACACTGCATTCAATGGGGACTACTTTCAGAAAGATAATTCAAATCATGAGTATGAGTAAAGAAAGATATGTTGTCAATAAAAAAAACATATGCATATACTTTAGATATCTCTAGCTTTTCCATACCAAGCGACAAAGTGATATGTTGTATTGTTCACAGTGGCATTTCAAAATGGCAACTTATGAGATATCCATATTAAGAGTCATGATACAATTCCTCATAGTCAAAGAAATTAGTTCAATTGAGATCTGCACTTGATTGAAACTGTATGGTAACAATGCCACTGACATCAGCAGACACAAAAGTTTGAAAAACTTATGGGTCAGAGAGAAAAAAAAATTGTTGACAAAAAGGTTAGGTTTAATCAATTGTTGAGTACTCTCCACACACATACATGCATGACTCCCTTGCAAGGCATTCCATATTGCAACAATAAAAGATAAATTTGAGAATAGGCCAACTCATTCATTTGCTATTAATTCCCAGAGTTGTCACTAGAGGAGAATGGATTGCAGCAGTAAAACCAATAGAATGTATTACATCATCTGAGGGAATATCTAGTATTACACGCATTAACTACTTGTGGCCACATATGGAAAATTGCATCAATCTTGCTCTTTTTACTTCTCAGGTCATCACTGCCCCCATTCAATTAAGGGTAAGAAACAACCAATATTTTTTTTTCATGCTTGAGGTTCTTTTACATGCCGTATATCTATGACGCAGGATTCATGGCTTTACTTCCCTTCCAAAGGAAGCCATACTTAGAATTTTTATGCCTAAAAAAATCCATTGACCATGGCCGGGATTGAACCCATAATCGTGGATCTATCACTAGAACACCAGGATCAACCATATATAGGCTGCATGTGAAAAGTTTAAAATTAAGTTTTTAAATGTGTATAATTCAGTAACCTCACAATTACATATATATTTTCTGACTTGGAAGAAGCATAAGGTCGCTCAGCAGGGTAGAAAAGAATTGTTTGCTAAAGGGAGAATAGATCAACTTTTTTACATGTGTCAACAAATGGTGGAAAACGATTTCAGGGTGTTTATTGGGCTTCTTGAAGTTAATTAAAAATGAATTGTATGTACATCTTCCTATATTGCAATGCCAATTATTCATCACTCTGCAAGGGCTGATGAATATACATGACACTGCAAAATTTGCAAGTTAACAAATCTTCAGGGATGGCTCTTTTTCTACCATTTGCAAATAAGTATGATTCCTCTATTGTTGAGAGCTGGATATATCCCAGATGAACTTTGTTTGAAAGAAATTTAAAAATTACAGCTACCATTCCACGCACTCCATGACACTACCCTGCAACAACTAGCAGTCATCAATATGGACACCAGCAGTTGTACATCACTAGTGCAGCTTCAATGGTTCCTTTAGGAACAACCAAATATATCACAATATAGCAAGAGTACCATGTGATCCACAGTTTACCCCCGTTAGTATTTCATGTTAAGTGATTTTAATGCTTATGGTTGCCATCTTGATCGCATTCGGCTGCATGAATATTAACAGCATTTTAACTCATATAGTCCTCTGGTATAAAAGGAAAATAATGTATGTTTCAATGCAAATTATGTAAATCTGACAACTTAGGGAAATGTAAATACAGAACACTGATGCATTTATCTCAAAACATTTCCAGGATCTGTTATTTTAATTCATTGGTTATGAAGCATTTTTAATGAAAATGTTGCCACAGTTGATAATTACATAAGAAATATGAAAATGTAAAATATTTCTGGCAGTTATTTGAAGGAGGAGGAGGAGGAGAAGAAGAAGCTTCCGAAGCTATTGACAATGGAGTGGTATATATATAACCAATGTAATAAAATTTTGTTTATTTACTGTCAATGTTGTAATTGTAATAATATGGCTACTTCATGGAATTATTATTAGATTAGTAGAGCGGAAGAGAAGGCCTAATGGCCTTAGGTCCAACAGAATAAATAACTAACTCATATTGGTGATTCTAGACTGATGCAGAGATTTGAACCCAAGCAAGCTTCTCATTGTTGTAACAGTAGACAATGATTTAATGATATCAGTCATCAGGATACTTGGTTGGCATGATTATTTTAATAGTCATTTATATTTAGAATATGGTGTAAATTCATACAATATTTCAAATATAACATAAAAAGTTTATAAATTCAAATATAATTTTTATTTTTTTACTCTTAAGGAATATAAAAATCATCAAAATGAACTAGTCTGAATTTTTATCAATAAATGTTATTCCTACAATTCTATGAAATATATATACAGTGCCATGATTTTAAAACTTTGTAGCAATGCTGAAATGGAGTGTAAGGAATGCATGATACTTAATTTTTATCCCTGCATTTGAGCATAAACTTTGACGAATACTCTATTTCATAGGCATGGAATCAACAAATCCACCTCAAAACATAATTTCACCACTTGTACACAGCAGTCACTTTACAATACCATATGCACATTAACAATAAGCAATGCCAACTATTTCTTTTATCAATATTTATTCTAATTGCTGGTTAAGGTACAAGGGTAATAATGCTCCTTGCACCACAACTATATCATCAATGCATCCCAAATTTCAAATTAATTTTAACATTAGATTTGGAAATGGATAGCAATGAGGTTTTATGCTACAAACTAACAAACAGTCTCATGGTTTGAAGATTAAGGTGTCATTGGCAGCAAAAATGTACTGACCTCGATACATGATTTGGATTTGATGGATGAGTGACTTAAATAATCTCGAAACAGATGTGTAATTGCTTCATTTGCCTACGGAAATGGACTTTGAGATGACTTGCTAAGTGACTGTTAATGTGACATTAACTCAAAACTTCAGATGCAGATAAAATATTGAACACAGCTTGCATTATTACTACTACTACTGGAATGAAAGTGCTGAAAGATGAAACAGTGATCTTACTTCAACTTAATTGAATGCAAAATACATGATTACAGAGACAGTAGCTTAACCACCATTGTATCCAAAATGGTGGCTACACAGTTTATTGTTAATTGCAAAACTGAAATGTTCCTTTCTCACTGCCATGACCACCAAAAATCCCTTTATATATATATATATGTGTGTGTGTGTGTGGTTATTTGTTTTTAAGCCACCAGGTGGCCCATGAAGTAATAGTAGGCATGGAATATGCAGAATAATTTACTTTCCTCTTCACATTTTTACCACCACTGCCAAGGCCAACTCATCAGTTGAACATTTAAAAAAGTTGAGTTGAAATTGTAACATATACATCACTAAGATTTTAATAAAAAGAAAGACCAGTTTCTGGAGTCATCGCTCTCATCGTCAACTCGATTTTTTATTAAAATCTTAGTGATGTATATGTTATAATTTCGACTCAACTTTTTTAAATGTTAATATTTAACATCACTGTTACAAAAATTCACTATATTTTATTCATCAGTTGAAGCTGGCCTATGGCAATGTAAAGGCTCTGGTATAATTGACTCTACTGCCAAGTTGTGTAATGTAATTTCATTTCTACAGATACACAGGACATAATGAGCTGAAATTCACTGCAGAATAAGCCATCTGTACAGTCAAAACATTATGAATGATGGCATAGTGCGAGAGTGGTGCAGGAAATTTAGATGACTGAATGGACATTCATGTTGGTGATCAGGGACAGAAGTCTGTGGCAGGAGATTCACAGCTGGTGAATCAACTGGTTTGTAAGAGGAATCAGTTCACAATTTCTGAGCTATCCTGCATAGTCAATCCAAGAACTGCTTGCAAACTTAAAATGGGTAGTGTTTGATCACCCTACCATCTTCCCAGATAGCACCACATGTCTTGCACATTTCAGTGGTGAATTAAGTGCTTGGGAGGACAGCACTTTCACTCTAATGAGGACCTTCGGGAGAATATACAAACAGTTGGCATATTTAAAACTTAAATGTAAATTGGAACTTGCATAGTGAGGCCAATCATATTAATTGATATCATTGTATGATTCAGTTGAACTACACACTCTTAAAGCTTCACTTACTTTTCATAAATGTATGGAACCGGTTTCGAGAACATTTTGTTCCCATCTTCAGTCATGCTAAAGTTCAACTGAATTAATGCGGGTCGTTGTTCCTACGGCTCGAAGGCCTATTTATTACTTAAATGTAAATTGGAACTTGCACAGTGAAGCCAATCATATTAATTGATATCATTGTATGATTCAGTTGAACTACACACTCTTAAAGCTTCACTTACTTTTCATAAATGTTCTCGAAACCGGTTCCATACATTTATGAAAAGTAAGTGAAGCTTTAAGAGTGTGTAGTTCAACTGAATCATACAATGATATCAATTAAGTTGGCATATTTTTTGCAGAGAGTGTTGGAAAGCTGGTGCAGCAGTATGAAAAATGTCCAAATTTTCATGGTGATTATATTGATAAATCGCTTGTGGATGTACTTAAATTTGTCAATAACACCATTTTGTTTTATTTCATGCTCCATTGGAGCCTGAAAAAAAAAAATAGCCCTCATATGCATTCTTAAAGAACATTTTCCATCAATAATAAAAGAATTATCAGAATTGGCTACAACCAACAAATATAAAACTTCCCAAACTCTTTTCTAATGAAGTGATAAGCAGACTTGGATAATGGAATTAGCAATTCCACTAGATATGTGAAAAAATAATCTTCTCCTTCAGGGATGTAAAAAGCAAAGCATGCACAGTACAAGTCTAAATATGCTTATGCTTAGCACATGGCATTAAAGATAATCCCTTTCAAACTGTAAGAGGGATTTTGCTAACGATATTTACCTTCTGTGAGTCTCGCCCTACCACCTGTTGGTTGACACAAGATTGTCGAACAGCCTGCACACACCACTACACTCTGTGCATGACTAAAAACTGTGGTGATCTTGTAACAACCTGGAACAAAAGACCATAAATTTGCATCTACCAACATTTTCATTACTTTATATTACCAATCGGCTAAATTATTAACCAGAAATTAAAATTGTACACCAGAGGATAATGTTAAAATTCACATTTACAAATTCCTCCAGCTGATGAGAATTAGTAGTATAAAAGTTATCACTTAAATACCCAAACTCTCCACTAAAATCAACTATAAGAAACAACATTGCAAATGGCTGTATCTAAATTTCTGCAACCTGTCTGATTCATCCAGTGCTCCATTCTAACATTTTAAGCATTGCTTTAATGTCACATCTGTGAAATTTCTTAAGAGCCATACTACCAATGCTTGACCTAACTTACTGGAGAGTATCCATTTGAAGCTTGCAACCCATCCTCCTTACAGTCATGACCTTGCACCCTGAGACTTCTGCTTTCTTTGGTAAAGAACTCACCGAAGGGGATTTAACTTTCAAACCCAGAAAATGCTGTAGCAGCATATGAAGAGCAGCTTAGACCATTGAGCACTAGTGGCACCAATCTTGGTTCCAAAGAATAATCAGAGGCTTAGGTGGAAATATTTTGAGATGTAGGGGTAAATTTCACATCGTTAATATGAGGGCTGTTAAATAAAGAATGATTGTAATTTTTAAAAGCATAATTTCTTGCGCTTAAATGTTACTTTACAATATTTTGTTTGCAGAAGGCGTAATGTACATGTAGTACTAGTTTTATTGTCACTTGCATTTTTCACCTGTAAGAGATGTGCAACTTGAGACATATTCAGTTGAACCTATAGCAAAATAGAGGTGACACATAAGCAATATGCTGCTCTAAAATTCTGCTTGTCCTAACAAATCTTCAGCTGAGGTCTATGGAGTGTTTGTTCTTACCCAAAGTAAAACTTGAAAGAGATGGTTTAAAATGTTTAAAGAGAGAGTAAAATCAATTTCAAAGAAAGGTGTACATGGCACTTCAGTTTGTGCTCTAATGGGAAACATTAACACTACTGCTGTCACTGTGAGAGAGGATCATCAAACAACATTAAGAACACTTATAGAAATTCTTTGTCAGCCCTGGTGGTGTAGTGGTAACCATACTTGCCTCATAAACCCAAGATTGTGGGGTTGATCCCGACCAGGACCTATGGATTTTTGGGTGTAAAAATCCTAAGTATGGCTTCCTTTGGATGGGAAGTAAAGCCAGGGCCTCGTGTCGTACATTTACGGCACGATAAAGAACCTCAAGGCTGAAAAAGAGAGGCATCTGAACAAAATTTGTTGGCCTTTTCACGCCCTGCATTGAATAGGATGCTGATGAATTGAGATGTTAGAGAGTGTCAGTATATAAACCAAATAAAAAAGAAGAAGAAGAAGGAAAAGAAATTCTGAAAACTTCGCAAGTACGTAACTGAAAAGCTGCACACGAGACATGTATGTGTATGGTGGATACAAGACTGCTGATTCATGAACAAAAGTACTTTTACGTGCAGGTTTGCATGCAGTTGAAGATGAAGATGTAGGGTTTCTTTCTAAAGTAATTACTGATGAGGAAACTTGGCTACATCTTTTTGATCCTGAGAGCAAACAGCAAAGCTGTGTGTGGAAATCACCACCACCAAAAAAAGGAAAAGTGATTGTTTCTGCTGGGAAATTTATGATCAGCTCATTTTTCGTTATTCCACTAACTGTTTACCAGCATGTCATATCTGCACATACAACTTTTTTTTTGAAGTGTTTACGTCCATTTTTACTATTGAGGCCAGGCAATAATGATACATGAAATGAAATAAATTGGGAAAGGCATTTTTTTTTTCAAGGAAGGAAAAGTTCCAGGCCTAAGTTTAGAGTACCTACTTGGCATTTGCACTTATGAGGACTGAGGTAAACCTGGAAAAAATCTGTCTGGGAGGATGGTCCTGGCAAGAATCAAACCCAGATGTCTATTCCCGAGTCTGTGCCATAACAACTGCAGCCACCTGTGGCAGTCATACACACAACTGTAACTGCGCAAAGCTACAGAGATGTCCTGATAACACATTACGTGCAAAGGCCACAATTCTATGCAACAAGCTGAATGTTGCATTGTGATAATGCATGGGGATGATTAAAGATGAATTGTCAAAAAAAATTATGTTCCTTTATTGAACAGTCCTCTAGCCTCTCTGAAAACTTTCACATTTTTCATATGAAAGATGTGGATAAAATAAGACCAATGTAGAGTTGACTAAATTGCGAAGGAACCCAGCACTTTCTAGAGAGCTAATAATGCTAGGTTACCAGTAATTCAGTTGAATTTGGGGATAGAAAGTTCTGGTTTTGAAAGACTCTGTATCCACCATAATTGTAATATTGCTACTGTTTTTGTTTAAAACCCGGTTTATTTGTTTGCTGATGGCTGAGTAAGGAATTATCATTATTTAGAATGAGTGCTGACAAACAACACAGCATTTACAAGTTGGGTTGATATCAAGCTAATGATAACAGATGGTTCTATCTGCTGAACTTAACCATATCTGCTGATAGCTGATATGTCCACTAACATTGCAGTATGTCAAAGTTGTCTATTGTTTACCAAGTATTTGTCCAATTTCCTTACATAAGCAAAATAGTTTGCAATGTGAAACCTTGTTGGAGCATTACTGAATAGGTGTTTGTGTATAATTTGTGTTTCTGACTTCCACTTGGCCAAGCTAGTGCTATGTTCTGCTGCAAATCAATGGTGGGAAAGGCACCATTAGGTGTATGGAAACAGTTTTCAGCACTCCTACCAAAATTGACAAATGTAAAATAGGTAAATAATTACTCGTGATATTCCTTTATGTTTATATTCTATTTTGTTAATAACTGTATATATTTGTAAAAATAAATAAACAATAGTAAAAAGCATGATGCACTGATGAATATAGCACTTTACCTCTAATTTGAATGCATTTGTCAGTTTAGCAGCCAATTAATATGCTGCTAAGAGTGAGACCAAACAAAATGATATAATATATTCACTGCTGTACCATTAACCAAGCTGCCATTATCATAATGTCCAAATAAGAACCAACATTTTTACATATTCAAAATAAATATAAGGATTTTTCAAACTTAAACATAGGCTGTTTTGAAACAAATGCAATATGTATTTGACAATTTACATTATATCACAATGATGGCATAGTGACAGTTTGTGAGAATCAACAGTTAAATCACTGTTCAGGCATCTGTTCTAAAGTTTTATACCCTCCACAAAGATGGTTGCTGGTGAAACAGATTTTCCAAAGCATCATGAACTACTTGACCAGTATGTTAAAACACTTACCCTTCAGGGCCTTCATCAATGTAATTGCTAGGGGGGAGAGTCTGTGCCCCATTTTAATGCAGCACATTAACGCTTAATGATTTAATAAAACTAGTCTGCATTCTAGCATCACTTGCTTTGTTTACAAGCATGTGTTTATCTATAACTTATGAGCGTAACTACTGGTTATTAGTGTGGCAAAATATTATCAGTATGAGGCTTTGTTTTAGCAGTGTTCTGTTTCAAAAACATTTGGTCTTGCAATACTGTATATTGTTAACTAGCGAAATTCTACCCATGAACCTCGAATGGTGAATTTACATACTAGTGTACACATTTGAGTCTATCAATTAAGCTGAATGCATTTTAATTATAAAGCACATTAAGAGTAATTTACGAAATATGTGGTCTCAAATTCACCCCATTCCCATAGTTCTTGAATTATCTATTTTCACCTGAAAAAATGTCATAGAAATAAGCTACCTACACCATTATTTGTAGATAGCTACATGATTGTAAAATAAAAGCACTTACCATTGTAGCTTTCTTAATGTTTAGGCAAAATCTGTCATTCACATACGTGTAATCTTTCTCCAATAAAATTAACCCCAATGCTTTCACAATTTTGTGTTATTATTAATTAAATGCAGCACTATTACTTTGTTTCGAATACTAGAGATTTTTTTTTGATGTGGTAGACAATGCTATTTCTTGGCTTGAATATATGATTTACAATATATGGTACATAAACAGTTCACGTAGTAATAAATACCCCCAAAACAACCTTCTCAACAGTTGGATAAAGTCACTACACTATTAATTTTGACAAGCAACTAATAACAAACTTTTACAATTCTACTATTGTACAATAAATGTTCGTGAAACAGTCTTTATTAGAACCTATGGAATTACAGATAGTAACTAGTATACTAATTGTTTTGTGAAACAGGGCCCAGGTTCGCTTAGGCAGGTGATCAATGAGACCAGCGAAAATGACAGTGTGTCCAGTGCTGCATTGGCATTATGGAGGTCCATTATCACTGGGCTTAAGCATACCTGATGACAGTTTCCTGGCCATCTGTTTTTCATGGCCCTATGAAGGTTCTATTAATGTGTTGCAGTAACGTTGAGTTTTGATCATTGGACCGATTGTTAGCCACTCAAAACATGCTCATAGATGCAATCTGTTCCTGTGCCAATGAAATTGCATATTTAAGTGACAGGGTCAACTCATGTGGCTGGTATCAGTATTCATTATAAAACATTTGGGTGGTAGTGTTATCAAGTCATTTGCACATGTTTTACCACAGTAATATGATGGAGTACAGTACAGTGAATGCATTTTATCCTGAACGAGAGTGATAACTGTTCCTATGTGGCTGAAGTACTATACAGAGTAAGATATCTTTTACCCATCATCCAAGTCATTGTGTATTTGAATGACTGGATACACACATTAAAAAAACAACAGCGGGATGAAGTAGTATTTAAATTTATTAATGCTCATTCATTGATTTTGGCAATATTCTCCATTTGATCAGATTCCATAAGTTATCTCCACTATTATGTATCATGCAATGTTGCTTTATATATTAAATTAATCTGTATAATATCCTCTATCCTATACTGCTTTACTGATAACATTTATCATATTCCCTATATATTATAGTGCCAATCAGCAACTACAAACATACAAAATTAATAATAAAAAATAGAACCTGGTTCACCTATAACATCAAATGGAAACGAGTGTCTACTACAAAAGAGTTGTAAAAAGCTAGTTGATGTTCTGAAGTGTGAAACTGAAGCATTTCCTACACTTAGGTATTCATTTTTACACTAAACTCCACTAAAGTAAGACGCGTTTCTGGAGAATCTCTTCCAACTTCAGTTGCTCACTGAACCGCCGTTGAGTTGAATAATGGCAGTTCAGTTAAGTAATGGCGGTTCAGTGAGCAAATGAAGATGGGAGAGATTCTCCCGAAATGCGCCTTACTTTTACGTAAGTGGAGTTTAGTGTAAAAAATTAATATCTAAGTTTAGGATATATTACCACTCCATTGTCAACAGTTTCGTAAGTACAGTATTTGTGAAGCATTGTTACAGTACATATAGAAAGTGTGAAGTATAATGCTTACCAGGGCATTTGACATCCATGAAATATGAATTTGGATGCTGCACAAGTCTCTTTAACTTGTGCTTTCGCTTCTCCTCAGTTGGCAACGGATGTAGCAAATCTTTTGCAAGCTGTAAAAAGAAAAAATAACTTTTATTTAATATAATTCATGCTTTCTCAAAGCTCTGAACACAATTATTCCTAAGTAACAGTGGCAACTGTTCTTGTTCTTAGTTGCTATGGTGAACAAAGCTGAAGGAATTTCTACATGTCAAAGCAACTTATAAAACATTCAAAGACATGATATAATACAAAAAACTATTCTCATTTATAATATATAATAGCACGCCTTGCAGCTTTATAGCCATAACATTAATTAAAACAATGCTCTCTACCATATTTAGGAAAGACTGACCTAGAACAACATGATAAATTTGTTAGTTATGCTGAACTGGAATTAAAATATTCATTTATTTTCAGAATGCAAATGTTTAAAAATTTATTTGTTTCTACTTTGCCAAATTTCACGAAGCTGCAGCGTATGTAGATTGCTTTTTGTCTAGTATTTTTGTCATGCATATTTTGGCCTTGTAAAAAAAAAAAAAATAAATAAATAAATAAAAAAAAATTCTTATATAAAATTTTATGATGGATAATACAGAGCCTTCACTTGGATGTGTGGCCAGCTTAACAGGGATTTGCCTGTTCAGTTTCTAACCAGTTTGTTCCCGCCTTTCCATGTGCCGGCTGATCAACTGATATGAAATGTTTCAATTGTACAGAAGTTTAATGATGTGAGAGCTTTTTGATTTATTTATGGACGCTCTTTAACAGCTCAGGTCATCAGTGTGTGAGACCTTTGTGGCAACAAACTATTGTAATGAAACAAGACTGCAATTTATAGACAAATTCCCTTCTGTTTATATGCTTCACAGAGAAATGATTTGTATCTTGTAAACGGACTTAGGGAAACGGGATATCTGTTCTTGATTATTAAAAAAAAGAGAGAGAGAGAGAGGTTAAAAAGGCTTTAAAAAAAAAAGGTAAAATGCAATGCTCTTACACAGGAAAAAGTCGATAGGAGAAAAGTTAACATGAAATCCAAAGAAATTTAGAGTAAGCTTGTACTGCACAGGAATTCCACAAACCTCGGCTTGGAATGCCTATAATCTTTTAAAATAAAAACCCTATAACTGCAATTCGGGAACTGCAACCATGCAATGTGAGTAGAGTTAATTTCTGCAAATGGGTATTGGATAATGTTAACGTTTGCTCTATTGGCTAGCATTTAATTTTTTTTATGAAGCATGGTTTCATTTACATGGTCATGTAGCGACACAAAACAATAGAAGCTCAAGTGCAGAAATACCCAATTTTGTACACGAAATGCCATTCTATTACCAAAAAATTCGTGTTTCGTCTGCTGTGAATTCTTACAGAAATCTATGTGCTTGAATTTAAGGAACTATGAATATCCGACTCCACTGGCAAACAGCATGCTTCCCAATGCCAAACAAATTTCAGTTAAGCCAATCATGCATCCAAACCAGGGCTCTGTATATATTCACATGAAAAAGTTAACATTTCAAATTGCTTAAAAAGGTCTATGCATAAATATTTGCTATGGGTACCAGCAATTATTAATAAGACTTATTTCTGTAATAAAAAGAAATACTTTTAACTGAGTTTCCTTAAAATATAAGACCATATTTCATTATTGAATTGAAACAAGCATGATAAACAAATTGTCTCAATTGAATCCAAAGTTAATAATGCACATATTGCATATCACAAACTACTATGTTAAGGTTACGATAAGATTGATGTGATCTTTAAAATTCAGAGTTATCAATTTTTATACCAGCGAATTTAATATCTTAGATACATAGATATCTAAGATGTGTAGAAGGATACTGTTAGAATGCCCAATCTGTAATAGAGGGATTTGGAGCTATATCAGTGATAACATGTGTTTTATCTTGATTTAGAGGCAATTTGTTTGTTTTGAACCATACACACAAGGAGCTCAGAACTAGATTTAATGCCATGACACTATCGTGGAAATTTCCATTTATTAATATGCTTTTATTCTTTGCAAAAAGAACGGAACCTACATCTTGGACAGATTAGATCATTTATATACCCCAGAAAAAGAAGAATCTGGAATAGATCTTTAAGACACTCCATGTTTTTTTAATTATTCCCCACTCTGATGCATTGTTTTTATTTTTAAAGGGAAATTTATCTCAACATTTTTTTCCTTTTGTCAAGGTATGATATAAACTATTTTGAATATTGGTTTTTATTCAACAAAAAGATAATCTATCTTTCAGAATTTCATGATTGACACAATTGAAAGCCTTTGCTATATTACAAAATATACCTCCATTTAATGCAGTTAAAATTTCAATACCGAGTTTAAAGATTGTATTTTCCGTTGAAATTCTCTTCCTAAAACCAAACTGGTCAATTACTAGAATACTGTTACTTTCAATAGAAGGTAAAGCTTATTGTGCATTACTTGTTAATTGTTCCAAATAGTTCATCCAGCACTTAGGTTCTTGCTGCATGCATTCATTCTGTTTATCATGATAGATGCTTATGATTTCTATCATTAGATAACACTATATCGATTCTGCTGGAGTTAACGAGATATGCTACTACACTACAAAGATTTATGCTCTAACATAGTAACACACCAACCATTATCAATTTACATTTATGAAAATGAAGTAAGCATTGACCATCAGACCATAGCTCACCGCAGCAAACCACTGGGTCCACTGGTTTCTAGGATTTATCGAAGGTTAGAATAAGGTTAGGGTGTATATGAATTGCAAATTCCATTTTTTCAGAGTTGCCTGCTGAAATCTTGCTAGAATCCCAGTTATGTTACCCATTCTTATATCCACATTGGATGGGGTGCAATGGTCACTAGTAAGGAGCAGCCTGTGTCTTTATAAGTAATGCACCGCCTAAGTGGAAGAGTGGGGACTGTGAGAGGTTAATAGCTAGTAGATCCAAGTACTCAAGCAACAAATTTATACCTAAAGATTAATGCTGTTTTTACCTTTCTGGCTGCAATATGTTGTTTATCATTACAAACTGAAATTTTCTGGTGTTTAAACTTCATTTATTACCTTTTACCACGGATTGTCTTACTGGGGCTGAATATGGGGTAGAACTATTACCATGTGAATATGTACTGAATTAACTATTTGGAACTGTTACCCATTTCTTTCTCTTAGAAAATGTGTGAAATAGCTATGGTCTATAATTAAAGAGACATTTTTCTTTTCTCCCCTTTTGAACTTAGGTTTTATTACCAAATATTTTAGCCTTTCAGGAAATACACCAATTGTTAAAGACTTGTTACACAAATTACTATGGGAGTTAGTAATTCCTTTACACAGACCTTTATGACTGCTGTTAATCTCATCATAGCTGGAAGAGTTTTATTTTATTTTAGTTTTCTGATGATTTCACAAATTTCCAGACCAATTTGGTTTGAATTTATTATTTTGACTAGGGAATGCTGACTGTAAAATTCTTAATGCATCTTTTATTTAACCTTGCCATAGCCGCCTTCTCTTCCAATCTACAGGTGGGGGGAAGGGAAAAAAATGTATATATAGAGTACAATATAGTTATATAAAATTAATGATATATACTCCATGCAATTATATTTTTATATAGTTAGAAAGTTTATTTAGTGTTAGAATTCCCTTGTTCTTCAATAATTTTTCTCAAGGAGAAGAACAGGAAGAAGAAAGTAACTGTTGTGATTCCTAAGTTCACATGAGAATTCAACCTATGTTTAAATTGCTTTATTACCTGGCAATCTCTGATGTCAGGAGGAACAGAGTTCTAGATTCTGGAAAATGACGATCTTGAATGGGGTTGAATAGAAATACGTTCAGCGATGAGGGATAGACAACGCATAATCTGATCTGCCCAGTATTGAGATTAGGGTACAAGACATCACAATAATCAATGTGAGACATAACAAGCACTTGAATGAGTTTTTTTTTTTAAATTTTTTTTTTATTAAGAGGTAGATTTTTTGCTAGATGTTTTAATGTGTGAATCAATGAAAATACTTTATTGCATGTATGGGTTACATGGTTCTGATCGAGTCTATGAACACCTTGGTTGGTTGCCATGCTGGTATAATTACAATGTTGTTTTGATGGACAACAGATAAGGGAGATGGAGGTTAGATTATTTACTACAGTAACAGCATCATGGACAGAATGAGGGGCAGTGTGGAAGCTGAGTTGTAAGTCATCAACATATAGATGGTAATCGATGTCATTGATGTAACAGCATAAGAAGTACTGGTTCAAGTGCTGAACCCTGGGGAACACTGTCTTAATGAGGCACCAAAATGCAAATTTAAATTTTTGTTATATTAAAAAAGTATTCATTTAACACATAGGGTGTTGTATAATTTAGTTTCTGGAGCATTCAGTGAGTTTGTGGAAAAGCCACAGAAACCTACAAACATAGAACTTGTCATATACAATTATTACAGTAGCTTTCTCTACATTTACAAAAATTTGTCTACATCTACATAAATAATTACAATGAAAAAGAACACCTAAAACTGAACCAGACAAGTCACTTAATCATACAAATTTTACTATATACATGTTTACATATATATTGATATATTGTGCAGTATGATATGTCACTCATATATTCGTTTACAGAAATAGACCATTTTACATAGGTATTTTCTAAGAGTAGATTTCAAGCATTATCATTGTTTATTAAGGCTTTTAGTGCAAAGAGCATTGTGTACTAAAATGCATTCATAATAAATGCCTTTTTGATGGCATGAAAGTGCTGAATTTGGGCGATGTAGATTTGCTTTCTGTCTAGTATTCTCGTAATGTATATTTTGATTTTGAACAAATTTTTGTTTATTTCTTATATAAAAGTTCATGAGGGATAAAATACATTCACAAGAAAGAGTTAAAATTTCAAATTTCCTAAAGAGATTTCATGAATGTCTGCTGTGTGTACCAGCGATTATTCGTATAACTTTTTTCTGTAACAGGAAGTTACGTTCACTTTTAACTGAATTTCCCCAAAATATTAGACCGTACTTCATTTATTGAGTTGAATATGCTTCATGATTAATGTTTCTAGATTTCACATATCTAAAGCATTCTTTGGGTTTTATTTCAGTATTTCTTAGCTATTACTTGAGCAATAGAGAGATCATTCATTAATGGAGACACATAATAAGACAGTTTACTGAATTTACAAATATAATATCTATTGCTATGCTCAATATTTCATCAATTCTCATATGAATGTTAATTATATGCAGCATATTATTGCAATAAGATGCAAGTTTAAATTGGTTCATTCTGACAACCATTAAGAAACCAATGTTTATGTCTCCATATATTATTCCTTGCTTAAGCTTAAATAAAATGCATATTTTTCAAGAAAGTTTTGGTCTCCTAATGGAAAGCAATAAATAGCAATTATAATTATTTTTATATTTTTGCCATTCACTTAAATTGGGCATAATTCAATGCCTTGTTCTCAATTAAATTTTGATAAATCCAAGGTTTTATATGGGCCATCAAGCCTGACATAAATGCAAAATCCTCCTATGTAGTTTTTCCCTTGGAGCTTCTGCTCCCAAACAATAAGCATGAAATGACAACTGTGATAAATGCTATTGTGTCAAATTATTTTCACATAGGCAGATAATGTGTGGACCTATACTGTCACAAACCTAAGCTGCTTAGTAATTCATCTGCTTTACTTTCCGATCCTTTTAATATTTTGATCAAAAATAAAAAGGTTGGTATTTGCTTGATGAATACTTTTCAATTTAACTTGTGCCACATTTATTGCACAAGTTGTACAATTCCTTCACTGTATAAAACAAAATTCCACTGCATTGTTCGTTATATTTACATCTAGACCATGACTTTCTGTAGTTTTAACTTCTTGCACTTGAAGCTTATAAATTTTAAATTGCGGTATCTTGTGTACATAACTGAAGCGGTACGCTGGTCCGATTTACTTGCTGGTGAAACGGAATTGAATGTGAAGCGATTTTATAATAGGGTGTAATACTAAATCTGAACCTAAAAATTCCAAATCTACATGGCAACACTAATGTACCTCAAAATTCCAGAATTTACTGTTTAGGAGATTGAATAATACATGAAAAATTATTTTGACAGCTCTTTATGGCTCCTGCAGCTTGCACCAGTACGGAATCCCAGTCTCAAATATTCGCTTTTCACAATCGAGATATTTATGTCATACAGTTCTGCTGTGCATTTATATCGTAATTCACCACTCTGTGGTTTCGGCAAGCTCATATATAGCCTATTTTATACTTAATACGTGGCCATTCCGTTCTCCCATTCCACTGTGCAAGCTGGAACATGTGCTCAAATACGCAGCACCATAAATGTCACCAAAACGTTTGTATCGTGGAACACGAACCGTTTTATTAACTTTATCGCGTGTGATTTATTCTAACAGGTTACTCTATACAAATTTTACTACTAGAATGATATTAACACCTAAAACACAAATCTCGTCATTTATAAACACCAGCATACTTACAGGCATGGTTCCTTCGTATGGATCCACCGGAAAAAGGATATACAATACTCTAGGAACCAAAGGCATGCAAGTCGCAGAAACGTTCTAGACACACCACGTACGGCAATTCTATGTCACTGTTATAATCACCTATAATGTAACAGTGACGTTGTAACTTTGCTAAAACCTTAAAAATGAAAATTGACATAAAAGTAAACTATGGGTAACATATAAGATTTTCAAATATTAATTAAACTGCATAAATTATTGAAATAAGTTAGTATGTTTTTTTTATAAATTTTCTACATTAAAAATACAAATTTAAAATGGATAATGAAGTTAAATAAATTCTGGTTAAATTTACCCACCCAACCGATTACAAATATGGTACGGGACACATCAAATTGTCATTAATACAAACTAAATACACAATTGCATACTATAATTACTGAAATATAAACCACCCATTTATAAAATGACAACTCTTATTTGTCTTATCATTTCACATTTCCTAAATTTCACTTAAGTTTGTCTTAATTTCAAAGCTAATACAGGAATTTTGCCCTCTCTAACAGGGAAAGACAAAATATTGATCCAATGATAGCCTACAACAATAAAGTAATTATGTCTCAGAAGAAAAATTTTTAGGAGTAACTACAGACAAATTCTTAAGCTGGAAGTCACACATTTACAACATCACAACAAAGACTAACATAATTCATTATATAACCTTTGTAATAAAATGTATGCAACCTTAGCTCTTTAAAAATGATCTACTTTGCATATGTATAATCAGCTCTTACTTATGGCATTATCTTGTGGGGTAACTCAGTAGATACTAATACACTCTTTTTAGCCCAAAAGAAAATTATACGTAAAATGCTTAATCTAAACAAATGCATTCAATGTAAAATGTACTTTATACTGAACAATATACTTACCTTACCATGCCTATACATATTAGAAAGTGTATGTTTCATAAAGGGTAATATATAACAACTTTACTCCAATAAATCAACCCATAAGCATAGTACTAGAACCAGCAACATAATCCATCTACAAACTGCCAGAACAACTAAAAAGGTAAACTCAATCCTGCATAGTGGCATCCGAGGGAACAACTTAATAACCAACGAAATCATAGGTAAATACCCGTTCAGATTTAGAAAAAAAAAAAAGATAAGAATTTTTCAATTAATCAGTGTTTTTATAGTAGACAAGAATTCAATGCGTACTTTAATAAAACTACCTATACAGATAAATTACAAGTATTAATAGTTTGAAATTGTTATATTTTGTATTTGAGGAAGCCATGAAATTGTAACAAATTTCAAAAGGTGAATAAAGTATATGATATGATAATGAAATTCAAATCGCTGTACTCTAATTAACCTTGAATTGTAAGAAGTATAACCGGGATCAAAAGAAGATTATTTTGAAGTAAAACTCAAAGTACATTATTGACTAAAACAATAGCCACTTATCAAGAAAATCAGCACTAAAACAACTCATTTACTTGATCCCGAGAAGTTACAAATTCATGTGTATTATATAAAAAATGTCCAATAAAATCGTAAATGAAATTTTTAGAAACTCTTCTTATGCGGATATTCCATTTTAGTAATTAGGCAAAACGTGTAAATAATATTATTATGAATGAAGAAACGGGGGATGAAGAAGAAGAAAAAATATAGAAGCACTGTAGATATAATATATGTGAAATGCTAAAATGTCTTATCACAGGCACAAATACACTAATATATCTGAAAATAATGCAAGATAGGGCAGTATGAACGAAAATTGAAACATAGAACATGCTATTGAGGAAGAAGATAATAAAAGTACCGGGAACTTGTATCGGTTTTGGGTATAGATTAAAGGGACTGCAAAAGAAATTTCTTTATATATTTTGTTGAGCATTATACAAAAGAACGCCATCCCATAATGTGGACCCTATCCATAGCATCCGTTCTTCGCGAATTTGCATCCTTGTATCCTATTGTTCGAAAGAAAGAAATGTACACAAATTAAAAATTAGATTACAGGATGAACATTTATCTATTCATTATCATAGTACAGAACATCCTTTGTCTCACATGCAAAAATAGAACATATTGGTTATTGGTTAAGCCCCCACAGAATTTGTTATCATTATCCTTTAAGTGCCGTGGTAATTTACTACGCAAATATACACCAATATTATGCATGTCTTGTGTATATATTTATTATATGCAAAATAAGGTATATCCAACTTTGTGCTAAATTAATACACATAACAAATTTTATATAAATGTACAGAAATCTTTGTGTACTACATTATTTTATAAGACAACACCTAGAGTTAATGCGAATAAACTTTCACTATTTTGATTTTTAACTGAATTAATGATATTGATTTTTATTAGCATTGCTATTAAGTTACAATTATTGAAAACGTATTTTACATGTTCAATTATTGCTAGCATTTCAAGCTCCTAGTGCACGGTGTACAATTTTGTTTATTTTTAAATGTTTCCTACCATCAAAATGTTTATTATGAGTGCCTTTTAGTACAAATTGCTCTTCTCTTTAGCTTAAAAGCTTTAATAAACAATGACTATTCATTTAAATCTGCTCTTAGAAAATAACTATGTAAAATGCCTATTATTCTGTAAAGGAATATATGAGAGACAATATATTATACTGAGTTAAAAATAATGCAATAATTTTATATCAATGCATATGTAAACATGTATATAGTAAATTTTGTGTGATTAAGTGACTTGTCTGTTTCTCCTTTTCTGTTTTTGTTGTTTGTTGAGTTGTTCTAGGTGTTCTTTTCAATTTTTATTGAAACTATTTATGTAGATGTACACAACATTTTCGTAAATGTAGATTGTGTGCTACTGTGGTAATTGTATATGACAAGTTTTTTGCTAGTAGGTCTTTGTGACTGCTTCGCAAACTCACTGAATCCTCCAGGAACTAAACTAAACTAAACTAAGCTAAACCTATAATTTATATACAATATAAATATCACAGGTCCAAGAACTGGTTTGTTACATTACCAGAGTAAGATTTAACTTTGATCACACCCGTTTCAGATCAATCTCAGTGTAATGTACCCCTCTTCTTCTTCTTCTTCTTCTTCTTCTTCTTCTTCTTCTTCTTCTTCTTCTTCTTCTTCTTCTTCTTCTTCTTCTTCTTCTTCTTCATTTGAAAAACTCAAATGTACTTCATATAGGTACATTTATGTTATTATTTAAGGGTTTATCCGGTTTTGCTTCTTGTTATTTTAATCATATATACCCCAAACTAGAATGCACTAATTCACGATTTTATAACACTCTTTAGGTACTTTTTTCATAACCACTAATATATACATATATGTATTTATATACTATATTTAGTGTATATATACTGCATTTCTAGCAGGTTTTACCTAGACATAATCCAATAATTCAGTTACAATACAATATGGTTCGTCTACCAAATATCCTTTACCTATATTTTTTTTATAAGCGTATCATATTTTTCATCCTAAAACATATTTGTTGTGGTATCGTCAATATAATTTCTCTACGTAAAAACTTAAACTTATTTTTGCTGTTGTCCGGTACATTCAATGTTGATTTTAGCGATATTCCTTGTCGAGTATTTGTATACTTCATTGTTTGCTTGAAAATTATGTTGTTGTTTTTTTTTTTTTCATACAAATATTGATTCTAGAATGTATAAAGAGGGCACTGTTAAAATGTTAGTTGTTTAAACCAGAGCGTACCCTGTGTCTTAACGTTTACATTTAAAATTAATCTGTATTTTAAATGCATATTTCACCTCGCTTAAACACTATGCAATTATTTCGTATGGAAGTAGACTGTGAATATATGATAATATTCCAATTTTAATGTGTCTAACTTATAGATATTTAACACAGATATTTCGAAACATACTTTAGATATTTTCATTATATTATGTACATGGATTTTCCACTCCATGTAATCATGAGTTAAAATATAAAGAAGCCTGGTGTGTACAATTATGGCATTGTTTGCCTCTTTATGAATATCAGAGGTAGATCAATTTTCTTTGTTCTATTAAATATATTGAAATGCATACAATTCCATTTAGAACTAGTTTGTTTGTACCCAAACCCTCTATGCGCTTTCCTAGTGTATAGTGTACTTTTTGGAGGAGAGAAATTTACAATATAGTTATCACTATCCTTAAATATAACAATAGTACCATCAACAAAGATAATTAATTATCCTTCTGAAGTATTAATTGGTACATCATTACTATACAAAATAAATAATATTGAACCGAGATTATTTTCTTTCGGAAAGAAATACTTTCCATATCAGACTTAGCATACCCATGCGAAGCTTTATTTATAACAACTATCTGCTTTTTGTTAGAAAGATAAAAAAGAAACCAGTCCACGGCCGACTTTTCAGATGCAGCAAATACAGCTTTGTTGGATCAGCTTTTATCCAGTATATTCATGGGTTTTCATTTAAATTTAAACTACCTATTTCTGAATGCTCACATATCAATTAATTGATAAGATTGCGCTACTTTGGTATGATTCTTACACTGTATCTTTTGATACGATCTATTTCCACCAGAATTAATCTGTTTCATAGTGAATACCATTGCAACGACAGACGCTTGCCTTATGCTCCGAGATAGCAAGTACAGCCCAAACTGTAAGTGGGCAGAATTAGGTCGTTGATTACCTGCCCCGCTTCCATAGCAACTCAGAAGGATGCGCGAGCCGGCGAGCTTTGTCAACGTGCTAATTTGAATTTTCGAGACTTCGTTTAGCTAAAACATATTTTAAATCTTACTTTTACCAGTATAGCGATTTAGCTACTTGCTTTATAGTCCGAAGCTATAAAATTAAATAATTTTGTATTGTTAACGCATTGCTTTATTATATTGAAGCGGTTATATTAAAGCGAAGTATTGTTTATACATTCGGTTTTCTATGCCGCAATTCTAGTGCATAATGTCATTGCTGCATTTACATAAATTGATATACAAATAGCGAATCTTGAGTAAGTATGTCAATATACATTTAAAATTGAATTTTCCTGTTGCATATCAACCAAAGTTTTTACTTTATCAGACTTCTGTCGTCTAATAAGTAGCCTAAAGCAGTGAGTAGATATACGAGGATAGGTCCATAAGATTCCGGCCTCGCTGATAAGAGTTATCGCCTTCACAAAACCCTTATCTGGTGTAATGCTTTATCTGTTACATAAATAATTGCAGATGTAACTTCCGCTCCGCTGTGTTCAGATATAGTTGTATAAAGAAGGTATGTGTAGAAGATTGTGACATGTTCAAAATTGAGTTTTCGAGCTGTTATTAAGTTCTTCACAAAAGAAGGACTTACTACAAATAAAATTAAACAGCGATTTGACGTGGGGAAGCATCCCCCCTTATATTCTACTGTAAAAGAATGGGCCAACTTTTAGGAATAGGTTGGGAAGCATTGAAGACGAAGAGTACGCAGGTCGGCCCTTGAAGATGCCCGCTCCTGAAAACATCGCTCTTGCGAAGGAGAAATTATGGAAGACCGGCAGCTTAAAGTTACAGAAATAGCAACAAGGTTGGACCTTTCTAAAACAACAGTCCTTCGAATTATTCATGAACATGTAAACATGAATTAGGTTAGTGCAAGATAGGTGCCTAGACTTCCTCCCTCAGGCTAAATGCAGCAACGAATCATCTGTTATCAGGCATTTTTGGAGTTCTGCTGTGGCAACGAGAGAGAAGTTCTGCAAATCAGTTTTACAAGAGATGAAACTATGGTTCTCTATTATTTTCAACGCAATTTTCACATTAAAATCCTTGTGTGGAGGCAGAGCTGCCACGAGCTCTGTCTCCACACAAGGTAGCTGGTTGATTGATTTGTTTTATCTATGTACGCTCTTTAACATTTCAGATCGTAAGCGTCCCATTCAATTCAGGGCATGAAACAGCCGATAAATTTGCTCAGAGGTTCTTACGTACGGGGTCCCTTGGCTTTACTTCCCTTCCGAAGGAAGCTATACTTAGGATTTTTATGCTCGAAAAATTCCATCGACCCTGGCCTTGGGTCCTGGAGGCAAGTGTGATTACCATTAGACCACCATGACCGACTCTGAAATAGTAATAGTCCATTCCCCTAATACCAATAAAAGTGATGATCTTATAAATATGTATTAAAGTTTTCATATAAAGAGAAACGCGATAAAAACTCTTTGATAATGAAATGTAGTTGCATAATCTAACATTATTTCAAATAAAAGGTTAAACTATGTTTTATTATACTTCAGAGCTTTTCGTTTCTTGTATTATAATGTAATAATTTCAGAAGCTAACTATAATTCAACGAATAAGAAACTCGCTCAAGTTAAAATATTTCAGATGGCTGCAATATTTTAAAAAAACTTTTACGTTTTACTTTCTGACACATACATAATTATTCAAGTACCTATATTCCGCCATCTAAAATTAATATCACATACTATCTTAATAAACCATAAAAGTAAGAAAAATATAAACTCTTTAATATATTGAAACAAAAATGCCTCTCATTATTGAAAAGGTAAACACTTCTGATTCAATTCTGATGTCACTTTAACATTATATCCACGTTACAGATTTATTTGTAAATACAACTAGATTTTTATGTTTATTAATATTTTTATCAAATGGCACATTAAGTATTTACGTTTGTCATATAGGAACTTATTTCTACATTTATTACTGTAAAGTTAATTATTGTAAATACAACTAGATCTTTATGTTTATTAATGTTTTTATTAAATGGCACATTAAGTATTTACTTTGTCATATAGGAACTTATTTCTACATTTATTACTGTAAAGTTAATTATTAAAGCCCATTGTTGTACCTTTTAATATACTTATGCTTAATCGTATAACGATAAATTTCTCAGAAGAAACATAGGCATGATAATTATATTAAATATAAAATTAAGTACGATTAGAACCCAAATATTTGGAGTGCAAGTTAGTACAATATTAAAATAGAGAACTGTGTAAGAATATTAGCATTTAAACTAATTCGTTGGTTATATGGTAATCTGTCTCAAATATATTATTAGCTACCACATGTTTAAATGTTTATATTTTCATAATATGCCATTAAAACTACAATGCAGTAATTTGGAAAGAATTTAAAATGAATGTATGATTCGAATCCAAGAGTGAAAAGGCAAACACCACATAGAAAATATTTTAAAGCAGGAGAGTGTTTAAATTAAACTGCAATTTTATGTAATAAATTGTTCATATAGTTAAGTTATACATGGAAAACACGGAAACTGTTTTTATTTATCTGGCTATAATGATTGGCACACCCAGCATTACAGAACGAACATTTTCAAAAACAATATAAAGAGTTAAAGTAATCATATAAAAATACAAATGCTTAGAAACATAGCCGAAATAAACCATTGAAAAGAGAACCATTAACCCATCTAGATAACGAAAGTACTTGTACAATCAATTGACATTCGACTCTGCTATGCAGCTGAAGATATGAATGAAGTTGAAGCTATTCAATAACTACCCGAGTTCCAATGCCAATCACTTGTTGGCCAGGTGTGAATTCCGCACATGGGCAGCAGAGAGCAATAGAATAATTCATGAAAGTGATGCACCGAGAGTCGACGGACTACATTACGCTGAATGATGAAGGTGAAGATGGGAATGAGATGATAGAGTAACCGAAACTAGCCCAGGCGCCGATTCGCTCGCCTCTGACCACTCGGCCATTGAGCTGCCCTTATTAACTGTGTAGTAGTGAAATATTTCAATTTTTTAAACAAAATCCTGAATGGCGTGAAAAGCTGGCATAAAGCATGTTACTGGTTGCCTTTAGATGGGTGTCTAGAGATAGGCTCGCCCCAACTAGGGAGGATTCCCGTAAAAGTATATATTGAAAAATAGATCCATAATGTTTTGGAGAAATATTAGTTATTTATTTCCACAGCAAAAATCTTAAAATCATAAAAAAGTTCTGATGTAACAAAGAGATTTAAAGGATATAAATGCAAAACAAAATATTGTAACCATTAGTTAATGGCTGCGTTCGGCTTAACAGTATTAGAATATGTATTTATGGAATATTATTTTATATATTTTATAACTCTACAACAAATTAGAGCCAAAGTAAGTTCCACAATTTCGGTCCGACCGAATTTTAAAACGATGCGGGCACAGTTACTATTGTTTATTACACTATGGTCCACAAAGCCGCATTTTGACTGGCTCAAGCGCAGGACGCCATGTTTTTGCCAAACGTTCGTGCTATCAAATAGTTCTGTCTTAATAGACAGTGTTTCTTTTAATTTTTGGCATAATCTATTATCTTGAGATAAATACATAATTTTAGCTTTATAATTGCAACTTTATCTTTATAATTAACATTTATAGGTTGCTAAGTGCAAGACTAGAGACTACAGGCATCAGAAACGATTTTTGCTCTAAGCATGAATTTTTTAATCTTGTTTCTATTATTTCATTAGTCTCATTTTGGTAAAATACACTTAATAGAACAGAAGAAATTTTACTATCCATAGGATCACCTTCTGAAGAAAATAGTGGCAAAGACAGTGTGAACAAACTATATTTTTAGAGTTGCAATATATATAATAGAGATAAAAAATTGCATTTACGATTATTATATCTCTTCACCTACCTAAGGACGCATAAAATATAGCTGATACCTCAGAGATAAATGACTGTTTCTTCAGCAACATTTTTTTTCCCTTGGGAGACGGGGGACTGGGCCACCGCGACTGGAAGATATGATGTGTCGGATGATAATTTTGCCGAATGAGTTGAAAGGACTTCGTGGCCTAAGTTTCCTGTCATTTCCCTAAAGATCTCTGGGAAAGCCCCTGAATAAAAATTCAGTTACGAAACTAAACCAACCAAAAAATCGAACCCGAGCCCGTCGCTCGAATGCTACCACTACACTACGGCGCCTGTCGATGTGTTTTGAGCGTTCTTATGCAGCATGCTGCATTCTGAGCAATTGTGGACCAAGCAAAACTGAAATGTTTAGGTTAAGTTTTTTTTCCTTCCCCCCCCCCCCCCTTTACATTGCTTGCCCTTGCATAGCAGGTGTTTAACAAACTGCCGTTCTAAAAATGTTCAACATATTGAAAAAGACATATTGATACATTCGGTTTATCAAGTAATGCTATAAAATGCGTCAATGGCAAATCAGTTTCATTCATCCCTACTGCACCAATAGTGCGGTGCCCACCATTTGTCACGTGATTACCAGCCATGTTTTGCATACTGCATAATGACACTGCTTCTTGGGCTTGTGCAAGTGAAGAACCAACGTTTACTGCAGTATTCGTGCCTTAAGAAATACGCGGTTAGTACGCGAGGATTGTGAAGTGCAATATGTATATGTGATGCTGGAGTAAATAATACAAAGTGACGCCGTTTGTACGAACAAGAGATGGGATTGTGAAGAACTGTTGTTCTTTTAACCACTGTAAAATGAAAACCTGCAGCAAAATATTTACTCCGGGGACACTGCGCAGTAAGTTAATCTCACATTACACGCATTTAATGTTACGCTTTGTCATGCTTTGGATTAAATTTCCTTGCCGTTAAACACAAACCTATTTTTGAATGTTTCTTCACTGTAACGATATGCAAAAATAACAAGCGAAGTTGGCTTATTGTTTACAAACAATATATCCATGGTTTAAATAGTGGCAGTGCTTTATTATGTGGAAAACACTATTTTAATTTGACATTTAATAATTATAATTAAATCCATATGCCGCTTTTATCTTTATGATAGTTCGACTTGACTGTCAAGAGAGGGCATATGTGAAGGTTTAGAATACAGGAAACACAATGTGGTTGATAAATAAATACAGTCTTCAAAACGTGTTTAATTTTGGTAGGTATTTGTGTTTAGAATGATATAGTATACTTTAGTATTTCTTTTATCCGCAATTTTCCGTAATAATCTTATATCTTCGGTATGTTGTTTTGCTATTGTGCTTTGCAGATGATTTTAGGTTGGAATTTTATTTCTGTCCTGTAAATATAATTACGGAACCGCGATAACGTTAACTGAGTTTACTGTTAAAGTGGTATAATGCTTTATATATATTGAATATCAGGCCATTATACCGTGCTTAAAGGAACAGTAGCAATTAAGTGAAAACATTTGAAGCGCACAACGTTGGCTGCTTGATGATACTGCACGTTTCTTTTGTCTGGCTTTATTTAGATGTAATATTTATTGCGAGTAAGAATGGTCTAAAGTGCTCATATTTTGACAGCCAACCACATGACTCGTTTTATCACTATAAATTACTTATTTTGAATGCATAACATGCATATAGTTTGTACAAACATAGCTTATATATGTGGTATACGTTATTTGTGATTATCAGTATTTTTCTCATAAGAAAAATCAAGCATATGCATTCTGTTATTTTAGGTACTAAACTTGCATAGAGTTGCAGTCAGCAGTTCAGATGTATAATTGATGCAGTTGTACATATTGTAATCATTAAAAACAACAACATGTGATATGTAGAAAATTATTTTCATATCAGTTCCTAGAGCATTCTGAGAGTTTGTGAAGTAACAAAGACTTAGGAACATAGATTTCCTCATTTACAAAACATATTGTGTACATCTGTATACACGGTTAAAATAAAAATTAAAAAGCAGCACTTAGAACAACTCAGCTAAAACAACAAAAACCAGAGAAGCAGAAACGGGCAAATCACTCAGTCACACAAATTTTAGTATGTATACTCGTACATATACATTGATAGAAAAGCATTACAGTGTATTTAAACCAGTATAATATGTCACTTATATTCCTGTACAGAATAGGCATTACCAAAGTGCAAATATGAAAGATTTATAATTGTTTATTAAGGCTTTTAGCTATAGGGAGTGGGTCCTGGTGGTTTAGTGGTAACCATACTTGCCTTCTAAACCTAAGATCGCGGGTTAAAACCCGGCCAGGATCAATGGATTTTTTCGAGTGTAAAAATCCTAAGTAGGGCTTCCTTCGGAAGGGAAGTAAAGCCGTGGGTCCGGTGTTGTACATATACGGCACGAAAAAAATCTCAAGCCTCAAAGAAGAGGCATCTTAGCAAAATTTGTCGGCCGTTTCACGCCCTGAATTGAATGGGACGCTGATGAGCTGAGATGTTAAAGAGCGTCCGTAAATAAACCAAAGCAACAATAGCTAGAGGGAGGAGCATTTTCTACTGAAATGCATTCATAATAAATTGCCTTTTGATGGCAGGAAAATGTTGAAACTGGTCTTTGTAGATTTGATTTTGTCTAGTATTCTTGTCATGTGTATTTTTCGTGTATAAAAGTTCATGAGGGATAATGTATATTCACATGGAGGAGCTAGAATTTTAAATTGCCTAAAAAGGTTTTCCATACAAATGTCTGCTATGTGTTCCAGCCATTATTCGTATGGCTTTTTTCTGTAATAGGAAGACACACTCACTTTTAGCTGAGTTTCCCCAAAATATAAGACCATATTTTATTTTTACGTTGAAACAGGCATAATAAACTAATTTTAAAATCTTAATTGAATCCAGTGTTAATAAAGCTCATATTGCATACTGTGCACTGCTAAATTTAGGTATGATTAGATCAATGTGATCCTTTTAATTCAGATGATTAGCAATTCATATACAAAGGAATCTAATATCTTTGGTATGTAGAAGTACACTATTAGAATATCCTGTCTGTAATAGGGGATTTGGAGATCTGTGAGTGATAAATTTCATAACATTTGTTTTATCTAGATTCAGAGACAATTATTTTGCTTTGAACCCATACACACAAGGAACTCAGAATTATATTTAATTTAATAGTGCAATCATTAAGACATTTTCTGCAAATAAACAGTATTACCTACATCTTGGTTAATAAGAAGAGATCATTTATGTACATCAGAAAAAGAAAAGGGTCCATGTTTAATTATTCCCCCTCTGAAGCTTGCTTCCTTCCCTCCCTTTTCTTTTTTCTTTTCTTTTAAACAGACAATTTATTTCTACTTTTTGTTTTCTTTTGTCAAAATGGGATATAAACCATTTTAAATATTGGTTTGCCATTGCTAAATCACAAAATATTCCTCCTATATGTACTCCATTATTGAATGCAGTAGTTTTTACAATATAGACGAATACTTTAGCAGTTCAACCTGTTTTGTATCATGCCTTTCACTGTGTTTATCTGTAGCTCTTATCATGTATTATTTGGCTGGATATGTCATGTAACTTGTTTTATTTAGTTGGTACTGACATTTGTTTTATAGAATATTGTATTTGACATGTTCTACATCCTTGAGCATTTGCTTATTATGGGATCTAACTTGAATGTGCTGAAAACTCAGTTAGTTTTGTAAAGTTGTGAACTTGTTAATCACAGTGCTTGTACACATTCTTGAGCACAATCTGTTAAACAGCACTCACAGAAGTGCCTATGGATCACGTTCCTGGGTCCTTTAATGAAATTCAAAATAGATGGCAATTAAAATAGTGTATATATATTAGACTGGGGTTATTATATAGGAGCATTCTAAAAGAGAGAATTTCTTGTAAAGAAAGGGGCTTTTCTGGGGGGAAAAGGATGCATTAAAAATTAATTTAAACCAATCATGGTAACTATTTGCTTCTCTTTAATTAGAATTTTAATTTAATGGCATACTGGTCTTGTATTAAAGTTAGAATTGTGTAGAAAAAGTGAACAGTACTAACCTAATCTAATGTATAATTCCATAGTTTACATACTTTTCAAGGAAAAAAAATCTGGAAAGTATACCACTGTTTCTTAGACTGTTTAATAACCTATATTTATCAGAACTTGCGCTCTATCAATCTGGAAGAAGTATGTACACAATATGTCTATTCACAATCAACAAATATATGATAATTTGTTTAGTAATGACTGTCAGTTCCAAACCATCATCTGCCATCACTCTTTTTAAACAGTTTTACCACAATAGCAACCTAAATCTCCCAAAGAAAACCAACAGGCCTCTATAGAATCTAAAAGAAGGTAAAACAAAGAAGGGCCGTGCTGTTTTATTAAGATAAATTTTCTGATCACAAGTGCTGCATTTCCATTGCACTGTCACTACTGCTTGTTCTGTTCCCAGAGGGCAAGTTCTCATGTGCTAAAGACTATAACAATTCTCATTTTATTTGGATGGTAGAGATAGGATGAATGATTTAAAGCCCAATGCAAAACTCTTTTTTCTAATAATTTTCAAAAATATATTATTACTCTTATCCCTAAAAGTTAGTTAAGCATGCATACTGCATGTGATAGTTTATAATATATCAACTACACAATTTTAAGAAGTAGCTTTAGAACAATAGAATAGAACAAGTGATACAAGATAATCTGCAGGTAACAATTAATGAGATGGCTCTGTTGAATTGAAGATCAGTCATAGCTTTCACACCATCTTGTTATCCAATACATTTTGCAGTACTGCAAAGTCTCTGTAGGTGGGTTCCCAAACAAAACAACACTTAACTGAAAGAATCTTATGCGAATATTTGTGAAAACTGCTATGATGTCATAAAATTGAAGGAAATGGTTTCCTAAAACATACAGTCACTACTTCCTGAGATTGAGAGTCAGTAAAGAGTGGCAGCATTGATCATTATCAAAACCAAAAAGTTCCATACATCCGTATCAGCAGGTTAAATGATGCTCACACTCTTCTGGAACTGTAAAGATCTATTCATGGAATGCTAACATGTTGATGCAATGTTAACAGTGAGTCATATTGTAATCTGCTTAAGAAACATTTGAAACCTGCAATCAGGTTGAAATGTTGAGATTTGCTCACAACTGGCGTACTCTTACAGTGTGATAATGCAAGACCTCACACAGTGGCACAGAAAATTACAGATGTTCATTTTGAGTGTATACCACACCCTGCTTATTCACCAGACCTGACACCTTCTGATCATGTCTTTGGACCACTCAAAGAGACATTAGGCAGTATTAGGTGGTAAAAAGTTCTTGAACTGAACACGAGATGCGGTGTAGGGTGGTTACATAGTCAGTAAATTTTTTTTCTAGTGGAATCCAGGTATTGGTTAAACACTGGAACATGCATTGAATATGATGGAGACTATATTGAAAAATTAATTTTCAATCCCACTGTATATATTTGTGACTAAAAAAATGTTAATGTTACGTTTGGCACAGCCTTGTATTTTGAGGTATATAATTTTGTTAGAGATATGTCATTTTTGTATATAATCACCTTCCTTTTCAGTTCTCGCACTATAGCATTAACTACTTCATTCTTCATTCCATCAGAAAAAATATTTCTGGTTGTTGTTGCAATGAGGAATAGACCATTTCTTTCATCTCTTATCGCCTCCAAATCTTTCTGCTCTCAAAGTTCCTCCAGACATGCAAACACATGATAATTTGAAAGAGTAAAAATCAGAGCTGTAAGGGGGAACCTGTACAATCTGAAAGCTCAGTCTTCAAATGGTGTTAAGAGCTTGCATTAACTTGAAAGAGAAGAACTCTATACAGGTCTACTCTGGTGGCTCCCTATGGCTTCAGCTCCTCTTCCAACTTTGAGTTGAATTGAGTGCTATTCATTATTTTGCTCTTTTCCTAATAGTACTCCAAAATTTGTCATTCCATATCTCAGAAGAAAGTCACCAGGTTGAGACTTGAGCTTCTTCTTGGCTGGGTATGATCACTGTTCTTTGAACTGCCTCTATAGTGATGCACCAAGATTTTCATTCCTTCTAACAACATGTGCAAAAATGTCTTCTCCTTTGTTATACCACACAAAAAGACTGGAATTCTACACATGAATCTTCTTGTGTTCACTAATCAGCATCTTAGGTACTCATTGAGCCCACAACTTGCAATACTCAAGACAACTTTAACAATGGTATCTGTGGATCTGATGTTAATTCCCTGGCCAGAGTTTTTAAAGAAATTTGATCAGTTTTAGCAATTATAGTAGCAGCCTGATCTGCATACTCATCAGTGGCTGCCATGCTGGGATCGCCAGGGCATTGTTGATCATAGAGTGATGTTTGCCTATTTTTTAATACATCTATGGACTTATACACACTTCTCTTACCAATATAGGCATCTGCATACTGTTATAGCATCTTATGTGAGTTGGTTCTGGTGGTCTATTGGTAATCATAGTTGCGTCATAGATCCAAGTTTGCGGGTTCAATCCCAGCCAGGGTCAATGGATTTTTTGGGCATAAAAATCCTAAGTCCTTCCTTTGGAAGGGAAGTAAAGCTGTGGATCCCATGTAGATTTATGGTACGTTAAAGAACCTCAAGCCTGAAAGAAGATGCCTCTGAGCAAAATTTATCAGCCATTTCACACCCTGAATTGAATGGGATGCTGATGACCTGAGAAGTTAAAGAATGTCTGTAAATAAACCAAATCAACAGCACTCTTCTGCAACTTTTACAAGATTTTGCACTTTCAGACTATAGAAATCTGATGACTGTAGCTGCTTTATAGTGCAAACTGCCAAGGGCACTGTTTTATTTATGCTGCATTTCTAGTTAAGCATTCCATTGGGTCAGTGGCTTCTCTAAGAAGCCTTTGTGGATGATTGACATCTCTGGGATAGTTTAGTTTACTTTTTTGGAGCATTCCATGAGTTTGCAAAGCATTCACAGACTTACAAATATAGAATTTGTCATTTACAATTACCACAGTAGCACACATTCTACATTTACAAAAAATATCATATCTGGTTACATGGTTGCAATAAAATGAAAAACAACACTTACAAACCAGAGAAGCAGAAACAGATAAATCGCTCAGTCACACAGATTGTACTACATACATATTTACATATGTATTGATATAAAATTATCACAGTGTTTTTAAATCTGAATCATTATAATATATTGTCACTCATATATTCTTTTACAGAAGAATATGCCTTTTTACATAGGTATTTCTTAAAAGCAGATTTGAAGGATTTACCGTTGTTCATTAAGGCTTTTAGGCTAGAGGAAAGAGCATTTTGTACTAAAATGCATTTGTAATGAACAACTACTTTTTGATGGTGGGAAAGTTTTGAAACTGGTCTATATAGATTTTATTTTGGTTTAGTATTCTTGTCATGTATATTTGATTTTGTACAGTTTTTTTCTTTATTTCTTATAAAAAAGTTCAAGCGGAATAATATATATTTACAATGAAGAGTTAAAATTTTAAATTGCCTACAGAAGTTTCTGCAGGAATGTCTGCTATGTGTACCAGCAATTATTCTTATGGCTTTTTTATGTGATGGAAGACATGGACACCTTTAACTGAATTTCCCCAAAATATAAGACTATAAGTGGAAATAAGCATAATAAACTAATAGTAAAGTCCTAATTGAATCCAACATTAATAATGCATGTATTGCATAGCATGCACTGCTAAGTTTAGATATGATAAGATTAATGTGATCTTTCCAATTCAGACAGTTATCATTTATTAAACCAAGGATTTTTTGTTCATGATATATTGTCAGTTTGCTGTAATCTTTTGAAACATGCTTGTATATAGAACATCTTTGTTTACAATTTCAAGTTCTTTGAGGCAAAACAATCATGCAGGCAGTCATGATATTTGTCATTCATAAACTGCCCAAAAATATTACCCATCATCATGCAGTTTATGCAATCTTTTTTCCAGTAGAAAAAGAATACATGTTTTTTCTACAGCCACTGTATTTCATAACATATGCTATATTTTATTTTTCAGATAGAAAATAAAATCAGAATATGGGACCAGATACCTGGTTTTCTTCTTGCACCTGTTTCAGCTTCTATTCCAGGTAATGTATGAAGAGCATGATAGCATGGAAATATATGAGAAATATATCAATAAAGAATGACAAACTATGTAGCAACAACTCACTGTGCGTGGCACCTATTTTTTAACCCTCATCCTCCCTCTAAACGGATCAGAAGTTTAATTACATTGGAACATGGGCTATACATCAGCATAAAGATTATGAGTGTATTAATTAATTTAGAGAACTGGTTGTGAAGCCATTATATAATTGACAGCCAATCATAAAGTTAACTTTTCTATAGGGCTAATGAATAGGGCAATTTGAAAAGTCATAGACATTAATAATCTCTGTCTATATATATTCTTTGCATCATAACCAGGGTTTTTGGGCATAAATTTAACACTCTAAAGCCACAAATTAGCTACCTGCAACTTCTGGCTTTTTGTCACTTAAAGGAAGGAAATTTTGGATTGTGAATCAATTGAGTACAGTACAGTAAAATGCTGATGCAATTCCAAAAGGGAACTGTAAGAAGACAAGAACAAAATGCTAAGATAAAACAACCATTGATATGTTTTGTGCAGAAGATCCATTAGATGAAATACATTGGTTTAAATAAAAAACAAAATTATCTTAAACTCTACTTAAAAATTTAGATCTTGGTTTAGGAGCTAAATATGAGATTCTATGGTATGCTTTAATTCTTGTAGTATGTAAAGAAAATCTCTCAATAAACATAACCATGTTAACTAAGCAATTTCTCTGAATTTAAGCATGTGAGCAGCAGTACCATATTGTGGGGAGAGATATGAATGAAATCCAAAGGTAGAATAAGTTTCGAAGGATGGTTACATAACAACAAGCTGGGCTAAAATTATTTCATTTCAAAAGATTTCATTGAGTTCCCATGGAAACTATATCAAACTGTAACTTTACAAGAATGAAGTAGTTGTTCTATTCTGTATTTAACAAAAGCTAAGATGCAATGTCAACAAATTCACCTGTTTGTTGACCATAGCAAAAATATCATACTTCCCCTCTGTAAATTGTTCACAAAATATTTGCTCAGTTCAGCCTGTTATTGGTTATTAATAAATAAAATTATCAATATAGCTTTAAGAGGGTTTTTCAAGCAATAATCAAATTTTAATTGAGAATGAAACTGCTATACTAATAATAAGACACTGTGGCCATTGTGAGATTAATAGAAAGATGTTTCCTTCAATGTACACATCTTAATCCCTTCACTTCTGTCTATTTCTTCCTATCATAATGCCTTATCCCTTCCTCTTCTTCAGCATTCCTCCTGAATATAAGCACAGAAGAATGTAATATTTGTTGACAGTGTGTATATATACACATACACGAGGGTAGGTCCATAAGTTTCCGGCCTAACCATTGTCTAGGTACGATAAAGACAAAAAAATTCTTTTAACTTTTCAATATAGTTACCCTTTATTGCAATATGCTTCTCACATCTTTGAATAAACATTTTAATCTCCACCCCCCCCCCAAATAATCAGAAGTCTTGCCTGCAAAATGGGCATAAACAGCATTCATCACTTCTTCGTCACACTTAAATTTCCTTCCTTGAAGATTCTCCTTGAGTTTTAAGAAGAGGAAATAGTCACTGAGAGGTTGATCTGGGCTGTAGGGTGGATGGTCGATCTCCTACAAAGCGACATTTCTTCACAGCTTCCTTTGCAACAAGAGCTGTGTGCACATGCACATTGTCGTGAAAAGATGCACACCACCGCTCAGCTTTCCTTGCCTTTTCTCATTTATGGAAGCACATAGTCTGTGCAGTAGGCCAGCACAGTAATCCCCATTTACTGTGGTGTTTCTCTCCTGGAAATCAATGAAGAGTATTCCTTCAGTTCCAAAATATTGTGGTCATGATCTTCTTGGTTGACTGAATGACCTTGGCCTTTAGAGGTGGTGCTTTGCCAAGTTTATGCCATTCTATTGATTCTCTTTTGGACAAGGGATCATAATAGAGGACCATAGTTTCATCTTCTGTAACAATGGTTTGCAGAACTTCTCTCTCGTTACCACAGCAGAACTCCAAAAATGCCTAACAACAAATGACTGGTTGCTGCTTTTGGGCTGAGGAAAGAAGTCTAGGCACCCTTATTGCACTAACCTTATTCATGTTTAAATGTTCATGAATAATTCAAAGGACTGTTGTTTTAGAAAGGTCCAACCTTGTTGCAATTTCTGTACTTTGAGCTGCAGGTCTTCCATAATTTTTCCTTCCATAAGAGTGATTTTTTCAGGAGTGGGCACCCTCAAGGGCTGACCTGAATGCTCTCCGTCTTCAATGCTTTCTCGACCCATTCAAAAAAAAGTTTGACCCATTCTTTTACGGTAGAATATGAGGGGGATGCTTCTCCATATACACCTTTAAATCGCTGTTTAATTTCAATTTCTTTTGTAAAGAACTTAATAACAGCTCGATACTCAATTTTGAACATATTACGATCTTCTACACATAGCCTTCTTTATGCAACTATATCTGAGCAACTGAACACAGCAGAGTGGAAGTTATCGGAGCAATTATTTACTCATCAGATAAGGTATGACACCAGATGAGGATTTTGTGAAGATGATAATCCATGTCGGCAAGGCTGGATCTTATGGACCTACCCTTGTATATATCAACTTTCAGCAGATAGTGTATAGGATATATTCTAGGGTTCACTGGCATGTTCTTTTTATTTACAGAGCCTGTTAAGTAAAGTTGCACAGTATTTTAAACTCAAAATATCTATGCCAAAATTGTGTTATCACACAATGAACATTAAATTCTCTCCATAATCCGCATTGGCTCTGAATGGTAGAATTTATTGTATTATAAAGGAGAACAGCTGCATTTTAATGATGCTTCTTCTCTGTAATTAAATAATGTATTTAAATTAAATAATACAGTCTTTTGTTCACAATGTTGGTTATAATTATGAGAACCAATCAAAAAAGAGTCAGAACAAATTTATTTTGTATTGCTCTAAAGACATCTGTATGTAAAACAAAATTTCATGAAAATTGGAAGAATCTGCCAAAAAAAAAATAAATAAATAAAGCGAGCATATGAGAGCATTGTACAATCAAAACAATAGTCACTTACAACAGATGGAGTCACTGCATGATGAACAGTATGCACCGTTGAAATCTGCATCTATCTGTAGATTTCTGCCAAGGAAAATATGTCTTAGTAATAAAAATAGGCTTTAAACACCATTCAAAAGAGAGAGAGAGTTTTTGTTTTGTTTTTTTGATTTGGTTTATTTGCGGACGCTCTTTAACATCTCAGGTCATCAGCGTCCCATTCAATTCAGGGCGTGAAACGGCCAACAAATTTTGCTCAGAGGCCTCTTCTTTCAGACTTGAGGTTCTTTTTCGTGCTGTAAATGTACGACACGGGACACACGGCTTTACTTCCCTTCTGAAGGAAACCATACTTGTGATTTTTACACCCGAAAAAATCCATCGATTCTGACCGGGTTTGAACGCGCGACCTTGGGCTTAGAGGGCAAGTATGGTTACCACTACACCACCAGGACCAACTTGAGAGAGAGAGAGATGTTGCACAGGCATATAGTGAAAATGTTCTTCCACAATCAGTCACATTTTGTTGGAACAGACAGTTTAAGGAGTGCTGTATTTTGGCCATAAAGCAGTACAGTCCTGGTGGTCTGGCCACTGCAGTGAATGAGATCATGATTAACATAGCTGTCATTGCTAAGGATGATCGCCAAATAATGCAGATAGGCTTGCATGTATGTTTCACCATAGTGCATAATTGCTTGCACATGAGAGCTGCATGCATCAAATTGGTACCTGATGGATAATCATAATGCATGGACTAACATTTTCACTGTTTTTGTATAATATTTCACTCTATAAGACAACAAACATTTGCTACACATTCGATACAGCCCAGACCTTGCTTCAAGTGACTTGTTCTCCCAAATCGGAGTTCTGGGGTAAGTGTTTCAGTTTATGGCCATTCTGAAAAAGGCATTAAAGCTTTGAACTCGGTATCAAAGGACAGGTTCCAATGCATCTTCCAGGACTGGCAAACACATTGGGGTCAAGGGCATAAAGCTCAATGCTATTTTGAAAAAGACCATATCAACTGGTAAATGTATTCCACAAGTAAAAAAAATCATTCTCACGCTTGTTTTGTAGCTGACTTTTGATGGAATAACCTTTGAAAACATAAAGTTTTGGCCCATCAAGTATAATAATGTGTGGTCTAGAAAGGGTACACAAATGGTCACAAATTAGTGGATTAGATGTAAAAACAAAGATAATGAAATTTAAACATAGAGGGAATATATCCAAAAGAGATTGATATATGGTAATGGTCAACTGGACTTCATAAACTCCTACAAGTATGAGGGAATAATCCTACTAGTAACAGAGAGAACGTTTACAAAATCACATAGTGGATCGGTGCATAGTATGATCTTGTATGAAATAAAACACAGAAATTATCAGTGGAAATAATTTTATGTTATACCTTAAAGACCCCCTTCACCTCTCCCTGATAGTTAACTTAAAAATCATAATTATGCTTGTGCGAGGCAGGCTGAGTCTTCAACCATGTTATTGGCGATTCGCTGTTGTTACAAACATTGTCTAGTTCAAATAGGGAAATATTTCAGTTTGTCAATAAAAATTAACACTAATGTTGGGTAGGCTCAACGTAAGCTTCACTCCTGCCTTGGATAATAATCTCCCACATGGGAACGCCACATATTCCAACAGATGTAACAATTGGAATTAAGTCAGTTAATATTTACATAATCTTCTTCAGCACAATAATGAATTAAATGCTGTGGGTTATCAAATAGTTCACTGGAAATGGTAATATGAATACATTTTCTTATTTGCAAATAACAATTTATAAATGAAAATATCTTGTTACTATTAAATTTCTTTTCTAAACACGATTGTTTTTATTTGTTTTATTTACGGACACTCTTAACGTTTCAGGTCATCAGCATCCCATTCAATTCAGGGTTAGAAATGGCCGATAAATTTTGCTCAGAGTCTCATCTTTCAGGCTTGAGGCTCATTATTATGCCGTAAATATATGACATGGGATCCACAGCTTTACTTCCCTTCCGAGGGAAGCCATATTCAGGATTTTTATGTCCTTTTCTGAACATGAAAGATAGACAAATAACTTTGTTATAAAATAAAATGTTTGCAATTATATTTTAGACAATGAATAGAATGAATGAGGTAATGGTGCAAATAAACCAGAAGTCTACCAGCCAACTTTAGTTGTTGAGTACTAACCTTTTCAGATAAAGAAAACTGAGGAAAAATGTAAATCAGGCAGCATGTTGCAACCAGTTATCAAATTCAGGGCCACGAGACATGCTAACATCTGAGTCATATACCCAATTGCTCCCCACAACCTAGAACTTTCATAAAGTGTCATTTAAGAGCAAATTAAATTCCAGTACACTTAGAAAAATAGCATATAAGACTAAGAATTGACCATTAAATCATTTAAAAAAGAAATCTAGGCATTGTAATAGAAATTGTTTTGATATGCAAATGATTGCATTAATTTCAGAGACTTTACTCTTTCTCAAAAGCAATGCAGATTCGTAGGATGACCTTGGTTTGAGCAACTAGGAACCCAACCTATTGGCAGCCAACTACAGATGCAATATTAATGAAAGGGTTAATTTTTTTTTTTAAAGAAGGAAGAGCAAGCTGTTATGCCTCATTTTCTACTTGTAATATTTTGCTCTGGTTTGTAAAATGTAATAAATAAAATAAAAAGTTATGCAAATAGTACTTCAAAAAATTGATTTGGGATATATGGAAAAACATAATCGTTCTTTGCATTAGTTACGATGTTGCAGACTGTTTTAATGGTATAATATCACAACTTATGCATTTCACTGTTGTGATTTTCCACATATCCTCTCATTTTTATTTTCAAAATTATACATTTTGAAAAATTCTTATGTATATGCATAAAAATTGAAAATAAAAGAACCAATGAAAATTATCATATGTACACAAGATATTTACATTTTAAACAAGACAAAAATTGTTTGATGCTTTAATTTTTCCACTTATCTTCCTCCTACCACCCTTCATTTTTTCCTTCCTGTTTTATTGAAATGCAATTACAAGACTGGCTCTAATTTATTTTTATTTCAAAATATGAATATTATTATATAATTTGTAATTTTTAGAAATCATGAGGTGGTTTAGAATTACAGTTTGTAAATACCATGACATATATCTTTTAAAATTAATTTTCTATTCTATTTTAATTTGCAGTAGTTTTATTAATGCAAGATGTATGTAAATAGGAGTCAAATATTTGCGAATCCATATTCCTAAGAACAAAACATTTTTAAAAAAAAAAAAAAAGTAAACATAAACACAGGCCTAAAAATTCTTAATTTCAGGGCTATTAATGATTTTTCTGAAGAGTAAGCAACTCACAGTATATTAAGTGGGGACCTTTGATGCTGCTCTTAAAACAGACTCAAAGTTGGGTACACTTATTAATCGGTTTAATGTCGCTGCTATCGCCGCAGCAAAGTATAATTGTTTAATGAACAACTGTTAAAAAAGTAGAAGTTGCAGAATTCATCAAGACGTTAACTGTAATGAAAATGTATTTATTCCTTTCAAAACAGATATGAAATTGCAATATTTGTCACTAAAATAAAAGATATTTATGTCGAAAACTTTAGGGAAAATGGCGTTTTCCGCCGTTTATAGCAGTTTTGCAATATATCTATTCAATAATCAATTTTTTGGGGGGGAGAATATTTTAAAGAGATATGAGCAGTGTTCTGCAAAATTACTATAAAATAAGCAATTATCCAAAAGCAAATGCTATCTATATTTGTTAATTTTTCTGTATTTTTAATTTTATTTATTTTATTATTTTTCTGCAGCAATTTACTGGAACAGTCTAACATACTGAAATAACAATAAAGAAGAAGAAAGGATCACACGATTTGTTTTAGTGTCAGTATTAAATATTATTCAGTGGAATACTTTTAAGTTTTTTATTTTTTTCTTATTCCCGGGTTGTAATGAATTATGCTATTCCTTCATTTATGTAGAGCCATCTGAACGAGAATACAGATAGTACAATCAATTGTGTGACGTGCGCACTCAGAATTCGATCCCGCGAAATACCCAAGTCGTCCTTACAGGATCAACTCAAACTGATTTCATTTTGTAATTGTCTTATGTTTACTGAGAAAAAAACTTTCTCGAATCTACCAACACTTGTGAAGGCTTATTTGAGGGGTTTCTGGTGCTGGGAGACGAAGAGGAGTACGAAATTGTGAGCGAACGAGTTTTTCATAGCATAGGCGAAAATTCATCACATAGTACCAAAAAAAAAAAAAAAAAAAAAAAAAATGCGTTAAGGGGAAGGAGTTAGTCACATGGCTATATAGAATATTTTGTTCCTTAGCACCTTCAACGGGTACAAGGACCGACAAAGAAGAAACTTTTGCCTATGCATTGTTCATGAATTTCTTAGTATTTAATCTTATTCGCTGATAAGGTTGACTTTACAGGTGACTTAGCTTTCAAGTTTCATATCTTGCCTTCCCCCACCAATAGAAGATAATTATCTGCATTTTCTTAGAAATGAATTGCATCATTTAATTGACGATGCATTTCTCGACTACATCCAAAGAACGTGGTTTATGCACAATGGCGTTCCAATTCACTTTAGTCTGATATTTTTCGTTATTCGAATGGGTACTTTCGGCAAAGATGGATTGGCTGAGCGTAAGTCATTGAATGTGCAGCTCGTTCGCCAAATATGGCGACATTTACCCTTACAGCTCCTGTAAAGTTGAGAGAAAGCGAGCCCAGAATGTACGAGGGGCATTCTAAAAGTTCTCGGACTGACTAATGAAACACAAGATTTAAGAGTAATGTTTTATTTTTAAATATAATCATCGTATATATCAATACATTTTGTCCGACGACTTTTCTAGTTTTGAATACCCTCAGTAAAATAAGATTTGACCAACTGAAAAATAAGCGTCTATCTCAGTTTCAACCTCCTCATGTGAATTTCGTCCATGCAGCCATTTCTTTAGGTTTGAAAACAAAAAGTAATCGCTGGGAATATGGTGGACTTGGAAAGGCATGCAGTTTTACAACAGTCCCAGACACATGTGAAGGCGCATTATCGTGATGAAAGAGAACCATCTTTCTCGCAAAGTGTGGACGTTTAGCCTTAATATCCTTCAGATGGTCCAGTATTGGAGCCTACAGCACCATATTACGAGAATCTCAGAAAACCGTAGCCAAGACTTTTCCAGCAGATGCAACGTTTTTGCTTTCTTTGGTGCACTTTCACCTGTTACCTGTTGCCACCCACTGTTTGGACTACTCGTTCGTTTCTAGCGTGTAGTGATGAATCCATGTTTCATCTGCTGTTATGAAACCTCGGAGAAACTCACTGCAATAAACAAAACTAAACACACTTGCGAAATGTTTACTCGAATGTGTTTTTGGTCCGTTATTCAAATGTGGCACCCATCGAACGGAATACTTTCGCATATCCAAAACTTCGTGTAAATATAGTGGACACGGCCTGTTCAGGCCTTTGCAAAGTTAGCCAACTCGCCTACCTTGATCGTAGCAGTTTTGAGACGTCCTGAGCGCTCATATTAAATGGATATCCGACCATGCTTGAGTACAACAGCCCACTTTTTAACGAAAGTGGGCTGCTGTATATAAGTCGAAAACGAATGGAAAGAATCCTTTAATGCGGAATCTAACTCCTTTTGTATTTGAATGAAAGCCTTTAAATCCAGGTACTTTATCACAGCTCGTATTTCAGTCTTATCCATTTTGTAGAACATGTTAACACACGATCGCCACACACATTACCACACTTTAGGCGTCTAAAGCTTTACAGACATATTTAGCTCCGCCTACAGCAAAATGGAGATGACATGCGACGAATAATATGTTGCTCTGAAATTCTGTTTTCGTATCAACAAACCTTTAACTGAGACCTATGCAATATTACAGGAAGCACATGGAGATTTGTTATTCCCTATAGCATAGCTCGAAGTTGCTTTAAAATGTTTAAAGAGGGGAGGCAATCAATTTCAAAGGAAGGTGGACTCAACGCTCCAGTTTGTACTCTTAACAGAGGAAAAAATTAACACGCTGCTGTCATTGTGAGAGAGGATTGTCGAATAACATTATGAACACTTTAGAAATACTGAAAGTTTCACATACACGTTTGTAACTAAAGTGTTGCACATTAGGCGTGTTTGTGCAGTGTGGGTTCAAAACAGCTGATTCCCGAACAAAAGGACGTCCGCGTGCAGATTTACAGCAGTTGAAGTACAGAAAGATGCAGTTTTTTCAAAAGTAACCACTGCTGATGAAAATCGGCTACATCATTTCGATCCTGACAGTAAATAGCAAAACTCTATGTGGAAATCTCAGCCAACAACAAGAAGAAGCAAAAGTGATTGCTTCTGCTCAGAAAGTTATGATCAGCTCATTTTTCGATTTTCAAGGAATTGTTTACCAGCATGTCGTATCTGCACACACAATTGTGACAGCAGAATTGTGCAAGGCCCTATCACACGCATAAAAGACACATTTCAACGCAACAAGGTGAAAACGGTACCACGATAATGCATGTTGCTGAATATCTAGCAAAAATTAATGTGAAGGGTGTCCTGCATCCTCCCTATTGTCTAGATTTAGTCCCATGTGACGTTTTTCTTTTCCCCAAAGTGAAGAAACACCTTCGTGGGAGGCATTTTCCATCATCAGAAGCCGTGGTGTCTACTTTAAGAAATATAAAAATTATGAGGTGAGTAAAGGTATATTGTCAAAAAAAATATGATAATTCTTTATTGAGCAGTCTTCGTGTAATAAATTAACTACTACATTATTATAGATGGGCATGAACTTAAAAGCTAAGTGTTTTTATTTCACAATACAACTAATTCATCTCTTCCAGCTTATCTTGGAAAATTATGAATGTTTGAATCTTTCTCACACTATTTCATTCAGGCTCATGTTCTTTCGCCAAATGGGAGTGATACATTTAGCTTTCAGAAGAGTCTCTTAAGGCATTTGCATTATAAATAAAGAGCAATAATTAAATTTATTTTAGTGCAAAATGAAACAATCAACTTATAGAGGCATTTAAGAAATGCCGATAGATAAAAGTGATTTGGCATAAAGCCTACACTACAATCACACATACAATGCTGGAACTTACCGACGTCTTTACTTAGGACGCTCTGCGAATAACAGGCAAACAACTCGCCGACAATTATCCATCAGTTGGAATAGTCAAAGATTTGTGCTAATTTATTCTCTCAAACAACTGTAGATCATGAGGGACACAGCTCGTTTTGAAGCTGAAGGTCCAGCAATAAAGGAGATGAAAAATGTCGAGCTTGAGACCCAAAAGCAATCCATTGAGTAGCATCACCAAACTTCTCGGAAAGAAGTTCAAGTCGGTACCCTTAGCCGGTACAGTTATGGCCGGAATACAAAGAAAAAAAAAATCAAATACCCATTTGATAATAATAAAAATCTAATAACGAATATCTTCTAGGCACATTTTTTCTCTTAATAGTGTTTAACACCCTTTTAACTACTGAGGCACCACAGGCAATGGGCACTGGTGATACTTGAGGTGAAATTATATATTGGGAAAAGATTTATTTAAGGAAAGAAACGTTCCAGATCTTTATTTAGGGTACCTCCCCGGCATTTATGAGGACTGAGGCAAACCAGGAAAAAACCTCAGTCAGGGAGGACGGTCCTAGCGGGGAATCGAACCCCAGACCTCCCGCTCACTAGTCCGCGCCTAACGACTCGGCCACCATGGCGGTTTTCTGGCACTCTGAAAGGAGTGTTTTGATCGATGTATTGCCTCAAGGTGAAACAGTTAACTCTGAAAGAATGCAAAGCAACACTATGCCTAGGCACCACCAAAAGAGATCACTAACTTTCGGATCGACACATGAGGCCAAGGCCCTTTTCCAGTTTATCATTTCATCTCGTGTATTATCACGCTTATGATGCCTAAGCAGTAAATACAGGTGTTAAAACTATAAAAAAATAAATAACAATTTGGTGCACTGTCCATTCTAACCTACCCTATAATCAGGATCCTTGTACCACCTGACTTCTATCTCTTTTCTCCTTTAAAAGATGCGATGCATGGGAGGTATTCACATACAGACTGTGACATCTAGGTGGCATAATGTTATAGATGTGCAAGGTCATTGTGTTGGGAAAAATATATTATATAGCCAAAGAAGTGAGGAAAATACAGTTAATTTGAGAATGGATAAAATAAAATCTGTAACGGAGAACAAAATACACTGAACGCTCCTAGCATATTAGAATTATAAACTTTTCTCTTCACATTTGAAATTAAAAATAAAGCTTTATACCGTCATCAAAATTTATTTCTTGATATAAACAACACCGAAGTTTTAGGAACCAATATTGAACTATGATTGTATGAATGATATGGATTAAGTATTTGAATTAGAGATAAAATAATTAGAAATGGGCATTTATTTCAGAATAGAATTATTTTTCCTCTCTGGCTAGAACGACTGCGCAAATTCACAGTAGTAAAAAAGTGCTCAGAACCGGATATTATTAAAAAAAAGACACGTGGGGAAAAAAGAGAATGTTTTCCTCAAAACATGAACATCTTTTTATTAAATATAATGGTTTAATAAGTCTCTTGGTTGGATATTAAAGAGAAAAAGTTCTGCCTTGCAACGTACTTTATTTTTCGTCTTCAGTTTCGGTAAGAGATGGTAATCCGAGGAAGCCAGATTAGGTGAATTGGATGGATGCGGAAGCATTTCAAATCGTAATTCTGTCAATTTGTCCTTAGCGATGCGTTTGAATGCATCGGCTCATTGACAAGGTGAAACAACACCTTTTTGACCATTTCCGGAAGTTTTTTTAACTCGCGTACTTTGCCTCGTCTGCCAGTCGAAATAATATCATGGACTTGATCGATTATTTCTGGTCTCAAAGAAGATTTTGAAGCTCAAGGATGTAGTGCGTCTTCGATGCATCACACAATGCGGACAAAACCCGCTCATGAATTTCCTTTGCTCTTATCTCTTTCAGAAAAAAAGAATAGAACCACACCACGAAATCCTATCTTATCCATTTTTCACTGTCACTCGAATTGCCAAACAGTAAATTAACATCAGAACGACTTGTAACCATAGAATATTGATACAAGGGGTGTTCTAAATGTTCTCGGTCTGACTCAGAGAGGTCTTGAAGATGGCCAAATTTCTCTGAAGTATCCTTTAGATGGCGCGCTGTAAAGTTTCAAATGCATTAGTGTTGTCACTTGTTTTTGACGATCGTGTAAACCAGTGGTTCCCAAACTGTGGATCTGGGGTTGCAGTGGTTAAGAATGTTTAACTAAGTGTTGCATTATGATTATCTGGACCAGTTATACAGCAGCGCAACAATGGATATTGTGATTGAATAGGTGCAACATTGTTGAAGCGTGCGCGCGAACTTTCAAAATGTATTATTATTATTATTATTATTATTATTATTATTATTAACAAGTTACTCTACAAAATGGACAAAACTGAAATACGAACTGTGATAATGTACTTCGTTTTGAAGGGCTTAACCCTAACAGAAATACAAAAGCAGTTAGATTCCACATTAAAGGATTCTTCCCCTTCGGTTTCGACGGTTTAGAAATCGGCTGCTGAATATAAGTGTGAGCGCACATCCATTCAAGATCATGAGCGCTCAGGTGTCCCAAAACTGCTACGACCGTCGAGTTTGTGACAAAAATTTACAATGCTGTAATCAGTGATCGCCGAAAAAGATACGCGAGTTGGCTCATATAGCAAAGACCTCAATATGCCATGTCCACTATATTTTACACGTAGTTTTGGGCATGAGAAAGCTTTCCGCTCGATGAGTGCCGCGTTTGTCAACAATGGACCAAACCGCCTTCGAATGAACATTTCGCAAGAGTGTTTAGAGTGTTTAAACGCAATTCCAATGAGTTTCCCGTACGTTTCACAACAGTAGATAAACGAATCATCACTACATGCCAGAGACGAAGGAGCAGTCAAACGGTGGGTGGCAACAAGTGAAAGTGCACCAAAAAAAAAAAAAAGTTCCATCTGCAGGAAAAGTCATGCCTACAGTTTTCTGGAACTCTTATGGTGTGGTGCTCATAGACTACCTCTAGAAGGGCAGAACCATCATTGGGGAGTATTAAATTTCACTACTGAACCAACAAGAATGCTATTCAAGCTAAATCTCCACATCTTGCGAAAAAGAAAGTTGTCTTTCGTTAAGATAATGGGCCCTCACTCATGTCTGGGATTGTTGCTGCACAACTACATGACCTGTGCTTCCAAGTGTTTTCACATCCGCAATATCCAGCCAAATTTGGTTCCCAGCAATTACTTTTTATACCCAAATTTGAAATGGCTGGGTGGACATCATATAACGAGATTGAAGCTTATTTTTCACAGTTTGACAGTCTTATTTTACTGAGGGTATTAAAATGTTGGACAAAATGTATTGATTTACAAGGTGATTATTTTGAAAAAAACATTTCTCTTAAATCTTGTATTTTCTTGGTCAGGCCGATTTGCCGTTTCACGCCCTGAATAGAGTGGGACGCTGATGCCCTGTGATGTTAAAGAGCGTCCGTAAATAAATCAAATAAAAAAATGGTCAGGCCGAGAACTTTTAGAACACCGCTCGTACATGACCATATATAGAGAGGTTGCTGTTGCCCTCAATCAATATGCGAATCAAGTTATTTATCAACCATAAATTCATCTCATTTAAGAGCGCACACAAAAATTGATAGACCGCCTGCTGTCTAGTGGTAGCATTTACGACTACTAAGCCGAAGGTCCTGGATTCAATTCCCGGCCAGGTCAAACTGTCTGGGTAGGTTTTTAGGAGTTTTTAGTTTTTCTTTACCCTTTCTTTTTAATAGCTTTAAGGCGCCAAGGACTCCGAGCTGTTTCATTCATCCCTACAGACTTAGAAATATAGTATTTAGTCCACAATCTACCAACAAACACCGCGAGAAGACCAATGCAATCAAAGTGACAATAAATAGAACATTAAAAAAATTAATAAGCTAAATTTACTTCCAAAACTTTTTTATGCATGTAGTAAGAAATGACATATGTAATTAACTGCTTACCGCTTAACCTAATAACCGACCTAGCCTAAGTGGTAGTGACAGGTTAAGAAATAGAGCATGCCCCCCTTTATTTAAGAAGACCCACAAATAGCCGCACAAGGAAACTCTTGGAGGCCATTCATGTGCTTGGTTTGTTTTACGTGTCATCTTTCTCTTGTTCTGTTTCGGAGATAGAATGCATGTTTTATTTATTAAGATCAGTATGCCAGTGCAAATCTTAGTTAACTTTATAACATTTTAATATTTAGTGTTTTTATGCCTCTTCCAGATGTTCATGAATGGGGAGGAAATTCCTTTATAAATATTTTTTTTTCTTTATTAAGATAAATGCTCGTAACATAATTTAAAACTGCGAAAAAACAAATATCAGCGTAAATACAAATCTTAGTCATCATAAAAACAAGTGTTTTCAATAAAAATATGGGTAAATACATTTATTCAGAAAATTCATAATGAACACAGAGTTGGTTTTGTGACACAGATACTTCACTTACATATTTTTTTAATTCGACATATTTCGGGAACATTCGCTTCCAGCATCAACAGAAGAATACTTTGTAGGCGGTCGGAGAAATTTGTTGAATAATCCAACGATGGTGTCTCGAAGTTCATGACGTGGTTTTTTATTTTTGATGATGTAACTTTTTTCCCATGCCGTTAGTTCCAAATGTTTGCAAGTGTGTTTCAATATATTTTTTTAAAATCAATTTCATGGTTTTCTGACCAAAAATGGGCTGCCACTGCCGATTTTTTTGTCTACGGATATTTCTAAAATGTTCTTTCATACGGGTTTCCAATATATACCTGATCATAGTCTTTGCAATTGATACCTGATTTCTTGTCAAAATATGTATGATATTTACAGAAATGTTTAATACTGTGGACGTTTTGAACATAACATTATATTTTGTTTTTCAAATTTCCTCCCTAATTTATTGAAGGGTTAGAGTGGTATGTAAAATTTTTGAATTGCGTATCTTCTTTTATTTGTAATAGCAAACTTGTGCCTTTGATGTGTTTCTTTCTTTTAAACTGTTTAATCATTTTATCTACTAATTTTGTTTATGTAGTGCTGTGTGAATGATGTGTTGGTATTTTCTTTGTATTCTTTTGTACAGATTGGAATTCACTAATCTGTATACAAGGCTATTTAGGATGGCATCCTGGTGTGTTTTGGGATTAGAGCTATTATTTTTAATGTAGTTTTCACTGTGTTTGCTATACATTTCAAAGGCCAAACTGTTATTATTTCTTATAATATTCAAATCCAAAAAGGGAATTCATCCATTCTTTTCAATTTATAATGTAAACTGTAAATTTAATAATTTTAAGGCATCCTTAATCAAACCGCAACAGTTGGCCGAGGTCGTTACGGCGCGGACTCGTGTGAGAGAGGTCTGGGGTTCTTCCCTGACAGGTTTATTCCAGGTTTTCCTCAGTCCTCATAAATGGCAAACACCGGGGAGGTATCGAAAAACTTAAGCCTAGAACGTGAACGTTTCCTGCCTTAAAAAAATCCTTTCCCAAATAACATTTCATCTCATGTATCACCAGTGTCCACAGCCATTTTTTTGACAGTTCCTGCAAAATTTCCTCCGCAGTCTTCACCGCTGCTTCTGAGGAAGGAAAATGCCTCTCACGGAGGTGTTTGTACAATTTGGGAAAAAGTAAAAGGTCATACAACACTAAATCTAGACTTTATGAAAGGTGAAGGACACATTTACATAGTTTTGTGTGAGATATTCAGCAACAAAAATTGCGACGTACGGCGTGGAGCAGCATCAGCTTGTTGCACGGAAATGTGATATGGCCTTGCAGAGTTTTCAGGACATCTCCATAATATTTGCCCAGTTACAATTGTGTGTATATAGGAAAGACATGCGGCAAACCAATCCTTGAATATCAATAAATAAGATGGCCATAATTATGATGGAGATTTCCACAGAACTTTGCTGTCTGCTCTCAGGCTCGAAATTATGTAACCACGTTCCATCAGCAGTGATTACCTTTGAAAGAACCTCCGCATCTTACTGTAACATCATCTTCAATTGCATGCAGCAGTCTTGGAATCCACAGCTCTCATGTGCAACTTTTCAGCTAACGTGTGACAACAACGAAACTAATACCACGTGTACTTCACAAACCATTATAAAACTAAATTTTAGTGGGAGAAATTATGCATGTAAAAATGTGACATTCTTTATTGAACAGCCCTTTAGGACGGATTTCTATAAATAATGCTACCGTTGGTTTTCCTGATTAACAATGATATAAAACTTGTTATATATTTCTCAATATTATACCAAACAATTTTCATATTTGTAGAAATAATAATTATCTGAATGACAGTATAGCCCTTTTTCAGAAAATCCGCTTGGTCGGCTATTAAAAGAATTAGGCCTTGTTACAGACGATATTCAAACACATAAAATCAGATCTCTTGAAAACAGCTGAATGGAAGATGGTTAAAAAAAAAAAAAACACACACACACTCTGCTTGCCATGTTTAGAAATATCAGATGATAAATGCGTGACAGTGTTGCATTGCCAACAGTAACTTACTTAAAGAACAGATTTAAGTTCTGACGTCGATTCTAAGTATGCAGCTAGATTTAAAAATACTTGTATAGAATGATTCATATAAAACTCACACATTTCTTTCTTTACTTGTTTAAACAAGAATGGCACAAACAATAATTTTTCCACGTCGCATGTAGAGTACAAGGGCCTCTAGATAGGTGTTGAGATAAGGAACATTGGCCATCCCTAGGTAAAGCATTGCTGCTGGGTCAAAATTATTAACTCGTTGGTGTTGCCAAGGTAACAGGCCGAACTCTGTTGTGTTGTTCATTTTCCTGCATTTTATGTTTTAAGTCTGGAAAGTGTGAACATTCATGTAAGTGCAAGGGAGATTCAGAGAGAGCATTTCCGCTGGAGATCTTGTACGATTGCAAATGTACTTGAGAGTTTGAGGGGGCTTTCGGGGACTTTTCTCCTTCACGTGCTACTGTGTTCCGCTTGTTTAGAGAACTAAAGAGGGGGCGGCTATCACTTAAAGATGAAGAGGAATGGCAGAATCAACAACAGAAGTGACTGAGAAGAACATCACCTCTATGGAAACAATTGTCAGGTAAGATCCAAGACTAGCCTGCAAGGACAATGAGCGGAGTGTTTCAACCATCCTTCATAAACACCTTTGTGGGAAAAATAAATAAATAAAAATGAAAAATCTTCAAGATGGTGCCCCATAATTTGTCTGAAGCAGTGAAGCTCCACAGGGTGGAATAGTGCCAAGAAATGCTGCAAATATTTAACTCCATGTTTCAGATATCGTTACGGGTGACGAAACATGGGTATATCAGTTTAATAGAAACAAAACGCCAGTCCTGCATTTGACCAACTACCTGACAAAGTCATGAGGCCAAGGAGAGTGGGAACGAAAATGGTCACGTGGCAACCATTGTGCTCGAAAATCAGCAAACTCTTACTGCAAAATAGTATACAGAAGTTTGCCTTCCGAAAGTGTTTCAGAAAGTCCAAAGACAGGACTAAGGGACATTGCATCAGTTCACATCGCTAATGTAACAATGGAATTTCTGCAAGGAACTGAGGCAAAACTCATCCTCCTATACTACCGACCTGCCACCATGCAGTTTGTTCCTGTTCTCTACTGTGAAGAACAGACTTCGAGGTCACCGATTTCCTAGCCCCGAAGAAGCGGTTGCAGCATACGAGAATCTGCAGGGCCGGAAACTGAGTGGCTGGATGCTTCCAGAGGATGGAACGCTGCATACAGTGCCAAGGGAATACTTTGAGAAACTGGGATAAACAAATCGTTTCTATGAATATTTATTATTTGTTGTCTCAATACTTATCTAGTGACACTCGTGTAATAAAAATGAAAAATATAGTAACTCTTGGAACAATGTAGATCTGCTGATCTCGGTGGCCAGGGGTTTTGGAAATAGCCGGTCATCAAAGAAACTTTTACTCAATTTCATGGGCTCAAATGATGTATGACATGTGCTGCCATCTTGTTGAAAATACCCTTGACCCAATTGTTCAACAAATTGCACGAAAATGCTTCGGTAGTCTGCAGTATTTATAGTCCCATTCCAAATGTTCTCTGTATAGATGTTGATCACCAAACCACGAGTTCCACTGGATGCTTCATAAACGGCGTGCGGATTTTGGGCGGCCAAAATGCTGCTCTGGGAGTTTATACAGTAACACACATCTGATTTGTGAAACATGTGATCGAATTAATTGTAAGCGACGGAGAGGGATATTTCGGTATTTCAGCATTACTCAAGGACTAGCCGTTTGTGCCTAGGCCCCACTAAGAGGAAGGGGTGAGATCAGGAAGACACTGGGTGGCAAGGATTAGACATAACATTGTTTGCAGACAGAATGCCCCGATGCTTCAGAAGGGCCACATCGAGGCAGAAACCTTTCCAAAGAGCAAGCTACTCTTACACCGCACCAGCTCACTTCGCCCAGGCACTTTCGACCCTCTAACAGAAACCAAGGAATGAAAGGATGTGAAATGAGAGGGCGGGAAACTCGTAGAATAGAAAGATCTACCCTAGCATTCGCCTAAGCGACCAGGATGACCGACTTCAAGAGTTTTGAACCCCGGAACCTCCCGTTACCGCCTAAACCCCCCCCCCCATTTGTTCTTCCGCTGTAGCAAGCGCGCTGGTGATTAATCATCCAAAACTGGTAAATTTAAAACAAACCGATGGCCCGTTGATATGTTACAACTCAAAACGTTAGATTATATTTAAGTTCAAACGATAGTGAAATATACCGTTGTACCATTCTTGTCTTGAAGTGTTAACTGCAAGAGCTTTATATTTGCCACCTGTTAACAGACTGGTAGAATTCACAAACGTCCAATATCACTATCATGCAGGATTCATAGCTTTCAAGGGACAAATGCACCGGGACTCTTTATGTTTAAAAATAGAACGAGACACAAAGAGATACAATCTCCAAAAATACTCTGTATCATGTAACAGGGTTTACGGTTGGTCGCGAGGCTTGCGGATGAAAAACGCATTAAAATGCTGTTCAGTGATGAAAATATTTATACGGTGGAAGAATCGTATAACAAAATGTCAGGGTCATCTGTAGAAGTGTCACAGCTGGTATACAGGATGTAATAAAAAGAATGTCACAACTTTTGGAAAACTTCATTGCAAATATGTTATATGAACGTGAGTCCGGAAATGCTTTATTTCCTTGTTACATCCCTTTGTCTACAACTCCGCTTACACGGTGTGACATGCAAGCTGGAATGTCAAGATATGGCGACGTATGGCAAACAGCGGTTCCTCCATCTTGCTCTTATATGACGTCACTTGTAATTTTTTACTAATACTTTAAAAGTGTCGCACTCCTTTTGTGGAACAGAAAGTTACAAGGACTTTACACTAGTATGTATTAGACCATACTGTTGTGGAATAGGGCCCAGGGGAAACCAGGACATAAACCCAAAGTAAGTATAGCCGACCTCAAGGGTTTTTAACCTGGAACCTCCCGAATGCGAGTTGCAAGGTATCATAACAGTTTATAGTTCCCAATTTAACAAATTTAAATGTTTTGTGTTGCAGAAACTCCAAGCAAAGAACTGTAGTAAAAGTTATTCTGAAGGATGAGCTTGAGCTTGAGCTAATACCTTGATTTCCTCAGGGAGACGGTAGCACTGTTTCAAAGCATCGTGACGTGAAAACCAAGAAACTTCTGCTAATAAGTTATTAACGACAAGCTTTCGAGTTCAGCCGCTATCACATTAAGCAAATTAGTACACTGCCGCTGTTTTACTTCTGTGAAACTAATGACAAAGGTCTATTATCTCAAAAATTTGATGTTCAATTAATCGTTTATCTTTTAACTTCATTTTCTGACATTAATGTTATATTAATGGTCATTTTTCCTCCTGCCTCATTAAGGCAGGAGTTCCACATGGTTCAGTACTTCGACCACTGCTTTACATCAATGACATTGCTAAAGAGATGAAACATTCTAATTACCACTTACAACTCTACTTTAACACCGTCCCTCATTCTATCTATCGACGCCGTGACCCATTTTGGATACAAAAATTTGAACTAAAAATGAATCCACTTAAATCACAGGCTACAGCCGTGGGACATAAACGTGCACTAAGTAAAATAAATCCAAACGATGTAGTGCCCATCATGATAAACAATTAAACCAGCACGGCCAAACCTAAGTGTTTACATAGACTCTGATCTAGCATGGCATAGCCAGGTAACCCGCACGTACAATAAACCATTTCTTTAATTCATACATTAAAGTATGAAGCAAAAGATATATTTCTCAATCTAAAAGAGAATCTCATTCAAGTGTTTGTTATGCCTCACTTTGATCATTGTGATGTCTTGTACTCTAATCTGAAAACTGGCCAGATCGACAGATTACAACGCATTCATAATGTCTGTATTCGTTTTGTCTTCAACACTCGTAAATTTAATCATGTGATACCCCTACGCAAACAACTGTCATGGCTACCAGTAAAAAACAAACAAACAAACAAAAAACGCATGATTTTCCATTCCCTAACGCTCCTGTCCAAATACCGTCAGTATATCGCCTCTCGCTTCGTATGTCCCTATCTCGAATTCGAAATATGAATTTGTCTATCCCTCATTCAGCGTATCAGTTCCCATAATCTGGAACTCCCTTCCTCCTGAAGTCAGAGATTGTCGGAAAACAAATTGTCGCTTGTTGTTGTTCTTTCTTTCTTTCTTCTTCTTCTTCTTCTTCTTCTTCTTCTTCTTCTTCTTCTTCTTCTTCATCTTCTTCTTCTTCCAACTCTTCTTCTTCTTCTTCTTCTTCTTCTTCTTCTTCTTCTTCTTCTTCTTCTACTCCTCCTCTTTGTACTGGAGAAAAACTTTGAAGAACAAGGGGAATCCTAACACTAACTTTATCAACTTTTTACATATATATTAAAATTATGTAATAATTACATGCAGCATATATCTTTAATATGGCTTTTTTCTGTATTTTACTTAGTCATGTATATTGTATTCTGCATTTTTGCCGTTTTTTTTTTTTCGTCTGGTAGAGTGGAAGAGAAGGTCCGATAGCCTTAACTCTTGCCAGGGTAAATAAATAAACAAACATATTACAGTATATAAGTGATTTTTATATACAATAAGGTTAATTGAATTTCGGGCGTCTGACCGCAGTACTTACTGGAAAAAAAAGAAAGTTGTCGCACGTAAATTTGGCATTTCCATTTTATTATTTATATTTTTACTGAAAGCATAGAATGACACTGTACTAGCTGATAACAATAAATACTAAACTCTATTATAAGAAAGTATTTCCCTCACCGGCATCTGCGTAGGAAATTGCTGTATTTAATCTAACTTTTCTTCCATAAGAACATGTTTCTTGTCATTGAGGGATTCTGTCTCTCGTAACTTTTAACAAGTTAGCGAACAGTTTATCAGTAACATTATCAGTATTCGGCCTTGACGACTGGCTTCTGCCGATCAGTAATTCAAATAACCTCATTCTATTTGTTCCTTAAAAATCTTCATTATATTTTTAACCATGTAAATGGCAATATGAACGTTTAGGTACTTTTATGAGTAACGTAATACAATTAAGTATGAAGCAAGTCTTGCGATAAAGCATTTGATTCCGTGGAACGCAAATACGTTCTACAAGCTTTGGAAAATCACGGATTTCAGGGCATTTGTATCATACTTCTTGATAAACTCTATGAAGGTAGTCAGACTATTGACAGGGAAGTATTTTCAGTTAGAGTGAAGCAAGGAGACCCCTTGTCACTGGAACTAGTCATATGCTTATTGGAAAACCAGTTCAGAAACCTAAAGTGGGAAAACACTAAGGCATTAATGTAGATGGGCTGAGACTAGCGCATTTGCAAATGACATATACTGTTAGCCAGCTTGGCGATCGTTCTAGAACATGTTAAAGGAACTGACAAGATCAGCAAGGAATCGGTCCTGACCACGAATGGGGAGGGGAAAAAAACTGATGACAAATGCAACAAAAGAATCAGTTCGCATAAATGAAGAACCTCTGGAATATGTGCAAGAATACATGTACATAGGCTAAAACCTGTCATTTCACAACATGGATAAAGAAATCAAGAGACTGTAACTGGCATGGAAAAATTCTGGTCTTTGAATTTCAAATTACTGAACGAATTTCAGAAATTAATTCTGGAAACAGAAGTCCTGGAGTGAACTTCCCGGCATCCTCTATGACTGCCAAACATGGGTATTAACTTCAAAAGAAAAAACAAATGGTCCAATCGTGTCAGCGTAGAATGGAGCGCAATATACTCCAAGTCTCCTTGAAAGACAAAATAAGGAATGAGGAGCTGAGAAGCAGAACCGCAATGAAAGACACTCCCACTTGAACTGAAGGGCTGAAATGGAAATGAGGAGGACATGTTACGAGTCTGGACCATAGAAGGACACACAGAATAGCAACTGGGCACCCCAGAATCGGCAGGAGAAATGTGGTATTGACAAAGATTCGCTTCAGACGGAGGACAGGCGAGAGTGAAAGAACCAATTTCAATAATTAGCGTAACTAGGTCCAAGAGTGGTGATGGAACAGTAGAACTTGTAACAGTGAACTATGTGAAGTGAATCATAATAATATGTGTATAATAGTAGAGGTATTCAAAAAGTTTTGCAACCAGCCTACCTATTGTTAGACAGTAATATCTACAAAAAGTAACTAACGCAGCTGAGAACAACGGTCCTTAATCTATCCAAATGTGTATAAGTGCAAGTTTAAACTTTAATAGTCACGTCGGACAGTCTGTTGATTCAGTCATGTGTCAATAGCTAGTGAAAAATCATGAATATTTCTAAAGAAAGCTTTAAATTCTACATTTCACATGCTATAAGCTAGGTGCAAGAGGGAAAGAAAAATCCACGAGGACTCGGCAGCATGGTGATCAGGTGTGTTCATTTAAAACCATTGCAAGATGGATTCGATCAGCTGAAGAAGGGCGAGAGACTTTGAAAGACTCTGATCGGCCTCGGGAAACTGTGAATGAGAAAACAATTCAAACAATGAGCAACTTGGTGGAGGAAAATCCACATATTACTGTTGAAATGCTAAGTATGGAAATGTGTGTCTCAGGAAACTGCTGAGCATTTTTCCCCCAAATGGTCCTAAACGTTTGACAGATACACTGGTGATGAGTGATGTTTTATTACTACACCACCCGAAATAAAGCTCAGAACTGCGTGTGGTAAATGAGAATGACACAACAGCAGTTGTTCTTCGACAAGATTTTCATTCTCGGAAGCGAATGTTTACTGTTTTCTTCAATATGAAGCACCATTAGTGGATGACTGTATACCAAAAGGAATAACAATAAATGGAAAATATTATGACACTTATATTTTGGATCCTTTATTTAAAGAGCTGAGGCGGCAGCGCCCAAAGACAGCAACTTCAAGGTTGTTGCTTTTGCACGACAATGCGTCTCCTCACAGAACAGCTGCAAATTTGAGGAAACTGAAAGTCGCCAAAATCCAGTTCCTTGATCATTCACTCTAAAGCCCCGACCTTGCACCGTGCGACTTCTGGGTGCTTCCTCGAGTGAAATTTTGCATTGATGAAAAACCTTTTAAACGAGTGCAGGACCTTACTCAAGCTATAAATTCAGCTCGGTTGACAATATCTCAGTCCGAGTACCGTAGTGCGGTTGTACCGTCTACATCTGTGTGTGGAGAGAAATGGAGAGTGCTTTGTAGGATTTTGAGGATAAGTTTTCGAATTCAGTCCTCAGCTTGGGCTTTAAGGTGACACTTGTAAAACTTTTTGAATGTCCTTCCTAGGTTATGAACTTACCTCTCAGGAATTAGCTCACACAATGAATCACTCTTGAGCTCAGTCCATGATTTATCAGGAGGCTATAGCCCTTAGGGGATTCCAAGGCTATATTTATTTATTATGAAGTAAGTCAGAAGAAGACTTCCATATTTGAAAACTGCCTTAAATTGTGAAAAATCAAAACAAAGAAGTGAACGAAACTTTTATTTATATGTAGGTAAGTGTTATTTTTGATTGAGGTTATCAAAAAAAAAAAAAAGTTCTACTCTACTGCGCTTTTTAAAACATAAGGTGTTTGCTAGGACATTTCTGTTGACATTTCAACTGTTTGTTTCCAGAGTAAATGAAACCGAAATTTCTCTCGGCTGACCTTTGTAAATGGCAAGGAACGTCCCGATATTGTATCTAAGAAACGTGAATGTCACTAAGTTTTCGAACAAATTAATTGAAAAATTATTTTACTCATTACGTTCAGCCCCTATTGTAGCTAATAGCTTAACTTTATTTATTTATCATATAAATTTACCCGACTTTTCTGTTACAAGAACAATAATTTGGTAGATTGCATTTTTATAATCGTAAATTTTTATTTTCACCTCAAAATATCCCCTGATTTGTCATATACAGAATGGTATATTACTTTTGAAATAATCAAATATCTAACATATTGTAGATCACATTAAATAATTTTGTATGCATTATTTGGAGTTGACTAGGACCTGCAATTTGCAATGATTGCTAAACATAAGTTTTACAATAGAAAAATGTAGTAAGCCATAGTTTGAAAAGACAATTGTTCCATTGTCGCACAATAACTTGTGTGTGTGTGTGTGTGCGTGCCTGTCTCCAAATCGTCGTCCATGTATTAAGTTATAAATGCGACCAGTGTTGTTTTCCCCAGGGCGCGGGGTTTTTCCTATGAACGAGCCCCCACTCGTTTGCCGTGGAGAGGGTTGTAAGCCTGCTTGCTTACTGGTTGACTTTGCTGACTGTCGCTGTCGTAGCGCAGCTGTTCCATAGTTGTGTTGTTCGTTTCTTAATTGGACAGTTTACATAAAGTGTATTATGCTTCGTGTGTTTACAACGGCATAGCGTGTCTTTATGTACGATTCATATGTTAGCTAGTGAAGTTCCAACACTGTTTCAAGCAGGATTCCCGGGTGTAGACGCTCCAGATGGTTAAACAGTCCATAATCTGAGAGCTGATCCATGGCTGATTTTCGCTGTTCCACTATCGCCTCGATTGTGATACGCCGGTCTTCAAGCACCACTTTCTTGTGATTTCCAGTTCTCCGCAGAGAGATGGTCTGTCGAGGTCGTTAAGGCGCGAACTCGTGAGCGGGAGGTCTGGGGTTCGAATCCCACCAGGTCCATCCTCCTTGATTGAGGTTTTTCCAGGTTTTCCTCAGTCCTCATAAATGGCAAATGCCGGGGAGATATCGTAAACTTAAGCTTGGAACGTTTCCTTCCTTAAAAAAAATCCTTTCCCAATATATTATTTCTTCTCGCCTATCATCAGTGTCCACCGCCTGTGCCTCAGTAGTAAAAACGGGCGTTAAACACCATTCAAAACAAAACTTCGTTCTTCGTCATTTATACTTGTTTGACATCGCTGAAAGCGTCTGCGCCACCTAACCACTCTGTCATATGAAGATGCATTGATGCCTTACACTTTTACCTACTCAAAATGGATTGTTGCACCGCTGTTCCCTTCAACCGCAGGAAACAAATTACCGCATGATACTGCACTTAATCAATGGGCAGCGCCATTTCGTTGTTGGCTTCTCTAGCGGCGTGCTACGATACTGTGACGCGGGGATGCAATGTGTACCAGGACTGCAGATATGCACATACAAACAAACAAAAAAATTAATTACTTGAATTTATTTTTCGAGAATGAAAATTAATTACTTAACTTTATTTTTCGAGAATGTAATTAAACTTTTATAACTACCCCTCGTACTCCATAGCGAAACCATGGTCTGCCCATCCAAAGTTTACAGACCGATGTCAACAAAAGCATGTGACGGAAATAATTTTGATTGGCTGACCAATATTTTTCTCCCAAATTAACTTGCGAAATAGGACCGCTTATAAAAAGAGTATACTCGGCTATTTGTACGAATGTCTTTTTCTTTTTGTTACTTATAGCATAATGAAAGCATTTTATAACATAAGTCATGGCAACTATTTTTTATTTTCCTTTGCGAACATCACGAAAAATCTAAGAAATATGATTGAAAGTATATGAAATGTACTTTTGAAGGAAGTCCGAGATGGTGTATTTGAGCAGAACTACGTATCTCAGCAAGCTCCGAAGTTCACAAAGAATAACATGCATATGTGAAAATAGCATTTCTCCACGGCAAGAACGCATGAGATTGCCTAGTATTTATTACAGGTCTTTTTGGTCTCACAATTGCGCCAAGCCGTAAGCACCAAACGGCCAGAACTTTTGAACAACGTTATTATTCTCCACAATAACGCGACAGCTCACACATCCGACAGTGTCAAGTATCTTACAGCGGTGGTGATGGGAAGTTGTTCTACACCCGCCATACTCGCCCAATTATATCCCAAAAATGAAGCAGTCATTGGAAGAAGTTTTGGTTATGAGAAAGGTTTCCCCTGGATGAGTGCCGTGTTTGTTAACAATGAACCAAAATCGCATACAATTGAACACTTTGCAAGAGTGTACAGACTTGTTCAAATGCAATTTGAGTGAGTTTCTCCGACGTTTCATAACAGTAGATGAAGCATGGGTCATCACTACACGCCAGAGACGAAGGAGCAGTTCAAACAGTGGGTGGCAACAGGTGAAAGTGCACCAAAGAAAGCAAAAAGGTTCCATCTCTAGGAAAAATCATGGCTACGGTTTTCTGGGATTCTCGTGATGTGGTGCTCAACAGAACTATCACCGGGGAAGTATTACGCTTCACTGCTGGACCAAATGAAGGATGCTATTCAGGATAAACGTCCATACATTACAAAAAAGAAAGTTATCTTTCTATGCCTTTAGACACGCATGAGATTGTTGCTGCAAAACTGCTGATCTTTGCTCCCAAGTACTTCCACATCCTTCATATTTGCCGAATTTGGCTGCCAGCGACTACTTTTTGTTCCCAAACCTGAAGAAATGGCTGGATGGACGAAAATTCACATCAAATGATGAGGTTGAAGCTGAATCAGGGGATTATTTGGACAAATCATATTGGGCCGAGGGTGTTAAGTCGTTGGAATGAATGTGTTGATTTACAAGGTGACTATGTTGAAAAACATTAAATCTTGTGTTTTTGGTCAGGCCGAGAATTTTTAGAACGCAGACATACAAAAGCAGAAGTGAGCCGCCACTGTAAATACTGGGGAGTCAAGTGGTATGACCCTTTCTCGCTATGCGGCTGGCTAATTTCAGATTCGCTCTGTCTCGGACTAGCCGATGTTCTTTTATTGCTCTCTTCTGCTGCAGACAAACACTCGCGCCATAAATGGAAAACAAACAGAACTCGGGCAAGCGAACATCCTCTCCCCGTTTTCTCGGCGACTTGCTGGTGGTCTTAATATTTGCTTTGGCTTGTTTAGACCAATCACTGTCGCAGTAATATGAACTTAAGCGTTACCAACTTGTGGTATGTAGTACAACGACATGCCGATTTCGTTTTATTTTTGCTCTTTATCTTCCTCTTCCCTGACTGAATCTTAAATTATCATCCTATTTCTTAGTCCCTCACTTATTGTTTTACCATTTTTCATTATTTCTCATAGCTCCATCCATTTTTTTCCCTCTGCTTTCTCTCTTTATACGTTTTTTCCTGTTATATTATTATGTTTTTCTTTCTTCCACTTCTACTTAGTCTTCCCTTTCCGCCCTCCCCCCTTTTTCTGTTCCTCCTCTTTTGTTGCTCCTTTCATATCCTGCTTCACCTTTACCGCTTTCGTCCTCTTTTCTTTTTTCTCTTTCTTTTCTGCTTTTGCCACGATTGGCGATGTATAAAACCAGATGTACATGGAACTGACCCCTTCCTAGCCATCACATCGATCCCCGGCTACCCCGTGAAGACTAACGCGTTTTCCTACCGGCGCCTTCAGAACATTTCCTTTTAGTTCTCAGTGACGTGTCTATTTTAAGAACGGGAGGAGTATTTTTTCCTTCCTTGCCTGGTGGTTTGTGTACGAACAGGGCGACGAAGGGTGAGAGAGAGAGGGAGAGAGAGAGGGCACTGGAATTGATTTTGTTTGTGACGTCAGAGCGACGCCGCACAGTACGATGCCCGTCCTTCCCCGTCGAGTTCATTCAGTTCTTCCCAACCTACCCAAAGCGGCCCGGAAAACACTTCCCTGACAGTTTGAACATAGCGTTGCGTTGTCGAAAGTGCGAAGCTGTCAAGTTTTCTTCAGTTATGACAGAGTGGGCAAAGTCAGGTGTGACATTCACAATACTTGTGTTTTCAAGAAACATACCATGCACTTAAATTAAAATTACAGCATCTAGGGAAAATATTTCAACCTTTTGGTTTGGCCTTTGTGATTCAGAGCGCGGAATGGAGTCATTTCTCAGGTTGGGGCCCTCCCAAAAAGGGCAAATATGTTGCTCATAGGATTTGTAATGGTCACCTAGACATTTAATGGTTAAGCCCAGTGCTGCTTAATGTGAAACAATGTGCGTTATTTGTATTTTAAATACTTTTTTTCCTTCCAAATTATTAAATGTTTACAGGTAACCTATAGAAACCTATTAAATAGAAATTAAACAATAACCTACTCATAATAATGTAATATTATAAAAAAATTAAGCATTACATAATTGCAAATATCAATTAGCGATGTAATGTTTAAATTTTATACAACACTTAGCAATACCTTTCAGTGTTTATATAGCAGCAGTCATTTGGCATAGGTACATAGCTTTGCAATTCGAACAAGGTGAATTACTTTGTAAGCGGAAGCGGATATTAAACTCTTTGATATATGCAAACAAAGTGGCTTACCTTGACGTCATGTTTCTATCTTTTATTTATTTATTTATTTTTTTTTATATCCTCCGGTGCTGCGAAACCGAAGGTAAACTCGTCAGTTTACTTAAAAGCAAGGCGCTGCTCTCTTGTTTGAATTGTTTATCAGCTGGTGCTGCGGTGGCGGCAGTGCGGGTTGCCGATACTCAGGGGCGAATCGAAACTCCAGCTTTATAAAACACTTCTGCCGTACAATGTGATAACCATAGTAATGTTTCAGTACGTGTGATTGAAATGTGAAGTGTTAATAGTGGTGTGAAGAGCAACGTGTAGAAATAACTTGGTTAGGTATGATGTTAACATCTAATTATTCAAATTGAACTCAGATTTTTGTGTGTTCTGGCACAAAGAAAATTTTTCTATTTAAGAAAGAGTCCTATCAATATTATTGACGTATATTTTGAATATTTCAACTACATTTAAGGGACAAATCAGTAAAAGTGCAGTGTATTATTATCCGTGACACTCTTTAAAAATCTGCAAGAAAAGAAAAAGTTCTACTTGTGTAAGTACCTATGTAGCCTTTAATTCATTTAGAGTGCCCGCCTAACTGTTTTGTGATTAAATTATTTTTCCAGAATCGTCACTTAAACATGCTGTGGTATAAGAAAATTATTCACATCAGGCACTGCTTTCAGAAGGTTACATTATTAAAAATTAATTTATAATAAATATTACTCACGATACATGTACAATATTGCGATTGTGCCCACGGAAAGATTTTTGAAAACATTCTTCAAATCTCCATCGATCCTACTTACTAGGCACCGAAAATGATAATGAAATATATATGTTTATTTATATATAAATGAAAAAAATAATACAACGACCAATGTAACTAAAATAGCAATAATTAGATCGTAGAAAAAGGATAAAACACTTAGAAAGTCACTTAGTATCGCAATATTTCGAACAGCTCGTGTTCTTCTTAGGTAAGAAGACAAGCAAACGTAGTGAAAATAAATATTGAATATCGAGGGTAACATAACGCATGGAAACAGATTAAAAAGGACAGAGAGAGAATATAAAATATATTAATACGTAAGATTTAAACCCGGTGGTATGCGCGCTTTATGCAAAAATGTAGCTGCCATCTCTCTCTCTCTCTAACTGAAAGTTTAAATATTATGTATTAATAAATTGTATATTCTCTCTCTCTCTCTCTTTCTCTCTGTCACACACACACATTCTTGTTGCTTGTTTAATCTATTTTCAATCATTACGTTACCATCGATATTCAATATTTATTTTCACTACATTCACTTGTCTTCTTGCCTCAGAAGCATATGAGCTGTTCGAAACATTGCGATACTAAATCTGTGATTTTCTAAGTGTTTTATTATTTTTCTGCTTATCTAGTTATATATATATATATAATGAATGTGAACGCTCTAGTGGTCGCAATATTTGCTTTTTCGTAACAAAACTAGGCGTATGCCATCAAAACAAATTAATAAAAATAGTTTACGATAATCGGCGAAATCAGACTATTAGGAGTGGGGGTTTACCTGAAATCCAAAATTTAAAAATCACTCTAGAGGCACCAATATATTTTTTCGTAACAAAACTCAGTATATACCATTTAAATAAAATAAGAAAAATAGTTTCTGAAAATCAGGGAAATCGAACCATTAGAAGTGGGGTGTAACTGAAAACCAAAATTTAAAGGAGCTTAAAGCAAAATTTAAATATCGTTAGCGGCATTAATATTTGGTTTTTCGCAACGAAACTGGTATATACCACTTCAATAAAACAAGAAAAATAGTTACTGAAAAATAAGGAAATTGGACCATTATAGGGTAGGGGTATACCTGAAAACCGAAATTTAAAAAGTACTATAGCGTTTAATTTTCTCTCTATTGTTTCAAAAAGTATTTATAACTATGTATATGTTTTATACTTAACAAAAGCATCGTTGTGGAGATAGGAAACGTGAAATGTTGTTCTAATACGTGTTTGAGAATTATATTTGTGTGTAAGAGCGCTCTGTAATAACCTTCAGAAAACGATTGCATTATATGTTTGAACTACAATAACATTTATCAAAACTACTAAAAATACATGGAACTTTGGATTGTATATTGTTTATTGTGTACATTTGTTTAGTACACTGTATTTATTTTTAAATAGTAACGTGTTTTTTTTTTTTGTGTTATTGAAACATATGAACCTTATCTTCTTAAATGCACAGTGTAACTCGAAACTTGCTGTTATTTCTCTGTTTTAGTGAATCAAGGGCTCAGTTCATAAACTGGTTACATTTAAACATGTTAAAAATACTTACATGTATAGCTTTTTCTATCAGTAGTCATATATTTAATTTAATTAATAGTACATGATTAATTCTTGTGGTTTAATCTCAATAATAATAGTAATAACAATAAATCTAAAAATGTTGTTTCTCTTTTGTTATAGATTGCAAGAATTCTAATTTTATTCCCCGTAATATCACACAATGTCATAACGTATTTCATTAATTAACAAGATCTAATTTGGATTTTATGTTAATTTTTAAAGTTATTAAACTTGCAAAGGAATTCGCTTAGTTGCCGCAACTCCTGCGTGACGGTAATGTCAATACCTCAGCTATGTACGAAGGTGATTTGACATTAAAAAGAACAAGTTCAGTTTTGCAACCTACTTTATATTTTGACTTAATTTCTTAGAAGTTCAACGCACTTGCTTCAACTTTTCTTCAGGTTCGTGGTTCCCTCAAGTGGGTAACTTTGAGGCCCTCATAATAACCCCTTCATTTGATGAGTCCAGAGAGTAACAATAATCCGAGTGAGCGGGACCAGGTGAAGAAGAATTTTAAATCGTAATTCGGACAATTTGTCTTGAGAGACATGGCTTGAATGCACCAGCGCATGATCATGGTAAATCAACGCGGAATAGTGTGCCTACATATATTCGTCATTTTGGTACCTAGTAAATAGAATCAATGAAGATTAGAAAATCCTTTCATGGGTACAACAGCAATAGTTACATTCCTTCGGAATTTGCTAAAATTATATATAATCGTAAAATGCAGAAAAATAACATATAAGTGGTGCACAAAATTGAAAAAATAAATAAATGAATAAAAATTAAAATACGTAGAATTAAAAAAAAACCGCCATAAACCCGAAAGCGGAAAAACATAAAAATTATAGAATTTTAGAATGTGGAGGCTATATGCAAATGTTTCTCACAGAAGAGAAAAATATGAACCCTGTTTAATGTAGTTTTCACTGCGTGCTTTAATAAAAGATAAAAATATGGAATAATTACATAAAAATTTACTTTTTACAATTACTCGTGTTAGCAATTAACCCCCCCCCCTTGCACAATTTAATTACTTGCATGTGTATTCGGCCGTTCCCTAGCTAAGCTTGGTGACTGTGCGTCAAGGCCGTTGTGTTGTTAAACTACACGTCCCTATCTGAGAAATGACTCCAAGTCAAAAATTAGATTGATGAATTGTTCAGCGGAGTTTCAATCCAATTTTAATGGTGTTTAACGTCCATTTTAACTGCGAGGCATCACAGACAATGAAAACTAATGTTGCATGAGGTGAAATTATAACTTGGAAAAGGATTTTTTTTTTTAAAGATAGGAAGCGTTTCAGGCGAAGGTTTATGATATTTGACATTTCACATTTATGAGCACTGAGGAAAAGCCTCAGCCAGAGAGGGCAGTCAGGTTTTCCTCAGCTGTAGCTATGATCATTCTAAGCTATAATACATAATAATGATAGTTTTAAAAACATATATGTGGAATAACTAATATTTGGAATTTGGGCTTCGTATAACGCAGAAAATACCATGTAGGAAGCTATGTGTTACTGGAATCGAACCGCAAACCTCCCGCTCAGAATTCCGTGTCTGTTTGATCTCAGTGACACATAGCTTCTTTCGTGATATTTTCTGCATCATGAGAAACCAAAATCCAAATATTACAGTTAGAGAACAGTGAATCCATATGAATGTTGTAAAATTATTATTTCTATATGTTATAATTTAGAATGACCATAGGATTATTATAGAGAATGCCAAATTAATTTTAAAATGCCCCAGACACAACTACGTTTTGAGAAGAAGGAAAAAAAAATAATAAAAGGATTGTTGAACCTGCATTTGGAACTGTTAGTTGAGAAGTTAGGATGCAAGTTTCAGACGATTAATTATGGATTTGTTTTAGTTAGGGTGGAAAAGTTTATGGCCTGATGTAGAAACCAAAAGATTGTTTCTTAAAGGCAAAAGAAGTCAGAATTCGGTTTCAAAATGTACAAAATAGCCAAACATGCATGAGGGTTGAAATGTATGTTCCACCGCTGACCTATTTTTAGTTAATATAACCTTTTTATATTTTACCTCACTTTTCAATATACTCACCATTATGCATTTTTCCCAGCAATACTCTAAAATATGAGAACTTCCTCTCTCGAAGGTTTTCTTTCAGTTTTGGGGACACCTGGAAGAGCTAGCAGAAGGTTCCAGCATTTGGAACTCTGCTATATCAAGCACAAGACATGAAGCATTGTCCTGAAGAAAGAGCATAGCTTTCCAGGACGTTTTTCTTTCATTGTATGTCTTAATTTTTAAATTACATTTGAATAAAATTGATCTGATACTGTGGTCCCTCTCTGCAGTCAACCAGAATAACATCTTCTGCATCCTAAAACGGTAGACAGCATGATCTCACATGCTGAATTTCTTTGTTTCCTTTCCTTGCTTTACATTTTGGTTTCAGGATCATATTGATTTACCAATGACTCGTCTTAAATCGCAAATCTGTCAAGAAATTTCTGTCTGGCCAAAAATGTTGACTCTCAGCCGTTTCTGAGTAGCTGTGAACAGTTTGTAGTTACTTTTTTCCATCTGTAGTTCTTTAGTTAAAATACACTGCTGGCCATTAAAATTGCAACATTCACAACAGATGCTTTGAACCAGTCCCGTAGTTTCTCAGTAACTCGTCGAAAATGCCAGAGCAATACCAGTAGGTATCTCATCAAGGGAAACTGTAGCATACCGAGGAATTGGTGCTCGTGTAGGACAAATTTGGTCCATAAAAACGAATAAAAAAATAAAAAATCAGTGGATCGAGGTAAGACGAACACACAGAAGTGAAGTATCTCAACGGTCCCGTCAAACAACCGAATGAGAAGATAAGAGATACTTTTAGCTATTATGAACATGCACTACACCCAGTTGTAAAGTGACAGCATTTCTTTATAAATAGTCTTTGATTCCATATAAAAATAGCTACTCGAAGGTTGTACACTCACTCAGAGGCCTCGCCATCTTGCAACTGCTGTTTTGCTATTGTAAACATTTGTCTCGTGTCGAAGTCCGTCAATTGCCACCGGATTAATTGTCAATATCCTCAGGCGCCTCATTCAAACATGCAGTCCCGCACATCCATTTGTAACTGACTTAATGATTTACTCTAATGGTAGCATGTTATACACCGTTCCCATTGAAATGTCAATTACATGCATTTACACTTTATTTGTTAATTATTCGCACGCTTTAAAGACCAATATTCGTTGAGAATTGTTTTTTTATGAAAATTATCTGAAGTAGAAATGTGAATGTTTGACAATGGCACAATTTTGTTCCAAATGCAATTTGAATTATATATTTTTCACAATTATTTGCATCTTTCCTGCAACATACTGTCGGTTTGAGCCATTGTGCTATTTGACCGGATATTAAATGATGAAGATATAACTTTTCGCCCTTCTCGAAGGAAGTTTAAAAAATATAGTGAATTTTGTTGTATAATATCATCAAGACTGATACTTACCTTAGAATTTGAGAGACAGCTATTTTCATAGCATTTGATTTCAAACGTCCATTATTATTTTTTGTTACTCGTTCATTAAATTTAATTTTAGTGCTTGAGAGAGTTAACAGGAGCTTTGCCAACCTCCTGCAAATACAACCATGATTTGTAATTTGTCGTCGCGTTTTCTCAGAGCTTTTGATAATATAACGATAGAGGATTTATGTCTGAGCGCACCAATAATATTTTAGCTTCAGCCAATAGCAGTCTGGGATTTAATAGCAAACTAGCTCACGTGGAGTGGTGTAATATCCTCAGCCAATAGAAGACTAGGATTAACCTGCAGCTGCGCGAGAGTTTATCTTCAGTAATATCACGATGCTGATATTTTTCTGTAATTTAATTGAGATTAACAATGTTTGTTGTTATGACAACAAGCATGAGTTTGAAAAACTCAATAAAATTATAAGCAAGGGGGGGGGATTCCGTAAAATAATTGCAATGCGAAAACGATGCCTTCCTTCCTCCCTCTTTTAGTGTTATCATTGAAGTGATTTGGCTTACCTGGTCTTTCTGAAAACATACACTAATTTTATTAGCTTTCATTCCAAACAGAACTGCATGGAGATCTAAACGAAATGAAACTGAACGCTATATAACAATTAGCATTTACTAATATTTTTGTATCAATTGTATCATATTCTCCTGGGAGGCAGTGAGATAATCGAATCCAAGCAGAGGTAATAGAATGCATTTTTATTACATTTTGTTCCGAGAAGACTTCGAAAGTATCTGTAATTGAATAATTAAAAACAAATGGACATTTGAGGTTATAATAAGTATGTATTCATTTTAACGGTAAATTTCAAGTTGAACTACAAAGTGATTATTTATTTATTTATTTATTTATTGAGAGTAGACTTCCTAGATCCCTAGTCGAATCGAAGCAGAGATTATAGGAATAAGAAAATTAGCGTAGGAGACAAAAAGAAGAAGAAAAAAAAAAAACTACCAGTTATTCGTTTTTGAACACCATGCTTTAAAACTATGGTTTGCGTTCCATTCTGATTGGTGAATAAGGTATCAATGAGACCATACATTGGATGAAATGCTCGCGTGCAATTATTAGTGTTATTGTTGGGATATTTACTAACGGTCATATATGAAAAGTTTGCCGCTTCTTTTGATAACAGCTGGGGTTACGGTGAGCGTGTCATTAATATAGTGTAAGCACTGTATGTTTACCGTCTCTGCTGGAAATGTATAATTTGTGAACTTCATGCACCTTGTTTTAGAGTTCCTTAGTTCGAATGGAAGCTTTTAGGCAGTGGCGAGCGTACTGCTCCTTTAACTTAGACATTTCAACTGACGTACCATAGATTCCCTATCTCAAATTACTTGTCTATCTCGGAAAGTATTTACTAACATCCTGTATAAATTACACAGGACAGCAGCATATATACAGCGATAAGCTTAGAATTGATTCTTTAATTGGGACCGCTGCTGAACGAAACTCTGTGCATCACTCTGGTGTGGAATACATAATGACAAACATGAATATTTGACTCTCCGACTGACAATCGTAATATGCCCAGAAACGAGGTCACCAACTGAAACTGACGAAACGATAGCAGTGTGCTCATAAAGTGTGATGTCCAGCCGTGCGGACATTTATGTTTACTGAAGACCACAGACAGAGTGCAAAGTACATACCGCAAGACATGTGTCATCTTTAGAAAATGCACGTAACAGATAACGCACCGAATGAATATGGTAAGTGAAACAATTTTTAATTATCACATGAAATAAATAAGGCTTTTATTATGACAGGTTTTAAAAAACTAAACAGATTGTGACACATGTAAAAAGTTTTAAGTTATGAATTTCTCACACATCTTTCATATGATGGAAATGCCTCCGTGCTCATCACTGACATCTCACGAAAATGACTTCAGAAGATTTAATATTATACCAATATAGTTTTCTGATTTTGGCTTCCAAAAAATTACCAAAATGTTTTTAATTATTGCAAGGCTGCTTTGTCCGGCTCTTCAAACGTTTCATCGTCCATTTGTGATCTTAAATTCCGGGTTTTTTTTTTTTTTTTTTTTTTTTTTTTTTTTTTTTTTTTTTTGCGTGGTAATAATTTTGGTATGCGTATGTTCATTGTTCAGATTGTCCTACACAACAATTAGCTCTAGTTTCGGAGACATACAATTTGTTCATTGATATACTAGTTATTTATGTAACTAGTGTATAAATCTTGGTAATTATGACCTGAGTGAATGTTTAACGTGTTCATTTGTGTTCACGCGCTAATTTTCACAAATGCTCAGAATGATGATTATGTACTTGTTGCATATATTTTATGTTATTTTAGCATTGAACATTTATTAAAAAGTATTAAAATTTGGCAAAATGTGATGTTATGACGTAGTAGATATGGCGTGCTATATTGCATGGTTTCTTAGTATTCGTTTATATGACGATGTTATTTTGTTTTGAAGAATTCAAATGGAAATGAAAGCTAATTCCCCAATGTTTGATACTGAAAAAAACAGAAGTTGTTGTTGTTTTGTTTTATTTATGGACGCTCTTTAACACCTCATGTCATTGCGTTCCATTCAATTCAGGGTGTGAAAGGGCCGACAAATTTTGCTCACAGGCCTCTTCTTTCAGGCTTGAGGTTCTTTTTCGTGCCGAAAATGTACGACACGAGACACACGGCTTTATTTCCTTTCCGAAGGAAGCCATACTTAGGATTTTTACGCTCGAAAAAATCCATCGAAACTGGCCGAGTTGGAACCTGCGATCTGGGGTTTAGAATGCAAGTATGGGTACCACTACACCGCCGGAACTGACATCATTCCATAAGAAACAGTGACAAAAAAGCTGTGTTTGGTTTCAATTTTACAAAACATAATTTTAATTTTCCTTGAAAATTCGAGTAAGTTAATATCTTTAAAACTTGCCCACAAATTTTCACAACTTATTACTTTGTCTATACCTTGACGTTCAGTTTATCCTTTTGCTATATCCTTTCTTTTTGCGTTTGGCAGAGATTGGTTATGTCATGTATGGACTAATCAATAAACATTGTTGTAATTGCATTTTCAGATGGTTTTGTTATTGCCTTGGACACAGTTATGGGGGAAAATGTTTTGCAAGTGCCACCTTAATGTTCAAGCTGAGGACTGAATTCGAAAACTTATCCTCACAATCCTTCAAAGTACTCTCCATCTCTGTCCACACACAGATGTAGACGGTACAACCGCACTACGGTACTCAGACTGAGATATTGTCAACAGAGCTGAATTTATAGCTTGAGCAAGTTCCTGCACTCGTTTAAAAGATTTTCCAGCAATGCAATATTTCACTCGAGGAAACAAGCAGAAGTCGCGTGGTGCAAAATCAGGGCTGTAGGGTGCATGGTCAGGCAACTGGACTTTGACGACTTTCAGTTTCCTCAAATTTGCAGCTGTTCTGCGAGAGAACGCATTGTCGTGCAAAAGCAACAGCCTTGAAATTCCTCTCTTTGGACGCCGCAACCATCAACTCTTCAAATAAAGAATCCTATTGCCATAGTATTGTGCATTCATTGTCATTTCTTCTGGCATACAGTCAACCACTAAATGACCCTTCAGAGTTGAAGAAAACAGTGAACATTCGCTCCAGAAAACGAAAATCAAATGGTCGAAGAACAACTGGTCTTGGGTCATTCTCATTTACCACACGCAGTTCTGAGCTTTATTTGGGATGATATAGAAATAAAACCATCTTTCATCGCCAGTGTATAAATCTATCAATAGCACCATTTCGTTTCCTTGCACATTTCTTCTCTTCATTGGTTAGGAAATGTAGAACACATTTTGCACACATTTTTCGCAGCTTTAAATGTTCATAGAGTATACTGTCAATGCTGCCAACGCTGATACCCACTTACGTACTTAACATTTCAATAGTATGTCTATTTTCTTCCACCAAGTTCCTCACGCTTTGAACTGTTCTCTCGTTTACAACTTCCCAAAATGATCCTTTTCTTTCAGTCTCTCGCTCTTCTTCAAATGATCGAATCTATCTTGCAATGGTATCAAATGAACACACTTGATCACCATGAACACCTACCAAATCCTCGTGTATTTTTTCTGCTCTTTCACCTGCTTATAACCGCCAAGGGTGGTCGAGGTCGTTAAGGCGCGACCTCTTGAGCGAGAGGTCTGGGGTTCGAATTCAACCAGGTCCGTCCTCCCTGACTGTTTTTTTTTTCCTTCAGGTTTTCCTCAGTCATAATTGGCAAATGCCGGGGAGGTACCCTAAACTTAGATCTGGAACCCTTCCTTCCATAAAAAAAAAATCCTTTCCTAATTTATCATTTCATCTCGTGTATCATCAGTGTCACCGCCTTATAGCGTGTGAAAATGTAGAATATGAAGTTTTTTTTTTTTTTTTGAAAAAAACATTGATGATTTTTTACCAGCTATTGACACAATACTAAACTACAGTGACTATGCAAGTTTAACTTGCACTTTTTCATATTTTGAAGGTTCGTTGTTGCCAGCTGTGGTAGTTACATTATTGGATCGGATCGGTTGTTGTGCGCCTTGTACCATTAAATATAATAAATAAGTTGTGTGAAAAGAGTTTCACCTATGATTTAGACCACGGATCGCCCGCCACTAGCTTCTATACGTCAAAAGGCGGACAGTCCTGTTTTAAATCACATCCCTTTGTCAATAGTAAAGAAAGCCCTGCGCACGACCTCTAAATTCGCTTGCACGTTTCCTACGCAGGGGTCAGAGCGCTTACGAAGCGGGTGTTTGGTGTTTCGGACGTAAATTATATATATAAAAATACGGCGAAATTCTCACAAAGGTGATATATGGTTCGGAAACTCTTGACACATTGTGTACCGTAATGGAACGGGTCACGTAAGCTTCATACTAGAAACAACGGCGTATTACAGCAAGCAAAAGTGTTTCCTACATATTAGCCATGACTAGAGTCCGGGAGCTCAGGCATTTACTTTCGTTAAAATAGGCTCGCAAAATACTGAAAGTAAGATACTGAAAGTAAGATACTTAATAATTTCTTTATCACATAATTAAACTACTCAGGCTTTCTTTTCTTGGTTACAAGCAACAACAAGGTGTTTTTTTTTTCAAGGTATCAACTGTCATGGTCAGCCGCTTGTCAAAGAGAACATTGTTCATCATCTCGCTTGCAATTGTTTGTTACATTTATGCACCTGAGAAGTTACCCCACCACAAATTTCCTACAATTGTCCCGCGCAGATCATTACAAGGTCATTCGCCAGGACTATTCAAAAGTACAGTGCTTTCCTCATCTTTTCTATTTTCTGGTATTCGTATGCTCTAGGTAAACGTGCGTTCATTTCACTAATGAAGGCGCTGCTATTTAAAGAGCTTAAGAGAATGGGTTGAGGAGAAAGTTTTTAACTGCTTGAAAAGAAATATATAATAAGATTCTCAGTAGATATTTTTGTGAGGTGAATATGCCATTTAATTTTTTTCAATTTTTTTCTCTTATTGAAATTCTTTACGTGCGTGAATAATCTCATAAAAATTCATAATAATCCAAAACAGGCAAAATGTTTTTCAACCTTAAAATAGGCAATAGAATCCACAATAGGCCAAAAAAAAAAAACTATGAAAGTGTGTGCACATTTTTTGGCACATAGGTATACGTAAACATAAAAGGCATAAGTCAACGTCTTGACAATTAAGTTTTATCTCTCTTGGGAACAAGGGACAACACGAAAAATCTAAGATATACGATTGAAAGTATATGGCATTTACTGCCGAGTGATTACCAACGGAAGGATGGATGTACGGTCGTCGTAGGGAACCGGACAACATTGGTTTATTATGACATGAGTAAAAGTTACACACAACTACATACATATCCGTCACTGAACATCATGCAGGATCCCGTAGCACAGCTCATTGTAGATAACGTAAGTACAGCGTATTTCCCTCTAACTGGTAACACCATAGGGAAAAAAACAAAAAAAAAACTGTTTTGGTGCCCTGTGCAAAGTCTCAAAGCTTGTCGGAATTTATTTTTTCGTTCCGCATTCTGTATATTTCCCTAGGTAGCCTTGATAGAGCTGCAGCTAGCAAAGATAGAATAATTGAAAGAATTATGAAATACACATTTAGAATAAATATGTTATATTAGGAAGAGAATGCCAATGTCTTGGTGTACCGGAGAGGTTTAGATGAAAAGGTCATGGGTGCTTGAAACCCAGAATATTGTTGAAAAAATTGGTATGGAGGATATATAGCAGATGTAGATTTTTTTTTTTTTTTAAAGGAAAGAAATAGAATTGAAGATATTGAAAAACAAGAAATCTTTCGATCTTTAGAGAAAAGAGTTCGTAGGATGCAGATGCACATAGAAATTTGTGATAAATTGGGGAGGGAAGGTTTCGCTTGTGCCAGATGAGGAGTAAGAAATTTAAGAGGACTGAGAAGAATATGTGGGAATGAATGTCCCATGTGTACCTGATAATGAGCATCATAGCACGCGATGGGGAAACAGAAATGGAATAAATTTGAGGAGAAAGTTAATAAGGAAGATATTAGGAATTAAAGGAGATGAAAATATAAAAATGATAGGAGAATACTTGGGCAAAGTTAGGGATAAACGGTGGAGAAAGATTAGGAGTAGCACAGGAGAAGAGAGTTTAGATATAGAGGATTAGTAAATTTTTTATTATTAGAATAAGTAATAGAAGTAATTAAACTGATGTGGTTCGGTCTCCATTACATCAGGTTGTTGATATTACTTCTATTACTTATTCTAATAATAAATTTACTAATCCTCTATATCTAAACTCTCTTCTTGATTATGTAAGATGCAGGGTATGTTAACAATTTTGTAATAATAATAATAATAATAATAATAATAATAATAATAATAATAATAATAATAATGAGGCCGAATGTCCCTAAGAAGGGCAAAGACCTCCTACAAGACGGTAGCTGTTATACGCTGGTTGTGTACAGTAATATTATCTTATATACTACATTTTGTAACACTTTTGTTTCATTCATTGTGAAGTTCTATGTATTCCTGCTTCTTGTTATTCTGGACCATTGTGGACCTGCCTGTGCCGCGTAGAAGTCTTCCCATCTCCGTCTTGCTTGTATCTGTGTCGTTTGCGTTTTGTCCCTTTCTGTTATTCCTAATATCCTCCTGTATTCCACTTTCCTTTGGCTTATTTGTAGTGCATTCATCTGTTTGTAACCGACCAAGTCTGGCACCCGCATAGGTTTCTAGTGCTTGGAATTTAAGCTTTCTGCTTATTTTCCTGTCGGAGAATATAAAGTGAAGGGACCAGAAAGTCGTCCATGCTAAAGATATTCTTGTTACTCTTTTTACATCTTATCCATGAAGTAAATTAACTGTCCTCAGTTCCTTTGCATATGATAAAGTTACTCCATCGACTGTGACTGGAGTTAACTGTGTTTTTGTCTGTGGCCTGCCCCTTTGCTTTGTGTATCGAGTTGTTGTAGTATCGCTGGTGTTTTAGCACATAGAATCACGTCGTCGGCAAATCTTAGGTTCGTTAATCTACGTCATTTACGTTTATTCCGTAATGCCTGTTCCATTGCATTTTCCTCAACACAGGTAAAAAGTTTCGGAGAGATTGGGTCTCCTTGTCGTCCAGTCGGATGTTGGTCCTTTCCTTTACGTGATATAAATGTTAGTTGGCAATACAATAAGAATTTAATAATATTGTTTGGTTAACTGTGAAATAATGGAAATATGTTAATTGTAATGTTGCTTGTGTTTGTTGGAAATAAATTCATATTCACATATCACTTTGCATTTTATGCTCATTTTCGAATTCAGCGTATCCGCTTCTGTAGAAGGCCGGACGGCAAGGAAAAAAAAAAAATAATTTGCTATCGATCTTGCATAATTTGTTGAGGGTCCAGTAATTGCCGTAACTATTACATATATTGGCGACCGTTGCAATAAAACTGTCACGTACATAATTTCTCTGTGGAAAGAGAAAGCTGGAGTGGAAGTCATGACCTGAGCCAGGAAGGCGGTCGTACTTGTGGTGTGAATTGCACTCAGCTGCGTACTGTCATGGGAATGAATGTCTTGTCAGCTTCATGCCTGTGCCCTCGTAATAATTAATTACCCCTGGATGATAGACTCCCCGCTTAACTATTCACATTTTCATCACTTAACACAGCGGGTACAGACTTGGTTATTACACTGTGATTGGTGGGGGAATTCAACTAACCTACCTGCTGCCTTACGTCGCCATGTAATAACACCAGCACTATATAAACACCAAAGAAGTCCCAAGTTAAAATTTATGTCCCATTTATTTAACATCTGTGTTTTACAAATTGTCACTGGTCTACAAAAAAGGTTTTTTTCCCTTGCTTTTTTATTTTTCCACCTGGATAAAAGTAATATGAATGCCCTGTATTCAAATATGTTTTCAGTTTTTATTCTAAAGCACATCAAAAATAATAATATACTTATATTTTTGAGGAAACTTTTTTTCACAATTAGGGAGAAGAAAACTTCAGTTTTTTCGAAGCTCTGATATGTCCTTCGCTTTTCAAACACATCTCAATGGCCTTAATAGCAGGTTTCCATTGTTTTAAGTCTTTATGAAACCCTCACCTTGTTCTTCACTCATTGTACCAAGGTTTGCAGGGAAACTATCAATATGGCTATAGAGAAATTGCACTCATTCTACAGCCTAGGTTTCTAAAATGTTGTAACATTTCCACCACGATTTCTTTATAGTTCTCAGATTTCTTGTTGCCAAGAAAGTTTTCTGTCACTGTTTTGTGTGTCAACCATGCTGACTTCTCTAACTCAGACCGAATGAGGAAAGGTCACATCCTGCATAAACACATGAATCTGGGGGTCCATCGAAAACACCTGCTGCTATCTTAGCTTCAGTTTTCTGTGGGAACTTTGTAACAATAAACTTGAAGCAATCACTATCATTATTCAGAGCAGTAACAAATTCCTTCATCAGGCCTAACTTAATATGGAGGGGTGGAAAAAGGAGAAACCAGTGGTTCGTACTTCACATTTTTTCTCCAGGAAATATATTGCTTATTTGTAGCCACTTTTTTTCTGATCTAATTGTCTGATTTAGCCCCACTGTCCCATTCACAAAGTGAACTATTTATCATTTTGTTTAAATCTCTCAAACAGTTCATTTTATGTATCTACTGAATGAACAAATAATAAAAATTATTTCCTATAATGCCGATTTCTGAAAAGCTGTAGCCCGAAACAAAACTAAGACTGGTTTGAAAGATTCCAAGTGTTAAGGAATCAGAAAATACGAACAGTTTTCGTTCAGCAAAACTTGTGTAGACCAGTGTTATATTACAATAATTGTGCACTTAAATATTTTATGCAACTCTAGCACTAAAACACGCTTCTTATGAAGCAATAAATCATGCACAATTAGCCTGGTGCCAGAAAAGGTTACTTAGCAACGAGCATTCCATGAAGTCATGGCCCCCTTCACAACAACAATTTCAAACCCTAACAAACACACTAACATTCAAACAGAGAACCTTTTATTGAAAATGCCTTATTAATCATCATAAATTAACTTCCACTATCTTGGAAACATTAAAATGCTATTAATTAATTAATCACATCTAGCACTAAAAGAACCTGGAATTGTCTCCCTTTATTTTCCATTTCTATCATCCGGTTATAAAATTGTTCCCTGCTATTCTTGATTCTCTTTGAGAAATTTAAGTCTGTCCTTGTGGTCTAATGGTAATCATACTTGCATTGTACATATCAATATTTACATTCCACGAATTTTCCCACGTGCCCCTTTCATATTCAACAGAATATTCACTTACTGAGTCGAAAATACAGGGCGAGGTGGTCTGGCGCGGTGTGATGGTGACTTGCACGTTGGAATGGAAGCAGCCCTGCTAAAAGGTCAAACAAAGCGGGGGGGGGGGGCTGCACGGGATCGCGGTGTTTTATCTGGAAATATGCAAGGGATCTCATCTGCGTTCATACAGTCACCGCCCGGTGTCGCCCTCATCTCATCCCTTCCTCCCGGAGGGTGAAAAAGTAACGCGTGAAAGGACTTCTCTCAGCTGAACAGAAAATGCTGTGTGTAATCTTCCGTTCCACCATGAATTGAACTTTTGTGTAAGAAACTCAAATGTTTTACTGTAAGGCGTAAGCCAATAAATCACGTGCAACAAATAAATAAATAAATACGGGGGCTGTTCAGTAAGAGTGATACTATTCGTTTTTGACAACATACTTTTACTCGTCCTCATAATTTTGATGGTATTTCTCAAAGTAGTTCCTGTTGGATGTCATGCACCTGTTCTAACGTTTCTACCAGTCTTCAAAGACAATTTATTCACATGACCTTCTTCACACTGCTTCTGATGACGGAAAATGCCTTCCCAGACAGTGTTTACCCACATTGGGAAAAAGAAATAAGTCACACGGGACTAAATGAGGTCTATAGGGAGGGTGAGGTTTGGATGATATTTAACAATATTCCCGAGTCCGGCCATCGAGATGCAGCATTCAGCTTGTTGCTCGGAAATGCTCTCCTTTTGCACGTAGGCCTTTCAGAATTTTCAGATCATCTCTGTATGGAAAACGAGATGATCGTAACTTTCCCAGCAGGGCAGCCTCTTTTGTGCTGGTGAAGATGGAGCTTTGCTGTTTCCTCTCAGGATCGAAAAGTTAGTGAATTAAGTTTTGAAAGAAACTGCGCATCTTCCTGCATGCAAATCTCCACCCGAACGTTCTTTTGTTTGCGAGTCCATGTGCACTCACACGGCTGTCCAAGTTTTCACTTACAAACGTGCGGGCGGCATCTAATGAATTGTTCACAATTTTTAAAGTGTTCTTAAAGTTATTGGACGATCCTTTCTAACAATGGTAGCACTGGTGTCAATGTTTCTTCTTCTTCTTCTTCTTCCTCCTCCTCCTCCCTTCATTTCTTTGTCCCTATTAGTGCACAAACTGGAGCGTCGCTTCCACCTTCCTTTGAAAGTGCCTCTTTAAACCATTTTCGAGCTGTGCTATAAAGACGAATAAACCAACTCAAGGCTTCCTGCTTTGTCTCAGCTGAAGATTTTGAGACGAAAGCAGAATTTCGGAGTAGCTTATTGTTCGTTACATGTCACCTACATTTTGTTGTAGGCGGAAACTGCACACCTCTCAAGATGGGAGCCGGAAGTGACAACCATGGTAATAGTATTGTGGGGAGCTGGAGAGATGGCTAGCGAAGCATGCGGGAAGAGGAGGTCTTCATCTGCCAAGTAAAACATTACTCCTCATCTGTTCAAATACTTACGGCAGTCCGTTCTCGTTGCGTTAACGAAAGCACAATATTAACATTAAACAGTTGCCCTTTTTAAATTGCATGTTTTAATTAAGTGTTAGTGTACAGTGTTGAGAATATGCAGTCAGTCGAGGCAATCAAATTTACGTGTACCCCACTATACCAGGGTGAGAAGAGACGGGGGCTGAAGTCGGCGAGTCCTTTCTGTCTGCTTCAGCGTACAAAAGTGAACTGGAATGTTTTCCACAAGAATGGGATACGCTGCTGCATAGAAGAATTTTATATATTCAGAAAGAAGTTCCTACATGTCCAACATTTTTATATGACATTCGTAAAGGAGAGAATTGCATTTCCTTGAGCGTTCACTCTCTGAAATGAGCTACAAATGCAAAAAGTGCTAAAATTTGACTTTTTCTTAGTGTGTTATCCTTTTCTGCTTTTGTAATTATTGTTAATTTAATATACAATAGCACAATATTATATATAATATTTCAGCTTCTCTAGTTATTGTTATTTTAGTTACATTGTTCCAAGAATTTATTTTTTATTTTTAATATATATATATATATATATATATATAGAGAGAGAGAGAGAGAGAGAGAGAGAGAGGGGGGGGGGAGACTTGGGTGGACAACAATGTAACAATCAGGAAATGCTCGAAAAATGAAAGTGAACCAGGCGTATTGACTAAGCCGAATTTCGGTAACCGTCTCATTGTCATCAATGCAGCATCCAAAATGGTGTTTATGAACAATTCATTATCAATGTTTCAAGAGGCAAAAGCTCGGGAGATTATCTTAGTCAAATGAATTTTAGAAACGTTGAACTTTGAATTAACAATCAGCTTCTTTCCAACCTCTCAGAGGAGAGTGTTGTAGTTATGGACAATGCTCCGCAATATTCAAGAAAACAAATCCTTTTCGAAATACGCTGTAAAAGAAGAGGTGAAATTATGGCTGCAAAATAGCATTCCTCTTTCGTCAAGAGACATGAGAACATCTAAACTGTACATATTGACAGAGATCCATAAATGCCAAGAAAAAGTGTTCCGCATTGACGAAATATTAAAATACATGATCGTGAAGCATTAAGTTTGTCCACATACGGTGTGAGCTTGCATGGTCTAAAGTAAAACTCTTGCTAAAAGAGATAACACCTTTGTGGAGAAATTAATATGCAAGCGTTACTGAAACATACACATATGACTTTTTCTTCCTTTACTTATGTACATAGGCGCCGACTTTTGTTGCATATTGGCGGAGGGAGCAACCTCCCTTTGTGATATTTGTAAATACACCTCAGCGATATTAACCACTACACACCCCGATGTAATTAAAATTAAATCTCTATTAATGGTATACAGACAAATTAATATTAAGTAATATGTAGTGACCTGAAATGAAGTCTATGAATATGTTCAATTATATTTTATTAATTCATTATTAAGTTAGGAAATGTTAGGCATATTAACTTCAGTGGTCAATGTTTTCTAAACGCATCATAGCACAAGCACAGACTCTGTTTACGATACGTGAACAATGCACTCCTCTGACACTGTGTGTTTTTTTTTTTTTTTTTTTTTGATTGATTTATTTATGGACGCTTTTTAACATCTCGGGTCATCAGCGTCCCATTCAACTCAGGGCGTGAAAATGGCCGACTAATTTTGCTCAGAGGCCTCTCTTTCAGGCTTGAGGTTCTTTATCGTGCCGTAAATGTACGACACGGGACCCACAGCTTTACTTCCCTTCCGAAGGAAGCCATACTTAGGATTTTTACGCCCCGGAAAAATCCATCCGTCCTGGCCGGGTTCGAACCCGCGATCTTGGACACTTTGTGTTGTCAGCACATTCCTGTGACTAGTCACCTCTCTCCAGCTCCCAACAGTACAACTTGTACATTACGTTTTAAGCTAACATAATAGTGTAAAGTTAAATTTTAGGGCAAAAAATTATGCCTATAAAAACGATAGTCATTGAAGAGCCCTCGTAAATTGGTTTAAGGAATAATAACAAAAGTTAAATTGTACATGCACATTAAATTGCACGAATATCTTGAAGGTTCGTTACAGCATACGGCGTACTTTAATTACTGTACAGAATAGCACCTAGGATTATTCCCTCGAGTCATAAGCGGTGTGTCTGGCGTCATAAATGAAAACTGTTCATTTTTTACGGGCAAGGTGCGGTGTTGTGGTGAGCGGCAAATGGCGATTTTTAGCGAGGCTCATAAAATGTGCTCATATCTTAATTTATCTGAAGGGGGAATGCCGGATGCAGCTGAACGTTATGTTTTACGAGGCTTTTAAAAGCGGCCGTGATGGCGGTATCCAAGGAAAAGCACTGAACATGTGAGTACAGCGTTGCCAACCGCTACAGCCTGTGGGAAATCTAACTTATGTGTAGAGAGTTTTATAACTGAGAATATGTCAAACATCTGGAGGACCCCCAGACTTCTGTGAGAGTTATAAATATACACACCAGGGACATTAACCAAAACACAAACTTTGTAAATGTTTACCTTGATTAAGTGATTAATTTGATGTTTAACTAAAAAGTATATCTTTATTAATGGTACGTATTAATAAGCAGACAAGTTCAATATAAAGTACCTAACAAATTGTCAAACTGAGTTCATCAACTCTACTGTTATATTTTGCTTAAAAAACCTATGATTTGAAAACATGCAATTCAATAAAAAGACCGTCACGCAGGAGCTGCGTAAACTAATTCTATGACCTTATTAATTAATGAAATGAAACAAGCTATGGCATCACTGTGTGGTATTAGAACAAAATTATAATTCTTGCAATCTATAAGCACCACAAAAGAGAAACCATGTTTTTAGAATTATTATTATTATTATTATTATTATTATTATTATTATTATTACTATCGTCATCATTATTAATATTATTAGTTTGTTGTTGAGACTAAACCACAAGAATTAATGATATACTATTAATTAAACAAAATATATTATCATTCATAGACAAAGCTATATTGTGTGGGTATTTTTTAACGTTTTTAAATGTAACCATGTTTATGAACTGAGCCCTTGATATCATCTTTACATTCGCTAAAATAGAGAGAAAGAACACAAAGTTTCGAGTTATATTGTGTAATGAAGATGCTCATATGTTTCAATCAAACAAAACATGTTACTATTCAGAAACAAAAGAATGTACCAAGTAAATATACGCAATCAATAATAAACAATGAAAAGTTTAATTTGCATTGACTTTGAAGATTATAAAACGTATAATGCAAAAGTTTTCTGAATTTTATTACAGAACGCTCTTACATGAAGATATTATCTCAAACACGGCACGTAAAACAACCTCAAGCCTAAAAGAAGAGGACTCTGAGCAAAATTTATTGATCGTTTTACGCCCTGAATTGAATGAGATGCTGATGACCTGAAATGTTAAAGAGCGTCCAATATAATCCAAATCAACAACAACCAAAGTAGCCCAACCCAATTGCTTTGCAACATTTTCTCAAACTTATCTGCCACTTAAGTCATTTTGAAGTTTTTCAATGAATGCCACTGCATCAATAAGAAACAAGACCCTCTGTTTCAACTTGGTTAAAATCTCAGGAACTTCACTGAAATTAGCCGCAATATGTTGGGTTCTTTATACTGTTCTTGAGCTGTGTTAATATTTTGTTCAGAAACAAAATACACAAACTTCAATATTTTGAAAATATTCTTAAAATGATATCTGTCAATGATAAAATAACATAAAATATTGCCGCTTACCTCTTACGATTGTAGAAACTAACTTGACCGTCTGTGGAGCACTGGCGTTATCTTAAAACGGATTTTGTATACGCAACATGAAATTGCAGTAGGATACATGGATGATATACTTACACCATTTTTTGAATTACTGACTGATATCGAAAACTGATTTGGACATTTCCATATTTTTATTTTTCCGGACGCTCTTTAACATATGATAAACAGAATACCAATTATTGTATCAGACCCCAGTCCCCGGTTCATCAGCACAACGTACTGGAATTCAGGGGACCCAGCTCTGACCCGACCCCAGATACTAAAAAACTATCTAACTTGCTTTGTCTACACCATTATTTTATCGACTATATACTATTATTTATGTGAATTTTTTCTTCTCTCTTCACTGCCCATTTCACTTCTGTTTAACTTTAAAAAATGCTAACCCCACTCCTGCACCCTTTTATGAATGTTTTTGTTATTCTATTATCCCTTTTAAATTTTGCCTTAATGAGTTCATTTCTACGGCCGACAAATTTTACTCAGAGGCCTCTTTTTTCAAGGCTAGAGGTTTTTTTTTTTTTCGTGCCGTAAATGTTCGACACGGGACCCACGGCTTTACTTCCCTTCCGAAGGAAGCCATACTTAGGATTTTTACACCCGAAAAAATCCATCGATTCTGGCCGGGTTTGAACCCGCTATTTTGGGTTTAGAAAGCGAGTATGGTTACCACTACACCACCAGGACCGATTGGATATTTCCAGTAAGACCTGTGCATGTGAATGACATTTTTCTAAAAACATGCCAACAGTTCCGGTCATAAGGTACATGCTTATTTTCATTGTGATTGTAGTATAATTACTAGATTTTGAATCAGTTTCGCTCGTATTACTTGCCTTTCGCCGGGAGTTACCGCTGTGACTGCCGACCCGCCAGCTATCCTGAAACGGGCGACAAAACCATGAAAATAAGTATTTAAAATTTACAAAAAAATGAAATATTTAAATTAAAAACCATAATAAAGCATTCATAGGCCCCTATTCCAAACCTGTTATCAAAAATATAGGTAGTTATAGGCATATAAAACTCATATACTGGATACATTAATCCTCAAAAGAATTTATCTACCTAAGGTGTAACAATTTAATCGTTAGAAGAAAGATCGCCTTTTTCACAAGCGACATAATCGAAAACTCCTGTTCGACCTAAGCATGCTGAGAAACGGATATATTTCAACATGGTAACATTTACGGACTGCCGCTCTGCTGATGAATGGGGTTAATTGATTTCAGACCAGTGGGTGTTGAGAAGTGATATACTTGCAGGAGACTGCTCTGACCCCGATGCTATCTCATCTGTATAAATAGAAGCATACCAGAATAGCGCGGTAAATCCGGGTTATAAAATATTGGAACTGCACCTCGTCCTTCCAGAAGTGGGAACCTTGCATGTTTTATACTCCAAATTCGGTCGATAACGGTCTACATATTGCTATCGGAGAATGTTTTATTATTATTTTTTTCGTAGAAGTTGCCTTCCAAAATAGCAGCGGTAGCCTGTCAAGGTTAAGCGGTGTTTGGATTGGTGATCGTTCCTCCAGCTGATAAACAAAGTTAAATACTGTACCAAAGTTACGAGAGTAGGTCCATAAGCTTCCGGTCTAACCATCTTCTAGGTATGATATAGACAAAAACTATATTTCACTTTTCAATATAGTTACCCTTTATTGCAATGCACTTCTTACATCTTTGAATTAAATTTCAATCCTCCCCCCTCCAGAAATCTCGTCTGCAAAATGGGCATAAACAGCGTGCACCCCTTCTTCGTCACACTTAAATTTCCTTCCTCGAAGGTCCTTCATCAGTTATGAGAAGAGGAAATAGTTACTGGGAGCTAGATCTGGACTGTAGGGTGGATGGTCGATCTCCTTGAAGCCATATTTCTTCAGAGTTTCTTTTGCAACAAGAGCTGTGTGCACCGGCGCGTTGTCGTGAAGAAGGCGCACACCACCACTCGGCTTTCCTCGCCTTTTCTCTTTGATGGAAGCACGTAATCTGTGCAGTAGACCAGCATAGTACTCCCCATTTACTGTGGTGTTCCTCTCCTTGAAGTCAATGAAGAATATTCCTTCACAGTCCCAAAAGATTGTGGCCATGATCTTCTGGGTTGACTAAGTGACCTTGGCCTTAGAGGCGGTGCTTCACCAGGTTTACGCCCTTCCATTGATTCTCTTTTGAACAAGGGATCATAGTAAAGGACCATAGTTTCATCTCGTGTAACAATGGTTTGCAGAACTTCTCTCTCTCGTTGTCACGGAACAGCTTCAAAAATGCCTGACAACAGATGACTCGTTGCTGCTTTAGGACTGAGGAAAGAAGTCTAGACACTAAACTTATTCATGTTTAAATGTTCATGAATAATTCGAAGGGCTGTGTTTTGGAAAGGTCCAACCTTGCTGCTATTTCTGTAACTGTGACCCGCCGGTCTTCCATAATTTCTCCTTCCACAAGAGCAATGTTTTCAGGAGTGAGCACTTCCAAGGGACGACCTGCACGCTATTCGTCTTCAATGCTTTCTCTATCCATTCGAAAAGGTTTGGCCCATAATTTTACGGTAGAATATGAAGGGGTGCTTTTCCATATACACCTACCAATCACTGTTTAATTTTATTTGTAGTAAGTTCTTCTTTCGTGAAGAACTTAATAACAGCTGGATACACAATTTTGAACAGAACACAGCGGAGCGAAAATTACAACTGCAATTGTTTACTTAACAGATAAGGCATGACACCAGATAAGGGGTTTATGAAGGCGATACTCCTTATCGGCGAGGCCGGAAACTTATGAACCTACCTTCGTATTTAGGAAGTTATCGAATGAGGTGAGACTCGCATTCAAGAGATCAAGGACCGCCCATTCTAACTTTGGGTTTTTAGTGGTTTTCCCTGGTCAATTAAGCGAAAACTTGAATGGAACCTTACATTACATGAATGTTTCGTTCTCCCACTTCCTCTCATTTCATTCCATAGTATCGGTTACAGGGTCGGCGTAGCGGTGACTTGCGCTCAGGAGAAATTTGTATTTTCATCATATGGCAAGTTTTGCTGGGTCCTCTGACGGAGTTGTGTTAGCAAGAATTTAACAAAAGGCTCTAGAAAAAAGGAGAATGAGAGACAGATTCTGGAGGCCAGCGGAGGGATATGAGCACGGTAAGGGGGGGGGACACTATAATAACCTACCGCATAAAGCGAGCTACAATCTCTGTAATTGTTGTAGTTCAACAATGCTTTACGTTGTTAATTCATGCCTTGCAAATCATATGATTTAATAATGAAAGTAATTATTATGTCCATTTAGTTAAATATTCACTGTTGCTCCCCTTGGTAGTGAATTAAATTACACATTCATTTTAAAAGTTTTATTGTTGAAGGAGGTTTTAAATTAAATATAAAAATCGTTGGGCTGCAGACCGCCATTTATTAATTATTGGTTTACATTTAAATGCTGTCAGTCTAATCGGAAAACGTCAAAAAGAAGGAAGGTAGAAAAAACTTATAATTTAGAATGCAAACGTGACCTAAGTGAGGTAATGAATATTGGAATAGTAAGTGGAAAATGTCAAGGTCGTAAACATTCAGACATTTTTTAAATAGTGTTTATTGCCCATTTTAACAGGCGCTGAACACTGATTATACATGAAATGATAAACTGGGAAAGGAATTATTTCCTTTCCTTTTGAGGAAGGAAACGTTCCAGGCCTAAGTTTAGGGTGCCTCCCTGGAATTTGCCATTTATGAGAACTGAGAAATCCTAGAAAAAACCTCAGTCAGGGAGGATGGTCCTGGTGGGAATCGAACCCCAGACCTCCCACTCACAAGTTCGCGCCTTAACGAGCTCAGTCACCAATGAAAAAAGTAAACGTAAGTAACGATTGTTGTGAGTAAACCGGCCAGAGACCAAGATTGTTTTCCATTGTTAAGTAATATTAATAACAATGAAATGCTGTATCGTGTAAAACAAAATTTATTTTGAATTACGTTCAGTGTGTATCTGTAGCTTCAAACAGATTTCAGTAACATTGCTTTCCATCGTTGAGTAATGTTAATAACACTGAAAATGTTGTATTAAAACTGTGTATTGAATTATATTGAGTCAAACCATGAAAATAAGTTTAACACAGATAAACATGTGCTCCGCTTGATACTTCATGTGTACTAGCACACCTTGATATGCAGAAGGTTTAAATGACAGTAATAACAATCAACAATCGAGGATATCAATAGCATCCCCTAAACTATTTGTAGATTTTGAGTCTTTCAACTTACTAGCAGAAATTGTGATGACCAACGGAGAAGAAGGGAGAAAATAATGGTGACTTCAAAAAAAAAAAAAAAAAAAAAAAAAAAAATTACAACATTAATAATAAACCAACAATCGGGTATACCACAATTGTTACTTAATCTCTTTGTAGATTTTGAGTTTTTGAACTTATTAACAGAGACTGTGACTGTCAACGGATAGTTATGGCGTAAGGGCAGAAAGAAACAATAATGAAAATATTATGATAATAATAGACCAACAATCCAGCCTAACGCGATTATTACTTAATCGATTCGTACATTTGCAGTTTTTGAACTTACTTCTCTTTCAAACTCAGCACTGGATTCGATTGTAAGTGCATTTTCAGCACTTCAGCCTTGCTCAACGGCTGGCTTACGCTCCCAGTGGGGGCACCTTCAGGAGTTTCTAGCTAGAGCACTCCGACGCCGACGGAAGTTCGTGGCACTCATAGAGACCGGTTCCATACAGACCCTGAGGCAAAGCGCAAGCCACTGTCAAGTCATCTGGCGCTTTCGACCATAACAGAACCAACGAAATGAAATAGGACAGTGGAAAGTTGATGTAAAATAGAAATTCATCCCAGCATTGGCCTAAGCGGCCAGGGAAAACCATAAACAAAACTCAAGCCAGGATGGCCGGTCCCATCTGCTCGGTACGTGCGTAATAGAATTTCTCTAATCTTGTCTCACGTACTTTTCAAATTTGATTCAGGAGCAGATGTAAATGTTGAATTTTCATGCCTTTGTATGACATTAACGTACTTTGTCAAAATTACATTTCATTTTATTTAACAGACTAACACCAAATAACCGAAAAATTATTTTTTAATTACGATTCCGAAAACATTATTACAAACATTAACAAAGACAGCAGAAAACTACACCAACCTGCCAACTGAATGGATCCTGAAATGAATGCAAGAGTAGTTGCAATATAAATTATTATACTGTAGAAAGTCGCCTACAATCAATGCAAACGGTTATATTTTTAATCAATCACTTTAGTACATTAGATAACAGGAGATTGTTAAATTAGAATAGTATGTGTATTTTATTGATTAATTTTACTCCCGAGCTATTTTAACAAAGGGCTCCTGCAAACTCTTGCGAGCTCCCTCCAGTATATCTCTGGTCTTGGAAAGACCGACTTCAGTCCTCATACACAAAGGCAGTATCGATAGTACACAAAATGGCGGAGATCCAGGTTCAGGTATGTTGTTATTGTTAAGCGCATGCGTTTTATTTATTTGGTTCGTTGCAGTTACGTGGTTATATTTAGAAGTAAATCAACAGTGACATGTCAGTTCTTTTGTTTATATTAAATTAATATTTATTTAGTGAAATTACATCACGAGCTTGGGTATAGAAAGTGTTTAGTACAACATGGGTCGCTCTTTGTTATGTAGTCAGTTGTACCTCTAATTATGGAGTGTACCGTATACCATCAAATTTAAATCTCCTAAAGAGCAATCGTTAAAGAAGGAGTGGATAAAGAGTATACATCCTACAAATGTTGAAGTTAATGCTAAAACTGTAGAGTGTATTAAACATTTCCTACCAAAGTTTGTTCTTAGGGAGGAAATTTTCCCTAATATAATATAACAGTGAGTCTTAGAGGCGATTCCCCTCCTAGGAATGGGAGGTTCAAGGCAATCTCTACGTTGTTTAGTTCCGCCTGTACATGTCTGCTCGGGTTCCAAGTCACCTGTGTATCCTTACTAGAGATGCCCGTTTAGAGACGTAGGAAGAAAAGACGTTAGAATCGCCGCATTCCTCTCCTTTGCTAGCCCTTTTTAGAAAGTTTGAATATGAATGAAGGATGGAAAACGTGTTGGTCACACTACAGGTTATGCTTTGTCTTTCCATCTCCTCGTTGTGAACTCTGACGTTGTATGCATTTAGAAACAGAACACCTCACCGTGACATCCGAATCGCCCAAGCACAGTCTGACTCAGAAATACATTTGTTGCTAATAATCTGAGCCCGGAAATTGGGCAAAATGCCTTTTTTTTTATTTGGGTGAATATGTTTGAGAGTCAAATAGAAATTAACTTTCATACATTTAGGGACGCTAGGGCCAATTTTTTATTTTGCCTTTTTTTTGTGCCCATTTTGGCTTCTCTTGTCTATTTCAAAGTTTAAACCTGTTTTTGTTGTTGCCTGTTTTGGATCATTACGGACTTTTCTGCGATTATTTACGCATTTAATATGCACATAAAGAATTTTAAAATATCAAAGTGAAAAAAGTTATAAAAATTAAATGGCATGTAAAACTCACAAATAGATCTATTGAGAATCTTGCTATACACTTAATTCTTTTCAAGCAATCAAAAACTTTCTCCTCAACCCATTCACTTAAGTTCTTTAAATAACAGAGCCTTCATTGGTGAAATGAACGCACGGTTATCCAGGATATACGGAGAGTATCGTGTCAAAGGTGAGACTTGCTAGAGAATTTACTTCTAAGCCTCTCGTGTACACTCGCAAAACTCAAAACAAATTACCATCTTAAAAAAAACAATCTTCGCTTTGGATATTTAAAGATTTTTAAGCAGAGTTCGCTATTAATTTCGTGATTATAAGCAGAATCCGGAAGTTCAGGCATTTATTTTTGTTAAAATAGGCATGCAAAAAGGCACTTAAAATACTGAAAATAGGCAGTAATATTATTAAAATAGGCATTTATTAAAAAAGAAAACAATAATATAACTCATTATTAATGAAAATCTGTATTTAAGATACTTAATATTTTATTTATGATGTAGTTAAGTACTTGGAATTTTCTTGGTCAAAAGCAACAAGATATTTTTTCAAGGTATCAAAAATGCCTAGTGGTTTCTGGTCGAGTTCATTTCCTGTTTATGCGTTTATAGAGGAATCAGGTTAGTATTTCTCTTACTTCTGTACCGAACACATTATAGGGACGGTTTATTGCACAGCTGTACCGCTCTCATCTTTCTCGCTTGCAATTGCATGCAGTTGAGAAGTTAACCACAACACAAAGTTCCTAGAATTGTCTCGTGCACATCGATACAAGTTCATTCGCCAGGACTATTCAAAGATACATTTCCTTCAATGTGATAATGATGTTAATCTCGGTAAGTAAAGCGCGTGCGAGGTAAGCGTTTAGTATGTAAACGGTGTCTGAAGTCGCTACCAGTTTGTTTTGTTAACCAGCAAACGACGCCAGCTAACCTGCCTGCCATTTTAGCACCGTCTTTGTATCACATGAGGCCACATTAAATACGAAAGCTTTTCATGAACTGTTTGTCCCCACTTGAATTTGCAATGAGGGTCCATTGCCACATTTCTTTTCTCTTCCTCAAAGGAGAGTCGCAGCTTACTGTCACCTTTCCTAGGTAGCGTTTCTTTCAAGAAAAACGTTCTCGGGTGGGGAATTAGAAGGAAATAGAATTGTTATACGAATATTAACGTACTAGAACCTGTAACATGGACTGTATATGTTTTGTAACAAAGTTGTAAACTGAGTCACATTCCATTCATTTGTTTATAGATGACAAAACGATTTGTTTAAAGAAAGTGATCGCTTTATGCAGATGATTTGATGGTTAGCTATTTTTCAGTAATTAGTTTAATTATTGTATTAATATAATGTAAGATTACGTGATGACTGGGGATTAAAGGTGAAAAGAATAAATTTAGTTTTCAAGAGAAATAATTCATTTAAAAAAATGGGGAAATGTGGACATTGATTTGGACTTAGTTAAATTTAGTAGGGAAAAGCAGAAGCAATGACTTTTACAAGAATAAGTTAGCTTTGAAACCGATAAGGAGATTTTGTATATAGCACCAATGATGAGTGTTAATTGGATGGGGAGAGTTTATCGGGTATTATTTAAGTCCAGATGAAGTTATGATATAATGGATGAGTTTTCCTTCGCCGGATCGCTCCAAGCATAACGTTCAAGCTGGTACGACGGTGAACAGGAGTCAGAAAGTCCCCAGCTATGATTGTCACGTAAGTTATTACTAACACTTAAACACTTAAAATGAACATTTACTCTTTCCATACAGTTCTGACAGCAGGTTATGACATTAACCATTACCCTCTGCAGTTCCATCTGAGAAATGGAAGAAATTTCTTCTCTCTCTCTCTCTCTCTCTCTCTCTCTCTATATATATATATATATGTGTGTGTGTGTGTGTGTGGGGGGGGGTGACTTATTAAAAACCACATATTCTGTGTCTGCGGTAAATAAATAAATAATTGGTATTGTTAAAATTGTATCCCCTAATATATCCTTCAGATTAACTAGCTTTGGGGGAAAGTGGTGGCGTGCTCTTCTTGTCTCTGATGATTTGTTGTAGAAACCAGATGATATCATCTATTTCTGGGAACAGCACTGAAGGAAAGACTGAAGCAATAATGAGTTCTGTGGAATTATGATTTGCAGACCAGGACAAACAACAGTTTGTTCGTCACCTAAGTTACGATCTTCGAAAAGAAACAAAAGATATCACTATATACAGAGAACACGTTTCTGAGAAATACAATGTAGGTCATATAGAATTTATGACTGTTTGTTTCCAGATTATCTTGTTTATTACTCTCTGTACCATATAATCAGATTATTCCTAAAATGTAGCACATATGTCTGCTGTTAAGCAGTTTACTTACTCTCTAAAAGAGGGCACTCTCCTAAACTCACTCAAGTAATTGACGAAGTGAAGCGTTTTTTTCTCCTCAAGTGCGCGTACTTTATTGGTAAAAGTAGGCATTAAAGGCAAGTGGGGTCTACAAATATGAAGCAAACAAGGGGGGAAAGGAGATAAAGGCAGTAATATGCAGGTTAATAATGTATTGTTCGCTATTCTGGGAGTTGAATAGCTACAACACCGCAATGTCCTCCCCCCCCCCTTTGTCTTTAAGGGTAACTCACTATTTTTGACTATTTTTGCTGTTATGTTTGTTGCACGCGCGACTTTTTCACTATCGCGCTGCCATTATAAGGTTATGGGCTGATAATGGAGCGGTAAAGGATCTGTTTGCTAAACAATTTAGGAAATAGAGAGCTGTTTGAAAAGTTCTCGCCCTAACATTGAAAAAAACCGATATCTGGAATTTTTAAACAGATAATCTACGTTAAATTCAATACATTTATTCCACGGTACTGCAGTGCAGTTATATCTTACGAAGTGGTTTTAAGGAAGATCTGCAAAATCTCCTCTACAACTGTAGCTTTTTAATTTGATGAAAAATGCAGACCAATGGAGAAATGTTTGAACTTGGGAACAGATGCAAGTTAGAGGTAGTAAAATCTGGGTAATAGGGCAAATTCTCCAACAATTCGTACGTATATTTCTCAGTTTTCCCATTGCTAACATATTTATATGAGCAGGAACAGCGGCCACTTGCTGCAGCATAAACGTGGACAATCGACAATCATAACGCAAAATGTAGGGTTCTTCAAAGCGTTTTGCTGATGAGTCAAATGTGCAAATTGATCTATCATTAGGAATTACAGAATACAAAGAAAAATAGAGATACTGTATATTATTTTTTTTTCCTCAGTTGGTATCAGAAAATCGATTGTAATAGTGGACTGTGTGTCGTAACGTTTCACTGAGTTGGCAAATGTTTTTCTATCTGATACATGATAGAAAGGATATTTTCTTGTGAATCAACTTGCCATTTCTTTGCAAGAATCTGTTTTCACGTATGTGTCGTATATAAAAACTCGTTTTTCAAGACCATATCTATGCAGCATAACTAATGAACAATTAGCACACAATTTACACAAAATGAAAGTACAAAGCCTCCTTCAAACTAACTATAAGCCGCTGTTTGCAAATACATATACGTCCTTAAAGACAAGATTCTTCCAGTACAAAACCGCGATCTACCGGCCCGTAACTCAAATAACCTCAGTGTACATTCATCACCATGCATTTATTTTAGTCTCAATTGCAATGTTTTTTTGTTTAAAGTAGAATTTAATAGTCGCTCCAATTTCTCATGAATGAAGGTTGACGGAATGAATGACGTACATTGCATAGATGGTGTTTCTATCTTGATCAAAATAAAATCAATCTGATTATATAAAAGTGGGACAATGTATTGTAACCTGACTCCCACAATATGCACTTAGTTTCTAACGTGGAGCCCAGTGGAGTGACAAACACAGAAAATTTGGTCACTCCCAAAGCAGTGAAAATGCCAGTGAGTACTGCATAAAGACGCTATGGATCGCAACTGACTCATCTGCTGCAGGCGGCACTTGACTCCGTATCGACAAGCCGCGCGGCGCCAAGTTACCTGCCCTGAAGACATCGAGCTCAAGAATAACTTTTGCTGTAGAGGGATTTAAGTTCTTTCACTGGAGTTCTACTGTTGACCTTACAGAATGTGGAAAAAACCAGAAATCACTCGGTTCATGGTCAGGAGAATTGAGAAACAGACGAGGATGACCGAAGTCAAAAGGTTCCTATTCGTGAATAGAGATCTGCGGTTCGAATCCTACCAGGATCATCCTCCCTGATACAGACTTTTTGTAGGTTTTCCTCATCAATGGAAAATAATCGAAAGGTACTTCCTAAAATTCTTTCCCGATTTATCATTTCATCAGTTATCAGTGTCTACCGCCTGTAATCCTGAACTAATTTAAAAAAGTAAACAAACAAATAAAAAGTACAGTTCAATGTTGTTTGTGTTGCCAAATGTTCGTACTAAAGGAAAGGAATAAATTAGAATATCTTTACAAAGTTGATTACCTAATTTCTGTGTATGTCCCTTTGCGTTTCTCGTGTAGATTTTCCTTCATAGATCTCATTGGATTCCACTTGGCAAAAACACCGTCTTCTTCTCCCTTTGTACTTTAAAATTTGCTGTTGTAGCATTCTGTACCGGGTGTAACAAAACCGTATGTCAACATTTTGCGGAAACATTCTTTGCATATAGAGGTGCAAATGTGTTATATGATTATGTGTTAATGTTAGAGCCATTTGTCTACAACTCCGCTTACACGGTGTGATATGCAAGCTAGAATGCCAGCATAGCTTTCCTGTAGCAATAACCCCACAACAGAACAGTTGCTTAATACGTACAGTAGGTAAACATTCGCTTTCACCTATGGTTAAACAGGGGGAGAGTGTTGTAACTACTCTTAGTTCTTAGGTTCACGTTGTTGTGATTGTCCTGTACCATGTAGCCCGCTTGTTATGCTACACCGAGCACTTAGTGTCAGTTCTATGTGTTTACGGATCTCGTTCCAGGTACAGTAAACTGAATAATTCAAATGCGGAGTTGGCAAATACTCAAGTGATTTATGTATTAGCTGAAGGGGTAGAGAGTCTTCGTGCTCGTATTCTGCGAGTCTGTCAGACAAAACGAAATACTCCAGAGATACATCAGCACATCAGGGAGTGCATACAACGGCGGGTTGTTTGACGTATCCGTGCTAATGGAGGACATTTTGAACATTTTATATAATTTTCTATTTCTCAAAGGTGTGTTTTTGAATATTCTGCTATGTGGTACAGGAGTACAAAACAAAATTCTACACCAATATTCATGCTATATTTTTACGATATATATGTGAGGAATGCTTCCCAAAGTTTTGACATAACTTTTTGATACTTCCTGTATATCTTATTCATGTCATCATTTAATGGGCCGTCCTTTATTTCTGGCACTACCATCTAAAAGTTACAGCGACATTCACTTTATCTTGCTTTATTTTCCGGTGATTTTCTTATAATGCCATTCATGGTGACTACGCGGAAACATGGGTCCGTCAAATGTTTCAGATATAATATCCCGACGCCGGTCGAGCCATCCTCCCTGAGTTGTTTGAACCCCTCAGAAGATCCAGCTCCATTCCAGACGCCGGGGTAGAAACCTTTCCGGTAAATCCGCTGATCTTTACGAGGGGCATTCAAAAAGTTTTGCAAGTGTCACCTTAAAGTCCAAGCTAAGGACTTGAATTTGAAAACATATCCTCACAATCTTTCAAAATACTCTCCATCTCTTTCAGCACACAGTAGTAGACGTTACAAGCACTTGTCAAAAGCACTACGGTACTCGGACTGAGATATTGTCAACAGAGCAAGCAATTTATAACTTAGGCAATACCCTGCACTCATTTAAAAGGTTTTCCAGCAATGCAAGATTTCACTCGAATAAACAACTAGGAGTCACGGTGCAAGCTCAGGGCTGCAGGATGGATGGTCAAGCAACTGTTCTTGACGAATTCCACTTTCCTCAAATTTAAAAGCAACTGTCTTGAATTTCCTGTCTTTGGTCGCTGCAGCCTCAGCTCTTCAAATAAAGGATCCATCATATAAGTGTCATAGTATTCTCCATTCATTGTCATTCCCTCTGATATACAGTCAATCGCTATCATAGTGGATGATTACAGCGATCATTTGCTTTCAAGAAAGAAAATCTTGTCGAAGAACAACTGATCTTAGGTCATTCTCATTTACCCACACACAGTTCTGGCATTTATTTGGCGTAGTATAATAATAAAATCAACTTTCATCATGAATATTTGATTGGATTCTAGAAGTTGTGTAAATTTTAAGTATACGAAAGTTTCTTTCACACTAGGCGCGTGTAAGAAAGGAAGAACCAGACTTGAATATTTCGGGATATGGCCAGTATTCGAACCACGGATCTTCAGCCTTGCATTCTGACAATATAACCAAAAGAGTTAGCATGTTCTACTCCAAGCACCATTTTGTATATATAACTATTTCTTTATGTAAAATTAACTCCTATACAGCCTGGGTTAAAAGTACTTGTTTCATTAAGAGTCACCCTTTAAGGAATTATTCTCTTATAGTAGAAAAGAAGAAAACGTTGGGAGGTTTCCGGAGTATATAAAATCAGACGTAGCAATGGTAGTTTAGTTCGTTAGAGTCTCGGCATAAGAGAGTGAAGAATATTCGTAATCCGAGTCCCGGCCGTCACCCGACTTTTTCAAGTCTGATTCTTCATTTCCAACTAAGGCTGTAAATGTTGGCAGTTTAATATCATGATCGGCGACTTCCGTAACAATGCGGCAGTTTCAGTAGTTATGACCTCTTCTGTGACTGCTTTCATTTCTAGAGCAAGCACCGTTTATCTAACCCCCATAAAAATTAATGAGGCGATTTTAAACCGAGTTTGAGAGTTGTGACAGCGCTCTGTTGACCCTGCCAATGCCAGAGACAGAGAGGCACAAATCACCATGGCAATTCTGGACCTGTTTACTCTTTCTGTTGCAGGTAGCAAAGAGAACAAATACGCTCATCTGTTTGTGTTTACTTTTTGCAGGGAATTCTTAGAAGACAAGGTAATTAATTTTACTTTCACACACACACGCCCAAAAGTGCTTACTATTATTCTTCAGGTTAGAAAATAAGCCAAATGCAAGTACATTTATAAATGTACGAGGAGAGTTCTCGGCCTGACCAAGAAAACACAAGATTAAATGTTTTTTCAACATAGTCACCTGCAAATTGATACATTTAGTCCAACGTTTTTCCAACTTTATAATATCCTCAGTACAATAATATTTATCCAACTGTGAAAAACAAGCGTCTGTCTCAGCTTCAACCTAATCATTTGATGCGCATCTCGTTCACCCAGCCATGTCTTCAGGTTTGGGAACAAAAAATAATCGCTAGGAACCAAATCCGGCGAATATGGCGGATGTGGAAGCACTTGGAAGCGAAGGTCATGCAGTTTTGCAACAACAATCCCAGACATGTGTGAAGGCGCATTATCGTGATGAAAGAGAACCATCTTTCTCGCAAGATGCGAACGTTTAGCCTGAATAACATCCTTCAGATGGTCCAGTAGTGAAGCGTTACTCCCCGATGATGGTTCTGCTCTTCTGGAGGTACTGTACGAGCTCCACACCATGAGAATCCCAGAAAACCTTAGCCATGACTTTTCCTACAAATGGAACCATTTTAACTTTCTTTGGTGCACTTTGAGCTGTTGCCACCCACTGTTTGAAGTGCTCCTTCGTCCTGGAACTGCGTTTATACAAATCGAAACACTCTTGTTCATTCGAATGCGTTTTTGGTCCATCGTTAACAAATGCGGCACGCTTGGAGCGGAAAGCTATCTCATACTTGGGTATAAAATGTAGTGGATACGGCATATCAACTCTTTGCAATGTCAGCCAACTCGCGTATCTTCAATTGGGAATCATTTAGTATGGCTTTATAAATTTTTGTCACTTTCTGGCCGGTTATAGCAGTTTTGGGACGCTCTGAGCGCTCATCAGCTTGAATACATGTACGACAACGCTTAAATTAAGCAGCCCATTTTTAACCGTCGAAAATGAAGGGAAAGAATTCTCTAATATGAAATCTAACTTCTTTTGTATTTCTGTTGGGGGTTAAACGCTTTTTTGTAGAAAATGTTAGCACAAGTTTGTTTACACGATCGTCACAAACAAGTAACAAACATTTACGCGTCTGAAACTTTGCAGTGCACCATCTAAAGATACTTTACAACTAACACAGTAATTTGCCCATCTTCATGACACTCTTGAGTCAGGCCGAAAACTTTTAGAATAACCCTAGTATTTATTATATTGGTGTAATTTTAAATTTTGACCAATCTGGGCAAAATGTTGTAAAGTACTCTTTAGAGTTAGGCAAAAAGTAAAATCTATTCCAATTTGGGTAAATCTTCACCTTTCCTAATTTTACTTCCTTTACGCATGAAAAAACGAAATTCCTCTTCGAGAATTAAATCAATCTGGGTTGGAAATCGCCCTTAGAACCTTGGCTAATTATTAGCTCTACTCGTTAAAAGTTTATATCTTACGATTTTTGGGACATGGAACACATACCTATATGACAAGTTTCTTCAAGTATACACTCGTTTCTGCAAACTAACCCAAAATTTGCAACCTATGCGTTGTCCCTCCTAAAAAATAGCATCTCTAACCAGCTGATGCAAAGAAAAAACGACGTGCAGTTTATATAGTAATGAAGCAACAGTGGACTTTCTTTTATTTGAGCATTTAAAATCAGAAGAGTAAAATTACAAGCTATGCGTTATTTCCCTAAAACGTAACAATTATTATATTAAGAACAGAGCAGACAAATTATGAAGATTAAAAAAAAACAACAACAACAAATAAAAGTTTGTTCTTGGGGGAATCGAACAAATTGAGCGCGACGCTCTAACCAACTAAGCTACCAGACTGACATGGACATTATGGTAATTATTTTTCTACATTAGAAATCACACTACCTGAAATGGATTCGGCTTTCTCCGTTATCGTTCGTGAAAGGAGGCGTGATTCCCAGCACGAGGGTCGTCGGTCTGTAAGGATAAGTAATTTATAGCAAATGATATCAGTGGGGTGGGGCCCGGCACCCAGATTATCACTCCTGTCTTTCGGCCAGTGTACTGAGCTCACCAAGGCATTTGAGGCTATAATTTTAGTTCTAGTAAAGTGAAACCTTCCCGAAAACATCACATGTAAATATTCCACATGACATTGTCGGTGGCTCAGGATCAGGGTAGAAACAGACGTCATCGATCTGTGGAAGTAGACAATGTGACACCTGTTGCAGAGCTCCACTGTGATGCAGTCAGGGAAGAGAAGCGCCCGGTTGTTTCCACTCGCACCATTGTCGCGGGAAAATCCACCTCTATGCAAGCTGCTCGTTCGTCCCAATTTGAGCTCTGCCAATTGTTTGTTTTGTACTCTTTGGTGTCGACCAGACATGACGCCTCCTGGGAAAACGTTTATTGCTCGCTAACCACGATACACAATTGCGTGGTTCCTCTGCGACCTAACATGACCTTTAAGAGGACGCTACCGAACCCAGAAATGCGCAATCATACTCCAATCATAATAATTTATATGACAGATCTTGCTTTGTATTTCCCCTTACGTTACACGTGCCTAACATAATTACTGTATGGTTTTACAATTTTCACAGACAGTGAACGTGCAACATTTTTTTAATATCGCTTAAAATGCTATAAACCACAGTTGTTCAATAAAGAATAATCATAATTTTTACAGGCTTAATTTCTCAAGCCAAAATGTAACTTTGCACTATTTTCTTAGCTTAATGCGTAATGTGTACGTGATATTAGTTTCATTGTTGTTATTTTCGCTTTCCGCCTGTGAGAGGTGTGCAAGTTGAGACATGTTCAGTTCCTCCTACAGCAAATATGAATAATTATTTATTTTTATTTATTTATTTTAATTCTGGTAATCTGAGGGCACGTCAGTAGCTTCTGATATCTGTTTAAGGTTTTTTTTTTAATATGATTCCGTATTTTGAATAACACTACTTTAAAACGTTTTCTTTAGATCCCTCCCCCCGAAACCTATAAAGTATAAAAACTTCATATTATTTGTGGTTTAAAGCTAACGGAATTGTGATCTTTAATTGTTCCCATAGTAACGTTCAGATTTCAAGAGTCTGTGACTTAACACTCCAGCAGTTACTTGTTCAATTTTCTCATCACGGCAACTTGTTTGTTAAGGTTGGTGATTATTTTTAGCCGTGCCAAGAGAGAAATGTCATTAACAGCATGCCCTTGGAGGAGGAGTTGGCGCCAGGCGATTTAACTGACACGCCCACTTAGCTTAGTAATGTCAACATTGGCCTTCGTCGAACAAAACACAAAACTGTGTACACACGAGGACATCAGTAAATCGCCTAGACTTTGGAAATGTATTCCGTGTTTTTTCTAGATATTGCAAGACTTAACGTCATGTATTTTCTTAAATATTACAGAAGTATTCATATGTTTTCCGGATGCAGTAGATATGGACTGGAGGGAAAGTAGAGGCGGGGTTGTTTGTTTCAGCAGCAACGAAGCCCAAGTATATGTATCTTCTTTAAATAAGAGAACAAGCAAAGTGCCGTATAACGGGGAAGGAAGGGTAAATTAAAAATTTTCCTATCTACAAACAGCTACATCAAATTCATGTATAACTCTTATTTGCCGTAAACAATATTGTTTCACTTCTGCGTGCTAAACGTTAATATGCTTTAAGCATTTAGCTTCTATTTTATAGGACAAAAAAGATACGCGTGTTTTACTGGACAATGAGCATAATAACAATTTATAACGGAAATAAAATGACTTTCATTGGTAGACTAAGTAAGTTTAAATAAAACTTATTTATTCTTCTATTGAAGAAATAAATAAATAGAATATTATTAGTGTTTTTATAAAGCACCCCTAAATAATCCAAAAGCTGTATATCACATTAACATAATTAGCCAAAACCCAAACAATCAGAACGGACTAGAAAGATTCTATTCATTGTTTTGGATTTAGAGTGATGCCACTATTCGACAAATATACAAAAGTTCATCGTTGACCAGTGTAATTTTAAGGCCGACTTAATGGAGACTTCGTTGATAACGCAAAGTTTTGAAACAGTTTGATCTAAATCCATCAGCGAGTAGTTAGCTGCAAGATGGTAATTATCTTTGTCTACTATCGTGTACAATGGACTTTTAATTCATTTTGCTTGATGTCTAAATATCTGAATTTTCTTAAATTTACCGTGAAAGAGAACGAAAGTTTAATTTATTGCTCTTTTAAAAGGTGGAATGGGAAAACAGAAAAGAGGACAGAAAACTATTAGAGGGGAATAAAAATCTAAAAGAAATTCGACCACACGCCGGCGTGATATTTCTCCAGTATCGCTTGTTGCCGTGTTCAGTTTAAAAACGAGCTCGATTAGGTTTCTATTTTTAGGTCTTCAGTAAACACGTTTACCGCTCGGAGTATACGCAAGTGGAAACATACCTGTGTTCCAAAGCTCACAGCTCCCCTCTCCCGCGCTTGTTTACTTGGCAGTATGCGGAAATATGCCTCAGAACTACTTGTTGCTGTGTTGTAATCAGAGGCGGCATAGAAATTATCCTGATAACGGAAAACACGCGATGTTCACATGTTCCCCGACTTTTGTTTCCTAGACAACCACATCACAGCAGTGGAACACTTGCTGCTTCCTTGCAACCCCAAGAAAAGCTCTTAGATATTTCTAAGCGTAATGTGCTTTTATGCTCCTAACCTTATAGTAAATATAATCACGAACATTGAGAGTAACTAAACACCCTTTTCGCTGAGCAGCAACGAATTAAGATTGAGGTGGTGATTTGTTAATGTATCTAATCTAGCCATTAATGTTACAATTTTACGAAATTCATACAACATATAATTTCTCAATGTCCTAGCTTAGTAATACTATTGTATCACTCCCTGCCAAACCATCACTAGCGCAGGATTGGTGGCTCAAGATTTTCTTGGAAATTCGTGTAATTTTGGCTGCTGTATTCTCTTCGATGGTGAACATTTTTTTTCTAGCAGACCGCGTTAGCCAACGCTCAAGGCGTCAGCGTTTCACTCTTCCTGGATCATCTGGCAATATTCCGCCGATACGCTCTCAGTCAAGGTCTTCTGTGAACAATCTGAAGGTTAATATCCTTTCATGGACTATAGTTTTTGTTTCCATACTGGATTACGCATAATACGAGCCGCCACTGCTTTGACCACCGCACTGGTCCTCACAGAGTGCAGGCATTCGGATTTTGGGCGGTCATCCATAAGTCCAAACCACCGAAGCGATGAATAAGTGCGATTCGTCAGGATTCTGTTAATTTCCAGCTTCTTAAGGACGTGGAAAATCTCATATGGAACACTATAGGAGTAATCACAGCAACAAGTTCTTGTAATCTTCCCACTCCGTGACTAAACATTTAACTGCTTAAGTGCTCTTTTATGCTGTAGTTGAACTCAACAATGAGGGTAATTGTCATTCTGATAGCAAGAACATTATCTGATCGTCAAAACACTCGGTACAGTCTCTTTTAAAATACTTTAACAGTATTTATGGCTAGACTAAATAAGAAATCTGTTCAAAAAAGAATTATCATTATTTTTAACAGCCATAATTTCTCGCACTAATTTTTAACTTTACAATATTTTGTTAACTTAATGCGTAATATACACGGGTACTAGTTTCATTGTTGTCCCTTTCGTTTTCTCCTAGGAGAGCCATGCAAGTTGAGTCATGTTCAGTTCCGTCTACAATGGCACACTGCGAACATGTGCTGCTCTAAAATTCTGCTATCTTGTCAATTCGCTGCACTTTCGACTGTTTCGTGTGTTTGTAGTCGATTGGCTGTTCCATCCATAGCAACTGGAAAGCAATGCTAGCTTGTTATATATAATTTTGAGCCCTTGTTTAACTACAACAATTTTGAAATTTTGCATTTACTGGTATAATGATTTAGCTACTGTTTATAGTCTATAGCTACAAAATAGTTGGGATCGTTAACGTATTACTTTAATTGGTATTGCATTTAGCTCTGACTATATTGAAGCGATTGTTGTGTTACTACTGTTTATAGCTTCGGTTGTCTATGGCGCCATTCAGTGCGTGCATTTAAGTAAAATGACGTAAAAACAGCGAATCTTCTATGTACATCAATACAAGTTCATTTTCCTATTATACACCTACTGTAGTATCTCTGATTTGGGGTAATTTATGTTGAAATACAGTAGTTTTTACTTTATCAGTCTTCTGTTATGTAATAAGTAGTCTAAAACAGTGAGTAGATGTAATTGTGTGTATCAGTATATTCTTATACTCAAACTGTGTGGTAGATACTCAGCATTATTTTCAAATTAAACTCCCTATATGGAGGTAGGGCTACGCCAATTTTTTCACGAGTCGCCACTTCTCACATACGGAGTATGGTAAATAGAAACATAGTGTGGAAACGTTTTCTAAATCAGTAAAAATAAGCGCTTCATAGGTAAATAAGTGCACCGTTCCTGAGTTTGTTTATTGACCCAGGAGGAAGCAGAAATCTATTCGTATTGTGAATCAAAAAGGATCTTTAGGCGGACAGTAGATTCCTTCTTATTGCCGAGTCAAACAGCTTCAGACTATGAAAGCGCCCTCAAACGGCGCACTCAGTAGAGTAGGGCCTACACTGATTCAGAAAACAAAGACAAGACATTTTCAAATTATAACGCGCAGCATCGCCGTCGTTTTAGTAGTAGCATTCTTGAGGTTTCGCACCCTCAGACAAGCTAGGGCGCCGCCTTTCTCTACATGCTGCAATTGCAATTAGACACGTCTTGTCATCTATTCGTATCAACACTGTGTTGGCATTTTCGTTGTTAATTTCTGTTACTTTTTGAATGCAGTATTTACGCTGACTTGGTGCTGCGTGCAAAGGACGTACATATCTGATGCGAACCGCGTAGTAGAGCAGTCAGGGGCATCCTGTATCCGAAATCGATTTAGGCACAGACCGGCCGTAAATACGTTTAATGAGTTCAGGACACATTTGCGGTGTCACAGGTTGTGGGGCTGAGGTAACCTAGCAACGCTTAGGGGGCACTGTGTCAGAGATATGAGCTATACTTAAGCACTTTCTGCACGTCTTAAAAGAACCATGTGTTATGTTACATCTTGCTAATATCTATTGTCATTACTATTACTATTTGTCAATTCATTTAGTACTACTTGATAAGCGTTCAAAATCTGCCCTGGCCTTGCGTGTATTTGTACGAGAGGAAAAGTATGCGGATTTATGCATATAGCGTTGCTGATTAAACAATAAGCTACGTCAGACTATTTTAAGTGAAATAACTTTTATTAGGCATGAAACGCTTTTCTGCTTGTCGAAAAGTCCAGGACTGCATGGCGGATGCTGCCAATCAGAACTTTGCAGCAATATTGACATGTCTTGTGCGGCGTAGCATTTTCATAAATTAGAATAAGAACTGTGCTTAACTTTGCACACACTTTGCCATTCTATTTTTTAAAGATAATGTAATATATTCATATCCTATTTCATTGACTACAGCTACTTACGTCACTAAGAATAAGTTTAAAATTAGCTTTCGATGAGTCACACAATGTTTACATCAGAAATTTGAATAAAATTGAATGCTACAAACTAGTTATCTCTAAAAATGCCGTTTGGAAAATAACGTTATCTTTTAATGATTCAAGCAACTGAAATTGTGCTTTATTTTCAATATATTTTAATTCCAGTTGAGCTTTACCATATTTTTTCGAAGCCTCTACATGCTTAGTTTCGACTTTATAAAATAAAATGCACATTTCTCGATGTATTATTTTTAGAGTATTAATATATCAAACCGATCAAAAAAATTTCCTTACTCGCCGAGTGTATTATTGTTCATTAAAGAACGATGATTTATTTATTTTATTTATTTATTTTTTGAGAACATAACTTTACTCATCCTCATAATTTTGATGATCTATCTTCAAGCAATCCCCGTTTATGACAATGCATCTGTCCGGCTCTAAAATTGCTTCTGATGATAGAAAATGCCTCTCACAAAGGCGTTTCTTCAAATTGGAGAAAAGGAAAACGTCACACGGGGCTAAATCTAGGCTATAGCGAGGGTGAGGAACACATTTCGCATTATCGTGGTTCAGCATACAGCTTGTTGCATGCAAATGTGCCTTTACAGAGTTTTTGCGCTGTCATACATAGTAGTTGTAGGCAGGTGTGCTGGTAGACCATTCCTTGAATACGAAAAATGGGATGTATGTGTGTGAGAGACAGTTGGAGATCTCCACATACAGCTGTGAGCTCTTTCCTGTTGCTCTCAGAATCGAAATGATGTAGCCAAGTTTCATCAGCACTGATGTGATTATCTTTGAAAGAAACATCACCTTCAACTTCATGCAAACCTGCACGCAGCTGTCTCTGTGCAACTTTTCAGCTGCCAACGCAATGAAATGTTCAGAATTTCAGAAAGTATTCATAATGTTATTCTACGATGCTCTCTCACAATAACAGCAGCGATATTGAAGTTTTCTTCCGGAGCTCCAAGTTAACTTTCCTTTGAAACTAATTGCCTATCTCTTTAAACATTTTAAATCATCTTTAAGCTGCATTACAGGGGAGAACAAACCCCTCCAAACCCTTCTGTGACATTGCAGAGGCTTCAGCTGAAGACTTGTTGAGACGAAAACAGAATTTCAGAGCAGAATACATATTTTATTTATTATAACTTTGACTATGTTGGTTTCCTCGCGACGTTTGCTAGTAGACTGTGAACTAAATATTATATTTCTAAGTCTGTAGGGATGGATGAAATGAGCTCGGAGTCCTTGGCGCCTTAAAGTTATCTGGTATTCACTTCCTGAGGGTAAGGAAAAACTCCGAGGTAGCTTGATTTGACCGAAATTCGAACCCAGAACCTCTGGATTAGTAGTCGCAAACACTACCACTAGACCACGGAGGCGATCAGCAACATATTGTTCGTGGTGCGTCGTCTCCATTTTTCTGTAGGCAGAACTGAACATAGCTCAACCTGCACACCTTTCACAGGCGGGAACCGGAAGTGACAACAAAGAAAGTATACCACGTGTACATTAAGGTAAAATATTGTAAATTTAAAATTTACCGCCTGTAAAAGTATGATCATTTTTAATGGAACAGCCGTCGTATTTATTATGAGACATTTAATATCTCTATAACTATATTGATGAGCCCCGAGGTACTGAATCAACTCCTTAAATCATCTTCCAAATTCTACATGACTGCGTGCTATAGATTATCTCCTGGTTTAAATATGAATTACTGTCCAGGAAAGACTTTAGAATATATTAGCTTGTATTTGTATAGAATGACTGCGATAACGAGGACGATGAACTCCCCCCCCCAAAAAAAAAAACAGACACAGGCTCGTACCTACTTCTTCTCCACTTATTTAGTTGGTTTATTTACGGATGCTCTTTAACATCTCAGGTCATCAGCGTTCATTCAATTCAGGGCGTGAAACGGCCGGTAAATTTTGCTCGGAGACCTCTTCTTTCAGGCTTGAGGTTGTTTTACGTGCCGTAAATGTACGACACGGGACCCACGGCTTTACTTCCCTTTCGAAGGAAGCCATACTTAGGATTTTTACTCCCGAAAAAAGTCATCAATCCTGACCGGGTTGGACCCGCGATCTTGGGTTTAGGAGGCAAGTATGGCTACTACTAGACCACCAGGATCGACACTTCTCCACTTGATACATTTTCAATGTCGGGGTGGAATGTTCAGTGAAATCAATTTTGTGGACTAAGTGACGCGTTTCTTTAAGCTGCTAGTATTGTGATATTTTCTACCGCGCTAAAAACTCGTTTTACAAATGCTGCAAATGACGTGGTTGTATCACACAGAATCCAGTTGGAACTTCACTCATATTATTCGGTAAAGGTAGACTACGGAGGACCTTCCAAGACGAGAGTTTTCAGTCCCCCCAGATTCCGACGTTATGTTTGTTTACTACACCGGAGAGATGGAAGGTGGCTTCGTCATTGAACTCTAGAACTAAGAGATAACAATATAGTTTGCATATTATCGCAGAAAGATCGTCGTTCCGTTTTAGAGTCTGCAACAATTGTAATCGGTAAGAACTATACCACAAATGTCTTAAAGAGAGCTTCATGTACAGCTGGTTTGCGGAGTTTAGGACGAGGAACGAGGAGAATGGTCTCAAACGGGCCAGGGAATGCACTTCCTGTATTTCCGTGTTATGTCACTAAACACTACATAAATTTCGTTAAACACGAGTATTGTGCACTTTTGTTCTGATTATTCAACTGCAATATGGCTTTTTCTGACATTAGTAAAACGTTCTGGACAGAGCATAGATCAACTGACCCTGCTTTCGACGTAAAGGTACTCCATAACAGCCAGCGCACTTGTGGCATTCGGCTATCTTCGTGTAAATCACTCACGCGTATTGCTCCCTCATCGCTGCATCGCTACTGCTCGTTTTGTACATTTGATAGACCTGGCCTTGAAATACGAGGAGCAGCAGTAGTCTTACATGAAAACATAGATCTTATAGAAGCCACAGTAAAGAACGATTCGCAAGTGACTTAGAGTAAGAAAGAGGAGTATTTAAACATTCATTCGCCGCGGGTATCAAAAATCTTGCACGAATATCTTTGTGTGAGGAAGCTTTGTTGTCGTTGGATACCTGACAACCACACAGAAGAACAAAAAAATAGCAAGAGAGGAATGCTGCTAGGAAATTGTTCGTCGCTTTGACAACAGCAGCTCCCGAAGTGTCCATATTATCTTCATAAGTGACGAAAACTGCATTTAACAATGTGGCTTGGAATCAAAAAAGGCACTGGGCGATCTGGGTCTTCCCAAATGACAATTCTCCAGTTAAAGTTAAACAAGTCGAAGTGTGGGCCAGGAATGGTTGCCAGATTCTTCTCAGCGAGTGGCCATGTTACAGCCATTCCACCTCCAGGAACTGGCAGTTTGCCTCCCCATGGTCCTCAGAACACAAACAGAAAGAAATCTGGATTGCTCCTTCACCATGATGTCTCTCAGCATACCAATTTGAAAACATGCAATTTCTGCAAGAATCGGTAGTGATATTGGTGAACTCCCACCTACAGTCCAGATCTTGTTCCTGAGAGTTTTTCCTATTTCCAATTATGAAGGAAAAACTGAAAAACCATCAGTTTGGGAGTCCGCGAGAGGAGATTGTAGACATCTCCGAAGAAACATGGTATGACTGCTTCCGTGATTGGTTCCGAAATATACAGCTTTGTTTCGAGAGTTGGAAATATGCAGAGCTGGTGAGTTATATCTATCTAATTAGTAGAATCCTGGAAATAAAATAGCTGCCCTGTTAACGTAGAGGAGGATAACAGTGCAGAGTGTATCAGTTGGAATATTTCATGCTCGATAACATGTGGAACTTAGCAGAACATAAGCATAAATCTAGCCTAAATTTAGTTATGAGAAGCTCTAATAGCCTCTTTATACACGTGTAAGTAGATGTACATGTTTGTGCAGTAAATAAGTAAATAAAAAGCAAACAAATGAGCGTGGTGTGCGCGTGCAGAGGTCTCCAGATATCGATTACCTCTTCTTGCTCCGCCATATTACATAAACGCACATCGCGCTTTTGTTCCCACGAAAGGCTGTTTAACTTTGCACGGTGCGTCACCCCTTTTTAACGCAATTCGCGCTTGCGTACCTTCTACCTACTCCTGATGACTTTGAAGAACTCCTTTACAGAATAAAAAATTTAAAAATATATAATAAAAAAAATCACGTTTTTTCACGAAATGATTTATCCTGATGAAAACTGTTGTTGCGTTCTTGCCGGAGTCCACCTTCTCGTCAATTAATAGCGCATTGCACTCGCGTTCCCAGTAGCACTCTCCCACACTACCGACTGCACTTACGATCAATGGGAAAAGTCCACACATGTTTCCCAATGCGGAAAAAATGGCGGCCATAGTTGCCCTACTACTGCCAATAACAAACACGAAACTTTTATGCAGTATTATATTTACAAGATTAAATTATTTTTATTAAAAATGTTTCGATGGTTTTTAAAAATCTGAAATTGTGTAAAACAACATTTCTCATATGTAAAGGAAATATAAATTAATTATAAACTTCTCCATTGGCAAACACAAATCTTTATAAAATCCACTAACTTCCAAATTTCTGGACACCTTAAAATTAACTGAAATAGATGGGACAGCATCATATTTATCATCTATTTTAATATACTCTTACTTCGCATTGTTATAAACTGGTGTGCCTGATGTCTTAGCCTCACTTGCAAAGGAGTTAAAACATAACACACTTCTCACACCATTAAGTGAAACCTTCATCTAGCTCCGATACCCACTTCATAGGTTCTTTCGGATTTTTCCTTTCATTGCTAACCCATACCGTCAGATACGTTAGTAGATTAGGGAAAATGCCCTCCCTAACCACAAATTTTGTACAAAACATCAATTACTCACAAATGTTTCACTGTTAACTTCAAAATCTCTTTATCTACTCCTCCTTTAATTACTGCTATTTAGGAAATGTAAATATGGTATTAGGCGGTACACTACCATAATTAGATATGGCACACAAGAGCAACCTATGTTGCACTAACCCTTTCTATTAAACAAGTTCCTAGTGTAATTTCACCAAATCATTATTAACTTAATAAAAAACAAAAGTAGTTGATTTGCTTTCAACTATAAACAACAATAATAAACCAGTTAACTACAACGCAACCAAATTAACAAATTCATGTAATTAACAGCACGGATACAGTATCTACATTGGGGTTTGGTAAATGTAATAGTCTTGGTTCACCAAATTTCGGGCCATGAACCGAATTTTGTAAATGATTGGTACAGAAGTGTACAATGGAACAGTATTTCCTCAGATTGTACTCTACACGGAGAAACAGCCATGTATCGGACTACGTAAACCTTCACTGTTAGACATCAAGAAATTTTCTGTTAACTTGTGGGGTGACATAATTCAGAATCATCTGATAGGTCCTTACCACAACCTCTAAATGGTTACATGTATGAGCAATTTTTGCAGCAGGTACTCCCGGAGTGTTTGTAGGAGTACCCACTTGCTTTATGCGAAAGGACGTATTCCAACATGATTCAGCACCCGTCCAATTCGTCGGTCCTAGTGGTTTAGTGGTAACCATACTTGCCTCGTAGATCCAAGATCGCGTTTCAATCCCGGCCGGGATCGATGGATTTTTTCGGGCGTAAAACTTTTAAGTACGGCTTCCTTCGGAAGGGAAGTAAAGCCGTGGGTCCCATGTGGTACATTTACGGCATGTAAAAGAACCTCAAGCCTGAAAGAAGAGGCCTCTGAGCAAAATTTATGTGCCGTTTCACGCTCTGAGTTGAATGAGACGCTGATGACCTGCTATGTTAAAGAGCGTCCGTAAATAAACCAAATCAACAAATTAGTCCAATGTACACTTGCCGTGCGCGAGCACCCGAATCAATACTATTCTGATATATGAGATGGATAGGAAGAAGGGGTCCTATTGCTTGGCCAGCCCTGTCCCCAAACCTCACACCCGCAGACTGTTTTCTCTTGGAGTCATGTGAAAACTGCTGTATAAAACGACTCGCAGCGAGGCTCCTAGCTGCATGTGATGACATTAAAGGTAGAACAGGTATTGTCAAACAAGTGCAGCGAGATGAGTGTGCTCCATTTTGAGCATCTACTCTAAATCACAGCTTTGTGAAGTACCGTACTGTGTTGTAAAACATGTTCATTTTTCTATCATTAAAATACAGTGATGAAAAAAGCGTATTTAATAAAACATTTTTGAGGAAAGTATATAAAAAATATATAAGTGGATATTGAGGAAAGTGTCTTTTTTCCTTAATAAACAAGATGAAGAAAGTAATATTTAGGTTTTGCTGCTTTAAAAGGTTTAAACTTGTAGCATTGTAGTGCATATAAATGCCTCTGAGTGTATATTCCTTATTTTAGTGCTTAAAATATGTTCATTTACGTACAAAGTGACTGAATTTCGTCTGGCTGAAAGTGAGAACTCAGGCAAGACAATAAATATGTCATCGCACTTAAACCTTCCCCGTGCATTTGATGCGTTACAGGAACGGTTTTGAGGTACAGCAGGTGCGGCCCGCCTGCACCAGTCTATTATGCAATATATAGGTATGTATTTATTAATTTCGTTTTTTTTAATTTCCAGCTCAAATGTAAACTATTTCGGAGTGCTGAATACGAATTTATCGGTAACAGCGCGCTTCTTTGGCATTATTCTTACACCTCTATCCTCTGGTACAGCCCAATCCCTTCAGAATGAATTTTTCTGCACTTGCAACCTGTTTTATAGCGGTTGCCATGACAACGGTAGATGCTTGCTTTATGCTCCGAGATAGCAAGTACAGCCAAAACTGAGAATCAGTAACAGCGCACTTCTTTGGCATTATTCTTACACCTATATCCTCTGGTACAGCCTAATCCGTTCAGTGGGCGAGCATTTGCCAGCATATTAAATATAATTTTTTGAGACTTACTTTAGCTACAACAATTTTTAAATTTTAGATTTACTGGTATATTGATTTAGCACTTGTTTTATAGCCTATAGTACAAAAATAAAGCTTTTTGCATTCTTAACGTATTACTTTAATTGCTATTGCATTTAGCTCTGGCTATATTGAAGCGATGTTTGTTTGTAGCTTCGGTTTTCTATGGTACATAAGGTGCATTATTGCATTTATATAAACTGATGTACAAACATTGAATGATGTGTAAGTATGTCAATATACTTTTTAAAAGTCCATTTTCTTATTATACACCTGCTTGTTATAGAAATACAGTAGTTTTTACTTTATCAGCCTCCTGTTTTGTAATAAGTAATCTAAAACAGTAAATAGATATACTTATGGATGTGTTTTTATACTCAAACTGTGTAGTAAACATTCGACATTATTTTCAAATTAAATTGCTTATGTAGGTAGGACTGAACCAACATTTTATGTCACGAGCCGCCACTGAGTGAGAAATATAATTAAATATTATATATATATATATATCAACTGAGTAGATTTAATCGACGAGGTTGACAGGTTTACGATAAACATATTCACCATGTACGTAAGCTACAATGCACTGTCTACACCTTTTCCGCTCTTCTGAAACGAAACAACAGCACGAGGAGGGAAAAAATCCAGTATGTGTTACTACCATATCTTCTGCGCTAATTATTGCAGAGTTCCTAGCAGGCATTGCTTGGGAAGGCTGAAAGCAAATCCGTCTCACGTTGTTGTACCAGTGGCAACATTTGACAGGAAACAAAATTGAATTTGAATGTACTGTTGATCTTAGGCATGTGCTCAAGGTGAAATAATTTCTAGTGATATCTGTAGATGTGAAAATATCCTTTTATGCCTTCAAACTTATACTTAAAATGAACTTTTGCTACGCAATTTAAAAGTAATAAATCCTTAATTCGTTCTTAGAGGAACGCTTTTTTTTTTTAATTACTTTTGGAAAAAATGTTCGGACACAGGAACTTTGATGAAAAATCGGGTTGTCTCGGGGAAAACGAGATGAATGAAACGCTTAATGTAGTGTCATAATGGTGCATCACCGAATGTGGGCGGTCCTTCAAAGTATGACGCAAACTCACACAATCATCCTGTATGTAGATAGGTACAATTCCGTGGCACTGTAGTTAATTATGCACCTGATGACAAGGTGTTCATGACAAAGGAACGACCGGTAAAGAATATTCTGCTGTCAAACATTTCTATAACATTTTGGTTGTTAGGTATATTTCTATTAGAAACGAGCGGTTGTTCGTCGTGTTGACTGTGTGACTGAAACAATTACCTTCCATTCGATAATCCCCGCATACACGCAAGGGCCGTGACACACGCTAAATGCCACCAAAATTCCCTTTGTTCTATTATTGACGCCCATTCTCAGCAAATCCTTGGCACAAGCATACAGATATGTGAGTAAATAAACTTGTTGGAACATTTAAATTGCAAATGCGACAAGGAAATGCCATTCCCAAAACATACTCGGTTAGTACTCTAATAACTTTAATAAACAAAAACGAGAGAAATAATGTCCTATTTGTTCACTTAAGACTTTAAATCTGAATCTTAACTGTCAGTCAAGAATAGAATTTTCGGATCTGAGTAAACTGTTTACAACAATGCGTAAATATATATGCATATGCTAGTTCATATTTTTATCTGTAATGAACCTAACTTCCGTCCGCTGCTATCCGTGCAACCACAACAATGTGGGTTCAAAGATGACCCACCTGTTCCCCAGATTGACTTCCATCTGTTTCCAAACTGAAATTCTTTCTCGCTGGGCAGTGTGTTTCATCAAATCAAGAGGAGTTTAGCAGTATTTTGCAGAACTTCCGGAAAAAAAAAAATAATAATAATATTAATAATAATAATAATAATAATAATAATAATAATAATGGTATTCGCCGGAGTAAATTTATTGATTTTGAGAAAGATTATGTTGAAAAATAAAAATAATGTTCAAGTTAAAAGCTCCTTCCTTCATTTAGACTGAAGAACTATTCAGATCATTCTCGCATTATGCAGGGTGTAACAAAAGTTTTTCATGCTAGTCTTTTTATGTTCTCATTTGTTTCCTACACTATGAAAATGTTTGCTTTCATTTTAGGAACCAAGAGCTATTGTTGTACAAGCAGCTGACGGGAGTTCTGCGGTTCAACACATCATTGTTGAGGACAGAGACTCCTTAAAGCACGCTCACTCATTTCTTGTAATAAAATAAAACATTCAAATTACGAAATCAGAGAAATGATATTGGATTTGACCTTTTACTGCTAAGTAGCAATGAATATGCTCACCAATAATCTAACTTTAATATAGAATATGAAAATTTTAAATGTAGGGTTTCTCAGTACATTTATCCACAACATGAAAGTGTAACCTAACATGTGACATGTAACAGAAACTTTTGTTAGGTGCTTACGAATAGCGAATTCCCTCATGTTTTCTCATTCAAATGAAAAGTAAGCGTATTTTTTCGAAACAAATTCATTACTAAAGATTTTGATAAGACATTTTTATTCCCTCAGGATTCCATGGAGCCAAGAAAACGTGAGCATAAACAGTCTCAAATAAAAGCTTTAGCTAAGACTGGAAAATCGGTACGTGAGATTGCTAAAATCTTCCAAATGTCGGCAATAACATTTTTAAAATGGAAGAATTCACATGGATGGTTCAGACAATGATATCGAGACGTTCAGGCCGACCAAGCAAATTGTCGCCTCAAACAAAAAGAAAAATAAGGGAATGCTGTAGGACAAGATTGGTGTAGGAAATCGGACTGTAGCCTAAAGGCTAACTTTCTCAGAATTTCATTGTTCTGCAAACAAAATCATTTCACACTGACTGTCAGTAGTAAGGAATGGGGAAGAGCTTATGTACAGAGTGAAGCCTATATTAAGTCAAAAGAGTGTCTGTGATTGCATTAAATTTGGAGATGGAACGTTAAGGAAGGATACGCAGAAGATACGCACAAGGCAGACCTCTAAGGGCTCTTATCCTTTCTATTTACAGACGAGTCACCTGTAAAACCCCCTCCGAATCGCCAGAATATCAGAATTAGGACGGCGGATCCAACATCCATATCTCCTGTTCAAGTCCCTTAGTTCCACACCAAGATTATGGTTGGTGGGGGTATCTCCCTTTATGGGAAGTCAGATGATGGAAGAAAACCGTGAATAGTAAATAATATTGCACACAAATTCTCCCAGCATATTCTAAAGTTGTACTGGACAAAATTAAATTCCCCAACCAAATATTTGTAATTCTGATGCAAATGGCACCACAGGCGATGAGCACTGATGATAACATGAGATGAAATAATAAATTGGGAAAGGATTTATTTTTAAGGAAGGAATTGTTCCAGGCCTAAGTTTAGGGTACCTCCCCGGCATTTGCCAGTTATGAGGACTGAAGAAAACCTGGAAAAAACCTCAGTCAGGGAGGATGGTCCTGGCGGTATTCGAACCCAGACCTCCCGCTCACGAGTCCGTGACTTAACGACCTCGACTACCTGTGCGGTGCGTTCTTGATAAAATAAAGAAAAGCGGCATTATAGTATGGAAAGACTGGCCACAAAACTGGCCAATAGAGCATTTGTGGAGCAGATTACAAGATAGTGAGTTTCGAACTCCAAAACGAACACTCGTTACGGGGCTGATAGCTCAAGTGAGGGAGTAGTGGGACTCCGTGACTCAGAATGAAATCTTCAAACTCACAGATAGTTTTGGGAGGTGTGTCTTGCAGTATCGTGGAAAAATGGACTACGTACAGATTATTGATGATAAACGTTCGAATTACAATAAAACTAAAAAAAAAAAGTACCGTTATTCCATGTAAGATAATAATAAATTTGCTAGATATTCAAAATTCTGCCTGTATCAGAAACTTTTATTACACCCTGTAGTTGGAGATTGGATTGGTCGTAAAGTCGCTACGTTTTCCTCGTTAATAATCGGAGAGCCTATGAGTGTTATCAAATGCACTTGCCTAGTGATACTCTGGACGTCATCATTAATATTTTAGCTTTAGTCAATGTTTGGCTGCCAGTAGTTAACGAGCATACCGTGGATACAACTCCTTGCTGTGATATGGCCAGAGAGGCATGCTTAACAAACGCCCTCGTATATGGATTGTGGTTTATAAATGCTTCAACTGTTTACTTTGAGTGCATTAGTCTAGTCGCGACATCTGTGGATTTCAACGTGATCATTAGCGGCGTTACATGACAAAACGTTTGTGTAAACCTACTTCCACATGAGAAGTTCAATTTAAAAATAATGTTGAGTATCTAGTGTACAATTTGAGTATAAAAATCCACTGATAAATAAAAAAACTACTGTATTTCAACATAAAACAAAGCGCATCAAAGTTACTACAACAGGTGTATAATAATGAACTTTTATATTGACGCACTTACACAAGATTCATCGTGGAACATCATTTTATGTAAATGCAATAATGCACCTTACGTACGGGAATGGCGCCATAGAAAACCGAAGCTACAAACAGTAATACCACACCAATCTCTTCAATACAGCCGGAGCTGAATGTAATGTCAATTAAACTAATTCGTTAACATTCTAAAAAGGTGTATTTTTGTATCTACAGACAAGAAGCTAAATCACCATACCACTAAAGTAACATTTAAAATCTTACAAATCAGACATATCGAACATATCTGCCAATTTTTCCTCAGATTTGTTTAAGTTTTTACTGCTGAGGCACCACAGGCGGTGGGCACTGATGATATATGTGATGAAATGATATATTGGGAAAGGAGTTTTTTTTATTTATTTATAAAGGAAGGAAGCGTTTTGGACCTAAGTTTAGGGTACCACCTCGGATTAGCGAGTTATGAGGATTGAGGCAAACCTGGAAAAAACTTCAGTCAGGGAGGACGGTCCTGGTGGGAATGGAACCGCAGACTTCTCGCTCATGAACTCACGCCTTAACGACACCCGTGGCTGTGAGATAAGTTATCGAATTGAGACATTCTCTATCTAACATTTCCGAAAACGTATGTGGCGTTTCAGAAACCGCGCCTTAGAGCGGAGAAGAGGGTAGGTGACAGCAAGAGGGTTTTGTTATACCTGCGTACGTGAAAGGTAGCATTCTTAATCCTTTGTGTCTAAAAGTAGGGAAAGATCCGTGTTGGAAGTCTCCATGCAATTCGCAAAGAAACTTATCTTTCAATTGGTGGAAACGGATTATTAGCTGCACGAGGAGTTTATCAACGTTGTCAGGGCCTTCTCCGCTTTTATCTTTCTTAATATGACAAATACTCTTCTTGGCATTTCTTAATCTCTGTGGATATTTCCGCGAGGATTAACAATTTAGTTTTAAGTGCGACAGAAAGGCGTCATCAATCAGCCCACTTAATGACCACTCTCAATACGGCTTAACATTCAATGAGTTAGACCAACAGTTTTGCCGGAAAAGTTTTTAGGTAGCTAATCTTAAGTGCGGCTGGTGATTCAGTGGAAAACTGGAGATAAACGAGACCTTGCTTGTTATCATACGAGCGTTCTGCTTTATCTTCTCCAGTATTTTTTAACACATTGACCTATTCCTACTTTAGATGCCCTTCGTTTTTATGAGATACCGCTCACATAAGTGGCGGGAAAGGTGGACTCCAATGTCTTAATATTGTTATAGTATGTGTTTACAAGCAACGGATCCGACATCGAGCTCCCATTCAAAAATGGACACGGATAGTGGAGACCGCTGATGCACCCCGCTGAGACTCTACTTCCTGAGGGTTTCTTCTTCTTCTTCTTCTTCTTCTTCTTCTTCTTCTTCTCCTCCTCCTCCTCCTCCTCCTTCTTCTTTAGTGTTCATCAATAGCAAACGCCGAAGAGGAACTCTTCCTTTCCAGTTTATCATTTCATTTCATGATTCAGCATTAGATAGGGGTAGTTGAAACAGTAAAAACCAGAAGACAAATGCATTTCGCAAAACTTTACGATAATTTCACTGCAATACCGGGCTGTAATAGGTTAAAATTCCATATTTTGTTTCATTTCATTGGTAGATTTTATGATGACATCACATAAGTGAAATATTCTACACAAATTTCTAGTCAGTCTAATGGTAACCATACCAGTGGTAATCCTCGTAAACTGCATCAAACCCGGACAGGGTCGATGGATTATTTCGTGCATAAAAATTCTAAGTATGGCTTCCTTCGGAAGGGAAATAAAGCCGTGGATCCCATGTCGTACATTTACGGCACGATAAAGAACATCAAGCCTGAAAGAAGAGGCCTCTGAGAAAAAATTGTCGGCCGTTTCACGCTCTGCTTGAATTGGACGCTGATGACCTGAGATGTTAAAGAGCGCCAGTAAATGAAGCAAATACTATTAAAAAATTAAATACAATAAGACTACTTTATTGTGCACAACGGTGTATATTTTGGCTCTTTTCATATAGGTATCTTTTGGCACGTAATGCCGATAAACTTCATATTAATACTTGTAGTGCAGACCTCACCATTATCTTTAGTATTTAAATACTTCCAAAATAAATTTTGAGGTAATCTAGCTTAGTGTATCTTTCTTTTTAGTGAATGCTTTTCATGAATTAAGTGCACCGATGTTTATTGCTAATTAGTTCTAGACAACATGACCGGTACCTTCACGGTGGCCGAAATTATTAAGACGCGAACTCGTGAGCGGGATGTCTGGGGTTCGAGTCGTCCTCCCATTTCTCTAAGTTTTTTTTCAGGTATTCCTCATAAATTTCAAATGCCGGAGAGTTACCCTAAATGTAGGCGTGGAACTCTTCCTTCCTTATATGTATATGTTTGCAGGTTTTAGGAGAGGAAGGGACTCCGTCCAAAATGAGACCGCGCAGACGGCTCTCTACAGCAACAACAGATGAAAATATGATGAAAGCAGAGAGCCTGTTGCGCTGTATATATTATCAAATTCAATAAACCTCGAATATTGGATCAGTAGTGAAAACCGAGAAAAGCTTCATGCCAAGCAGCCCTGCACGTGTGAATTAGTGCCAGAAAATATTGGAAACTTTGATGAAGGAAGATCAAAAACATTAACACCATAACAAGCGGCAAAAGTTGGATACACAAGTATGATCCAGAAACTAAGCGACAGTCATCGGTTTGGGTCTTCCCAGGAGAGAATCCCCCAACAAAAGTGAAGTGAGCGAGAAGTGTTGGCAAGAAGATGATGGGCCAATAAATAAATAAATAAAAAACTCTCTGCCAGATGGTAAACCACAAAATATCTGCCTCAAGTCTTCAATGTACTGAGAGCGAAATGTCCTAAGAATGGTCTGCGTGAAATCTTGTTGCACCACGAGAACGACTCTGCCCACATTGCACAGGAAACGATTCTGTAGGAGTCAGGAGTAAAATGTTTGCCGCGTCCTCCCTACAGTGCAGATCTGGCCACATGTAACTTTTTTCTGTTCGCCAAAAAAAAAAAAAAAAAAAAAAAAAATTTCGTGGTCAACGATTTGAATGACCTGAAGCCGCAGTGACCGCATACGAAGAATATATTTAAAGAAGTATGACGTTCAACATTTACAAAATGATTTGAACGAATGAGATATAACGGAGAATACTTTGAAAATGTGTAAAATTCGGATTGCATTTTTTAAAAATGTTATTGTTTTCTTTCTCTAAACTTTCAGAGTTATTTTCGTATTCATTCGTGTTTGTTTCTATCTCCAAGTATTTTTCCACTCTTCATCGAAGTCGAACAGAGGCGGTAAATGTTCATAATCATACTACCAACTTGCTTTTTTGATTAAATTTTTCTGTGCTTTGTTGGGAGAAGTTGTGTTTATAATTCAAAATATATTTAGAGCGGGACTATAATATTACTGAGGTGTTAAAAAAATAAAAAGAAAGCGAAAATGTTACAAATTCGTAATACTTATAAGTTTTCTCTTGTGCTAGCAATTTCATTGTATCTTCTATTAATAATCTCAGTATAATGGTATGTTGTTTTTATTGGTTATTGCTTAAACATATAATTAAATTTTTCAGCACCAGTAACAATTTTTAATAGAGAATGGGCATTTCTTACATTGGAGTTTGTTGTAAAAATATGATATGAAGTGTAGGGTTAATCTTAAAAGCACTGAAAGAGTAGAGGACACTTTCTAGCTACGCCGCTGATATGATTTTCTGTACGTTGTTAGCAGTGGAAAGCGGGTGGTTGTTAATCAGTTGTATATAAATAACACCAGACATCACAGATAAACAAGTGAACGAATAACAGTTTCATATTGCCTTTCCATTGTACATTTGTTTCCGACTTCATATTTCTTAATTATTTACTTTTGGTTTACGTTTACCTTTGTCACTATATGTACAAGTTACAGTTGTATTTCACATACTTAATTATTAAATTGTTTATTTGTTTTACACGTGTTTATGGTTTCAATGCCAATAAGATATTTTTAAATCTATAGACATACGAGGATGGTTTGATAAGTAACTTGCTATGATATTAAAGAGGGCAAGTTCAGTCTTACAGTGTACTTTATTTTTCGACATAGCTCCCTCGAAGTTCAACGTGCTTGCCCCAACTTTCTCCAGGTACGTGCTTCCTTTGAGGAAGTGGTTTTCTTCGAGGTCCTCAAAATACTCGTTTAGCTGCTGCATGGCATCTTCGTTTGGCTTAAATTTGTGTAGAGTCATAAAGGTTTTGAGTTTCCGGAACAGATTCGAGGGAGCGAGATCGGGTGAATAGAGTGGATGGGGAAGTATTTCAAATCGTAGTTGAGTCAACTTGTCCTGAGCGACGCGGCTTGCATGTACCGGCGCATTTCATGGTGAAAAACCTTCTTTTTGGCCATTTCCGGACGTTTTTCCACAGTCGCTGTCTTCATCCTCTTCAAAAATGATGCAATTGTTTTCCCTTCTCCAAGTAATCACTCGAGAGAAATCCTTTTGCATCACAAAAAACTTGCATCACGTTTCCAGCGGATGGAACGAGTTTCGCCTTGTAAGACTGCTGTTTCCTTTCCGGCATATGATAATGAATCCGTAGTCACAAAACAAATCATTTGGATTCTTAAAATTTGCAAACAATCGGCCGATTTTGGCATGTGATTTCGCTTTTGCTCCGGGGTGAGCATGTACTGCTTCCATCTTCCCATATACTCATGTGTAATTCATTATGCAAAATATTGGTTAGGATGAGCGTGTGACTATCTCGCTCACGTTCACTCAGCCATTAAACATATCATGGGATTAACCTATGATTCCTGTCCTCACAGAATATTTTGGAGCTCCAGGACGTGGTGCCTCTTCGATGCTTGTTCTGCCATTTACCTAAAATCGAACTGTTTCATAAGAAGGGTATGCTCATCCTATGCAGGTAAAACCCTGTCCTGAATTTTCTTTGTATTTTCCTTTCTATAAAAAAGAATTAATCACACCCGAATTCCAATCTTATGCATTTTTCACTGTCACTCAAAACTTGTGTTTAAACATTTATCATAAAATAAATATCAGAATAGCTTTTAACCATAGAATATTGATACGTATAAAGCAAACTTTATGACGACATATACAGATGATACTGTTGAACTCTTATCAGTATGAGAACCAAGCTTTGTAATAAACCACCCTCGTAAACCAAATTTTATTTCTAATGTTTTTCGTTTATTGAAATATGTATTAACTCAGAAGGAGAAAAAAAAAGGCTAAAGCATTTGTATCTTTTTCTTTTTTCTGTTTAACTTTCCTCATAAAAACGAAGGTCTAAAGAGACGGTGAATGAATATTAATTGATGAAGCGAGGGCATAAATGGACCCGGAGTGCACAATGCCTAAATTTGCCTGATTCACGTTTTCAAAGTAAGGAACACTCCGGTTTCCCAGGCAGATTGCAGTTTTCCAAAATAATTTGGGTGAAGGCTAAGGGGGAGCGATAGAAGACTAGGGACGTAGGCGCAAACAGCCAACCGTTGAGCATGGCTGGAGTACCGAAGCATTCTTCGCCCTGAACAAGTAAATCCAATCGAAAGACCACACCAAAAAGTTCTTTTCTTGAGGACATCTGGAAGCTTGAGGTTAGGTGCCCCAAGTAAGGTGCCTATGTCGAAAAATAAGGTGCCGACAATCTTAGAAGTATTCTTGCAAAAGGTTATTGTATATTTCTTGTTATTTAATAACTTTGCCGCGTAGTCTGGTTGAGAAGAGGATAAGAAAGAAAAATAAATATATGAGAGAAACTTTTTGACTTCACAATCCACAGAAGGGAAAACTAAGTGCTGTTTAGAAAGAAAGTGAAGGAAACCAACCAATGGCTATTGTCCTGCGAGCAAAGATAAGAATTATATTTTTCTTTTATCCTTAATTTTCCAGATGATCTTCGTCACCGTCATCCTCATACGTAACTTCTTTATTTGGTTAATTTGTGCCGGTACAGATTTGGCATTAACACCAACGCGACGGTTTTTGCCGCACTTTTGTTGTTCTTATGTTTCCAATTGCACTAAAGACTTACTCTCGAAACTGTGATACGAAACACAGCAATAAATAATGTTTAATATGACACAAAACTTTTAAAAAGGGACAATTTCTAGAATTAAAACGAGACGTGCCATAGGCCAGGAATCCGTCTTGATGAGGAAAAAAAAAAAAAAACTTTTGGAGAACGGGCCATTGCCGTTTTAACGATCGAGGCAGTCGTTAACAAACCGTAAATACTTCCTGCACTTTTAACAGAGCGTTTTATGATCACGTTACTTCTTTCATGTTGATATGCTTCTCTCCGCCATACCAGTTACTTAATACGAGTAAATTAGGCTCTCCGCTGCTGGTCGGCAGCTGCAGTCTCGCTCTGTTTTTTACTCCGAAAATGGCGACGGCCTTATGCGTTTTACGAAAGCTGTCTGAAAATTTCTCTGCCTAACAAAGAAAGAAGAATTTTTAACTTGATTATTTTCAACATAATCTTCTTTCAAGTCAATACATTTATTCCAGCGATGCTTCAATGCCACTTTCCCTGAAGGTCTGCAAAATACTTATCTATGCCTGCAATCGCCTCTTGATTTGATGAAAAGACTGACCAGCGAGGAAGAATTTGAGTATGGGAACAGATGGAAGTCAAGAGGAAGCTAACACTCAACAATTTACCTGTGTCATCTATGTGTTTAGTATACTCGAAGTATATATACTAAAATTAGTTAAATTCTTGAAACATATAGGGAACATAACATGGTATTGTAGAGAAATAAGTTGACAACCTTGAGAGGCGACAGTCTTTCGTCCACATGTATTATTGCCACGCACATGAACCAACCGGTATCAAAGGAGGCGGAAATTTTTTAATAATGACCCTTACTCGATATGCCAATAACACTGATGAACTCCCCTGCTGCTGAGCGTTTTTCTGCTGGTAATCCTAGACTGTTATGGTTGAAGCTAAAATTTTATTGGTGCGGCAAGAGAGAGAAATTATATCACTTAATTATCAACGGCTCTGGAAAAACGCAATTGGTACGTACTCAAAGTAAGCCGGTTGGGCACACGATGAATGAGGCAATTATAAGAATGTGAAAATGACGCGATTATTTGTTGTGCATAGTGCCGAAAGAATCACTCAGTTTTGTTTTGCTTTCGTCCCTGCAAATGGATGTTTAATTCCTACTCTTTCACTGCATCGACGTGACAATTTCCAGCTTCGATCTCCAGTGCTTGCAGTTGAAAACAGCAGCTCCTTTTTAGAACATAGACTTCTTACATCACATAGAGGACACAGGAAAAACGTTGAGTTATATTACGATATGAATGTATTGATATGTTCCTCGTAAGTATGGGAAGTAGGGTAGTTGCTCTCATCGCTAAAATCCTTTTGTGAGTAGATGCTGATTGTTTTCTTCTGCAAACCAGGTCTTTTCTCATCTATCGAAAGGCGGTTCTTGCTTGCACTGCACAGGTAAATATATATGATGTCCATAATGAACTAAATTGTTGTTTTAATAATAAAACACAAAAGTTATTTGAAAATTGCTAATATGTTCAAGTTAATATGAAGCACAAACACTGCCATAAAAAATCAGGCAAATGTCCTCCAAGGCTTTGGTGGCACACCTTCACTCTTGTTGGCAAAATTTTCAACGACTTTGGAGCAAAGTTCCGGCTGAATAATTTCTACATATAATTTCTACCTTGAGTTGAGGAGGGATGGTACGTGAATTGTCCACATAAACACAAAATTAAAGTTCGCTGTAATCGGAATGTTTAATTGAGAACGGCGGCGAATCGATTTCATTGGACTCTTAGCAACGCTCTGTCTGACGAGGGCAACATTCTCTACTGATCGACGAGAACGTGCAGGTGATTTGGTGTTCTCTGTCGATCCAATATCTTCAAAATTCCCTACCAGCCTCTACACTGTTGACACGTTAGGCGCATTTAGTCTGCCAAAAGTTACATGAATTCTACAAATGGCCTCTGCATAACATTCACCGTACTTGAAATGCATGTTCAGGATCTGGGCGCGTTCATCCTTCATTTTAGCTGATAATAATATACACAAATGACAATCGTTTATCACAATACAAACAGATGACGCTCTTGTTAAATTTCATCGTTATTATTTGTCAATATGTGTGCGTCTTATTGTGTTTGCGATGTATGCAAAGTGGCTCTGACATTGGACTGGCCATCATTCAGGGCCGCACTGAGGGGCTCCTTCAGTGTGCGTTTACTTTATGTCCAGACAATTAACCCGAGCAATGGATGTTAAGTTCCAGGGTTTTTTGTTGAAAAGCCTTTTCATGCTAGAGCATCACAGGCGGGACACTGATGATACATGAGATGAAATTATAAATTGGGAAAGGATTTTTTTTTTAAGAAAAGAAGCTTTCCAGGGCAAGTTTAGGACTCTTCCATGGCATTTGCCATTTATGAGGACTGAGAAAAACGCGAATAAAAAATTCAGTAAGGGAGAATGTTGTAAAGGGAATCGAATCCCAGGCCTTCTACTCACGACTTCGTGCCTTAACGAACTCGGCCATATGTGGCGGTTTCCAGGGGGCGCAAGTATTGCAAACGGAGAACGATAAATACAGTAAAAGAAAAAGATTGAAAGGGTGGGTAATTCTAGTGAGCGCAGAGTATCGGCTTTGAGAGCACGATACTGTTACTAGCGAGTGATTGATTGAAATGCACGAGCGCATTTTGTAAAGAAACTGACTTAGAAATGCGACGTGTTAACACTCTATTTCTTTCTCTTTCCCTCTCCAAGAGGCACTCCCGTCCTTCGCGGCGAATTCTCAGAACTAGATCAAATCATTCATTATATTGATAGAAACTCGCTCTGCAATAGTAACTGCGTTCATTTAAAATGACTCATGGTAAAGTGCGAGTAAATTTGATCATACAACATTTTAACAGAGAAAAAGTTGGGCATTTTTGTTAATGACTTCTCCAGTCATGGCTCACTGATACAGAAACTATAAGCAGTATGCACGTGGAAGAGGAATCTACTAAAAGTGTTATAGGCACACATACATTCCGCGCTGTATGTAAAGTAACCCCGTGTATGTCATCTATCCTGCACAACTTATTTTGTTGTTTATGAAAGATATGCTTCATGCTGTCCGAGTGGTTAAAGTGAGTAAAGCAGGCACAAAAACAAAAACAAAAAAAAAAAGTGCACGAATCTTACTAAACATTTCCACAAGCGTTCGATAAACACATTCCTATTCCTGTGACTGCAATTCTCAGAATACGTTTTCATCCTTTTACTATTTTAGTCGGTGACTAGCACCACAAGCAAGCATTTAACGCAAGAGGAATGCGTTGCCCTTCCTCGCCCATCTGGTTTATCGCTAGGCTGGCTTGGCGGTATGTGGTTTCCTTACAATGTTGTCCAGTAGTGGCCCTCATTGGCTATTATGACCTATAGCAGTTCGTTTCTCCAATGCTCTGGGTTTTTTATTGATATAATTTTTCTTAAAACAACTAAAGCAAATGTTCGTGTGTTTTTTATGGCCCTAAGTGTTTCCACGAAAATCTGTAAATCTAGATCGAAATGGAATATTACTAACGCAATTATTATAGCCATGTTCCGATATTAATAATATGAAGTTGCTAAACATGATCCATAAAATATGCCAGAAACTTAAGAATGACCTTAAAATGCCGGAAAATGATTTAAGAAATAAAGTTACTCTGTAAGATTTGAAAAACAGCAATAATAATCCTATCTTAAATTAAGACCCTCCTCTGCATTGTTGTAGATGACAGCTAGCATTTGGGGTAAGTTTCGTTAGTTTCCGGCTTAAATTAATGTTAGAGTTAAGAGAAAAGGAAACACAAGTTTTCAACACATTCTTCATTTATTTTAACACACCTTTCACATTTTTGAATGTGCATTTCTGCGTCTTTGAAATGTTCTAACTCGCTTCCTTCACCTAGTTGTCATTAATTTTTCTTCCTCGTAGATCGTTCTTAAATTTTGATAAAAGATAATATGTGGGGAATAGCTGGGCTGTTGGGTGAATGGTCCTATTTGCGGAATGCACAATTCTTCACAGCTTCCTTTGCAATCTGGGCCTTGTGCATTGTCATGCAGAAGGCAAACACCATGCGTCAGCAAACGTTCTTCTTTTGTAATTGCTACTGGCCGTTTATATACGAGAACTGTTCAACAAAGAATCGTCATATTTTTTGACAACATGCTTTTACTCATAATTTTGATATTTCTCAAAATAGTCCCCGATGAATGCAGTGCACCTGTCCCAGCGTTTCTGCCAGTCCTCAAAGACGTGTTGAAACTAGTTTTTGACAGATCCTTCAGAATCACCTTCACCACTGCTTCTGATGATGGAAAATGCCTCCCACAAAGGTGGTTCTTCAATTTGGGGTAAACGAAAGAGTCACACGGGGTTAAATTTGGAATATATGGAGGATAAGGGACACACTTCACATTGCTTTTTACGTGCAGCAACAACGTTTGTGATGTACGGCTGTGCACGATTATTTCTCTCAAGATTGAAATGGTGTAGTAAAGTAAGTTTCATCAGCAGCGACTACCTTTAAAAGAAACTGCTATTTTTAATAGTGTTTAACGCCTGTTTTAACAACTGAGGCACCAGACACTGCTGGTATGAGATGAAATGATAAATTCGGAAAGGGTATTCGCATCTTCCTAAAACGCCTTCTTTAACTGTATCCTTTGTTCGGGAATCAGTTGTCTTGGAACCCACCGTGCAGAAATACGTCTCATGTGCACTTTACAATTACCAATGTATTGGTAGCACCCAGTGAAATTACCAGAATTTCTGAAAGGGTTCTTAATGTTATTCACGATCTCTCTCACAGTGACAGCAGCACTGTGCTTTCTTCCGTTAGAGCACAAACTTGAGCTCCGAGTCCACCTGATTGGCCCCCATTTTTAAATATTTTAAACCATCTTTTGTGTTGTGCTATAGGGAAGAACAAACTCTCCATAGGTGTCCTACAACATTGCATATTCCTCTACTGGAGATTGGTTGAGACCAAAGCAGAATTTCAGAGCAGCATATTGTTCGTTGCGTGTGACCTCCCACAGGCGGGAACTGAAAGTGACAACAAAGAAGCTAGTACGTCGTGTACTTTACGTATTAAGCTAACTAAATATTGTGAAGTTAAATTTTAGCATGTGAACCATTACGCTTGAATATTGACAAATGCGCATAAAGTATTCAAATTATCATTATTTCTAAAAAAAAAAAAAAAAAAAAATACAAGAGCCATATTGCGGGAATGACTCTAATACGCTCTTGACATTAAAAATACGAATTTATTACTAAGGGATAAACATAACCGAATTCAAGGTATGGCGGCGTGTGGCAAAACAGCTGTTCCCCTGTCTTGCTCTTATATGACTTCATTTGTAACTTTTTATTAATACTTTACAAGTGTTGTACTTCTTTCGTGGAACAGAAAGTTACATGTGCGTACTTTATAAGGACATATACTAATACACTTGTAATGTGTTTTAGGGCCCAGGATATATAGATTGTAATTGACTGTCATAATTAATGATTAGGAGTTGATGTTAAGACAGTACACATTAATATTTTAATTGTTAACCGAAAAAATGTGTCATAAAAGTTAATAATTTTAACACAAACAGAGGCTGATGTGACCATGACAGAAATTCTGTAACGATCCCCTTACAACAAGAAAGTCTAGCTGTAGAGCTGTGTAGCAGATCGTAACGACCCCCCCCCCCTTTATAGTGCTCTCTCTACTCCACTTCACTTGGGTGTGGACGTCAGTCAGTTGTTTACGTACAGTGTGTGTGTGATGTACGTGCTTCACATCATGCTGCCGGTCTGTTATTGAAGCACGCATGGTACAACTGTCAAATACACGTCCATGGCATAGTGTAGTAACAAGTGACGGCTTACTGTTCTGGTAAACGACAAGGTGAAAGCAGACTCCTTGAAGAATGTCTTATCGGCAATGAAATATGCTGCTGAACCGGAAATTGATCAATGGACATTTTTGAGATAAAGGATAGTTCGCTGCACTTTCTTAAATCTCGAAACTGTGAATAAAAGAGTTGGGGTAGAGAGAAACATCCTCTAGGTCCACAGCGTTAAGCCTGCAGCATAAAACGTATGCCCAAGACAGCGAAAGAGAGCTTACGATTTGTGGCTATTTTAAGGCAGTAGACAAACTCGTAGTGTTAATGGTAAGTAAATATATTAAATAACGTTTCTGCAGAAAAAAAAATCATCGGTGTTTTTAGGATGAAATGAAATACTAATGTCTGAAATGTTTATAAACCAGAGCATATTTTGTGGAAATATTCTTTTTATTTTATTGATAAAGGTTGTGAAATAGCATTTGTTAAATGCGTATTATGGCGATCCTGCGGTCTAATTGTAACCATTCTTTCTCCTAGACCCGAGTTCGCGGGTTCAAGCTCAGTCAGGGTCCATGGATTTTAGGGCGTAAAAATCCTAAGTATGGCTTCCTTCAGAAAGAAAATAAGCCTTTGATCCCGTGTCGTATATTTATGACACGTAAAAGAACCTCTTAAGACTGAAAGAAGAGGCCTTTGAGCAAAATTTATCGACCATTTTACACCCTGAATTTAATAATAATAATAATAATAATAATAATAATAATAATAATTAAATGCGAATGTTAAATATGTGAAATATATATGTTTCTATTTTGAATATGCAAAGGAACTATTAGTTTCATTTCATTCATAATTACCCATTAAATATAATAACAGCCCTTTTTCACTAATAACATTTTGTATAGGAGTCAGAACTTAGGCTTGTGCGTGTAAACATTAATCTTTTACTGCAGTTGACAATATTATTGTATGTCATGACATAGTAAAACAACAAATTTAACTCTATGAATAAATATATTGCAATTAACGATCTCAGGAAATTTATTGACCAAATTAGTAGTAATGTTGTATTATGTCGTTGTTATTAAGTAATATCTTGCATTGTTTTGCTCTATATTAAATTATATAATACGATTGCTGTTATTAAGCTAACGCAACAGTACATCCATATTTACATAATAGAGGGCGAGCCAGCCACAAGCACAGAGATGCCACCCGCTTTGAATCACCAGTACACATTTCATAATGCAGTCTGCCTCTTGTACTATGATAAGCAACGTCAATAACAAATAGTACACAGAGACTTTAAGCTAATGACTAATTGCTAATGACCCCACCTAGACCAATAATGAGAAACTACAAACAATTCTGTTTCCATGGTAGCTAATTGTTAACATCATTACGGAACCTTTTGCCGTTAAATAACACTCAACATTTTAATAACTTATTGCAATAACTGCCATTATAAAGCAACTTCTCGCTGCAGTAATGGGCCAGAGTCGCGCAAAATACGATTATGAAGAAATGCGAGTAATTTCAGTATTTTAGCACTAACAATCTTCCCTTTAAAATTCTCTTCTCTTTAAAAATATCTGACGACGCAGAAATTACACAGCTTAGGAGTCACTTTAGGCATGGTACTATTCAATAACTTGCTAACTACACTTTTATGCATATTTCGTCCCTCATTGACAACACCAGGTCTGACAACCGCATCATTCCAGTGATTGAATTGCTTGAGATGGTGTCTGCAATAAAAGGTAACTATTGTTTTTCAAAATGCTTGCCCCTCCTTAAGTAATTGCCTTGGTGAGTTGCGTAACCTTTAGTCAATATCTACTACAAGGTTATTTGACTGGTGCAAAGTACCGTTTTCCGCCGTTCGTAAATATGGTGCAAAGAACGTGGAAATATCTCAGCCTTTCGCTCTTTTACTTTCTTTATTCAGGCTCTGTTGACTTTGCAGTGAAAGTTGTAAGAGTTAAATCAACCAAATACAGTGATGGTCGAATAATCCAATAATAGACATTAACTGGGTAGTATTTAATCCTGCAGTCATTTGTACTACCGCCTTAATTGAACTTTATCGTTCGAATAATATGTAGGGTTGCCAACGTTTTGTGTATGTGTGAAAATATGGAAGATTTTGACACGGCATAATGATTGCTGTTTATGAATAATGCTGTTTTTCTTTAAAAAAATGTACAAGACCAAACTAGCCCAATACAGTGCCTAACGGTCACAAATGCTCAAGTGCATTTGGAATTATTATATTGACTTACATCTTTGGCAAAAGCCTAAACATTTTAAAATATTAGTTACATGTTGTAGCATTTTTGCATATAGCAAAAATTAACACTTATTTGTAACTCTGCTTTCATTAGGTCTGCGCTACATCAGATCATTTATTATTCATTAATGAAAATATGTTTTTTCTATGTGTATATTAGATGCTAGGTATGCTTAGAATAAAATCAACGCTTTTATTAATATTCTTATCCCTTCCTTCCTTAAAAATAGCTACCCACTACTCCACAGTATTACTAACCATACATTTTCGTGACATTATCTCTATTTCTACATTTAAAGTAACACAAGAAAATTTAGTACAGTTGTGGATTATGTGATTGGCACAACTTACTTTAAATATTTTTTCGTTATAATCGTATAAAAACTTACAACCATACAATGCAAAAACCATAGGACACGAACCAGGAAATTCTAACTGAAACCGGAAGCGGAGGTACAATGATCGATTGTAGTCGATTCGATACATGGTATTCATATGTATCATTCGATCGAAGTAATGTTTCTAAAAAAGCATATAAGGAGATGCTGTAGATATACGTAAGTTGGAGTAATTCCTGAAATAGGCGTATAAAATCAAAACGAGAGACGATAGTTGGCTAAATATTTTAGCGGAATACGGGAGGGTTCACAATCCTAAGTAACAGGATAGTACTTTGAAACCCCCCAGCAGTTCTTGCAGTTACTTTTACAACACTGCATGCCTAGGGTTCCACCTGTCCATATTTTATTACTGATGTCCAGCGTCCAAGACTGATTTGGGGGGGGGGGGTTAATGATTAGGAGTCAATGTTCTGTTTTATGAAACTGTTTGGTGTTCTTTGTTTGCTTTTAAATTAAAAATATTTTTTGTGTGGGTGTGTGTGGAACTAGTTAATCATTTCAATGGCTTGCCAAATCAAGATGCTAGAGCATTTATTTAAGTGGTTTACAAATTATGCAGGAATTTGGTAAGGTACCTGAGAATATACCTTCTTCAACAAAATATGTGATCATGTGTTCAGACATTTCGATTCAGAAGGTGGCAATGCACTTCTAATTCAGTATGGGTGTTATTTTCATCTTCTTGTTCTTGAACTGACTCTATTATCTTTCTTGCCTTTCTCTGATTCTCTGGGATCTTCTAGAGAAATATATGGTTTCTGATCCTTGGATTTTATCTCTCATTTCATTTTTGTTGTTTATATACTCTTCTGTCATTTTACATGCTATTTTATCTGTTAAATCGTTCAATGCTCTAAAATCTCTCATGATGTTCCAAATGTATTTCACTGCGAGTAGCCTCTTTCCTCAGCTACAATTAACGGCATTTAGGGCATTCGAACAAAACATGTTCCGGTGTATCGATCACATTGCAAACCCTTTATTGTTTTCTTTTAACTTAAATCTTTGCAAATGTGAGCAGTATGGGCAATGGCCTGTTACATAATGCACTAAACCCTTACTGGAATGAATATGTTTTGAATTTTAATCTTTCCTTTATGGATGGGAAGATGTCATGCACTCTTCACTTGTGACTCTACCTTCTTTTATTTCATTCCATTCTTGTTACCATAGTTGTCGTGATGCATGTTTGCTTTATTTTTTAATTCTACAATTTCTTCCAATAATGGCCATTATTTTTTAATTATTTTCTTTTTAAGCCAATAAGAGGCTGCCCTTAAGCGGATTAAACACTCAATTGACCATATACCCAATATTACTAATAGTCCTATTGTAAGGGATGTGAGAAATGCACTGTACATCTCAATAGAATTTTTCTCTGGGAGAGCCTTAAAGTTCGTATACAAAATATCTAACGTGCCTTTCGCCCCTCCATAGTTTAACATGGCTGCAAAGATGCTATTGTGATAGATTTTTATTCCACTAGATTTTATATTAAAATATTTCTGTCCAATGTTGTTCAACTTAAGCATAACTTTTTCTGGCCTAGTTCTTGTGTTTTCTACATGTTTCTTAAAATTAGTTTTTCATGCAAATAGATACTTAGATAATTTATTTATTGCTTGTCTTTTATATTATTATAGTTAATTTTAATAGTCGGGTTTCTGTTTTAAGTTTCCTTTTAAAAACATACATGACGATTTACGAGGAGCTATTTCCAATTTTGCTTTTATGCACCAATGGTTTACAAGATCAGTTATTATATTCGGCCTCTCTTGTGTTTCCTTCTATTATTATCGGGAAATTATCTGCAAATGCAATAATCTCTTTTATACTTTCTAATCGATCTAATTTTTCTATTAGCGATTTCAAAAATATATCCCATAATATTGACCCTAAAATTGATCCTTGCGGACATTTTTTTGGCGATTTCCTTTGTAATAGTCTGGTTTGCACCTTTAACATATACTCTTCGGTTTTTACAATAATGGACATGCTATAACAAACTAATTTCACATACTAAACAGTTTACACATAAGTGATACACTCGTAAATAATAATTATAATTTCAACAATCTCTGGCGAAATCATTATCTTTTATCATCATTGTTCTATGAAAACATTTTAAGAAACCAAAGGAAAAATTTACAAAATGATTTCTTATACAATAAATGAAATTGCAGATTCAATATTGAAATACCCTTTTTTTTTTTCTTTTGTCACATTAAGGAAAAGAAACCACATGAAATTATGGAATTCTGTTTATTGTATAGGTAAAATTGCTTTAATCACTTTTATATGATTTTAAGTGTTTTGTGATACTAATCTGTAACTTTCTAAATGTTTATCCTTTTCTGCTTATCTAGTTGTTATTTTAGTTACATTGCTTCTTGTGTTATTTTATTTTTCATTTATATATAAACTCCGTTCTGATAGTTTAAAAAACTGGCACACAGCCGCACTTGATAAACTAACACTTGTTGACTGTTATAAAATAAAATTTAAGTATCCACATGAAGGTTTTCTCTCCCCTTACAGAATTCTGTGATTAGCTTTCTCTGTTGTTGTTTTCTTTTTCCCCCAAAAAACTGTACATTAAATGAAACTTTGATCGGTTGGTGTAAATGTAAAATCAACATTAGCCCACTCTAGTTTCTTAGAAGTTAACGTCGGAATAGCTGCAACAAACGCCCTGAAGGATATTAAATTTTTGCATACTCTCAATAACTAATTCCCATCCTTAGTGGCTGTATTTTCTAGGGTTCAGACAGCCTAACACAATATCCACAAAATACATTTTTTTTTTATAAACCTCCAGGCAAGAGGTCCGCCCTATTCACAAGGTTTGCAGTGGCGAGGTTACTGTTATTAAGTTCTATTTATTCTGCTCTTAGTCCCCAAGTTTTATCTTTCCATCAAACTTCTAACATCGCCACGGGTGGCCGAGGTCTTTAAGGCGCAGTCTCCTCGGTCCTCATAAATGGCAAATCCTGGAACGCTTCCTTCCCGTAAAATAAAAAAAAAAAAAAAAAAAAAAAAATCTTTCCCAGTTTATCCCTTCATCTCATGTATCATCAGCGTCCATCTCCTGTGATGCCTCAGCAGTTAATACGGGCGGGGGAAAAGAAACGGGGGTGGACGTCTAACAAATCAAATGACACTTTCCCTCATATTGTAACTGTAGTGTAAACACGAACAAAAAGCATTCCTTTTGAGCTGAGAAATCTCCAAGCTTCTACATCTCAGATTCTTTAATTATCGTTAACCAACGCACGATTTACAACCAGACAAAAACACAGTTAACTTTACCCCATGTATTGTAGCAATTTAACAAAATAAAAATATCATATAGTTGTCTACCTAAGCACAATAAATAAAATCTCAGCAGGGTTCAATTATCCATGCCCTTACTGGCACCCCTGCTGTTTTTAAGTACAAAATACGTATGTTCTTCATTAACCTAACAATACACATTCTTATTCTCTATTACGCCTCGTAGTTATCAGCTTTATTCACATTTCTTGCATTATGAGACAATTGTATCGTTTGCTCTGATGAATAGTGTGATGATGGCACGACATTGTCATGGAAGTACAGCATTGATTGTATGAACATGGACATTGCGAAAGAAACGTCACGTCGTTTAGAAGAATGAGCTTGAAAGTTTTTATGCAGTGCAACGTAAGAGGCCTCAACAAAACATGGACAAAGGAAGTACTTGAAGCGTGCTCTATTGTCGGACATTGCTTAGCAAAGGAAGCTAATGTAGTTTTATTAAGCATCACGGGCGCTTTGTTTGGAAGCCACATCTCAAGGACTTTCCACACGAAGCGCGCACCACTCCAATGTAAACAAGATGCTCCCAGCGGGTATTATTGTGATAAGCTACGCAGCACTTTTACTCATGAAAGTTAATAATAGGACTTTAAACTAAAGTTGGTTAATTTTACCACCCAAAGATGCATAAAGGTGCCTATAAAGAGTTCCTAAGAAGATAAAACAGAAATTAAAATCCCAGCTAGCATTATTCGGATTATTAAGGTCATAAGTTTTATTTAAAACGCTAATCTCTAGAAATAAATAATGATCTGTATCTTTTCAAATTTCTACACACCTAACTCCCTACTTCGGGACACCAGAAGCACTTTTTACCCTGCGGTTTAAAATTATGGGCTCTAGACTCCTGAATGGAATATTGAAGTCATCAAATACAATTCTCGTACACTTTGTTTTCGAAATGCATCACATCATCACTAAATGTTTAAATAATAGCCAAGAAAAGCCAGGTAATTACGTATTCCATAAATTAACAAAATGATTGTTACTCTTGCTGTGAAAACCCACGCTTACATAATTAACTCATAATTAACATAATCATATAATAGAGGAAACCATTTTTAAAATACGTGATTATAAGTTGAAAGCAAAAGTGAATTATGATATGTGTAACATGTGGAAATATTTAGATAATCGTATTAAATTAAGAATGAATTACGCTGTAATCAACAAGAAATACTTACAGATGTTCCTAAGCATAAGCTGCTGTTATTTCTCCCATTTTCTCATGGATGGCACAACAATTGAATACCAAGGGCCTGTTCTCTGTTCCTAGGTATTTCTTTCTCAGAACAAATCCTAAGGATAAAAATTTAATTAGGACACAAGGTCTGGTAAAACATAAATGAAATTATATATAGAATGTATAATTAAAAATAAGCATTTAGTTGCATCATTTGAGCTAAACAGAAATCGAGCTTCATTCCAATTGAAATTTAAAGTGTTTGTTTATCGTTTATTACACAATCATAATCTAAAATACTGTAGAATTAAATTATTACAGAAACAGTTTTTGGATTTGGCAATATTGCTAAGTAGTAGTAATGGATGTTTTATTGTACGATTTTAGGATACACTCAAATAAATGCAACTGTCGCATGGGCCTTACGGCCGAATTGCAAAGTGTGTAACCTAAATGTTTAAAAGTTATTTTTTAAAAGGAAACTCATATTTATCACTAATGCAGAATTGTAAACAGCTGAAATGTATCACTAAGAGTCTTGAGAGATTGAAATAATACATGTAGAGATTGGCACACAGTCATTAGGAAATTGATAAGAGAACTGCAAGAAATGCAGAAGATAGAGGAGAATTTAGAAAGGGCTGAAGAAACTTGTTGCCTAAGAGGCATAAGGAATGGGGAAAGAAGAAGCAGAAGAAGATATATAGTTGGTTTAGTAACACTTAGACATCCCTTGGTTTTTAATTGGACATGTTTTAGGAACATTTGTTCCCATCATCAGCAGAAGACCAAACTGACAAAGCATACTCTGTAGGTGGTCAGAGAAATTTATCAAATATGTCCAATGATTGCATCTTGAAGTTCATGTTGTGGATCTTATTTTTGATAATATAATTTTTTTACCATGTTGTAAGTTCCAAAGGTTTACAAGTGTGTTTCAATAATTTTTTTTTTTAATCAATTTCATGGTTTTCTGACCAAAAGTGCTGTCACTTCTGATTTCTCTATATGTTTCTAATGAAATATCCTGCTGATGACATGAGCAAATATTTCAGAAACATGTCCAATTAAAAACCAAGTAAGTGAAGTGTGTCACCAAACCAACTCTATATCAACATTATGAGTGCCTAAATTTTAACTGTGTGAACATGCCTAATCTTGCCATAAATACTGCTACAAGGTTTTAGTTCAATAACTAAAACATATTTTAATATTTTTTCGTTGGTTTTGATATGTTGTTCTCTTCATATTTCAAATGTTTAGCACCAATCAGTTATCAAAATCATCCCCTTTTTGCCCTCACATATGATAAAATTTCTCTGCCATTCATCTATTGCAGCATGCAGTGCCTCCACTGCCACTGCTGACTCCAAGGATTGCTGGAGACTCTTAATATTAGGTGCCTTTAATTGCAAACTATACCCTCAAGTGTTGAACACAGTTTGTAGTCGAGGGAGTTTGGGCCAGGATTGCCAATCTTAAGCACTAATAAAATGGAACATTGCCTAGCCTGGGTGGAACTTGCCTTGTAAACTGGGGCTGAATCTTGCTGGAAGCTCTGATGCTTTATCTTAAACAAAATGTTCATATCTTCACTATAGGTTACAGCAAAATGGTTTGGTACACTATGGCAGTTGTCTTCAATCCCTTTTGTCAAAAATGGAGTTTATTGACACTATCATAGCCCACTTCCCACCAGGCCATTAATGAGGCAGAATGGTGGCTTCTCAGAATCTTTGGGATCTTCTCATGAACTTCTCTTCAAGTTGAGATATACACTATGGCATTTAATAGTTGTAACTTTCTGCAATATTGAATATCTTTTTGTAAGTAAAAAGAATTTGTTAGCAACAATGTAAGAATCATTTACATCTCAATGCTCTCTGCTGCTTCAGTTTTGCAGATAAAACATTCCTAGTACTGCAATGAAAAGCCACTAGCTCAAGGTCTTGTCTAAGTACTATGAACAGGTTTTCCTGGATGTGTTCATCTCAGGGTCTTCACTGTCTGCTTCCAAGTTGAATTCCATTGAACATGGGCTGCCACTGCTTTGTCAACAGCTATGGTCCTCACAGAACACAGGCATTCAGATCTTAAACTGTCATGAACAATACAGTATTGGTGAAGTGTTGGATATGTTGTACATGGATTTCAGCTTTTTAAAGATCTGGAAAATCTCTCTTGTCACTGCAACACAGTTTTCACCTCTCCATTCCATATACAAACCTCAAGTAATGTACTCTTTTTGTAGCATCTGAATGCAATAAATGAGGGTATAGTATCTAACAATAAAACAATCTAATTACCTAAGCGCCTGGTACAGCTCCTTTAAAAAATTTGTAACAGTGTTTATGACAAGATTAGGTTGTTGTGTTTTCTAAACTTTTTATCATTTTGTTACTATAATAGATAATGTATTTCATGCATATACATGTGTATGAAATATTTAAAAGTAATTACATGATAAATGTTATAAATTCAGGAATATAATTTAACCAATAAAATTTAGTATATTTCATATGTTTAAATACTGAGCAATAATGTTATAACTCAAATTATATTTAACCTAATATCAAAAAGTATATTGTATTTAGTTTTATTACTCCCTTTATTTGTTGTGGTATTCTATTAAAAGCTACTGGGCTAGAATAAACTTTATTTTGAGGACAATTCCTTCAAATTTATAGTTAAAAAATAAAATATTTATAATGAATGTAACATATTTGTGTTGCAGGGTGCTTCCTAGATAATGGCTCATGATAATGGATAATGAACAACCCCATCAGGAACTGGTCAAATGTGTGGTGGTGGGAGATACAGCAGTTGGCAAGACACGCCTCATATGCGCCAGGGCTTGCAACAAACATGTCTCGCTTTCCCAACTGCTGACCACCCATGTGCCAACTGTATGGGCCATCGACCAGTACAGGATATACAAAGATGTAAGTGTTGAGAGAAAATGAATATTAAATAGTTTTTTAAGTATGTTTGTTTAAATGGATGTTAATAAATAAAATATTCTACATTATAAGTCTCCATAATATAACATAATGCTGAAAAACTACATTATTAAACAACAGCATTTGTTGATACTGCAAATTTGATGTAAACTTCTAAGTAAATTTTATCAAACATCAATAAGTTTTTGGCCCCCTTTTATCATTATTTATTTGGTTAATTTCTCTGTCATATCAATTTTTGATAGTGAAATACATATGTGTGACCATTTGTTTAGCTCGATTTCACATGTACAAAATTGCTTTGGTCCTTAACTAACATAGTGGAGACTTCATTTTAACACTCAGTTAATTCTTTGAAGTAAAGGAATAAAATAGGAGATAAAATAAATACATTTTTAAAAACTGTAATATTTTCTCTTACTGATGGAGAAAAATTGTTTAATGCTGCTCATTTCATAGTATCTGTTTACATTTGGTCCTGTCTTTTAATAATCCCAAAAACTACAAATGATTTCATATTTTTAAAAATATTATAATTTTTAATTTTTTCTAAATTGCATAAATAAATATTTTCAATAATCAAAAAACTTACAAGTCCATGAGGTTTCAAAATTCAGCATAGAATTCTGTATCTTCTTTGCCATAATATACAGTTAATAGTGTATTATCATCTAGATACAAAGGTATATATCTCAGCACTTATAAGCTTGAATTTTTTACATATATAACCAACATGGGAACCCTAAATTAGTTGGTCATCCAAGAATAATCCTAAGAAATTTTAGCTAGTGATCTTTTCTGTTTTCAAATTATTTAAATATACTGCAATATCTGTCTCCTTATGTAAATGTTCAAACAGAATCAATTTACTTTTTTTGAGGGTTAACCATTAAGTGATATTATTTAAGTAAACAGACAATCATTGTTTCCCTAAATTGTTTAGAGATTAATTGGAACAAATTGAGGTGCTACCAGTATATGATATATAATATTTATATACCTCTTTGCTTTAGCAGTGTTCAAAAGCTTGTTCTAATTCTGAGACTGCAAGTTGAGAGGTTAGCTGATAGATATTGAAATGGTTTTAAGTTAACAAGAGAAATTAAAATACTAATCCTTGAAAGAATTCAAAGGCTCATTATATCTTATAGGTGTTGGAGCGTTCATGGGAGGTGGTTGATGGAGTGAATGTGTCATTGCGACTTTGGGACACTTTTGGCGATCATGAAAAGGACAGGCGTTTTGCATATGGCAGGTTTGTACTACTGATGCTTCCATTACTCTGAAGTTTTCAATTCATTTTGTGATACAAACTATGTCTACAGACATGCACTGTATCTCATAAGCTAATTATTAGTATCCTGTATTGAAGACTTAAAGTTTTAGATGGGGGGTTGTTGAATTATTTTTGTCCTTAATGAGTCAAAACCGCAAATATTAAAGCTGTCAAAATTTGCACTGTAGAAAAATTTTGTTTGAAAAACTCAGATGACAGATTCCAACACTATTTAAACTTAATTGAATTGATACTAGTAACATAATCTTAAGATTCCCATATATTTTGTTTATGGTATTCTTAAGGTAAGTAATTATGTTCAAGTACCTTAATGTCCACATTAATAATATAGTTTGGTTCAGATAGTGTAATAGAGAGCAGTCTGGCAAATTATCAATTAACGTGGAGCTTCAGGCTACCTAGGTCTCACTGAAAGTTTATTCAAACTATCATATATCACAATATGCTAGATTGTCTTTCGTTCTCTAATAATATTTAGATATGTATTTATTTATTTATTTACAAAATAATAATGGCTCCTGCAATTTCAGGCTGCCACAATGGACAGAGCATAGCAGTACAAATGAATAAGTTTAGAAACAAACAATAAAATAAAAATAAAAAATGAGGATGAAACAGAACAAAGAAAACAGAAAGCAAATAGGTATAAAAGGAATGTGAATAAGAAAAGGAGAGCTTATTTAAAACTGTTCTATAAGGATTCTTATTGGTTACTGTACAGGTGGTGATGAAGTAGAAAGAAAGACTCAGGTACCTATCATGATCTCTTTTATCTTGATTTTCTGTAAATTAAATTTTTCCAAATGGTGAAAAAGTGAAGGGGAACAGTATCATGGGCTGCAGCATGAGGCCAATGATTTCTACATTTTGAAATTTATACTTCTCCTTAAAGTATGGGATCATGTTGTTATACATATTTTCTTGATTCACTTCCTCAGGTTGACCTTTATGTTTTTCAAATCTAACGGTGGGATCCATTATATAACTCATATTGTTTTCTTGATGATGGGATGGCAATCATATAAATACTTCTTAAGCTTCCATTAGTTGCCAATTTAGACCTCGAAGTTATAAGATTAGAGCTCTTTTATAATCATTGAGCAAATCCTGCGATAGTGAGAGCTACGTAGTATTTCTCTAAAAGATAAAGAATCCAGGACATGTACAAGAGTTTTTGTCTCTCTGTGGCGTGCCAACAGAGGAAGTGCCCTACCTGGTAGAGATTTACAACAGAGATGCGAGCTATCATTTCCAGAGCTTCCTGCCATTCACTCTAAGTGAGGCCTTCATGGTGTTGAATCCATGAGTTTGAAAGAATTTATTCTTGGTAAAGGCCTATACCAAGTCCTTTCTGCAATTAGCCCAAATGTCTACTTCATTCCTTCATAAAAGCTTTCTTAATATATAATTGATATTATTGTATGATTTAGTTGAACTACACACTATTAATGCTTCAGTTACTCACTTACTTTCTTACTTTCTTGAGCATCATATAATCCAGTTATGGATCTTTGGTTTCATCCTTAAACTTTTAGTTTAAGTGAACAGATACTTGACACTTTTATGTATTAGGTCTCTAGAACTTGGGGATTGACTGATTGAAAGAGAGTTTTGCATATGTCTAGATGTTATAGATAGGCAATTAAGTTTCCAAACAACTGCTGTGTACAAATCCAAAAAGCTGTTTCCTAGATCAGCTGATATATATTTTTAAGTTACCATAGCAGAATATCTAACCTATAGGATATGGTGATTTATAATTTTTTTAATAATTTAAATTGTCAATGATGCCAGAACAATGCATCCAGCAACTTCTAAATGCTTTTAAAGATGAGGCATCAACAAGATGTATGATTGGTTAGTGGAGTTCATACATGCACTCATAAATAATTTATTATATTATACTATATCTCACAGTGAAAAATCCCTGTTTTAAATCTATGCACTTAGGTATTTACATTAACAACAGTTTCCACAAGGGTTGATCTCTTACAGGGACCAATGACAGAACTATCAACATTGTGCATTAAATGAACCTTTGGGAATACATACTCATAGCATGAAACTTCAATCCTCCCTACTTTGAAACAATAATAGTAATTTTTGGAAAAGTGAAGTTAAACCACTGTACTCTGAACCCCTTGTATCATGGCTTATGATCAATATTATCTTAAATTTTGAATTGTTTTAACATTATGTCTGACAGTTTGAGTTCTTATTGGTTTCTAATTCCAGGTATAGGGTGAATAATGATAAAGATTTGTTTGCAAAAGGCATCATAATATGTTAACAGTATTATTTTGACCAGAAAGAACATAAATTTCAAAATTCAAAATACTTTCATATCTCTGGAGTTCTATTTATAAAAATGTAAATGTAAAATTTAAGAAGTTCATACTAATTAAAATCAAAAGTTATGCAGTATGCACCATATCTTTACAAAAGTGTATAATTGGCCTGTAATTGAAAGCAGAATAAATGAGTAGAAGTCTAATTTTTTTCTTTTGTTTGACTGCAGGTCAGATGTTGTTCTGCTCTGCTTCTCCATCACCAACCCTGTCTCGCTACGTAATTGCAAGGTGATGTGGTACCCAGAGATACGTCGCTTTTGCCCACAAACTCCAGTTCTCTTAGTTGGGTGCAAGAATGATCTCCGATATATGTATCGTGATGAAACCTATCTAAGTTACTTCCGTGATCATAGTCCATTCGTCAGGTATTATTTATTCTTGGTGCTAATACTGTATTTGTTAAGTGATATCTTAGATTTATATTAAATGCTCTGCCATGTATTGCTTAAAATGCTTGGAAAAGAATGTAAAATATTTTATATTATACAGAATATGTTAAATGTTTTCTGCTAGTCTAGCAACCAAGGATGTGGACAAGCGTCCAGAAAATATGATCTGTCAAATATGATATGTTGGTAAGTGGAGAAATAAGAGATGTAATTGCCTCATGATAAAACATTAAATTTATATTTATGTCTCCACTGCATAAATTTGAAAAATTTACAATTAAATATTATACAGGATTAACATTTTTAAAAAATTTAAATATTTGACACCACTGTTACAAAAGTTCACTATATTTTATATTATACAGAATGTTACAAAATTTGTGACAAACCTTTAGAAGCTCAATAGAAGAGATAAAACCAAGGAAAAAATGTCCACATAAACTTATGGTCTATTTCAGCAATCCGTAATCTATGGTCCATGAATCCCTTGGGGTTCATAAGAGTCTTTCAGGGGGTTCACAAAACATTAAAGTAAAACTTTTTTGAATGCTCCTCATATTTCAGACATTTTTGTGCCACAAAACAAAAATGTTATATCAATTAAAAATGAGTCAAGGGTGGAGTAGAGTACATGGATCAATTTTCAAACAACATCTGCACAAATTCCTTCCTTAATGAGTGAAACTACCATTCTAAATATCCTAAACTTAAGTATTCATTTTTTTTTACACTAAACTCCATTTAGTTAAAAAAAAAATGAATACCTAAGTTTGATATATTACCACTCCATGTCAACAGCTTTGTAAGTACAATATCTACCATTCTAAATTTGGTAAATGTTTTATAATCTGAATTATTACCTATATTATTGCAGTATTGTCAACACTTTGTAGCTATAACCTGCTCAAGTTCCTAAAACAGGCATAAAAACTGCAGTGCTCAAAAGCAAACTTCATGTTTCTATTCATATTGTCTCTTAGTAATTTAGTAAGCTCTTGATGTTTATTTTTATTTTATTGGCTTTAATTTATTATAAAAGGTTATCATTATCACATTCATTAATTTCATCTAATTTTATCTGAACTGTTTGCAGATAATTATTCTGCATCGGATATTCTGTTTATCTTATCTCATTCCAATTTTGATTAAGTGATTAACGTCAAGGTTAAAGATATAATAAGCAAGTGTTATCACTAATTCTCTACTTCTTTAAATATTAAGATACCACTTATATGTATAATTGTTGAAGCTGTTTGCAGTGAAGCTATTATATTTAAAATGATACACTCTGGGTAACTTATTTACATACTTCACTTATTATATTGTCCTAAGTTGGAACAATATTTCAGGAACCAGCTTTCCCATCCTCACCCATTGACCCAGTGGTTTCTGATGCTTGTGTTGGCCCCTTGCAAGTTGTGTGAACTGTGGTGACGGCTGGTGGATCTGAAATGAATCTAGAAAGGTGATCCCACGGTGGGAGGTCAAAATTCATAGCGATTTTATGATATTTTAAGATGAAAATATTCTCCCAGGCAGCTTATTCAAATGGGTTCTTTATTTCTTTTAGAAGTTTTATTTATGGGTTTATTTCATGATTTTGGCTCCAATAATGATGTGCCACTGCCGATTTTTCCATCTGTTTAAATTTTATGTTTCTAAAATGTTCTTTCTTCTGGATTGTCAGATTTCTCTTGGTTTTTACTATGTATTTCAAATATATGCTGTCATGCAGGCACTTTCCAACAGCAATAATCAGCTATTTTGTTAAGTCATTTGCTGTTGCGAATGGCATGCTAGTGAAGTTTGTGAGAACTAGTGAAATAGTTGCTTTATTTTGTTTTGTGTTAATTAAATGTAGAAAAAATTATCACTATACAAAGTTCTTCAATTTATTTATAGATGATATTATTGAAAGGATCAGAGGCAGAAATGGGCATTGTCAGATAGTTGGAAATAGGAAAGTACCAGGATTGCTTTTTGCATATGATCTTACAGTAGGGGGGCTATTGATGAGATTAGTAGGTATTATGCAGAATGCAGGTTAAGGATAAATGGGGAAAAATCAATGATAATGGTATATAAGAAAGGTATAAAGATGAGAAATGGTATACACAGAGTGAAATAGTAGAAGTAGTGAAGAAGTTTGATTACTTGGGGGTGAGATTTGCAAGTAATGGAAGATGGGAGGCTCAGGTAAAATGATTGCAAGTTAAAGGCAAACAGGTGATGAGAGCTGTCAGAATAAGTTTATATAGGACTCCAACATTATACATGAAATGGTTGATGAGAGTGTATGAGGCAGTGGTAGAGGCAAGGATGTTGTATGCAGTTGTTTGGGGAGCTGAAGGTGGATGTGGTAAACAGAATATTTTGTAGTGAAGTGTTGGGATTACCCAAGTGTTTTCCGAGGGTGGTTAGTTTGCTTGAATTAGGAAAGATGGGAGGAAATTAATTATAGAGAGAGTAATGAAGCATTGGCATCATATCCTTATATTAGATAGCTCAAATATATTAAAGGAATATCAGAAATATCAAAAGGAGGTCTTGGGGAGGAAAAGTTGGTATGGGGAGGTGGGAAAGATGCTAGAAGAAATAGGTTTGGGGAATATAAAGAGTGAAGGTGAAAGTAATGTTTTGGAAGACAGTGAGACAGAGGATAGAAGATAATGAAAAGCAAGAGGTTGGGGCTAGTTTAGATGATAACAGTTCTTTGATTATACATAAAAGAATTAAACAGAATTGGGGACGAAAGAAATATATTGAAATTTGTGATCAAATGAGTAGGATGGGTTGGGTGTGTATGCATAAGTTGTAATACTCCTGAAAGGATATAGAGGAGATGATAATGATATATGTAGTATGCATGTGTGGGAGAGTAGTCCACGTGTCCCATTATCTATTGGAATGTGAGAAAGTTAAATGGTGGCAGGAAAAGTTTGGGACAATGAATGGGACAATTTACAGAAGAATTTAATGTTAAATAAAATGTTAAGTAACAAGAGTGTAAAAAACATCCAGAAAGTGGGAGAGTTTTTGAGTAAAGTTAAGAAGAGGTGGGAATGAAATAGAAAGATAGTAAAAGAAGCAGCCTTCTTACAGTCAGACAACCACATGGTTAATGGGGTAGGAAACTGTACATTGTAAAATGCTGCTAGATTTAGAGTAAAAAGAATAGGTTAATAATGTATGTAAAGATATAGTTGTTATTGCAAATTGAGGGTATATTGTCGTAACAAATTGTAAAATGGAATAAATACAAACATTCATACAAAGCTTATTTTCTAAAGTATTTTTCTTTATAACCATTGGAAGAGAAAATTGAAATTAAATTAGACCAAACTCCAACTCAGTGATTTCAAAAAATAGGAAGTATACAATACTTTCTGTAGAGACAGACTCTAATCAAAGAGTCACTCATTGACAAGTTTTGTTTTGAGCTAATTTTTTGTTTAAATAGGTGCATTAATAAAATATTTTTATTAAATTGTCACTTTCTTCCTCTCTGTTGTGTATGTTGTCACTTATGTATGAGTTATTCTAGAAACTTGTGATCTATATTCAGCAGTAGCAGTAGAAAAGTTGTGCACCTTTTTTTTTTGTTGTTGTTTTTGTTTGTTTTTTTATTTTTTATTTATGGGCTCTGTAATATGTCAGGTCATCAGCATTCCTCTCAATACAGGGCATGAAATGGCTGACAAATTTTACTCAGAGGCCTCTTTTTTCAGGCTTGAGGTTCTTTATTGTGCCGTAAATGTACGACATGGGACCCATGACTTTATTTCCCTTCTGAAGAAAGCCATACTTAGGATTTTTAGACCCTTAAAAAATCCATCAGTTCTGGCTGGAATCGAATGCACAATCAAGGAGGCCAAGTATGGTTACCACTACACCACCAGGACTGACACCCGGGCTTATGATGCTATATCCATGCTGATGGACAATGATGATACAAACTGAAATGAGAAGTTGGAAAAGAAAACATTCCAGATCTGAATTTAGGGTACCCTCTCCAGTATTTGCCAATAATAAGGACAAAGGAAAACCTGGAAAAATCCTCAGTGGTGGAAACCCCCCATTCACAACTCCATGTCTTAGTCACCACAGTCACTCAAGTTATTACATTCATATTTCTAATGCAAACAGCAGTACACAGACACACACACACACAAAATTGTGTCCAATCTAACATTTATAGATTTCAACAAATCCATTTTCAAGATCTCAGTATACTATATTTTATAAATTATACATGGTATATAAAACATAATACACATATTTTATATACTATATAAATACTATATAAAATATATATTTTATACATACATATTATTTTACCATTATATTAGAGGTACTGCTGGCTAAATTTATAATCATTCTGTTGTTTTTATTTATACTTTGATCTGCTAATGAAAATATTGCAAATGTTTGTAGTGATTACTGTATCTTTATCTCTCATTTTTTTATAATTATTACTTAATTTTTCAAAATTAAATTAAAGAACAGAAAAATGTTCCTTTTAGTTGTATTTCATTAAAGTATTATAATAATATGATGATATTGATGTCTTGTAATGGTAACAAGGTGTCTAAGTGTATTTCTGTGACTGCTTGAATGAATTGCAGAAAAAACTGGAATTCTTACAAGGAACATGTCAATATACTCAAATCGAAACATAACTCAACAATTTTCCTGTGTCATCTACATGCTATAAGAAGTCCATGTTCTAAAAATGAGCTGCTGTTTTCAACTACAAGCACCCAAAATCGAAACTGGAAAATGTCAGGTCGATGCAATGGAAGAGTATGAATTGGACTACCCTTAACTGCAGCCCAGTGTTCAGGATGCGAGACAATCAACTGTCCCTGTAAGTGTCTTGCAGAGGCGAAAGCAAAACAAAAGGGAGTGGTGTTGATGCAGTGATTAAAATACAAGTTCTCTGGAAATTAACTTTCTCATTAGCTGTCAAAATTTCAATTAGATGACGATGAAGAGATTTCCACTGCTGGAAGAAAAACTTATACATAGGTTGACGTTTCCCTATAGTTCTGGGAGGAATCTGCAGAATTAAATAGTTTTTCTGGGAGGAATATATTGAAAACATGTAGTGTCATTATAACTTGTCTAGGAATCAAAAAGTACAGAATGATTATTTTCATGGCAGGGAAAAAAGACTTCATTAAACTGGGATCTCAACTCTTTTGCCCCATTTTTCTTGAATTTGTTGCTTTCACAATTAAAATTTCCATCTTAAACATCTGCCTTGAAACTTTAGGCCCAAAACTGCAGGTATTCTCCTGCAGTACAGCAAATAATTTAAATAAAAAAAATAGATTCATTTATACTAATAGTGAGCATAATAGTGTATAAATGGGCCAGTGCACTAATAGATTATGCAACAGTTTGAACATGTTTTTCCCTGACAAAAGATAAAGTCCTTTTTGCTTTCATTTTGCACTCGAAACCACTCAGATTAGTGTATCTTCCTGTTTTTAATTTTTTGAATATTTTTGAAATGAAAGACCCAAGAAGAGGATTCACTAAAATCTATTCTTCCAAATAAATATTTTTTTGAAATTTCCAAGGTCCAGAGTTCAAATCTTTATTGATTATGTTTTTCTTTGCTCTTCTTGCTTCTAAAAATAGAGCAAATAATTTATCATACAGTGTTATAAATACAGGAAGTTGGATAATGTATAATTCTTTAAAGAAACACAAGGCAATGGGACCTATGTTAATATCATGTATATCTGTGTCAGGTAGCACCCATAAACAAAGCCTATGCTATCCTCTTATAATTGTCACATTCATCCTGTACCCAATTGGCTTACTTGAGTAGGTAACAATTGTGTCTCCCCATTTTTTTTCAGATCTATTGATAATTAAGTGATAGAAATTGTCTATCTTGCAGCACCAATAATATTTTAGCTTGAACCAATGGTAATCTAGGATTTAACAACAGACAAACTCCATATGGAATGAAGTTGAATGGCAGCCTATAGTCACCATGTTTTCCTCAGAGCCTTTGAGATCAATTGTTTAATAACAGAGTTTCTCTGTCTTACCGCACCAATAATAATTTAGCTTCAGCCAATAACAATCCAGGATTAACAGTATATAAACCTGTTAAGCACATGTGAATGAAAGACTGTTGCCCCTTAGGGTTGTCCAGTTCCTTTTCTACAGTACCATGTTATATTCCCTATATGTTACAAGAAATTGTCAACTAATTTTAGTGTACTTCCAGCTAAAACCAGCAACTCATTTTTGGAACATGGGCTTCTTATAGCACATAGATGATACAGGAAAATTGTTGAGGTATGTTTCCATAAGTGTTTTTTTTTTTTTTTTTTGAATGGTGTTTAATGCCTGTTTTTACTACCACAGACTGTGACACTGATGATACATGAGATGAAATGGTATATTTGGAAAGGATTTTTTTTAAGGAAGGAAACGTTCCAGGCCTAAGTTTAGGGTACCTCTCCGGCATTTGCCATTTATGAGGACTGGGGAAAACTTGGAAAAAACCTGAGTCAGGGAGGACGGTCCAAGTGGGATTCCAACCCCAGACCTCCCGCACACGAGTCCATGCCTTAACAACCCCGGCCACCCGTGGTGGTTTGATATAAGTGTATTAACATGTTCCTCATTAGGTAAACCTATCCATGTTCACTTTGTGTACCACAATTGTTGTTCACAGCCATTGGGTTAACTTAGTGGAGGGCAAATTGTCTAACTATTCAGCTATATCACCATTTTATCACTAATCAAACCATTTATTACCAATTCTGCAATCCTGACTAAAATTTTTGAAGTGCATAGCAAATGAGATGAAATGTAATCTTTGCAGACCAACAAGAAAGAGTGATCTGGTTATGCCAGATCAGGCTCGTGCAATTGCTAAGGAACTGGGAGTCTATTACTATGAGACCAGTGTTCTCACATATTATGGTGTTAATGAAGTGTTCGAGAATGCCATCCGAGCAGCACTCATTGCAAGGCGACAACAGAGATTCTGGATGACCAACCTTAAAAAAGTGCAGCGTCCACTGCTTCAGGTATTTATTTTTTATTGCTATTTCAGAAATATGAATTACTGCAGTGTGAGAAGTTTGAAAGTTCCAATACATAGTTCAGCCAGTCAGCAGTAAGACACCATGTTCCCACTGGTATTTTCTTGCATAGACTCCCAGCATTCAAGTGCTTCACCATTTTAAAACTTAGGCAGAATATATGGAATAACAGAATTTGGTACTCATCCTTCTTACAGTAGGTGCTGGGAATGTTTCTAATTTTTCCAACACACAACCCATTTCTTGAAAAATTATCACTGACATGCCTCAGTTTCCCATCATTAATGTACCTAACTTGGTTTAATATGCCGTTTTAAGTTCCACCATGGGAGGATTAGTTGCCTACTTTCTTTTTCAATGTTCTCAAAAGTTAAAAATCACAAATCATAAGATCTGAGGAAGAAGAAAGCCATAAACAGGACCAATAATTTTGGGACCAAATATGCAGTGCAATTCTCTCATGGAGTTAGTTGAAATATTTTATTTTTTTCCAGTCAATCACAGAACCTGTCTCTTTAAACTTCTGTATTAACTTTAATATTGTTTTTCATGTTGAAACAGGTCTGCCAAGCACACATGCACAAAAGATATATTGTATTCCATGGCTCAAACTGCTTTTTGCTATTCATTCTCTGTTCTTGCTATAGTTACCTGATCATCAGCAAATAAATAGTTCAATTTAGTATTATTTATTTGAATTTATTAATCATTGACTTCTCTATATAATAAACATTAATTTACATTCTTGATTGCTGAACAATATCCAGAATATCCAGAATATTGGAATATCCAGAAGACTGTGCTATATATAACAAACATAACCTTAAATATTGTACTTATGAAGCTGTTGACAATGGAGTGGTAATATATCCTAAACTTAGGTATTCATTTTTTACACTAAACTTCACTTACATAAAAGTAAGACGCATTTTGGGAGAATCTCTCCCATCTTCAGTTGCTCACTGAGCTGCCGTCACTCGAAACGATTGCTAGACAACTGGATGTTCCTGCGGTGGCCTCTGTTGGTTGAAGTAGGAAGTTGCTGAGTTCATCCATAGGAGGAAACTGGAAATTCATTAGGTTTTCTCTATTTTTGAATATGAAAATTTTTTCCCAAGTGAATAACTCCAATGGGTTGTGAAGATGTTTCAGCAGTTTAATTCCTGGTTTTATTTCATCACTTTTGGACCAAAAATCATGAAATAAAACCAGGAATTAAACTGCTGAAACATCTTCATAATCCATTGGAGTTATCGACTTGGGGAAAAAATTTCATATTAGAAAATAGAGAAAATCTAATGAATTTCCAGTTTCCTCCTATGGATAAACTCAGCAACTTCCTACTTCAACCAACAGAGGCCACCACAGGAACATCCGGTTGTCTAGCCATCGTTTTGAGTAACGGTGGTTCAGTGAGCCACTGAAGATGGGAGAGATTCTCCCAAAACACATCTTACTTTTATGTAAGTAAGTGGAGTTTAGTGTAAAAAATGAATATCTAAGTTTAGGATATAACCTTAAATATTTAACAATACACATTAAAACATGAATTCCATCCAACCCATACATTAATCTAGTCCTTAAATAATATAGCAGTGTCATTTCAGGATTTGTCATATCCAACCCTCCAGTATGGTATATTTATATTCTCATGTCTATACTAATCTTAAACTCATACTGCATAATTTATGCATCCTTCCCATTCAGCCTCTGTTTCTTAGCTTTCCAAATACATTTTTCTCAAGTTCTTTCTAAATAAATTGCTATTTTTTCTTCTTTTTTTCTACTCCACAGTCTGATATCATTTTTATTGCTATAGTATGAGTCTCCTTGCCACATCCCATTTTTGTTCCCAAATTTCCTCTCTCCAAGGGGAGGAGGGGGAGAATGGAGGGAGGGAAAGAAAAGAAAAAGAAAATAAATCAGTACCAACAATAAGAGAACACTTCCAAGCTGCATGCAAAGCAGAATTAAACATAAATATAACAAGTTTTGAATAACAGGAACTTTGACAGTGAAATGTAGTATAATATAGTAAGTAATTTATGAAAAAATCACTCAAATTTCACTAAATTTTTTACACTTACTTGGGCATGTTTCAAATGCTGTTGCCTTCATCATCAGCATGGTTGATAAGGCCCAAAATGAAGCCTGAGGGGAATGCTAAGAAATCTCGGGTCAAAGATGATGAAGTCAACAGCCTTCGAAACATATCTAAGTAAGTGGATAAATTTTAGTGAAATTTGAGTGATTTCCTCATAAATAACGTACTATATTATAAATATAATAACACTTCTCATACTTTAGCCAAATCAGTTACTTAACCCTGTGCACATATTTCTGAACAATAACTTAATCAATTAAGTAAACATTACAAAATTCTTAGGTATTTGGGTCCATCCTAATCTGACATGGGAAGATCACATGCAATCCCTAACTGAAAAATTATCTTCTTATATTACTGCCGTCAAGTCTTGTCCAAAATAGCTTCCCATGGAACTCTTATTTTCAATTTACTTTGGTTATGTACATTTAGTCATTTTGTACATACTATAATTGTATGGGAACTGTCCTCAAAAGCTTACAAGTATTCATATTATGGAAAAAAATAATTAAAATTATAAAGTGAGTCTCCCCAGGACTGAAAGCAAACTATTCAGAGAACTAAAAATACTATCATTACCATATATTTACTTCTTACAAATAGTATGCTTTATTCATAAAAATATCAAACACTTCAATTAAATGCTGATTATCACAAATATAGCAATATGTCCAAACTACTTTAGACTTGCCAGAAGGCTTAATAGTATGTCACGTAATACTAGCAATTTATATAATAAGCTTCCATCACATATTGAAGTATGGAAAGACAATATATTTAAAAAAATTAGTTAAAACTTGTTACTGAAACTTATGCCATTATACCATAAGCATAAATTAAGATTGTACACATATCTGTAATTATCTTTATTTGTGTATACTCATACATGTTTATTTTGTCTTTGTAACCTGTTATTATTTTCCTAATTTATTGTAAATCTTTAAATGATGCCATTAATTATTATGTAATTCCAAAGGCTAATAAACAATCCAATCAAATCCAAACCAATGGGCAGACAAAAGAGACTACATAAATTTTAAAAAATGTGCCTGGACCCCAGACACAGATGTAAAAAGCAAGATGTGTGTGGACAAAAGAGGGTATCTGGTCACCCTAAACTCAACCACTGTTAAACCCCATACTTCAATTCATATAACATTTTAAATTCTGCAATAGCATCTACATTTCTCCAGCCAGTATTATTTACAATAAAATTAATATTAATATTCATCTGCTACTATTTTTTGACTTCATCAGTATAAATATTAAAATGAAATGAATGGGTGCCCTTGTCTTAAGCCTCCATTCACCTCTACAAAAATACTTTTATTAAATAATTTGCAATAGCAATTTTAGTATTATATAAGAGTAAGTCATTAATTAAGTTATAAATGGATTAAAAACTTGAACAAATAAGAGTATCGATTTGAAAAAATACTTTTATTTCTCAACACAAAATCCCTGTACATTGAAGCACTTGTCCCATCGTTTTACAAGTCCCTGAAATCCAGCAGCATAAAATTCTTTTGGCTACTGTTGCAACCAGGCATTGACTTTCCTTTTTACAGTTTCGTCATCAGAAAATTTTTCATTTGAAAGATGATGTTTAAGAGGGTCAAGCAAATGGAAGTTGCTTGGAGCAGGTCAGGGCTATATGGAGGATGCTTGAGGACTTGCCACTTGAAATTTTGTAGTATCTCATTTGTTTCATTGGCAGTATGATGATTTGTAGTATCTCATTTGTTTCATTGGCAGTATGATGATGCATTTTATCATGCAAGAGCAGCATGTCTTTGGGTGAGCAGTCCTTTTAGCTTCCATTGAATGGCCTTATGAAGTTTCCTGGTGATGTAACAGTAGGAATCTGCATTTACAGTATGTTCTTGAGGCTGGAATGCATTGAGCAGTATGCCTTCATAAATCCAGAAGACTGTGGGCATCACTTTCCTGGCAGATGGTGTCACTTTAAGCTTTTTTCACAGGTGATGCAGTATGTTTCCATCGCATTGATGCCTGTTTTGTCTCAGACTGATAATGGTGAACCCAAGACTCATCACCTGTCACAAGTCAGGCTAGCATATCGTATCTTTCATCTTCGTAGCAATTCAGATGCTGTAATGCCAGATACATTCTTTTCATTTTGTGTTGTGGGGTCAGCATTCATGGTACCCATCATGCAAAGACTTAGTGACCGAACCTGGCATGTGTGTCTGCCCTTTGGAGAACCTCTGCACCCAATTGAAAACATCTTGACATGACAGACACTTCTCAGCATTTTTTTTTATGAATATTCTTTGATTACATGCCTTTTGCTCACAAAAATTGCACAATGGAACTCTGATTGAGAGTTATACACTCACTCAGAGATGCTGCATCTTGAAACTGCTGTTTTGCTATTGTAAACATTGAATGTCTCAAGTCGCCACCATTGCCACCAGACATGCAGCCATCAAGTGGCAAAAGCCTAAGGTGTGTCATTCAAACATATAGTACACCACATATTTTTTTAATTTACTTAATGACTTTAACTCATAATACAGGGTGTTCCACATAAGATCAGTACACCTCATTGCCTCACTGCATTCATAAATAGATGTTGGCCTCACTGCCATTCTGCACTAATATTTATGCCTCACTGCATTCATATTTAGAATTTGGCTACACTATGCTCCATTTATGTAATTGTTAGAGATCAATAGTTGAGCTTAACAGTAATTGTTGTGAATACTGTGGAAGTGTTTTGAGAGAAAGGGTGCAGTTTTTACTTGAACACTAAATTGATGTTGTAAAATTTTACATAAAGACAGGCTCCATTAAGGAGATTAAAGATATGTTTGAGGCAAAATATCCTAGTATCAAGCTTAACACAACCAGCACAATTCAAGATCTGTATAAGAAATGGAAGATAGATGTATGGTGTGCAGTATCAGGAATGCATATTATCAGCTCCATTTTTTCAATGAGGCAAATAGGCACAAAATATCTGCAGCTCTTTTAATCATTTCACTTGTAATTATCAGAAAATTAAAAGGAGTAAGGCCTCTTTCAACAAGATGTTGCTACCTCCCACACATCCGAGAGTATGGCCCATATCATAGAATTGTTTACCAAAAACAGGCTTGTCAGCAAAAACCTGTGACCTCTGAGATTGCCAGATTTTTTGGGGGGGAGGGGGACTCTGAAAGGCAAAGTGTATGCTAATAACTGTTGGATGATAGACCAATTGAAAGAGAACATTACAGTGTGATAAATAACATCTCTCCTCAAGGATTATAACGTGTTAATTAGAACATTGTCCCATGAGTGCAGAGATGCCTGACTGTCAATGGAGAGCACTTCCAGCACTTGTTATAAACTGATAAGTCTTGTAACCATGTGATATTTGCCTTTTATGTGAATGACAGTAGGACAGTAAGGCATACCAGTTTTATATCAGACACCCTATATAAGCTTTATTATGCTGTAATTAAATGTTTTGGATATCTAAGTAAATTAATTATGTAATTAAATAATATGAGTGTTATACTGTCAAATCTGCAGGCTCCATTCCGACCACCAAAACCCCCTACCCCTGAGCTTCATGTGGCAGCTAGTACATATGCAGAGAATACACAAGCTCTGTGGATACAGCAGGCATACACAGATGTGATTCTTGTAGCAGGAAGTGTGGGGTTCTCAGCACATAGGTTTATCCTTGCTGCAGCTTCACCAGCATTCCATCGTCTACTCATGATGGATCTGAGTAGTGAATTAGGAGCTCGAAGTTCCAGTGAATCCAGCATGGTAAGTCACACTTTATAATGTCATATTTAATTTTAAGGAAAATCGAAAGGTCTATAAACAGTTAACTAGACTGATTTGGTAAGCAGCCTTAATTATTATGAATTAAAGAAAAGGAACATTAGTATTTTTTGCTCAAACTCACCAAAATTGATTTATTATCTGAGCTTATTGTAAATATTTATGTAGTAGATCCCTCTGACTTTTCCAGAGCAAAAAAGTAGTACTAAAATAAAATATATCTGCATATTAGAACCAAGAAATAATTCTGACAAACTCTTAAATGACAGTATCTAAAATAAAGTGAAACTTTATGACAACACTCCTATGTTTTCATAGGAGCTATTATTGGATAGCACTATCAGCAAGGATAGTATTACATGGGATGATAAAAGCAACAGGGAGGATGGTAGGTTTACTGACACTAGTAGTGGTAACAAATGATTCATTGCAACAAATCAATATATTAATTAAATAAAAAATGTTTTTATATATGTGTTTTAATTTCTTAAGACTGCTTCAATGAGGTAATTTCATCTTAAGCAAACAGTTTCATATTTCTGATCCCCTCCCTAGTCTAATGGTCAGCATTGCTGATTGCAATTTGGGAAATCTGGTTCAATTCCTGGTGGCTACTTAATAAATTTTCTGAGTTAAGGAGGAAAATTTGAAAGCTGCCTAATAGAAAGGTTGGCATCTTTTCATTGCGTTGTGCTTGATTTGGTTTCTTTATGGACGCTTTTTAACCTCTCAGGTCATCAACATCCCAATCAATTCAGGGTGTGAAATGGCAGATATATTTTGCTAAGAGGCCTCTTCTTTCATGCTTGAGGTTCTTTTATGGCCATAAATCTATAACATGGGACCCACAGCTTTTCTTCCCTTCCAAAGGAAGCCATACTTAAGATTTTTACATCCAAAAAAATCCATTGACCGTGGCCAGTATTGAATCCATGATCTTAGGTCCAAAAGGCAAGTATGATTACCACTGGACCACCAGGACCGATGCTTTTATTGTGTAAACCTGCATATGGCAATCTACAGAATGTTGTGGGCTGATTACATACCCGTCTGCAATATTGCCTTCTACCTGTAATAGCAGTCTCAGTCATTCAGGATGTTGTACCAAATTATACTTCACAACACAAGATCATGCTTTAGGTGAACACTATATAGCTGTTTAAGGGTTGCATAAGAGGCTTTTGGAACACTTTACTTACAAATTAAAAATGTTAAAAAGAAATATTCTTGAAAAAAAGGCAGTAGTTAATTACTAACAAAAATCATTATTATCATTGCACTTATTCCATACAAAGCATAGAGCATCCCAGAATGATTTTAATTTGCCTCTATTATGTTTCACATTCTCCATTTGAGCCTTTGTTCTTCCTACTTTCAAGGCTTAATTCCAATATATTTATAGCTGTTTAGTATCAGAGTGAGTTTGAGGAAGGAAAATCAAGATCAATTAGATATCTAGTACTAGGAGTATATATTTCATTTCATTTCATTTACTTCAGTTCAGCATGGTGTAGTACACAATTATGTCATGCCATTGTATAAATTAACAAAATTTATAATAAAAGTAACAACTTATATACTATCCAAAAATAATTTACATATATTTTAATGTCATAGTAAACGATGTATATAAGGAATGAAACAAGCACTTTTTGAATTTATGTATCCATTGCAATTTTTAATATCATCAGGAAGTTTATTATATAATTTTATTCCTTTATCGGTAGGCATCTTCTCATTGAGCTATAATTTATGTCTGGGGACTGCAAGGACAGCTTTAATTTTAGTATTATGGTTGTGGACAATAGAGTTTGTATTCATGGGAAACTTATATTTGACTAAATGCATAACAACTATATATGCTGTGTGTAACAATAAGATATGGCCAAACTTTCAGGACACATTCCTCACATGTAGAAGAAGAAAACATGTTATTTGGACATGGGTCTGAAAACACTTTATTTCCATGTTAGAACTCATTTTCTACAACTCTTCATAGTACATTAATCATGGGAAACACACAGAACAGAACATACCAGCATTCCACATGAAACTCTATAACTTTATAAGTAAGTTTATAATATGTAGTACTAGTTTTAGTAATAATTGTTTGCATTCTCAGCTAACTCTCAACTCTTAACTGAGGATGTGAACAATGGTTCATGAAACTAGTAATTCATGTTATAAACAAGTGGAGCAATAAGAGTGTGTAGTTCTACTCAATTATACAATGACCTTAATTATATTTTTTCACTTGTTGAGATAAGATGCAGTATGCTTAAGAAAGAATTTTATTCAGTACTGCAAAGAATATAGCTCATTCTGATTCAATTGATATTATTGTATAAATTAGTTGAACTACACACTCTTAATGCTTCACTTACTTGTCATATATATAGAACCAGTTTCCAGAACATTTCGTTAATCATTCTGATTCATTATTGAAAAACTAAAATATTTATAAAGAATGACCTACAACAGGGAATTCGGTTCAAAACTCATTCAACAAAATATAGCTTATATTTAGGCCACAGGTTAAGCAAATCTAAAACTGACATAACTGATATATCCATGTTAAACTACTCACCTTCCACTAAAACCATTTGGATTTGATTCCAGCAGTCAAATGTGGAATAAGTGACAGATAAATTGGCATCAGGGTATTTCAATTTATTTGCCACTCCTGCAATATTCTGCTGCATGATGTAGTGTAAAATATGGTCTGCCAAAGTAAGATGCACAGTTTGAAAATCTTTAACCTGTGTCTGTATAGCTGAATTGGAATTATACATGCTTGCTGCCCTGTAATAATAGAAATTTAGTATTAGAAGCCATTAGCTCTAAATACCCATATGAGGCACCTGTTTTCAAAAGCTGACATCTGTAATTTTTTAGTTATTGAAAAACATTAACAATAATAATTTTCCTAATATCTAAATATGAGATAGTTTACTATTCTTCAGCACAAATCATTAGAGGAGCTTTAATATTAAGTCTTAATGAAATTAAGCAAAATTTTCTCATATTCATTAATTAAAATTGTAACATTTCAGTTTTGAAAGTAAATTTAATGAAAATTATGTTTTGAAACAAATGTTTTGCATGTCTCAAGTTTTGGAATTTTGTGAAAAAGATATTGCAGCATCAATCTCTAGCATGTCAAATAGAATTGTAATTTGTTTAATTTATTTCTGCAATTTGAAATTTTGTTTGGCGATCAGCTCCTTGCTGAACTATTTGATTTCATGGCTTCTAGTATGTGAGATATTTTGTCTACATGCATGATATCTCTGTAAACCTATGTCACAGAGCTAGAGACGGTTTTTCTACTACCTACTCTGACATCATAGACATTTCAGACAACTGTCGAAACATTATGTAAACTAAAATATATGTAATTCTAGTGTACTATTTGGATGCCTATTATCTCAAAACTAGCTAATTACATAAACTAAAGGTGGCACTTTCACTTATTCCCATGCTCATACTTTTCTTACTCAAAAACACGAAACTAATATTTTCTTAGAAAAGACAAAAGGTATAAGAATACCAGGAGGAATTTGGGGAACTTAATGAGCAAATATGTGTATATGTGTATTACAAAAAAAGATTTTGAGTAGGCACAGAATTTCTGTCTCTCTCTCTCTCTTTTCCACAATAATAGATGTGCATGAGGTCTATCGTGTTAAAATCTACTGTCAACTGGAGACTGGGGTTTGAGTTCAGACAGAGTGGGACTTTTAGTTTTGTAATATTAGCTGCAGTGTACATATTATGTTAACACTTTGGTTATATAATGTTTCCATCCTTGATGTATTGCTCTTTTTATCTAACTACTTGCAGCCATACCCACAACTACTGGTAATTATTAGAAAGGATTTTACTGTTGAGTGCGTTGTACATGTTGTGTTTCCCACAATAATAGATGTGCATGAGGTCTATAGTGTTTAAATGTACTGTCAACTGGGGACTGGGGTTTGAGTTCGGCCAGAGTGGAACTTTTAGTTTTGTAATATTAGTTCCAGTGTACATATCATGTTAACACTTTGGTCATATAATGTTTCCATCCTTGAATGTATTGCTCTTTTAATCTAACTACATGCAGCCATACCCACAACTGCTGGTAATTATTAGAAAGGCTTTTATTGTTGAGTGTATTGTACATGCAAATTCTAATTGTCATTAAGTGTTCTCAGCTCTGCCATTAATATTCAAGGTAGGTTATTTTAACTGATGAAATGCAGTGCATATAATCAGTTTATTTTATAATTAAAATAATTGTTTCTATTTTTAATTGAATTTTAAGGTAATTATTTCCAGAAAGAACACTCTGGTTGTAAGTTCAGACATAGGGCAAAAATATAAAAGAACATTTTCCAGGTGAGTAAATTGTAATTATAGTGTCTGTCCCTTCAGTTACCTGTTAATGCTATGAAACTACATAACTCCAATCACTGATGTACAAGCAAGCAAGCCTCACTTAGGTATGAAATACTTAAATCTATCTTAGAAAACAAAATCAATAAAGTGTGCCCAAAAAAGTCTGTGGGGGGGGGGAGATAAAAATGAAGAGGAACGGGTAGTACACAGAGCATTCTAGCGCTGCTGAATGAAAATCCCTTTACTAATAATGATATAAGCTATTTAATTGATAATAAAGGGAGAACAAAGAAATATGAGCACTTAGTATAGAAGAAATGTTGCAACATACTTTGATCTCTCCTTGCAGCAACCACAAAAGGAAGAAAAAACTAAATGTTCCATCAATAAAATTCTGTTTCTTCACAGGGATTTTGATGACAATTCCAGCAACAAAAGTGACAATGACCTTTCTTGAATATTTGCTTGTACTTCCTACATCTCAGAGACTGTTCAGCCTACAGCTGAACCAGGAATATATGAAATAACTGAAAATTTGAACAAAATAAGTCAAATACAAAGTCAAAATGTGTCAAAGAGAGAGTCTATTTAGGAGATATAACTTTGATAGAAAAAGATTCAGTGGGTGTCAAATTTCATCAACCATATGGGGAAAATTCCTTGTATTTTCAACACAAATGTTAAAGATGTAGTTCACAAAGAAAAAAATCAAGAATCCATCAATCCTACTGAAAGGCATGGAGTTTTCAAGTTTTAGGAGTTTCAATAGGAATCTTGTTGAATGTGATTTTGTATGATTTTCGTTACTCTTTGTAAAATGTTTTCTTTTTAAAAAAACTTCACTTTCTGTCCAAAAATAGAATATAGTTATAAAATTAATTGTGAATCTGAATTTATCCCAATTATGGTGGTCAAATTATTATATTTGGTTAGATTTTTGACACTAGAACTTCACTAACTTCTTTATATTCCTGACATACTTAGAATTCATTTGCATTCATCCTCAGTTACTTTCTTAGTTGGAGAAAGGAGCTATAGATGAATATGTCTGGAATATAAGAAGTTAGCAAAGTTCCAGTATAAAAAATCCATCCAAAAATATAATTTAAATAACTTCACTGTTACAGGTCTTCTTAGGTAACCAATAGATGGGGGGAGTAGTGCTGAAATTTTTGTAAATTTTAAAAAAAATTTAGAGAAAATAATTTAGTGAGGGGTCCAACCCCATAGGAAGAGACACACTTTCACTGTTTCCCAAAATCTGTTCCTTGAACAGATTAGATTAGATTAGATATCAGGGGAATTTGATGCAGTTTTAAAAATCCTCCAGCACTTCAGCCTTAAGGCTTATTGTGCTATCCCATTCGGAAGGGTGCCTTCATTGTTTACTAAAATCTGTTCCTTGTACATTCCTTGAACAAGTTGTGGTACTTTGGTTCCATTGTCAGTGTCCAATCCCAGGTCTTGGTTATTGAAAGAGTACCAGGAATGGACAATTACAATAGGATGTGTAAGGTAGTCTCCTCATCATGTTTGGACAATCTGCAAGTGGGTCATCTGTGTTGAGTGCCCCCTTTACAAAGATGTTTCCTGAAGTGACATGTTCAGTGATTAACACAACTACTTTCCTTATTTCTCTTCTTTCCAATTTTAGGAAAGATGAGGCAAGAGTGTTGCTTGGACCTAGAACCAATTTCCTAGCTTTTTTTCCAGGGTTGGTTTGCCACCTAAGTTGGAGTTTTTGCCCAATTCATGTTTTTCCCACAGTCTTAGTAGTATGTGTACTGATTCCCACCATGAGTTCAGGCCAATAAAAGGTGTATCAGTACCCTTTTTTGTCAGCTGATCTGGTGTTTTTCATTTCCATAAATTCCCTGACATTCATCACAGTTAAAGCATGTTGCAAAATGCCAGAGGATGAGAATTCATTCACCTTAAAATTTAAATTAGGTAGTAAAAAAAGTACATACCATATTTATTCTAATTTATATTGAATATACCAAGAAAATAATTCTCATACATTATCATAAACATTTTTCGTGTGCATTATGACTAACAATATTAAGCTTTAATTAAATTAAATTACATTAAATTAATGTTCAAAAGTTTATGTTCCATGACTCGTCTCTTGTTTATATAAGCTTAATCCTTTGTTTCTTATATGTGCAATTCCATGAATCACAGTTGAAATGAATTTTTGACATTTTATTGAACTTCTTACCACAGTCTTATTAAGATACTATGCCATTCTCTCAGTTGATATTACATTGAAATAGCAGGGAAACAGTTATAAATTAAAAGTTACCAACTTATCAGCAATTTGCAGTTACACATAAACTAAAATATGATTAAGAGAGAATAAAAATGAGTTTTAAAAATAATAAGTTCAGTGTAAATTATATTTACTGTTAAAGTAAAATAATAATATCATTCCATTTTATTGCACTACTACTAAAATACTATTTTTAAATTGATATCATCTGCGTCCTGGTCCTTCTTTTGGACTTCAAGTTCTACAAAATCCCAGAAAAGGACAGGCATAATCAACTGGGCTGAATCGAAGCCTACTATTTGTCACGTCTGGTAGAAAACTTGCTTTTATATTATTCTTTTCAGTTAATTGGCATGAGGTTGGACACTAGTGGCATGTTCCTGACTTTAATCCCTAAAAATTACAAACTCTTAAGCTAAAGTGTACATAAGGGACGAGGAGCACAAATAATACAATGAACTGATAGTTGAGTTGAGCTGCTGCTACCGCAGTCTTGTATATTCTCTAGATCATTCTTATTATAGAGGGTGTTAATGAACTGAACTGAAATAATTTCAGAGAATGTAGAGATGTCATATATATGCAATTTAAGACAGACAATGTATGTTCCACAACTAAACATAATGCAGTTTTATGGTGTTAAACATGTTTGCATCATGCTGATTAAGTTGGTGTTAGTAAAAATGGATTAGAATGTCTTTAAAACTGTCTTGCGAGCATAGAAATATCAGTTTTCTACTGCTCATTTTCAGCATTTTAAAGATTTAGTGTCATAAAAATCCCTCAAATCTTGACCTAATCATTTGATATTGTGATACTGAACATCTTATTAACTGCCTTCTTGCATTAAGTAGCCAAGACTGACTAAATAAATGTATGTAACTTACTATACAGGGAGCACTTTAACTGCTTGTGTGGCATAATGCATGATGCTAAAGCTGATGTTCTACAGACTGTGGGTTCAATTCTTGTCATGCTGTTAAATGTTTATTCCATTTAATATGAAATGCTGCGATATACATATTAAAGAACTATAAATGAAATTTACTTAATGCTTTCAAGTTTTGTGTCTTTCTCAACAATGAATGTATGACCAACATATAGTTGCTAATAAGCTTATTACTAACATGATGCCTAAAGCTTAATTTACCTTACGCATATGCAGGACATTATTCTGATTGGTAAGTACAATAACAATTACAAGGGTTGTAATTATAGGAATTGATATGTTAAGATTTAAGTGTATAAATTCAAACATAAACTTAAAACATTGGCTAAAAGTTATAATATTAGGACTTAGTCAGAAAAAAAAAAGTGTTGTATGAAATTTGAACTCAAAAGCAAATGATTACCTCTTACTCGAGAGCTAATGTTATAACCATTGCATCAGAGTGATACATTGAGAAACCTCCCTTCATTATCATGTGTTTGCTTTTGAGGGGTATCTTCATTAGCCAGTGGTATACTGGCACTGCGGAAATTTATAACCATAGATTTGAAATTTGAACAGATAGGCCATAAGTTTTCTATCTCAAATTACCTGTCTAAGACACCTCCACATTTTCGGAAATTATTTCAGTGTACTTCATTAACATCCTGTATATATATATTTATTCATGTACTAAGAATGAATTAATGAATTTATTTCTTCCAGTTTCCATTTACATGCAGATATAATGTTTTTAACATATAAATAGAACCAATTTCAAGCAGCTTTCACAAATAAGTAAACATGTTAAAATTGAAGTAAACTACTCATATTTACATTTCCATATTCTCAGTACATGTAAATTTACTACTATTGAATCATGTAAATTTCCCTCTTAATTACCCTCAATTTATGGAGTTGTATTCCTTCTGTACCCTATTACAGTTAACATCAGGTTGAGTATGTAATGCGGATATATATTCACTCCTAGATAGTGTCATTGTCAACATTATTGTTCCCATTTGTCTTGCCCACCTTCCATAACCATTTTTATCTCAACTTGCCTATATATTTTCCAAGTTTCTTTATATTTTCATCTAATTTTAGGTTTAAAATTCTTCTGCCTCTTATTTCATTTGGTAAGTTTTCCCACTTTTGTAAAGGAACTGCTTCCTCCAAAGCTGGTTTGCTTACACTCTAAAATACATTGCCAAGTACTATCTAGTTCTTCGCACATAGGACATTTTCCCTTTATGTATCCATTTCTTATTCCACTTAAGTATATTACTCCTGTTCTAAATTATGCCAGTCCTTCCTGCCTTATTACAGGTTTGAATGTATGTTTCATTTCCTCAAACATTTTAGTATGCTACATAATTTCAGAGATTTTTTTGACATTAAGACTAGCCCATATTTCTTGTTTTTCAATGCCCTGAATACTTATTTTTTTCTTTCCAAAATCCTTTTCCCATTTTTTGCCCTCATACCATATTGATCCCATGCCCATTTTTTGTACAACATTCAAGTCTAAGCAATTACATAGTATAATCTTCACAGCTTGATTTCAGTCCTGGCTCTCTCCCAAGCCATGAAAATCTAACATAATAACAATGATTAACACCTTAAATAATACACCCTTAATACTACTGTACATCTGATTATTAGCCAATCAAATTATTTCCATGCTATGAATCTAAATCACTAAAATCAAAGATCATTTATTTATTAATCATCCATACCAATTTATTTTTAACTCCATACAAATATTCCCCTAAATTCCTTAATTGAAGTTTGTCCCTAAAATTTTTTTTACTGTTGTCTCAGATTTTATGTGAGCTCATTTTATTTTGATCAGTTAATTCCTCCACTTTTTTGTTTCTGGACATTCAGTTAGAATGTGAAGAGCATTTATTCTTATTACAATTTCAAATACTACCGGTAGGGCTGGTTGCAATGGCCAGGAAGAGGAGCTGTGCATTTTGACCTGCTCATATCTCTCAATAGACTGACACTTTTCCTAATCAAAAAATTTCCAAACATGCAGCTATACATATGTGCAAAGCTTGACTTTTTCACTCTTTCATACACACTAGATGAGTATAAAATTAGCTTGCAATTGTTCACTTCAAGAATACTTTACTGTTACAATAATCACTTAGACATTGTTTTATCAGAGAACATTATTGCACCATTTATAACTCCCCATATGCCACAATATGACAGTAACAAAAATTTCACTTAAGACTGCCTTCACCTCTCCTTGACAGTGACTTGGAAAACCACTGCTATGCATGCACAAGGCAGGCTGAACCTTTAGTCATATTATTGGTGATCAGTTATCTATTTCTTAGACAGAATACTAGTTTAAATAAGGAAATATTTTAATTCTCCAATAAAAATAGCACATTTAAGCCAATATACTAATTTTGCATATATTCAGCCGTACAGTTTCAATGGACACTACACCCCTTTTTATTTTTGACACACCCTAAACTTAGGCCTGCCATAAGTTCTGTCCCTGGTTTAAGAAGGATTTTTCTTTAAAGTTAAAGGCTTGCTAATGCAGCATGGATGATATCGTGAGTTATTTCCCTTGCTGCCTCCCCAACAGTTCATTTGAGTTGGTTCAAACTGGAGTGAACTTTAGCACTTTTGCTTTTCAAGATATTCCATTAACTATAGTTCCAGTGAGCTCAGGTCTAGACCACCATGGCTTGTGAACCAAGTTTAATCTTGTTAAAAGACCAAATGCCTTCCACTGAGGGACATCCATGTTCAAGGGTCTCACAACATCTTCTAAGATATCTTCTTTATATTACTTGGCTCTAGATTTTGTTAACAAGATAAAGGGATGTAACCCCATTACTGGTGGCTGATGACCTCTCTGGACCCAGGAACCTGTTTTCCTCAAAGCTCTATGGGATATGTTTTGTTTATTTTATTTTTCCACTATCATGAAACTTTTCTCATCAGTAAAGAGAGTATTTTTGTAACTGTTTTTAACAGGCCACTGAAGATCTTCTTTGGCAACATGAGACATGGAAATTTTAAGCTCCTAGGTCATTATTTTTTGCTTTCAGAGTGAATTACAGCAAGTCTGCTCATGCATTGCTCTAACCATCCATGAAGTCCTTGTGGTGCCTGAGCTGGCTGATCTTGGGCAGTCATTAGTAGAATAAGCTATATCATAAAACAAATTTTTCTGAAATATTTAACTATTTCAGAAATTGGAAAATCTCAAGTTCTCATGGTCACCAGTAACATTTATCTTCATCTGTTTTTATTTCAGTGTTCGGGTTACCAACACAAATGACAGAGCTTATGGCAAGATTATGTATATATTTTAAACCTTAAAACAAACAAAAAGCTCACAATAGATTCTTCATGTCAAATATATTCGACGCAGTATAAGTTACATATTTCCTTACAATTTGCAGGTGAGCACCTTCGGGGAGGCAACTATGGGGGATTTCAATGATGACACAGAATATTTAATTCGACAGTCTGATAATCACTTCAAACCCTCCAGGTAGGCATTTAAAGGGGAATCAAATATTAATTAATTTTAGTAAAACTTTATGTTTTGACACCGCATTGCTATCTGGATCTGTAGTTTCTGGAAAATATCCATGCTTTTCTGGCAGAAATTTGTTATGTATCATTTAAACTGTCTGTAAAGTACACTGAAAGTAAACAGTCATATAGAATTGATATTATCCAATAAGGATGTATTTTTACTTAATAATTCTTATTTAATAAAAATTAATGATAATTAAAAATCTCTTTTTATGCAAAATAAGGTTATTGCTTCTTATACATTGACAATCAATCATATACAAGAAAAATTAATATGATGATAATTACAATCTTTAATGGTCTAAGTGAAATTACTATAGCTGCAGAAAAATGATTTTAGTGACATGATGATTAATATTGGTGTAAATGCCAGGAACCTGAAAAGCTAACGGTTCTTATATGGCCAAAGAAAAATAAGCTTGAGGAGCCAAACTTGAACACACTTTTGCAGCTATCTTTAGACTGATGTCCTGACCAAATTTTAAAAAAAAACCGGCTGTTATACCCATAAAAAGAATGGGTTACAAACTTTTGCCAGAATACAATTGGCAAATACATTAGTTGATTTATTTTGTGGTTGCTAGAGCTATGAGTGTACAAATACAGTAAAATGTTGATTATCCAAAGCATAAAATATCCAAAACAACTTAGCAGCCTGCAGGACTTCATTTAAACCTATGCACTAATGAGCATTTCAGAAATGCTCAGAAATTTTCAGAAATTCCGTGTGTAAGTTCCTTGTTATTGTGAATTATCTGACTTCAGTAATCCTGGTCAATATTGTTGCATAGCTTTCTCTCTTGTAGCTAAGATGGTGCATCCAACTCTAATTTCTGTGAACTGTTTATTGGGTTTGAATGACTGCATTCCTCACATATATCATGAACTAATGCTCTTTGTCTATCATGATTTAATAAATGCAAACAAATTTTCCAGTTTGAGAAACTTAGTTGAAGCGTTGTGTCATGTTGTATTCTGTTCTGTGCTAAAGTGCTTGTGATTTGCGAACTGTGCTGTATACACTATGAGGCACGTCGTCTTTGATTAGTATATTTTTAATGTGTTAACAACAGATACAAAATAAAAAAATTTAAACTTTATACAGAAAAGAGATGGTGAATCTTCTCTAATAAGTAATAATAACATAGGAAAATCCATGTATTTCTGATACCAAATGCAAGAAATCAATGTCTTTTGCTCTATTTTATAAATAATCAAAGGGGTAAAAAGAAAGCAAACAAATACACAGAAGATATTATAAATATAATACTCTCTTATACTGAAAAATGAAATTCATATATACCTAAAGTACTGAGATCCAAGACATTATTGTGATGTTTTTCATTTCCTACATTTTTTTTTTAATTAATAAGTTGAGATATGAAAACTGTATCATACCTGCTTTACTCCTGGCATCACTGTTGCAGAAGGGGGTATTTTGAAATTTCACATCTACACATCCAAGTGTTTTCATATACTATCCTACTGAATTGTCTTACATATGCACTATTCTTTTCTTAACCCATAATGTTTTTTTGTTAAATTTAGATATGGAGTAAGTCTAGCCAATTGTTTTATTTCCACTTTTTCCTTCAGAGTTTTAACAGAAAAAAGCTTTAACAGACTTTCCACTCTGTTCACCGTGTTATATCACATGCAGTGTAAAACTTAAACATGTACATCAACTGCAACCATCTCATTGACTGATATATGAGGGTCATCAGATAAGTTTGAGATATGCACACACCAGCACACAAAATTTCATTTCAAGTATTACATTTTTTCCAAGTAATCTCCTTGGCATTCTATGCATCGTAGTATTCAATCACACCATTCTGTTTCTGGTACTGCATTCAGTTCCTCTTCATAGACCACAACAGCCTCTTCTAGCTGGAAAACCTCAGTCCATGCAAGGGTTTTTCACAGTCAGGAACAGGAAGAAGTTGCAGAGAGCCAGGTCTGGGTTATATGGAGATGCATCATCAACTTCATAGCAATGCACTCAAGAAATGTGATGTTGCATTTGTCATTTAAGTAGATGCCTAATTGTGATGCAATAGACTTTCTCTATGGCCTGTCCTTTAGTTGCCTGTCTTGGATGCTAGTGAACATCTTTAGAATGCAGATTTCTGTGTACTATTTTTGTGTCACTGTCTCCTGATTTTCATGCATAATGGTCACAATATGTCCACTTGTAGCAAAGAAAGTAACCACAAATTTTTTCCAAACACTATGTGGTTTCTTGACTTTGGTTGATGGTTTGGACATCTTGGGCAAACTGGTATATGCAGTCTCATCACCTGTAACAATGCCTGACACCTACCGAGAGTCCCAATTGTTTAAATGTTCCAATATTTCTGTGCACCATTCCATCCTTGTAGACTTCTGCACTTTGGTTAGTGAATGTGGCATTCATCAAAAAGAACATTTTCTTACCCTAAGATGATAATGTAGGATGGTTTAACATTAAAAAAACTAATTATCAGGGATGAACTCAATGTCCTTGTAGGTCAATCTCGGATCTTCCTTGACCATTATCTTCATCTGCAACATATTTTCTTCAGTGACTATTGAAGTTGGCCTCCTGCTACTCTCCTCATCTTCAAGGGATGTTCTCTCCATTTAAATTCAGAGAACCAGCAAAAAACAGCACATGAAGGAGCAAGGAGCAAGCTCTCCATAAGCCTATGACAATGGTTTAAGTGCTTACTCTTTGCCCTAACCACATTTGTAATCTTACAAAATAATGGTTTCAATGATAATTATGATTCTCTCATGGTGTTACACCACAATAACTTAAAAATTGCTTGAACCGATCCTCTTGTACCTGCCATGGATGGAGCTAGAAAGGATGGGGCTTTCAAGGGGTACAAATATTTATGGCCTGCCAGGCACCAGATGGGTGAGCCTCAAAACTTATCTAGTGACCCTCAAATAAGAACTACTTGATCTGTCAGTCCATGCATTGAAGGCCTGCCTGATGACATCAGAGCTTCATTCCATGCATGCAGAGAGCTCCAGGCACATAGGGAATATTTCTGTTCTTATATCACAATAATGGGCTACCTGTTATATTTAATTATAAATGAGTGCTTCAAATATTTCTTCCTGTTTCATTTAAGTGTTATTTAGTTAAGTAAATAGTGAGGTATAGGCCATTAGCTCATAAGCAGCAGCAGCCACTGGTCAAACATAATCAAAAAATATTTTACAATTTACATTCAAACTTGACTCTAAGGGTGGTTCAAGAAAAAGAAAATTTAAAGAAACAAATTTGCTCTTTAATGCCATACCTTACAGAAACCTTTAAATTTCATGCATTCTGTTATTTTTAGGTTTGGTTATGCAAACAAATGAGTATCCAAGCTATGGCTGGTTCCAATTAATTTGGATAATCAATGCTATACTGTATTTCAAAGCCATGTGGCTTTAATATTGCACACACTGTGGTGCAAAAATATTTAGCAACAAACATAGCTATGTGTCATTATCCAAGCAATGCTTTAGGCGAAAGTATATACTTCATAAAGGTCTTTCAGCATATATCAGTCTTCCAGGATATATTCTTACTGCTCACATGTGGTTTTTATTGTGGCCAAGATTGGTTCTCCTCCCTGCTCACAGCCACCTGCCAACTAGCCTGTTCTTAAACTGATGGCCAGTCACTAGTCTACATTCATTCTCAAAGATGGCAATTTTTGTGTATAAATGTTGTTATAAATACGAATCAGCTCATTGCATTCATGAAAAATTTATTTGGAAGTTCCTTGGGTAATTGCCTCCTTCCAAAATTGTATTTCACCATCTAATGAATAAATTTTATACTATTGGTTCAGTACAAAAAAAAAACACACGCAAAGACATAAAGTTTTAACAGAAGACAAACTGGATGAAATTGGCGCAACTTTTATGTTCACCAACAAAAATCACAAATTATCACAACACATTGGGGTTTCAGTGTCTTCTACAAATACAGCAACAAAATAGTTAAACCTCAAACCTTTATTGTGTACATTTACAACAAGGTTATCCCATGGCCCATGTGAATTATTGTGAGTGATTTCTTTCATCAGCAATTGAAAGATTAATCGACCCACAGCTCGTTCTCTTTTCAGGTGAGGCAAAAATGATTCCACCAAAATGATCATGTGAACACTCACATCACTCACTATTGGTGTTGTGAAAATTCAAATTGCATACATAAAACCCTTGTTTATGATAGGAAAATTGAAATTTGGCGCAAGATGCACAAGAAGCAAAGTTAAAGTACAGACATGGCTGACTGTGGCATGTCCAGCTGCAGAATTGCAAAAACTTGCGTGAGCAGCAAGTATATATTCTGGAAGCCCTGTACTATTTCAGGATTTCTTAATTTCTCCGCATAAAAGCTTTTACAACTAGAATTCCTCTTCTAAATAACAGCTCTGGTTTAAGCTGTTTTATATTTTCTAATATCATATAGCAACTTTTAAATCTGAAAATTATTAAAAAATATTAGCTAAAATCCCATGGGAAATCTTTGAATGTTATTTGAATTATTACATATTTTAATAAGAGTGCCAGTAATGAAAAAATATTAAGAAATAAATGTAAGTAGTTAAACTTTTTTTCTATTAATTTTTAAATCGTGGAAGTTTCTTTGAAGTCCTGATTGCAGGGTATGGGAGCAGCTGAAACGGAGATCAAGTTGTCAGGTTCTCTCTACCGACTCCAAACAGCGTCTTGGAGTGTCACGTGAGCTCAACCATCCTGCTTTCCAAGCCATTCGTGTGGAACAGGTAATGGTTTCAAATCAACCGTTCATTTTGTTTTCTGCTTTAGACATGGCACATACTCCTTTCTGGCACTATGTAGTTCAGTTATTAATCCTTCACAGTTGATTATCCAGTACAATTTTAGATCAGATTGTCTTTTAAAACTATTTTAAAACTGTAAAATTTATTACACATATGTATAAAGTTACAGTGCTTATATGTAGCATGAGGGGACTAAATGTTTGATGTTTTAGAATTACTTATTTTCAAACATAAAACTAATACAGTATATGCACATATATTGAGATAAACTTTTTAGTAGCCTACAAACATCTTTGGAAAGTTTGGCGAATTTCCATTAAATGGAACAAAAATATATTAAATGATCTAATTGTTGGCAAGCATAATTCTTGTAATGGAGATTTAACATTTCACAGCCATCTACCTCTGTCACATCTGTCATTTGAACATGGCCAATGCATGTTCCAGACATCCAATTGAGAAGCATTTAAAAAAATATGTGGTGTCAAAATGAAATTTCGTGAGTCTAGGCATCTCAATGGAATGAACACAAATGTCCTGCATGAAAAGTTATATAATAAAAAACTGTATGAGCAGTGAATGCCGAAAATACTGACTGTGGGCCAAAAATCATGTGAAGGGTCTTCAATGCACTGTTTGGCAATGTTTAATTGCAATCCACAGAATCCTTTGCATGAATTCATGAATGAAACTTGGCTCTATCTTTTGACACCTGAGTCAAAATGGCAATTAATTCTTAAGTGCCAGAGCAGTCCCTGGTTGGTAATTTTCATCAGGTCATGGCAGTCTATATGACTACCAAGTTTCCACTCTACTTTCAATTTTCTACAGGCCATCGATTTACTACAAAATTTAATTCTACCAATGGAAAGAACCTCTGTGGCCCATTTCTAAATATTACTATCACTGAGCTAAGAATTGGTACATTATGGAACTGTAAATCTGAATGTCATAAAATAGTTATTACCACGAAAACAACAAATGTTATTGTGAATTATTAGTAAATGTGGTTTTGCAATAAAAGGTTGAAATGCTAATAAGTAAAATGTTTAATTATCCTTACTATCAAAGATAGTAAAGCACAAATTATATAAAAATATATTTTCAAATACTAAATATGAATAATTACAAAGCATTGCAAACAAAACTGTGGTTTTCCATCACATTCTTCACAATCAACAAAACAAATGAAATCAAAATCAATTAATTCACACATATCCTATGGATTGTTGTAGGCTACTAAGCAGGTCCCATGGTAAAATATCTTTTTGTGGACAACAGTGGCCCCCCATGTACTGCCTAAATTATTTTTATAAAAATTGCATATAATCATTTCCAAAGGACTAATTTTTGTAGTAAGTTAATATTTTATGTACCCTTTATCAAATTAAGGAAAAAAATCTCAATGAGTCTCTGAAAAAATTAATTAAATACATATTGGTGCTCAATGTGTTAAATTAAGAATGACTGGTAGACTGCCAGATTTTCATAATTTCAATAAGGGACATCAATTTTTTCTTTCAAAGGCCAGTAACGGATGTTCTTTAACCATAAAAATGGCCACCAGTTAATACAAAAAATCTATTTTGTACTACATATTACGTTCAATACACTTGATACATGCAATAACATAATCATGGTAGGTCATCATACTTGCAGCTCTTCTTGGCATTATTTAATAATGCTTGATCATTGATAATTAGGTCATAAAACCTTGAAACTAGCATTAAATTAAAATTTATTTATATTTCATACTTAGTTAAATCTAAATAGCTTCTGCAAAGTCATTGCTCCATCCATTATATAATATTGAAAACATTCCCTCTATAAATAATTTAGAGCCTGGAATACCTAAAAAATAGGATATTAATATTCTCATATTATAGGAAGGTGAATAATGAAAAGAGTTAACCATTTTTTCCTCTAATGATTGAAAATTTTGCACATTCAGTGACTTTAAACTGTCACAAAATACATACAAAAAAATTGCATACAATGATTGACCAGATATACATCACTGGTTTACCCATGCCACTCAATAATATTCATGCAGGCTACTGTTGTTACTGCTTGATTCAGATTTCTGTAAGTATTAGAAATTTAGAAGAATGTTTCTGATTTGTCTATGATTTTGAATTTTTTTTTTTTGAATGATTTATTTATGGACGCTCTTTAACAGCTCAGGTCATCAGCATCCCATTCAACTCGGGGCATGAAATGGCAGAAAAATTTTGCTCGGAGGCCTTTCTTTCAGGCTTGAGGTTCTTTTTCGTGCCGTAAATGTACGACACGGGACCCACAGCTTTACTTCCCTTCCGAAGGAAGCCATACTTAGGATTTTTACGCCCGAAAAAATCCATCGGTCCTGGCTGGGTTCGAACGATTTTGAAATGCAAAAATTAATCAAGAAATGAAATATGGTATTTTAACATCCCATATGATTTTCAAATGGGAGTCAATTTTTCCATTTCAAATTTAGTATTATGTGAATTTCAGGCAAGTCTAATGACTGGTGAAAGTGCGCTGAAGAAAGTGATGATCATTTTGTTGGCTAGGAAGATGATGGCCACTCTTTTCTGGGATTCCCAAGGAGTAGTCTAGAAAGCTACTTAGGAAACAGTAATACAATAATAGGAGCTTATTATGCAGCATTGCTGAATTATTTTAAGAAATGAATTGAAGAAAAATTGACTAAGATTGGCACAAAATTTTTCTCTTTCTCCAGGACAACCCTCCTTTCCCATGTCTCATATTGGTACGTATTGCCTGAACATCTAAATGGCACTGGTCATGCCTTTGTAACCTGGACAAGAGGTTTGACATTGCAAAGTTTGATTTTGAGCAGATTTTGCTCTGCAGCTCAAGACTCATTGGAGAAGCAAGGCTTTATATGAGACTATTGAACTCTTTTACAGATGAAATGGGATAGTAATAAGATAAAAGAGAAGAAAAGAGAAGAAGAAAAAGAAAATAATGAAGTGAAATCAAGTGAAATCAAAAAAGCAGGAGAACCGCAAGAAAAAAAAGTTAAACATCTCAAACTATGTACCCAAAAATGTCACTTGGCTGCTGCAGGGAGAATCAGGATCTGTAGTCATGACAATCCAGTGCAATAAATGAAAAAATGAAGTAATGAAATCCTTGTAAAGTTTGTGATTAATAGGCTATTTTTTTATTTATTTATTGAAATGGCTTCCTTTGTTATATTGCAAAGAAAATGGTTAAGATTATAAAAGTTTTGTAACATATGAAATTCATACTTACTAATTAAAACACTACAGGGTGTTTGGAAAGTCATTATGCATAAACATACATTTTGGAAATTATTTTTATATCATTCTGAATGAATTTGATTTTATTTGCAGACACTTGCATATATAAAAAGAGTTGTACATGAACTTATACACTTATAGCTAAACCTGTTTAACTTTATTCTTGCACAGCTGTTGTTACTTTGTATGGATACATTTTCAGTTTGTGTTGGAGCACATTATGCACTATTACAAGTCCAACACCATTAGCTTATGTCTAATTGTGTAATTATTTTGATGGACTCTGCTGCAAAGAGTCAGAAATGTCCAATATTTCCTCTTTGTTAAGTGTAGGTGATCTTCCACTTCATTCAGTGTCATAACACAGCCTGTCTCAGGTAATTTCTCAAAATGTCTATGAATTGCAATGAGGTACAGGTGTACCCATCTATTTTCAGCAAAGTTAGGCTGCACTAACATGGAGTATTTCTCACCTTGTAAAGACATTTTCATGCTCCTCAATTGAAAAAATCATTCTGGTTAGAAACTAAAATAAATAGATAATTGCTATTTAACTACTGTTTAGTAACTTAATATAGAATTTAAAGCATTTTAATGTCACATCACAATGGAACAAAACTGAATATAGTAAAAAGTCACAATATAAAAAACTGTTAATGGAAAATGGGAATGAAAACATAACGTAAGTCACTCCATTGTCAACAGCTTCGTAAGTACAATATAACCTAAGATACTTGAATAATGACAAATAAATCTCCTTCCATAGCCTATGTACATAGCAACTTTCTGAATGCTCTGACACTTTTCAATGCTTAATGTGTACACAACAGCCAAACAAGTTTGCCTCCACTCTGTACTTTCCATCTTACAATTTTCAACATCTTATTCAAAAAGTTCTAAAAACCTGTTGGATTCTTATAGTGGATGAGTTTTTAGAAAGATACCAGGGTATTTTCATGAGCGCTTAATGTGAAATGTAAACAAGGTTGCAATATCTGTAAATTTGATAAGCAAAGCTTTTCTAAATAACTTGCAGGAGATAGTAAATGTGAAAATATTGTCATATGACGCTAACAGTAGCCTAGAATGGGACATTAAATGGGAATATTTAAATACAGAAATGCAAAACAGTACTTCGAATGTGTTCTTTAATTACACTCGGCATTTCACCAGATAACTAAATGCATCCCTAAGAGTGGCAAACAGGTTTCTTGAAGACATTTATTCTCTGTTTTCACAATCTATTCCTGGCAGTCATTTCATTTTTTTTCTTGGGTGCATAGCAGTGTTCCAAAAGTTTTAAAAATGAATGTGAATTGCATGGTTCCAAGTCTGGACAGTATGATAGATGCCATATTGCTGCATGTGTGGCTTGGCTAGTTATATGACATGAAAACTTTTCCCTTTTCCCTTTAAATCCTTCTTAATTACTGTTTTAAAGCATGAAAATATAATGGCCATTCTACATTTCAGGAGATCAAGTTTTCCAGCTGAAGGCCATGTACCTAATTTCTTTTTATGGGACAAGTCTGTGTGTTTTGGTATCTCTTGGATTGAGTTTTTATTTCCTGTTATGATGTGAAGAAAAAGATTCACTCTCATCCTCAAAAGTGCACGTTCCATGATGGCTTCACAAAACTTGCACTGTAGCCAGATTATAATATCAAACACAGACGTTTTATAGTCTTCTTTTTATTCTATGGTTCAACAATCCTATATCAAGCCCTGGTTTGCTGTAGCAACCTCTGCTTCCTCTACCTCTTTATGGCTTCATTGATAAAGGGTAGTATTGCAGCGGGGCACATGATTAACATGTCAGTACCTTGCTGGTGGCCTATAATGTGACTTTCTAGATCAAAGGATGCCACCTCTCCATCAAACAGCTCCCCAATTATCCTTACAAAGCTGGGCGTGGAGCCCATTCCAGACCTTCCTAAATTAGATACATTCCTAAGCAGGTACCAAGAACCTAGGTCCTCTGGCCAGCAGTCAGCAATGTTAAGCACTAGACCAAGGAGGCGGTCAAAGCTTTTTGAAACAAGCTGTAAATATGAAGCTTAATTGAATGCATGGCACAGCCCATGTGCATTACTTTTAATGATTATATGAAAATGAAGACTTCTATAGGTATAATTTAAAGTTGTCACACAAGACTGTACTGATTTAAGAGGCAGGAATGTTAATGCTACACCATCCAGGCACCTAGTATAATTGGTTATTCTTTAAACCTCAAAAAAGCACCCTTAAAGCACTATTTTATTTTTCTGCTTTATATGTTGTTCATTTCTGTACAATGAAATAAAAAATTAAAACAGTGGGAATCTTTTGTGTTTTACAGTGTGAAGCTCTTGACTGCACATCACAACAAGGGCGCCCAAGCAATTCTTTACAGACTGTGGTAACACTGTCCAAACTGGTTACTCCTCAAGCAATGCAGCAATGTTTACAGTTCCTATACACTGGCAGTATAGATAGTCGGTTCTGTGAACTTCAGGTAAGTTTTCATTCTCAGCAAATGCATTATGCAAATAAAATGCAATATTTATACTTCAAAACATTCCAAAATAAAAATATACTGAATTAATGCCAGGTTTTTGCTATAAGTATTACAAAAGTAAGAAGAATCTTATGTTCAGAAAAAGTAGAAAAGAATATGGCTTCTAAAGGAATACAGAGTTATAGTTTAAACATTTTAAATGCCTAATTTATGCATTTAATGATGCACAGATTTTGTAATTATAAAATTAATCCTTTGTATCTTTTATTTGAACTTCATTTGTGTCAAGCAGTTTCCTGTGTACATAAATGTTCTTTATGCTGTAATATAGGTTTAGATACTGTTCTGAATGAGTGACTTTCTTGGTCAGGAAACTATAAAATTTACATGTTGCATTCGCTATCCTTATGTCAGTTTTAGCATGAAACACCGAAGTATAAAATAGAAGCAGCTTTTAAAGATATTTTGTAATTTTGTTGTAGAAAAATTATTAATGAATGTTGCTGAAAACAAACAAAATAAATGTATCTTTTAATGTGGCACCTGCTTTTTGTTTAAAATATTACAGAAATATGTTTATAGACGACAGCTTGTACTTAAAGTAGTTCTTTTAACACTGTGGAAAGAAATGATTGCTAGATAGGATCATGGCAAACTGTGTGCAAAGCATAACAATTTCATTTAGGTGTTTTCCTTGAAAAGCTTATTTTCTAATGTATGATTGGCAGTCATTCCACAAGATCCAATCTAAGCTATACTTTTTCCATTCCTAAGTCCTGTTTTGTAGGACAGAAATAACTTGGCTTCTGTATTTTATATACAACACCCTCAGCTGAAATCTGCAGTGAAATAAGAATAATTGAATTGTCTTACTTGACCATGCATGCACTGTGTGTAAAATATTTTTAAATGTCTCTTGTACAAGCACTCATAAAGATATCTTCTTCTAATTAATTTTTCTCTTTTCCAGCAGCTTCTTCCACTAGTACGTATTTTCGTAACTTTATTCATTCTTCATTATCTTGCAGTTTATTTTCTTAAGTTTATATTTAACTATTTAAAAGTATTTTTTGTTTGTTTCAAGCCTTGGAGGGGGAAGTTTTTTTTTTTTTTTTTTTTTTTTGTGTCACTGTGTCAACAGTTTTCATTAAAGCATAATTTCAATGCACAAATCTCACGAGGAAAGCACTTAGGCAAATATATCCCATAGAAAAAAATGTGTTAACTCCAGGGCCTGTATTGAAAATGGAGTTCATGATAGAGTAAAATAAAAATAATAATAATAAGCTCCAAGCTCAACAGCTGTGACGGTTGTAAGCTTACCTCGTAACCACTGTATCCTCTGTCTCTGTCTTGTAACATCATGAGCAGAGCAAAGGACCCTGCTGGTCGCTATCATGCAGCTCTCTCAAACTGGAAATGCTATCTTTCCATCAGGTAGCTACCAAATTGTCTTCACAAGGCTGGTGAATCCCGATCCAGAAATCCCAAACTTAGAACATTTCTAAGCAAGTACCTGGGATTGAACCCAGGATCTCCTGACCAGCAGTCAGCAATACTAATCACTAGGCAAAGGACATCAATACGGCCAAATGGAAACATCTAAATACAAATTTTGCTTCAACAACAAATACAAATTTATTGTTAAAACCTTTAATAGTACCAAACTTGCCTTTGCCATTAATTATCACTCAAACTATAAAAGACATGGAACAACACGTTCTTTTCCAAATTGATATAAAATAAGAAGCAGGTCTGATGTCAAAGGTACAGATGTTTGCTGTGTATTAATGATGCATGATATCTGGATGATGTATGGAAGAAGAGAGTAAAGAGTATGCCAGAATTTTGGAAGAAATTTATTTAAGAATTGAAGATATTAAGAAGCAAGATTTAGTACGCAGTTTCAGATAAAAAAAAAAAAAAAACTATATATAAATACAGACTGTTAACAAACTGTATCACAATAATTTTAAAGATTTAAAAGGGATTTTAGGCAAGCAATTTTATAAAGGGAATCTAGTATAGATTAAAAATTATGGCATTAAATCATAATAAGTGGCTATTAAGTTTACTGTATTATTATTCATGTAAGCTATGTAAAATAATTTGAAATTGAGGAGAAAAAAAAACATTCATTCAATTAAAGGAGTGCAAATGACGCATGCTGCTGTTAAAATAAAGAATGCAAAGGATTAATTTAGTTTGTGCATATCTTGCCATTCAGAATTCTTATATGATCACTGCATTAACTTTTACAAATATTTTTCTCCTATTTGGCCTTCTGCTTGTGCCTGTCATTAGTGCAGCTTAATAAGAAAGCATATGATAGATCTGTTGCTGCAATAATACTAGTTTTTTTTGTATTACTTTAGTACACTATATTTAAAGTCAGAAGTAATTATGTACAAAAGTTTTTAGCAGTTATACTGATTTGAAGATTAGTTGTGGAAGAATTAATGTAGTCTTGTGACTGAAGTCATTTCTAAATGATTTTGCTGTACCCAAAAATTCAGCTATCTTACTTTTACAAGTCATTATTTTTAAACTAATAGACGTCAATTTTTAAGTTTTGACAATATACTTTTAAGCTGCATGCAGATATTTTTGAGTAGTTTGTAGATCTGCACAATGAAAGAAAAATGCTTAAAAAACTCCTGTTAAAATAAAAACTAAGCTAGAAATCTCAGATAATGATAAGGATAATTTAAAAATCAGTGCTTTGTTTGAATGTCAACTGTGAATGACTGTTTTCCCATCTTACTGTCTCTTTTCTATTTCCTCCCTCTGTCTTTATAAAACATGGTCCTTGTGTGTTTGAATGGTAGTAACAGTTAATTTCACAGCAAAAGACAGATGGTCTATCTTTTAACAGCAAAATCTCAATATGCATAATTAAAATAAAGACTTGTGGGCTAAAGGGATTAACCGCAATTTACAGCCTTTCTGCTCTCATTTTCTAAAAGTAGTTTTAGAATTCATCAGACTCTGAGCTTTATGGACCATTATTAAATTTCACAATGAAGACATAACCTCCATCTGTGGTGCAAGTATTGAGCATCAGCTGGTGATTCCAGGCTTGATTCCTGGGAGGAACAAGTTGCATGGTTAGATTTTTTTTCCTCTGGAGTTTCTTTCACTTTGAATAGACCATTAATGGGGTGATCCTAGGAAACTGAGTTCATTAGCATAATTTTAATTAAAAATGCAGTAAACATGTTATAAGCTTTGTAAAGGCAATCTATCTTTGGAGTTAAGGCTAGGAGCAGTGAGCTTGGTTAGCGATTTGTGGCATAACAGATTTCAGATATTAATGTGTATACTCAGGCTTGCCATACACACTGTCACAAGATTTTAGTTAAGTAACTACAAATGTAATTAATTAAATTATATTTACAAAGCTATAGACATTGGAGTGGTTATATATTCTCTTAGAATGTAATAAATATTATCATCTTAAAAAGTAGGAAAAACTTTTTGAATTTTGAACAACCCAATAAAGCTATCTAATTGGGAAAAATTTTCATCCTAAAAAGTAGGAAAAACTTGATGAATTTTGATGTGACACCCAAGGCTGAACTCAGCAAGTTCCTACTCAACCACCAGAGACCAATAGCTGATGATAGGAGCCATTGCCCCCAAAACATGTCCAAATGTTGTATAAGTAAGTGGAGTTAGGGTGAACATATTTAATAATTCTATTAGGATAAACTACAACACATTTCAGTATTTTCTCATTTGGTTTTGATTTATTGTTCTCTCATGTACTCCAGACATTTAGCATCAGTCAGTTCTCAAAATGACCCCCTTTTGCCCTTATACATGACTGAAGTATCTCAAGCCATTCATTTACCTCCATTGAAAAACCTGCCACTGCTGACCAAAGAGCCATTAGCTGCCTTTTCTTGCAAACCATACCTCAAACACTGCCAAATTTGTAATCCTGGGGGCTCAGGTCAGGACTACTGAAAGGCCAATCTTTAATACTAATAAATTTCCCAACATTTCTCTTATGCCAAGTTTGGATGATTTTGCCTAGTGGGCTGTAGCTGAATCTTGTTGGATGCCTAATTCTTCACTTCAGGTTCCAGGAAAGTATAGTAAGAGAGAAATTATTTTGTGATTAATGTTTCTGCTGCCATATGATTGCACAAGTACACTGTTGCTACATCCTGCCACTATCTGTCTTCAGTGGTTGCACTTCATGATGATGTCATCTTCAACAACAACAACAACAACAACAACTTCTTCTTCCTGCTCCTCTATGATATAAAACATATTTTACATTGCATATTTATACTTGGTATAGTAAATACTTTTACATGTTTGACAAAAACTCACATGTCTTTACATAATTAAACATTTTATATTTATTATCTATGGTTACAGTTTCAAAATTATTGTAATGTTGGCAAATTTGCTTTAACTAGCTTTAACTACAGCAGAACCTACATGGTGTTATCTAGTGATGGAAATCATAAGCTGGACTTGGGTGCTTTGGTGCAAAAGAAAAGCATGTATGAAAATGATGGGTATACATAGGAAAACATGCAATTTTGATCAAAAAATCCTACAAAATCACTTTTGTTTGAAGAATGATATAAAGCACAAGCACTACTCTTAGTAAAATTCTTGCATACGAAAAATTAGATCAGTGCATGCACTTGATAACCCATTGCTACTGGATAATTTTAAATTTTTTAATCCTGTAACTGTTGCAACATCGATGATGCCATGCCTCTGATGATAATGTGTTTTTGTTACCTGATTGGACGAGCCTTTCGCCAGCTGAGTCACTAGCAGAAGTATGGTACCAATGTCAATCACAAAGTATATCCCCTACTATAGTTTCACACACTTTGGCAGTTGTCTTCAATCTCTCAATCATTTTTGACAGAAATATAACTCGGTGACATCATCATAGCTCACCCTTATCAAAATCAACAATTATTGAAGCAGGTTCTTCTCTGAGCCTTTGAGATCTCTTATAAGCTTCTCATGAAGTTGAGGCATACACTCTGTCATTTTGACAACTGTAACTTTCAGCAGTATTAAATACTTTCCTGTTATTTAAAAGAATTTTCCAGTAGCCATTATTAGCATAATGCTATAGCAGTCATTTGCATTTCAACCTCAGAGCTGTGTTGAAAAGAAGGTGTTGTCTAAGCACTTTGGATATGGATCTCCTGGGTATTTCGTCTCAGAGGCCCCACTATCTGCTTCCAAACTATATTCCAATGAACACATGTTACCCCTGCTTTGACAGTAACTATGGTTCCCACAGAGTGCAGGCACACAGATCTCGAATGATCATTAACTGTACTGGTTTGAGTGAAACATTGTATCCTACTCATTTTTAGTTCTTTAAGAATCTGGAAAAATCTTACTTGGTGTTTTTAACCCTATGAAAGTCTATTAGAACAACATGGTTTTTCTTAATTTCCCCATTCCATGGTTAAACCTTCAGTAATATACTCTTTCTGCTGCAACTAAGCTCAACAATGAGGGTGATGTTTTCTGCAGTAAAACTGTTATTTGACTACCAAAACACCTGGTATAGTTTCTTTCAAAATATTTTAACATTATATATGATAAGATTGAATATATCAACTAGTATGTCTGGGTTCAATTCCTATTTGATAAGAAATTTTTTTCGCCTAAAAAGCTGAGCTTCTGGTGCCTGTCATAAGATCATTTGTGCCATAGTTAATTTGATTCATTGTCCAGAGAATTTATGGCATTTTGCATAGTTAATGCAAGCTATGAAAAAACAATAATTTGTGTCACTTTTGGCATAATGTGAGGAACAATTGCTATGGTGAACTATATAAGTATTAGTCACTTGTGCAGCATTTGCTTCCAAGGTTAACCAAGGTAACTGCTGTGTAGGAAGATTTGTTATTTGCAAATTATAAATATGACTCAACATTTATTCAGTTAATATATTATGGAAAATGTTTAGAATAAGAAGCAAAGGATTCTCACTAAGTAAATGTTAGATGATATTGGGCACTGCTTGGAAAATCTCATACAAAACTAGTTTGGTGCCTTTCACAAAACTGAACTTTTATGTGATTCTGTGAGCTAGTAATTATATACTTGAGATTATTAGTATGGCAGATGTGTGGCAGCTGGGAGAAAATAATATAAAAAGATTTTGGAAGAAAATTAGTAGGGGAATAAAAGATGTAGGGAGGCAAGAAATACGGGCAAGTTTTGAGAATAAAAGTTCCTTAAGATTACACAGAATAATAACAACAGAATGGGGTAGAGAGAAATATTGAAGAATATAACAGAACTTATTAACAGTGAAGCAGTATATCATTTGATCATAGCAATTGACTAACACTGTTATATATAATTTATTTGCTTAAAATCTAAAACACGTTTCAAGTGCACTCTTTCTTATCATTAGCTGGAAACTAACTGTTGTCCTCTGGCGATAGAAGAATGAATTTGCTTAAACAATCCAATGATGGAATCTCAAAGTTCATAACAGAGTTTTTGTTTTTTATAATAAAAATCTTTTCCCAAGTTGAAAACTCTGCTGCATTCTTGGCTGTTTTTAATAATTTAGGCTCCTTTTTAAAGTCATGATTTTTGGCCCAAAAATGTGCTACAACTGCTGATTTTTCAATTTGTTTATATTTAATATTTCTGAAATGTTCTCTATGGATTTCCAAGTTTCTGTTTGTTTTTTTCTGTATATATTTTATTAAAATCTCAAAATAAATTGATAAATGCTGGCTTTCTTGTAATTTTGCACTGTATCTTTTTTGATATGATTTTAATACATTTGTAATGCTAAACTTGTTAAGAAAAACCAATGTGATGTCATATTGTTAGATATTTTGTTGTTTATGTAAATTCTTTTAGTACAGTGTTATTATCTAATTTTAGACGTCTGTGCCAATATTTCAAGATTTCTTTGCTATAATACCTTTCCTTCCTATACTTCCTGCTTCTGCCAAACTCACCCTCCTTGGCAAACTTTTTCGCAACTCCAGAACTTCTCTATAAAACATTTATGTACTACATCAACTTTTGCCCACTCCTTTGACACTCCAGAAATTTCTACTGCATCATCTTTGACTCAACGACAGCCCCTTATAGTCTTTCTAACCATCTATTAGCAATGTGGAATCTTTATAGAAATTTATTCTGTCAGCTTCCATAGCTAATTTACCTTTGGCTTGCACACATTTAGACTGTACCTCCCATCTTCTGTAAATCTCATCCCCAAATAATCAAAATTCTTTCACCACTTCTATTTGGTCTGTATTTATAAACTGTATCTTATTTTTCCTTAATTTTGAAAAGATTTTATTATAAAAAACAAAAACTCTGTCACGAATTTTGAGATTCCACATTGGATTGTTTAAGAAAATTCATTCGACCATTATCAGAGGCTGAGTCTGTCTCCAGTTGATGATGGGAGCAAGTGCTCTTGAAATATGTTTTGTATTTTAAACAAGTAAGGTATGATAGTGTTATTATGATGACTGCTATTATAAGATGAGAGAGAAATATGCTGATAGCTGTGATAAACAAGGAAAGATTTGCATTAAATGCACGTTTGTGTTGTTTCTAAAAGGGTTTAGGAAGTATCTGGAAGTATGTGGGAAAGCTTAAGGGACATTTTACTCTTTGATGCAGTGTAAAGATATAAAAAACTGGAGAGCAGCTATTTGGAATTCAAAAGCATAAATAAAAAGGTGATATTGTAGCAGCTAAAATGTTGACAGTTAAAGAGTATGAGAAAGGCAAACTTTTGGGTGAATTTTTAGGAAGAGTTAAAGAGAATTGGATAAGGAAAATGAAGAGAGAATGCACAATAAGAATTGAAGAAAGGATTAAAATCAAAGTTATAGATGAATTTAATGGGTTCTTAACCATATTGATGACCTGAGAGTCATGAAAATGGCAGAGTCCATAAGAGGAAATGTATCAAACTATATAAGAATGTAAATATTATACATTCTGAAGATGATAGATATTATATTTAACATAAATTATTGAGGAATTGGTTTATTTTTTTAATATTGACATGCAATAACTATAATCAACAACTATCAGCATGTTCACTGCTATACTTTTGAGGTTAATATTATTGTGAGTAGTTGTCTGCAGAAAAAAACATAAATTGTACACTACAGAATATTTTCCCTCTCACCAGAAGTCTGGATAGAATTTTTTCCCTCCCACCAGAAGTCTGGACAATCATAATCAAAAGCGTAAACCAATGGCAAGATTTATTAAATTGAGATTTTGCTGTATTACTATGCACATAGAATTGAATAAAATGAAATAAATTCCTCTGGTACTGTTAAGGTGTGCTTCCACAAGTAGATAATGTTGCTTGTTAGTTGCACTGACACGCCATTTAGCCATTCAAGGACTCGAAATGCAAGACACAGTCATTACTGGAGCACCTTTCTCATCATGGCTTTGTTTTGCCATCTCTTTGTATGCTACCTTGGCTTGTAAGTATGGATCTTTAAAGGACATTAATCAAGGCATTACATTTTTGCTTGAAATGCTTATTCTTTTAGTTTTCCTGAAATGTGGCATAAGTCATGAAATTCAGAGCATACAAGAATAACTTTGTTACTTAACAGAATAGGTCTTATAGTTCCAAAGTATGGCACAAAGGTTGGTAATTCAACAGTTTCGGGGTAAATAAATATTTTATACAGGTTGTTTAAATGTTAGATATTTTCACAGCAAGTAGAGTAGGTCAAAACTGACAGAAAGTTCCTGTGAACATATCAGGAGCTCGGAGGAGAAAGGCAAATTGTATAAATTTGAAAATGTTGTTTAGGCTATTATTGTTGCTGTTGTTGTAGTTGTTGTTGTTATTATTATTATTATTATTATTATTATTATTATTATTATTATTTCTGCAAGCACTTTGTGATGGTGACGGTTTTAGGTAGATGTCGCCATAAGTATGCTCTAAATTGCATTTAAAGAAATAACAACATGAGAGTAAAAGTGTGCTTATAATTGAGATAGTCAGGAGAATAAGGATGAATTTATTGCTGTGCTAGATTGTTTCCAATGATTCTGCTGTTTCTCAGTTGGCATTTAGTATTATCAGATGATGGGGTGTGACAGAATTTTGGTTACATCAAGATTAAAATAAAATTAGCATATATTCATTAGATTGAAGGACAGAGAAAACATTTCAAGTTATGGATTTTTTTTTTAAAGAACATTACTCAAGTTTCAATTTTGAAGAGCTTTTAAGAGTTTTGGTTCATTTAGGAATTCATGTTATTTCTGCCAGAAATGGTATGCTATTACTGATTTCTTCATATGTTTATATTTTATATTCCTCATACTGTAGGGATGTTTCTTTTCATTTTCCCTATGTATTTCATTTATTAGTCTTTGCAACTGGTATCTTAAATGCCTGATTGTTTTCTCGTTTTGTCTTTTGTGTTGGTTTTTTTAAACTGTATTTATTCAAAATAATGTTCACATCTTTACATACTTTCCAGAATTTTTGGTGTGTCCATATTTCATATATTAGTCTTTGCAACTGATTTCGTAAAAGTCTGATTATTTTCCTGGCAGAATTTTGTCTTTTATGTTGGTTTTTTAAACTGTATTTATTTACTAAAATCAAAATAATGTTCACAGTTTTAAATATCTTCTAGAATTTTGGGTGTGCAATGGATAGAATGTGAATTTCTTGTACTTAAGAGGGTAGGTCCAGAAGTTTTCGGCCTAACCATTTTTAGGTGTGATAAAGACAAAAACTATATTTCACTTTTCATTATAGGTACCTTTTATTGCAATACACTTCTCATATCTTTGAATTAATATTTCAATCCTCCGCCCAAAAATAATCAGAAGTCTTGTCTGCAAAATGGCATAAACAGCATCCATCACTTCTTTTCACACTTAAATGTCCTTCCTTGAAGGTCCTTCTTGAGTTTTGAGAGGAGGCTGTAGGGTGGATGGTTGACCTTGAAGCCACATTTCTTCACAGCTTCCTTTGCAACAAGAGCTGTGTACACATGTGCATTGTTGTGAAAAAGGTGCACACCACCACTCAGTTTTCCTCATCTTTTCTCTTTGATGGAAGCATGTAATCTATGCAGTAGGCCAGCACAGTAATCTGCATTTACTGTGGTGTTCCTCTCCTTGAAGTCAATGAAGAATATTCCTTCACAGTCCTCCCAAAAGATTGTGGCCATAATCTTCTTGGTTGACTGAGTGACCTTGGCTTTTAGAGGCAGTGCTTCCATGTTTACACCTCTCTATTGATTCTCTTTTGAACAATGGATCATAGTAGAGGACCATAGTTTCATTTCCTGTAATTACAGGAGGTTTACAGGACTTCTCTCTCATTGCCACAGCAGAGCTCCAAATATGCCTGACAACAGATGACTGACTCATTGCTGCTTTTGAACTGAGGAAAGAAGACTAGGCACCCATCTTGCACTAACCTTATTCATGTTTAAATGATAATGAATAATTTGAAGCGCTGTTGTTTTACAAAGACCCAACCTTGCTGCTATTTCTGTAACTTTGAGCTGCCAATCTTCCATAATTTCTTTTTCCACGAGAGTGATGTTTCCAGGAGTGAGCACCTCCAAAGGCTAACCTGCCCGCTCTTCATCTTCAGTGTTTTTTCAGTCCATTCTTTTATGGTAGAATATGAGGGGGATGCTTCCTCATATATACCATTCAATTGCTGTTTAATTTCATTTGGAGTGTCATTCTTTTGTGCAGAGCTTAATAACAACTTGATTCTCCATTTTGAACATGTCATAGCCTTCTTTATGCAACTGTATCTGAACAATTGAACACAGCAGAGCAGAAGTTACAGCTGCAATTATTTACTTAATGGATAAGATATGACACCAGATAAGACTTTTGTGAAGGCGATAATCCTTATCGGCAAGGCCGGGAACTTATGGACCTACCCTCATATAACCACCTTTGTAGCCTTTTAGTTGGTTATGTCTTTCATTTGTTTTTGTTTTTTTAATTTTTCTATTTTCTTATTGACTGGATCTATTGTATAGCCATTTTCTGCTCTACATCCATGACTTTTTGGTACTTGGATTTGTATTCTGTCCTGCTTATAAGTGCAAATGAATTAGTGAAATTTTAGTGATTCCCTCTTAAAAATGTCATAATTATGCTACATTTCACTGTGAAAATTACCGCTATTTAAAACTACACTTATTAAGATTAAAATATTTTCAGTTACCAGGCAAATGATCAAAGAGTTTAAAGAAAGATGGCTACTACTAGGATTAATATTCAAGGGTGGAAAAATATTTCCATTTTCTAATCAGCTCATTATTAGTTTTGAATCCACCCTCTTTACAATACTTTACTTCCTAAACAGCATCAAATACAATTCAAAGAAATTCAACCTTAACTTCAATGAACTTTCAAGTATACAACTCCTTTAGAGACATAACATAATCCACATGCCCTTCAGATTTGTATTCCAATGCCTTACAAGATATCTTTGCACCAAGCTATTAGTGATGATTGATGTGTGTGAAGGTACTGTGATATTGATGATCTAGCTAATAATGATGGCAACTAAAAGATTTTTTAATTAAATATTGAGCACAAACTAAATCAATCTGTTAAGTTACATAGTTATAGTGATTTATTTATTTCAAAATGCACATTATTTACATTTTATTTCATTATTTTATTATTTTGTTTTTATTATATTATGTCCAAAGTGTTCAAACCCAATCTCAGAATAGTGAAAATGATATATACTAGATAAGTCATTAAGTAAGTTACAAATTGGTGTGGGGTTCTACATGTTTAAAGAGGCACCTGAGACTCTTGCCACAAAATGGCAGCATTAATCCAGTCACAATTAGTGATAATTGACATGAGACAATCAATGTTTACCATAGCAAAACAGCAGTTGCAAGATGGCAGTGCCCCTGAGTGAGTGTACAACCCTAGAGCAGAGCACCATCATGCAGTTTTTGTAGACAAAAGGTATGGAATCAAAGAATATTCATATGCTTTCCATCTATAGTGAGTGGCTATCATGGAAGCTGTTTACAATTGGGTGCAGAAGTTCTCTGAAGGGCAGACATGTATTGAAGATGAACACCTCATTGACCTGCAAATGGATATTGCCACAGAGGCCAAGTTTGCAACTATAGACACTATTATTGGTTGTTCATAATGCTTTGCCTATCTCATAATACATGACTGGTTAGGTTTTGACAAAGTCTGTACACAATGGATGTCATGTATGATGACCCCACAACACAAAGAATGGATCTGGCATTACAGCATTCAATTCTGCCATAAGGAAGGGTACAATATGCTAGCCTGAATTATCACAGGTAATAAACCTTGGGTTTACCATTATCACCCAGAGACAAAACATGCATTAATGCAATGGAAACATTCACCCCCTGTGAAAAAAAGAAGTATAAAGTGACACCTTGTGCTGGGAAAGTGATGCTGATAGTTTTCTAGGTTTGTGAAGGCATACTGCTCAATACATTCCAGCCTCAAGGACAAACTGTAAAAGCTGACTCCTATTGTAACATCACCAGGAAATTTCATAAGGCCATTCATTGGAAGCTACAAGGACTGCTCATCAAAGGCATGTTGCTCTTACATGATAACATGTAAGAGCAACAAGAAAAATGAGATGCTGCAAACTTTCAAGTGTAAAATCCTCTGTATAGCTCTGACCTTGCTCCAAGAGACATCCATTTGTTTAGCCCTCTTAAACATCAAGTTTTAGGTGAACTTTTTACTGATGATGAAGCTATATAATAGAAAGTTTCCACCTGATTCCAATAGCAGCCCAAAGAGTTTTATACTGCTGGATTTTAAGGACTTGCCAAATGGTGGGACAAGTGCTTCAATGTACAGGGAGATAATGTAAAGAAATGAAAGTATTTTTCAAATCAGTATTGTTATATTTGACCACCTCCTTGGTCTAGTGGTTAGTATTGCTGATTGCTGCCTGGAAGGCCTGGGTTCGATTCCCGGTACCTACTTAGCAATTTTTCTAAGATAGGGAGGTCTAGAATGGAGTCCATTCAGCCTTGTGAGGACAATTAGAAGCTGCCTCATGGAAAGGTGGCAATCTCCAATCTAGTAAGCCACAATATAGCGATCAGTGGAATGCTGTGTGCTGATCACATGCCCCCATGCAATACTGCGCTCTACCAATGAAATCGTGATGGGGGTAGAAGACACAGTGATTGTTGTGATAAAGCTCAGGCCCACATGGGTTGTAAAAAGGCTTTACAGAGACTGCTATGTTTAATTACTATATTCATCTATAACTTACTTAATGACTTATCCTCATACTTAGCATCACAATTAGGACATTGCAAAGGTAAAGAGAACTGAAAAGAAAAGAGCTAGGTGCCAAAATCAAAAGACAGCCCACACCACACGTAATAAGATAGCCTATTATCTTGAACTCACATTTACTAGATCTGTTCATGTCTTAGCAGGTGTTTGTTTCAAATATATGTTCATGGGAACTGTTTTGCTAGTTTTGACCAACTGTACTTGTTACAAAAATATGTAACATTCTAATTAAACATCCTGTATATGCAATTGTTTAAAGGTTTTGTAGTGAAAACTAGCTATAAAGAATTAAACTCAGCCATGTTAAAACTTCAAGACTTATGCTGTCGACAGTATAATTGTTTCTTAAATACACAAGAGCTCATAGCTTGATGCAATGACTTAATCAGGCATGTGATGATAAATGGGGAAGGTGCTTTAGTTGAAAAATCATATAAACAAGGTAAAAAAAAATGTAATGATCTTTAAAACATTTTAAAGATGTTAACTGAATTTTAGCAGGGGTAATGATTGTGTCGATTGACATTGGGAGGTTTCCACTAAATATCAGTTTCTGAGTAAAACTTTGTCACATACTTGCATTACTTATGGTTTAACTTTGCAATGTAGTTGACTTTTTAATGGGTAGGCATGTTAAATATATTAGCTGAACTCCTCTTTTGGTGTTCCGATATGGCTCTTCTGTTTCTTTACAGACCTTGCCACTTGGACTGTTACTGGTAACTACTTGTAGCTGTTCAATGGTATTATTGTAGTTTCATTGCTTTGCCCTTTTGAGTTTGTCATCTGTGTAGTGCAGGAAAGTTGTTACAACTTTCATTTATCTCTTTAATACACTCAAAATCACTTATAAAATTGAGAATTTTCCTGAATCCTTTCATATTCTCTTTTCTCATTGCTTTCTAAATTTGTATGACCCAAAACCAATATTTGTTGTCTGAAAGTACTATATTTTTTAAATATTAATTGTCACACAGTAGACAAAGGCATTAAAATGTCACTTATACAACTGTAAAAAATCTTTATGAATTAAGATACATCCCAGGAATAATGAAATTATATGACATCAGATGAAGTTGGAAGGAAGAAAATTAATTAAAAGTTTGTGTTTAAAAATTTAATAGAAAAGTACTAAGACAATTTAATATTATACAGTTATTCTGTACAAAATTTTTGGAAAATCTGATCAGAAGAACCATTTAACTTTTATTAAACCTAGCCAGAAAACTGTCAGAGTTTACAACTATAATAATATGTAGTCCCAATTAATTATAAGAGGCATCTAACAAACAAGTTTTCCTATTGTAATTAAGCATAGCTCACAATGCTTTCACAGACTTCTTCTTTAGCAATTTTCCACACAGAAAGATCACATGGGATCAGGTCATTGGAATTTGGGGGACCATTCTACAGTTCAACTACTTATCCTCTGTCTGAAAAGAAATCCTCATGATTTAATGTAGAGGAGGATCATCTTGTTGCCAAATAAAACAAGTTTTCAAAATCCAGATGATTACTTGACTAGTAGACAAAATTGTGATGATTGATCTGTCCATTTATTTTAAAAGTTGCATCATTTGATCAAATAATGAACTTTCAAAACCACTTGCAAATTTTTGAAAGGTTGTAACAATTTTTGGTCTATAAGGTTTAGATTTTAACTACCCGTGAATCCTTGCCCAATAGCTTCTTTCTATCTGACGCTCTTCTTATCTACTTGTGTTAACTAACAGCTAGTGCTTGAATACTTTCATCAGTACATGCACTTCTAGGAAATGAAACAGATGTTGCACTGAGGTTATTATCTCAAACCTGCAGTTTAGCTTCCAGATGCATTGTCTGCTGGGTGTTCAATGGGCAATATGGAGAGTTGCCCAGTTAAGGGAGGACATTCTTTCTTATCTTGTTTCATGGTAAGATTTGCTTTTGTCATCACCAGTTGTACATGCCCTGGACTATGGTTTAAATCACAATTTTCACTGTAGAATGCTGTGTTGCAGTGCAGGAAAAAAAATGTTAACCGCCTGTGGTACCTCAGTAGTAAAAACAGGTGTTAAACACCATTCAAAAAAGAAAGAAAAAGAAAAATGTTAGCCCAGAACCTCCTGGCAGACCTTCAAAGTTCCTCATTGGTAATGGAATATCTAGAAGCAAGGCTTTGCTTCAACAAACCAAACTTACAAAAATTTAGAGTCAGGCATCTGGTCACTTTACAGGGATTAATTTAAACATCAGTCTCAGCAGCTTTCCAGTGGAGAAGGTGAGGGATGGTCTGGCAATGTGACTGGATCCATTATCCACATGGATCCAAACTTTTGAGGGGCTGTCACCACACAACCAAGCAATCTCTTCCTTGACAATGGAATCCATGATGTTTTTCTGGAAATAGGCTGCATTTACCTTGACTTATTTCCAACTCTATGAATCCTGAGTTATCCTTGGATGCAATAATCTGCAACCACTATGAACTCCTCAGAAAACTTTTGTTTTTCTGGATGTTGTTGGAGCACACTTTTGACACATTATACGGCAGTAAATAGTAAGGAATTGGTTTTTATCATCCAAATACACTGCAGGTCAAAAGTTTCTGGAAAATCTAGGCAACAAGCATTATTCAGAGAAAATCTAAAAAAAGGATAGGACAGGAAATACAAATATGCATAATCTTTTCAGTTTTTACTGCCTGATCACTATTCAATAATGTAATAACAATAAAAAACCATAGGTGAAATATAAATTCCAAATTTTGATTGATTAGTTCAAACTTGTTTCTCATTGAAAAATTTTCCTTATACTGGAATTATTTTATTCAAAACTCTTGGCCTCCTGAATATAAAATTTCCAATAGTAGGTCTAGGAATATCATTCCATGATGCCTGTAGCATATTCCGAAGTGCCTTCTCAGATGTAGGGTGATCCAGTTCATTCCCATAATAACCCATTGGAGTTGAGATCAGGGGACTGCTCTGGCCATTCCATAATTTTCAGCTCTGCTGCCCTCTGCTGATTCTCCAGATAATTCTTGCACAATTTTGATAGATTTCGGGTCATTATCTTGTTGAAAGATAAAGCCCTCCAAATTAGATACTTACCCTATGGGATAACACCTACTTAAAATGTTGATATCCATTTTCATCAACTGTCCCTTTAACATGGTGCAAATCACCAATACACCTGAATGAAAAACAGCCTCATACCATTACAGATCCTCCTCCATGCTTAACTGTTGGAGTCATAAGTCTGGATGTATCTGTTCAGTTAATGATTGTCTTAAATAAATTTCATTGTTTGTTACCAAAAACCTCATATTTAGATTTCATCAATGCAAAGCACCTGTTTCCGGTCTTTGATTTTCCAATTTTTATGTTCCATAGCCCAGCAAAGTCTTTTCTGTCTACTTACTCCCCAAGAAGAAGTTTCTTCACAGCTACCCAAACAGAATTAACTGCCCTTAGTCTCCTTTTTATTGTTCTAGGGGATATTTCTGTATTGTGGTTTAAATTATATTCTATCTAAATTTCAGGCACTGTTAACTTCCTATTTTGTTGCTCTTGAGCACCACCATATTGTCTTCACTTTTGTTTGTCACTGTAGGCTACTTCTTTTTATGTCACTGTTTGTCTGTTTCTCTTAATCTCTCTATTATGTCAGCAATTGTTGACCTGGGAATCTTGAGTTTTTTTGCTATTTCTATAGCTGAATACCCTTCATTTTAAAGTGTATTTGCTGGAGCATTTATCAATGCTCAGTGTTTGCTTTGGGTCCATATCCTAAAATTAAATAAATTGATATGAGCAAATTTACTATACTCACATTTTTATGGATGCAGGAAATGCAGGATGAATAAGCAAATGCATTTAGGTTGTCACAATGATACAGACACATTTACAATAGGTAACTTAATGCATCACTATGGTGATTCACATACTGCTTATCTAGACAGATGACTAAGATCATAAACAACAAGGATCAGGTGTTGGAGAGTCTGTTTATAATGCAGACACATGTTTATGCCTTATAATACAAGATGCCTGCATTAGCACTATAAACAAGATGATTCATTAATGCTTAACATCAAGTTTTGTAATTTTTACAGGGTGTTCGGAAACTTTTGACCTGCAGTGTATATCCAAGGCCCATTCAGAGAATCTATCCAATGCCATTAGTTACCCATTAAATGTTGTTCATATAGTTTTTTGACATTGCTAAAGCATTCGTTGATATTTAAAATGTAATTTGGAACTTGCACAGTGAAACCAATCACATAATTGATATTATTGTAAGTCATATAATAATATCAATTATTCCTTGATATGTTGCTATCTAGGTTCATGATACCATTCTAGCATCAAATTTTTCTGAATTATGCAGCATATTGTGCCTTTGGATGTTTCTGTGAAATTTTCAAGGCTTCTCTGTGGTGGTGCATTTTCTTGAGCTATTGGTTTCTTAATATGAATCACTAGTGCTGCAGTTTGTCTTGTCTGAGTTCACTTTTTTAAAAAGGTTTTGAGTTGAGTTCTATGGTTCACATATGATTTGCCAATGGTGAGGCAGTGTTTTACAATCATTGATAGACTTGGAAAGTCCAACAATATACCCTTGTCACAAATTGCAATTTTGATGTGATATTTTGCCAACTCTTGGCTGCCAGTTTACCATCAATTACTTTAGATTCACACTGATGTTGTCATTATAATATAGAGCGATTTATATAGAACTAACACATTTCTTTCTTTATTTGCCTGGAAATTCAATTTAACATCATATTAAGCAGGATATTTGGGAATTTTGTTTCCCTGTCACAAGATGTGCAAATGTTTTTTCTTTAATCTTTATTGTTGGCTTTTGTGTTTGATAGCTATTTTTGATATTTTATTATAATCACTGTGAAAATGCAGTACACATTAAATCAACTGCTCTGCCTTGTGATGAGATACTGGATTAAGAATTCAGTGACAGCTACTTGAAGGGCATACCAAATAGAATTTGGTGGTCACAAATGCTCCACAAAAAATTACAATAAGGCCCTGGTAAACAAATTGGAAATGACTGGATCTCTGGTGAGTGAAAAAGGCAAACATCATTCATCTAGATTGCCCGCAATTGTTGTGGACATCTGGGCATGACTGGAGCGGCATCCTTTAAGATGTTTGTACAGAGTTTACAGGGTACACCTACTCAATGTGTCAGAGTGCAGCAAAAAGTGCTTACCCAAAACCATACAAAAAACTGTTTTCCTGTAGTTGCAGAAACACAGATAAGGATAAAAGAGTGAAGTATTGCCATTGTTTCAGGCATTCATGGTGAAAAATCCTGGCTTATCGTTCATCACATGGCTCACAGATGAAGCATGGTTTCTTTTATGCACCTATGTGAACTCACAGAACTCTTGACTATTGGGCTATCCAAAATACACGTGTCATTCATGAAGTACTTATGCAACCCGTTAAAGCTGGGTTTTGGTGCCAAAATCTGCACACAGAATAGCAGGACAATTTTTTTTTTACCAGACTGTGGACACTGCAAAGTATTGCCGGATTTTCATGGAGTTTGTTGAGCAACTGGACTATATAGAGCTAGGTCATGAATAATTTCAGCAAGATACAAAGCCATACATCAAACCAATCTATGGTACCAATTGAAAGTTTCTTTGATGACCGAACAATCTCCAAGAACCTATGGCCATTGAGATCTGATTTGACAACTTTGGACTTCATCCTATGGGATTACTTAAAAGACATAGTTTATGTTACATGCCCCCAGACATTGGACTATCTGAAGCATAACATTATACAGGAGATTAATGATATTACCAACTCAGTCCTCCGAGTGACCAGTAACATGAAATGACTTGTTCAGTTATGTCTTATGCTAGAGGGACGACATTTTCAACATTTTCTATAGAGGTTAATAATCTCTCAAAGATACTCTACATTTGAGGTAAATTAAGTTGTGGCTAACATCATTTGTTTTGAAAGAAAGGAATGTGTTACTATAAAAATGTCTGTATATATGTGCGCTAAAATAGGTGCAGCAAGATGAATCACTCAAAATTGTCTGAATTTAACTAGGGCAACCTTCCATACAAAAAAAAAAACATTATTGTAATACTGAATTTCAGTTAACTGACTGGGGATGCTCTACCCTTTTTGTTTTAACTTTGAAAAAATTACTGTAATACTGCATTTCAGTTAAATGACTGGAGACGCTCTGTCTATAGCACACCCTTTTTGTTTTAATTTTGAGAAAATGTATTTACACTTCAGAACTCTTGGGTGTTAAACACTATTCAACAATTTCAGAGCTTCTATATTACTTTATAATGAACCTTTATTCAAATGTTTGATATCACTGTCCCAGTTTTTCAATAATGTGTTTTACCATAACATGTCCTGTTTGCCATGTGTTCACTATGTATTTCATTTCATCAATATTTTCAAATGCCTAGATACCTTGTACTTGTATTAAAATCCATCGCTTTTAAATGCCTCTTTGTCAGCTGAGTTGGTTCAGTTGGTTCCCTTATAGAGGTACATTCCGGGTGAGGTTTTTCCTTTGCACTTAAGAGATGAATGCAAGGTAACTAAGGTGTAAAAGACTTCAGCTTTAAACTTAATTAGCATCATCATAAATTCATCCTATTTGTCATCTAAAAAGTTACTGAAACCGATATATTGGCTTTGCATGAGTTTTGTAAACAAATTTATTGCTGTAAGGCTTGAACTTTCACAGTGGATTCACAGGTTATCAGCTGCCTCAAGGTGATAAATGCTACACTTTCTGCTATCAGCACTCAACATTTACCATCTTGACATGAAAACCCATAATGTGTTATAAAACTCATCAGCTGTACTTAAAAATATTTCCTTCTATCCAAGAAAATAAAAGTTTCTTTACATAAAAAGCTATTTAGCCTAGCCATTGAAACATAACATAAACCAAGTGTCTCTACTATGCATGATAACTTTCAGCAGACTGATTAAGATTTTTAATTACAATTTTTCCTAAATTCAGAAGATAAAAATTACGTTCTAATCATTGATCCAAATATCAGGTGACACATTCAGAAGCCTTAATCCCTTTCATTACATGTATGGCTATTAAATTTAAGGTTTGATCAGATGTACATAGTACAAAAATTTTCTCAGATAACTTAGTTTTCCCTTCTGTGTTGAAATTTATTTGAATATATTATATTTATTTCATTAAGCTTTTCACTAGACACCCTTTTCCACATTGCCCTGCTAGCTTGCTTAGATAGATGTATGCTTGTTGTATTTCTGTTATATACTTGCATATCTCAGCAGTTGGCAGAATCTAACATCCATCATAAATTTGTGATTTTACTCTAAATGTCAAAAAATTGCATTAAGTGAAATGTTTTTGGAGAAAAAGCTACTCAGTAAAAGTTTGTTTTACTTTCTCAGTGGGATACTGGTTTATATCTTTGTGAGGGTCACTAGATAACAATAACAAAAGAAAATTGGCTTATCTATTGCATTCTGTCAAAGTATTCTCCAGCACATTTTCTACCTAAGCATTCTTCAAACTGGTCCACTAGAAACCAGAAATTACATTAAATATATTTAGTAAAATCGAGTACTAATCAAAGAATGAGGGAAGAAAATAAAATTGAAATGAATTACAGATCATTGAAAACCACAACAAAAATGTAAGTTTTATTTCATGTTTGGCACATTTATGGAGTTTCAAAACAAATATTGAACACTGTGCAAGGGCTTGCAGGCTCATCTATTTCATTAATATAAGTGCCAATTACTTTTATTACATTTTCTCAATTATGACAGTGAATCACATATAAACTGGAACTCTTTTGTAATTAATTGAAACCAAATTAAATAAACATGAGATACATTTCAGTTTTTTTTACACAATTTCCAGATTTATAAACACATTTCTCCCAATACTTATTTTAATGGTCCAAATATATGGTAATCGTAAGGTGATAAGTCTGCTCTAAAGGGAGGGTGTACCAATGCTGTCCAGTGAATTTCCTCAAGTTTTTCCCATGTCAAAGCAGTTGTACGTGGACGGACATTTTCTTGGAAAAGAACTTCTTGAATAGATTATTACATCTGTTTCACTGATAAGCCTGTTTTGCCTACCAGAAGGTAGCATAATAAATTACATTGACTGATGTCTTATGATGAAAATTTATGAAAAAAAAGTCTTGGGAGACCAAAAATTGTCAAGGGAAGCTTCCCAGTTCATAGGCGAATTTATGCTTCGACTCAAGAGTATAATGGTGTACCCATGATTCATTGCAGATTATGATTTGATGCAGAAGCCATTCTTTTTGATCCTATAATGTATCCTAAATTAGAATTCACAAACCCATCTTGCCGAGACTTTTGGTACATGGAAGGCCTTCTTCTTTTTTTAAGCAGCTTTATGACCCTGTTGCGATTGGGTACACAGCTGTAATGATCGGTACTGAACTACCTAAAACATTCGTTTTGTTTATACTGTCAACAATGGTTTCTAGCACAAACACACAGTGTCATGCGCTTCACTGTTATATATTAACTGAAATGACATGGCTTGACAAAGCCAATGCACTAGGCAGCATTCCACAATAGAGCAAATACAGACTTGTCCAAAATCGTCATGTTACTCTGTATCATGTACATCTGCCAAATTCAAGAAGCTATGAGTATTGGATGGGCAGCAGTAAAATGGTTTTGAAAGAGAGGCTTTATGTCAGTAAGCTCTGCAGTTGCTGGATCACACAGCACCTCACAGATTAGTAAAAGATCTCATGAGGACTGATTGAGGGACAAAATGGTCACTCCAGATGGTATTTATAAAATGTCTGCTCATAATCTTTGATATGCCCAGACTGGTTTGCATGGAATTCTGCTGCACTATGAACAACTGAATTTCTGAAACAGTCAGATTTTAGTCCCATTCCCTTACAGTCCAGGCCTGATGCCTTTTATATTTCCCTATAGTAAAAGAAAATTTTTGTGTCCATCCATGTGATTTGCCTGAAGCTGCCTGCAGTGGCTGCATATTAAGAGCATGTTTGTAGCATTACCAAAGAAACATGGCATTGAACATTCACAAAATGGTTCAGTGAATGGGACATAGAATACAGTGTGGTGGAGAGTACATTAAAAAGATGTAATGGGCAAGACTTTTTTTTCAATGTTATTGCTTTCATTCTCTAAACTTCCAGAGCTATGTTAATGTCAATTTATAGTGACCTACTACCAAATTGTAATATTTATATGTATTTAGAGACCCTTATCTTCCTGAAAGGCTTAACACAGTTTTTTTAACAAATGCCATTCATCATAATTGGCTCCACTAGCTCACTGGTAAACAAAAATGAACAATGTTAGAGTTTAAAACCCTTAAAAGCATTGGTAGTTTTTCTAATTTCATTGCATACATTACCACCAAGGGTAGCTGAGGTTGTTAAGGCACGGATTCGTGAACTGGTGGTCTGGGGTTCAATTCCCCCAGGACCATCCTCCCAGACAGATTTTTTCCAGGTTTTCCTCAATCCTCATAAATGGCAAATGCCGTGGAGGTGCCCTAAACTTAGACCTGGAACGCTCCCTTCCTTTAAAAAAAAACCCTTTCCCAGTTTATCATTTCATCTCACATATCATCAGTGTCCACCACCTGTGATGCCTTAGTAGTTAAAATGGGTGTTAACTATTCAGACAAAAAATTGCTGACATTAACTAACTTTTCACAGTTCTGCATTTATTTAAGAATAAAACTTGTTTAATTTCTACCATTTCTATTATGCATTTTAATTCAAATTTTAATTCAAAAGTGGTTCTGCCAGCAGGAGATACACTTAATGTGTTCTATCTTCGTTGATGTGACTATTATTGCTAAATCACTAGTACTATAAAACTAGTTAATCCTAAAATATACTCTAAATAATGTTCTCATGAAATCAGACTTAAGTAATCTATCTTTCCTTATAATTATATAGCAATTTAGTACTTCTGATGTATAGACAAGCTTGGAATATTTACAACATATTCAGGAAAGCTAATACTCAAGATGAAAATAATACACTATTTATATTTTTTGCATGTAATATTTCTACATTGTTTAATTTATTTTAACTATTCCTGAGTATTTCTAAATATTTAATAGCTACTTTGAGAGTCATAGATTATGCCCTGAATCACTCCATAGTTCCTCTCCTTGCTATTTTTTGACCTTAGAATTTAGAGCTCTTTTACAGGTTTGGTTTCAGGTGTGGTAGTAAGCTCTTATAGCTAACAGAGGTAAGTGCTACTCTACATGCAGAAAACAAATACATCATTGAAGGTACAAAAGAGCTTTAGTATATAGACATTTATATACTAAGTGGAAGGGGTATAAGTGTCATCCTTTGAACAAGAAAGAGATCTGGATAAGGGCAATATAAAAAGGTTACGAACATTTTTCTTCGATCTTTCATCTTGGGAACAAGATATGTTTGGCAATCATGCTTTTTTCTCATAGCTGCTGGAATGAGGCTACTGTGCAGGTGAGTGTTAAGGAAAGGAGGTTCGTGGTGCAGGGGAAATATGATCACTGCCCTACAGTACTGTTGTGTTATGCACAAATGTTTGAAAGCTTCCGTGATCATGTTGCACCAATTGCATTAGGAAAATAGTATTAATGTTTGATACTGGCACTTACTTCAGACAGTTCTTTGCAGAGACGGTTTCAACATTTAATAAAAGTAACTAAAAATGCAATACACTTCTTTCAACTTGAATGTTAAAATGAATGAAAATAAATGTTTTGCACTTAAATGTTTACTTAAGTAAACACCAAATAGATACAATGCTTTATGCGTGAATATGAACAAAAGAAAATTATACATTCATGTATTTATTTAACATTCAATAAAACAAAATATGTAATATCAAAATATTTTTATTTAATAATTTAGAGGAATAAAATAAAATAATTGAATTTATTTAAACGTTCAGCAAATGTTGCTATGATTACATCCATACATGCAAAGGTGCAAGTTGTAATTGAACAATCAACCACTGTGTGTCAAACTCCAGTTTTGGAGTATAGTCCCGGTTTTGAATATAGTCCAGGTGAGGCAGCACATGTCTCCAAACTCCCCAACCTTACACTGCAGGCACTATTGCAACATTGAATTCTGGTTGAAAATTACAATTTATACATAACAAAAATGCTAAATTGTGGCAAAACGAAGTGATTAAGGAAGAAAATTAAGAAAACAAAAAATGCTGACCAGCTATGTTCTCTTATGCCTTTCAATATGCCTTACTGTACCTAATCACTCCATATTTAAATTATAAGGACATGAAAAGTGCACAACATTTATAATTATAATAATAATAATATATAATTATTATTATTATTACTATTGTTGTTAATTTTATTTATTTATTGTTAAAATACGTTTTCGAGGGTTAAAATATATTATATTTTTCATTTTGTTTCTAGTATATCATAGGTAGAATCATATGTCCTTAACTAATGACAACTATATCCCTTCCAACCTGTATATATATATATATTATGTAGAAAGAATTTATAGGTAGAAAGAGGGGTTGACACTAAGTATTTTAAGGGTGGGAACGAATAGACTCAGATATTTCAATATGGAACTACAGGCATAAAAATGAATCAGTGTCATGGCTAAGCTGTGATGTGAGATGTGTTCAGTCATATGTAAACCTATGCCATTGTCTGAGACATAGTCATAAGCAGGCTGCACTGAGGAACTTATCACATGTCAAGCATTGTCATCAGGTCCACAGATCTTTGTGGAAATGGTAAGGCATTTTGAGAACTGCAATAGGAAAGTTTTGTGAATGATTATTGTACTTGAACTTTAATTAAATTATTTGCTAGTACATACTGTATGGACTATATTTTGTTTGCTCATCTTTTCATGCATAAATAAAGAACTGGCTGACATTCACCTGTTGTGTGTTGCATTAGATGATAATGCATTGAAGCTCATTTTGAATATTTGCATATTATGGCATGTGATTCACTGAAGTAATGTTCTATATTTAACAGAAGTATTTGTTTAATGTAAGCTAAGCTATTGTGTTTTCAGTGCTCTTGACCACAAACACATTTGTAACTGTGGATTAATGCCTGCATCACCACAATGAAGTGTATGAAACCATTTTTTTTTTTCCTGTGCTTGAAGTGCCTATTTTTCTACCTGCTTACTACTTATAAATTCTTTCTTCATTTTTATTTTTTGTACACACCTATACAGAGTGGTGAATCAGACAATGTACCTTTTGCAATTAGAAATTATATATATTGAAATACTTGCATTTGTAATGATTTTTTGTAGAGAAAAACTTTCTACATTTGTTCATTGAAATAATTATTAATTTTTTATGCATGTGGAAATGAATTAATTAATGCAATACAATTGCATTCACATAGAAATGGATTCATGATGCTCTCGATACCTCTATTTCAACAAGTATGAATATGGAATGACATCTCTGCTCATGAGCTTGATATCTTTTCTACAACAATATTTAATTAATATTGTCACAAGCAGCACATTTTAAAGTATCAATGAGCATGTATCTCATTCATTAGCTTCTAAATAGCAGGCAGCAGGTACCAACAAATTGTGTGTGCTTCTAAGCCTAACCATTGACCCCATAATAAAGGTTGTTCCTTTTCTTTTATTTTTGTAGATAGTATGTCGACAGTATGTCTGAGCTATATATTTCTTTAAAATTCATGTGCCAGGGCAATTAAATGTGCTGAATTGCAGTGTGAAGTAGATGTTTTTACACAAGCTATTGCATTAATTTCTAGCCAATTTTCTGTATAAGGAGATATGGAAAAAGCACACTCTGCCTACAAAATAACCTCAGTTCTGATTCTGACAGTGCTGTAGTTGGGCCGGTATACCATACTAAAAAAAATGCAGTTAGCATAATGGCAAAAAATTATACATTTGAAAATGCCCCTTTCATCTTTATAAACATTGAAGTTATTTGCTACCTGTTTGAAAGTTTTATAATTAGACTAGAGTTATTATAATTACTATTTTAATTTTATTCCCTTTGTTGAAATGCTTGTTCATTGTTCACTTTTCATGAAAACTGTGGACAACTGCCTCAAATATTGCTTTGCTGTGATTTCACAACTTCCATTGAATGGGCAAGTTCACACTAAACTTACAGTGTAATGTCTCAAAAACTATACTAGTGATTTATTAATTTCAAAATTCTGTGGCCTGTCCTCTAATTGAAAAGTTTACACTAAACTTAATGTACTGTTGAAATGGAAGATTGATTGATTTATTTATGGATGCTCTTGAAATGGAAGAGACTTTATATCATAGATATAAAAACTGGCCTCTTGAAATAGAGATAACATGTGGTACTTCAAGCATCTACAACTTGTGTGAACATTTCCATATTAAAGACAAACAAAGTACATTCAGGTCTTCAGGGAATATATTGACACTAAAGAGAAACCATTTTATAGTTTGGTGCAGATTATAGATTCTATTTCAGTTTTTTCTTTTGCACTAAGAAAAGAAATATTCTTCAGATAGAAAGAATTGGTGTACTCTCATTTCTAAAAATGTTGGACCACCAGTGTCCACCACCACAGGTGGCCGAGGTCGTTAAGGCATGAACTTGTGAGTGGGTGTTCTGGAGTTCGAATCCTGCCAGGGGCATCCTCCCTGACTGGGGGTTTTTTCCCGGTTTTCCTCAGTCCTCATAAATGGCAAATTCTGGGGAGGTACCCTAAAAACTTAGGCCTGGAATGCTTCCTTCCTTAAAAAATATCCTTTCCCAATTTATCATTTCATCTCATGTATCATCAGTATCCATCGCCTGTGGTGCCTCAGTAGTAAAAACAGGCATAAAACACTACTAAAAAAAAAACAGTGTCCACATTTAACCCTTTGTCTTGCGAGCAATACTTGCTCTGATCTGGAATATTTGCCAAGAACACTACATGCCAGAAACTGCCACAAAAGTAATTCAGTCCATCTAGAGTCTTTTTGACATAATGGTAAGTAATTTTAACAGTATCCTCTAAATTTTTTACCAACTACAGCACTAGAATCTGATGAATACTAAGAGGCACTTGGTAAACATATCATAGTGATCTGTTAAAGTATATAAAGTATATGAGTAATTTATTGTAACAATATCATACTTTAGCATCTTACTAAAGCTGATCTACATTACTGTATAGTTATTATTTTCAGGTTAGTTATTCATGCATCACACATCAATGTCGTTTTAGTGAATGCAATTATATTGAATTAATTTCTGCATATTTCAAATATTAATTAATGCAATAAACAATTATACAATTTTTTCTTTATAAAAATTGCAATGAACTTTTCTAATAGAATAATTATGGTGTGTCTTCCAATTCACCAGCCTGTATATGTAAGATGCACATAACATATATGTATGTTTTTTCATTAAGTTGATATTATAATACAAGTGTACAATTTTTAAAAAAGTCTTGGTTAGCATATGCATTGTTGCTAATAAAAAATTATAATGGGTAAATTAAACAAGGTAACAAATGCATTTTCTGAGAGCAGTTTTGGAAATGGGGAGGAATGTGGCAAACTGTGGAATGAATGTATGAATGAATGCTATTTAAAGCCTGTTTTTGCTACAGAGGTACCACAGGCAATGGACACTGATGTACATGAGGTGAAATGAAATATTGGGAAAGGATTTATTTTTAAGTAAGGAGTCGTTCCAGGCTTAAGTTTAGGGTACTCCCCAGCATTTAATGCCATGAGTGGCCGAGATCATTAAGGCACGGACTGGTGAGCTGGAGGTATGGGTTCGAATACCGCCAGGACCGTCCTCCCTGACTTAGTTTTTTCCAGGTTTTCCTCAGTCCTCATTAATGGCAAATACCGGGGAGATACCCTAAACTTAGGCCTGGAATGATTCCTTCCTTAAAAATAAATCCTTTCCCTAGTATATCATTACATCTCATGTATCATCAGTGTCCATCGCCTGTGGTGCCTCTGTAGCAAAAACGGGCATTAAACACTATTCATGCATTCATTCCCAGGCATTTGCCATTTATGAGGACTGAGGAAAACCTGGAAAAAAACTCAGTCACAGAAGATGATCCTGGCAGGAATCGAACCCTCGACCTCCTGCTCACGAGTCCATGCCTTGATGACCTCGGCCACCTGTGGCAGTGCAAACTGTGGGATTTTAATAGAATTTTATGCTTGTACTGAGACCATAGAATGTAATACCGGCTGTAAATACTTCATGGGAACCAAAATACTACCATGAACTGTTAAGCATAGCAGGGAATTAGCATTTCATTTAAAACTGAAGACATCCTTTACTTCTGGTTAAACCTGAAGTACAAAAAACCAGTAATATAATTTTTGAGTTCTTCCCAGTATATGGCCCTCATACACCGAAGTTCATGTAAATGAACCTATGATTCAAAAGAAGTTATTTCGGTGGTGTGAAACTTTTAACAAAACCTACATAAACAAAGACAGCATTCTTTCTTCAGGATACAGTATTAAATTCACAAAGTTTAGGAACATGTACTCAAGAGGGATGAAATTCTTTGTCTGAGATGTTTGTGATCTTTCTCAGAGGTATATTACACAGAATGATTCAATGAAATTTGAACCAATTTGCAGTGTTTTTCCACTGAGTTTGTGCACACCTGTTTCCAATTGTTGACTGGAACAAGGTCACACTAGCTTCTGGGTGGTGTGAAACTGATAGTGGTTGAGTTTAGTTCAGTTATTAAGAGGTAAGAGGTATATTTTATTGAAAAATGAATAATGGGTCAGTATATGGTTTCTTTTGCATAGTGTGTATTTATTTATGATTCATATATGTTAAGTTGGTCAGCTTGTCAAGTTCAAAAACTATTTGAAGAAAGATTCCTGAATTTAAAAGTTCCAGGCCATACAAGAATTCCATTATCTTTATAATACATTTCAAGCCACAGTGGTATTCAGTCTAAGAAACCTAACAGGCAACATATAGTTCTCAATGAAGAAACATAAAATGTCATCAGCCATTATTTGGAGAATTCCCTAAAAAGTCACTTATACATCTTTCACAACAAACAGGTATCTCTTATGACTCTGCAAAGAACTACTAAATTGTTAAAGTTTAAACCATGTAAAATAACTCTGGCCTAAATGAATACAATTTTGCCACTCATTATAGAGCACTAACTGACAGGGAGCATGTTTTCTCAACAAGACTGTGCTATAGCTCACACAGCTTGATGAGAGAAATTGAAAGTGTTTTGAATGCTCAAGTTATTAGTAAGGATTTTTGACCCCCTTGCTACTTTCATCTTTGGGGTAAATTAAAAAAATACCATATAAAGCAAACCCACATATCCTGGATTACAAAGATAAAGATGGCCAGCTCTGTCCCTTAAAGGACAAAGGACTTCTAACAAGTATGTGGAGCTCATTTTTTCCTAATGTGGTGCGCTATTCCACACTAGTTGTTTGAGTGTTGTTTAAGATACTCTAACTTGTTCTTAGCCTATTTTCACTGCACAAGATGTTTCTCGAGAGATTTGCCTTTTTCTCTTCCTCTTTTTACTCTTGATCAATCTAGACCGGCATATTTCTTGAAGAGATCTGTCCTTTTTCCTATCTGGGGGTCCCATATGGAGATTTTGTCAAGTGTAGGAAGACCTTGTGAGCAGCTTCTGGGTTGGACATGCGGAGGGAAATCAGTTTAAGTATTGTGTCTTCTCCGAGTGGAAGTTTAATGGAAGTGAGAGACGGACAAGATACTAACAGGAGGACCAGGGGCAGAGCTAAGTTGCATGAGTTTAGATTTGAGAGAAAAGCAATATAGGGGGAGTGGTGCTTATATACTGGAATGTTGAAGGTTTGTTAAGAAATGTGTTAAATGGGGAAATAATGCAGTTAGTTATGGTGCTAAGAAGAAAGTTAAAGGTCAGTTGTCAGGAGGAATTGGTGTGTTTGTAAGACAAAGTTTGCTAGTGAAAGTGTCTAATGACTTAGGGAATAATTCAGTGCTATGGTGTGAAATAAGTCAAATATGTGGAAGTGAAGAAGTGTGTTTAGCAACAGCATATAGCCCACCAAATACTTTTGAGTTTTATAATCCCAATTTGTTCTACAACTTAGGAAAGGACATGAAGGTCCTGCAAAACAAATATGCATACAGAAATTTTATTATAACATGATTTTAATGCAAGAATTAGAGAGGGTTCAATACATTTTGTTGATTTAGAAAAGGATGTTGTGAAAAAGACAGGTTGGAAATGTTTAGCATATATAATAAGGAAGGAAATAAGTTATTGAACTTATGTGATGAACATAATCTGGTGATTTGTAATGGCACTAGAGGAAAAGATTCTAGGGGCGAGTTTACTTTTGCAAATAATAATCGTCAAAGTGTTGTTGATTATATGTTACTTACCCTAGAATTAGATGAATATCTGATAGATTTCCAGGTTATGGATTTAATATGTTATTAGCAGTCATTTTGCACTAAAGGGAAAATTTCAAAACCAGTTTAAAAAAGTGGTGCAAGTTAAGAAATACAGACATAAAATAGAGAGATATAAATGGAATGATGAGAGGCTTCATAATTAGGAGTTAATTTTAGATCATTTAAGCTGAATGTAGAAGATCTAATGAAGGTAGGGAAAATAGGGAAATATTGGAGATTTTAGAGAGGATGGTTAAACAAGCAGGGGTTAAGATGAGAGTGAGAAAATGGATAACAAGGTACAGGAGGGCTTGTATGATAATGAATGTAGAATCGGTAAATGGAGAGTTGAAAGAGAATTGAGAAAATGGAAACAAACAGGGGAACAGGTAGAAAAAGAGAATTTTATGATTGAAAGGCAGGACTATAAATTTCTCATAGAGGCAAAAAAGGGGTCAGAATATTACTAAGAAAATACAGGTGGCAATGAGAATAAATAACAATAAATCAATGTAGATGATAGTTAAGAAATTATATAAAAAGTAAATGAGAATAATATCAATGCTGAGAAATGGTGTTTATTCTTTAAAAACTTTTTAGGGATAGAGGAGACATTCCAGAGGGGTTGGATAGTGGAAAAAAATATATTAAGTGTAGATTATTTGGATAGACAGATTGATATAAATGAAATAAAGGAACAAAAAAAAAAGAATAAAAAGAAATAAAGCTTGTGGGATTGATGGGATTCTGGGGGAATTCTGGAGGGCATAGGGTCAGAATGATGATAGAGGTATATTATTAGCACAGATATTTAATTCAATATATGAAGAGACTTAACTTCCCAAAGTTTGGAGAACAGCTATTGTAGTACCTGTATTTAAAGGAAAAGGTGATATAAATCTACCAGCTAATTATAGAGAAATTAGTCTATTATTGGTCTTAGGTAAGCTATATATGGGCATTTTGGCAGAAAGGCTTCTAAATTGGGCAGAACAAAAAAAAATTATCTGAGTTCCAAGCAGGCTTCAGAAAAAATAAGAGAACAGTGGATAATGTCTTCATTATTAATTTAATGGTACAGAAATATGTAGGACAAAAAAGAGGGAGACTATATATGTTGTTTGTGGATTTTGAAAAGGCATTTGGTACAATCAACCACAAGGCATGTGGTCAAAATTGAATGGGTTAGGAGTTAGCAATAAGTTTATAAAAGCATAACAAAATTTATACTATGAAAATGGGTACTGTATTAAGATTGCCCAGAATAGGGTGACTACAAATAATTTGAACACAATAGGTCTAAGATAAGGGTGTAAGTTAAGTCCTATACTGTTTAACTTATTTATATGTATTAATGATATTTTAGAAGAAGTTAGCAAAGTTAATACCTATAGGCCATAATTAAAAACGGTGAGAATCCAGGAATATTATTTGCAGACGATTTGGTAGTGGGGTCAATTACCAATATTGATCTAGTGAAATCAATCAAAGTAATCGCTAAATTCTGTAAAAAGTGGGGACTAAGAATAAATATTTGAAAATCAAAAATCATGATATTTAAGAATGGAAACAGTTTTGCAAGAATGAGAATGATATTGGGAAGAAGCAGAAATTGAGGTGGTTAATACTTTTGATTATTTGGGTATTAGGCTTAACAAGAATGAAGAGTGGAGGGAACAAAAAAGAAAGGTTCTAGCAAAAGGTAGGGTAGCTTTAAAAGCTATTACTGCCTGTAGGTATAAAGTACCAGAAATGTATATAAAGTGATTGGAGAAAATATATACGGTAGTAGTAGAGGCTAAAATGATATTTGGGTTAGAAATTTGTGTAGTGATGAGGGATGGATAAATGTAAACTTGATTCACAGGAATTTCTGCAAACAAATTATGGGCCTACCAAAAAGATCACCAAATGGGGTTGCACAAGCTGAATTAGGCAGAGTAGGGAGTAAAGGAAAAATAATGACAATAATTTTAAAATATTAGTTTAGGATTAAGAATTTAGAAGAGAAACACTGTCTAATGACACAAGAGAAAGTGAGGGAGGGAATAGTGGAATCAATGAGATTATGAAAAAAATTGGCTTGGGTATCATAAAAAGGCATTGAGGGTTTATAGGGGGTTATATGAAATATGAGGTAGAGAGAATTATGTGGATGAAGGTGACAGGTGGATGAGGGAGGGAATCATGTGGGCCCAGAGAGGGGTAGTGAATCTGAAAGGAATAAAAGGAGGTTTAAATATAGAGGAATGTCCGATATGTGAAATGCAAGATAGTTACTGGCCTGCAATTGTGGAATTAGAGAAACTAAAGGAATGAGAGCAAAACTTAGGATTGAGAAATGGGATAACTTACCAATACAGATAAGCAAAAACAAGTTGGTGAATATAAAAACAAGGCAGAAAATCTTGCAGTTTGGGAATTATTTAGATAAGGTTAAAAGAAAATGGTTGAAGGAAATAAATAAGAAATGAGGAACCAAATTGGGCAGAAACATATTTTAAGTTGGGTTTTAATTGAGGTAATTTTGTAGATGTAAGTTGCCTGATAGTTGAGTAACCGCAAGGTTGAAATTATTTGGGCCACTTGGTTACACAGCAACTCGAGAAGATTTACTAAAGTGACTATGGTTGTATTTTCTTGTACGACTGGATGATTGTAAAAGAGTGCGTGGAAGCTTGTTGTATTATTAAGTGGAAATAAATTCCATTTCAATTCAGGTTCACCTATTATCCTGCATTTTTGCAACATGGCTGCCCCATTGCCATTTGATTCCGGTGGCTCATTGTGTGATGTCTGTTATCTGAAATAATGGTTCATTGCTGTTGTAGGTATTTATTCCCTCAAAATTATTATCTTGCACGGCATTTTTCTTTGGCATATTTGAATTTTTTCTGTTAGTCCCCATTTCTGGCACCCAGGGAATAATACAAGATATACACAGGTTTCAAGCATCTGAAATCTGATTTTCTTAGTTAGTGTTAAGTCTAACAGTATAAACTTAAGGGCCCAAAATGCTCTCAGGTACCATGGATTAACTGAACAAAATATTCACCAGAAAACAGCCACATTACTGAATGTGAATTGCAGCAGGTGTTAGATTGTTTTTAAAGAGTGCCAAAAATGTATGGACTTTAACAGTGGCCAGTTTCAGTACCTCCTTTTATAAAGTTGGTAAGTAAAACCATTTAAAATAGTTTAGCAAACTGTTTTATGGTTGTGTCAGCATCACTCTACAATATCCACACACTGCAATGAGTGCCACTCTCACCTATAAGCAAAATACTGTTAAGTTGATTCATAGTTCATTGAGTCAATCTATATAATCAGTGTCAATTAATGATCTTTCATTTAAATGTTGTAACACTAATTTGTTCAATTCCAGTGTGACAAAAGTGTTGGCATTACAAATTATCATCATTGTTGTAATCTGTTTGAAGAATGGAATTAAAAATGCAACTTTATCAAAATTATTTTGAGCAGCCAAGAATAATTGATAAATCTTCAATATTGTTTCCAAATTATTAATTTTTTCCACTAATTCTGTAGATTTATTGTATAATACTTTATAGATTATGAAAGCACACATAACACATCTCTATACTATGGAGGGGAAAAAAGAACTAATTTTAGTCTATTTTCTGTAGTTTTTTAAAAATTTCCTTCTCTGTTATAACTGAATTGTAAGCATAGGCCTTAGCTTTGAATTATAGTTGTAAGAGTTGAACATAATTATACTTTATATATAGTATTGATTTATTGCACTCATTAGCTGTAAGGTTAGTATTCTTCTATTTCTACAGCCATCTTTGAACTTATTCATTATTAATTATTACACAAAATAGTTTTGGCAATCAGCATGAACAGCTAACAGGAAGCTCACAGAAATTTTTGTGCTTGATATAATATTTGTGTTACAGGAAATACGCCAAGCTGCAGAGTTCCTGGACCTTCCAGAGCTCTTGGTGTTTGTGAGTAATATTCAAGCACATGAAGAATTTCTGAACACTGATCTCAAGCAACAGTATCGAAAGGCAAGTTGTTAACATACAGGATATACAGACAAACTGACAGGCATCAAAATATCATTAATTTTAGTTTTAAATTTTCTCATATTTATATTTTGTACTGTTACAGGCCGTGAGATTAAGACTTCAAGACTTATGCCTAGGTCAGGGTCTTTTCTCAGACATTGTATTCCAGTTGGATGATGGCTCATTTGCAGCTCATCGTCCTATGCTTATGGCTCGTTGCGACATGATGAAAGCCATGTTTTCTGGCGATTTCAGGGAGAGCAGTGCCAAAGTTGTGAGTAGCTGTCAAAGATTTAGAGATACAAACAACAGTATATATGGTTTGTACTACAAGCATGTGAAATAGGGAAGGCCAAGAAGTTTTTTCCTGTAACTGGTACCTTAGCAAAGCAACAACAAAAATGTATTATTTTTCAAAATATAGGCAATCATTTTCAATGATTTTCATCCTTCTCTCTGTCAGCATTTAAATTTGTTGGTGTTATAATCCTTGGATTTAGGAGCAAGAAACTCTGAACATGTGTTTTAGATATCCTCAAGATAACCGAACCGCCTTCCTCAAAGAAATGTTGCCATGAATTGCAACAAACCATAGAATGCACAACATCTGGACTACGCACTGGATAGGGCAGCCATTCTATTCCTTCAAATTCCTGGATTTTTTGTTGGGTCAATTTTTATTGTTAGTCTTGTTGCTGTGTAACACACTTTTTATTTATTAAAGCTGGGTAGCATAGTCTTAAAACTTTGTACTCTCTATGCAGTTGTTACAACTCAGCATCAATTCGATGACTATTTAGGATCATCTCAAAATGGATAATACCTATGAAATTCTACCAAACGCAAAGCAACACCTTTTGTCCAAAATGGGTTTGAAGAAACAACTGATTGAAGTTCTTTCTCACAGGATACTCATCACTTTCTCTTAGTATTAAGAACAGATCCATTTTTCATCACCTGTCACAATGCATTTTCAAATGGATAATGTAGGGAATGTTTAAGAACTTCTTCAAAAATATAAACTCATTGCTGCACCTGAGCTATGGTAAGTTCATATGCATTTACTCGATGTACATGCTGTTGTTCTGGAGACACTGAACTTTCTTAACTATTCATGAAAAGAGCAAATGGCTTAATATTCGATGGCTGAAGGTCAGGCAGAGTGCAGCTTATTTTCAGAGCTAACATGTTCATCAATTAATCATCTAACCAATTTGATGCTCTTGTCCTCAACTTCTACTTGGCATATTTCTTTAGCTGCTGACTTAGCACTCAAACCTTTTCTCCAAAAAATCTAAGAAAAAAACTGCTATTTTGTTGTTGCACATTCTTTGTTAGATTTGGGGAATATACACTGAATATACATTTTTGTGCAAATTAATGTGAACAAGCAGGTAAATTTAGTTTTATAAATTATTCATTGCTAATAACTGTTTCCCTCCAATTCTGCTACTCATTATTATACCCATTTTTGAGATAGTACATTGTAATTTTGCTTTTATTGGTTGTACTAGAAGTTAAGTAAGTTGCCTAAGTTTCTACTGTTTTAACATTTTATTTAACAAGCATATTTGTATTTAAAATGGATATCACACCAAAGAAGAGAACTAAGGGGCTTGGAGACAGACAGCAACTTTATGTAATGTAAGTTTGGGTTAATGAAATAATTAGGAGGAAAAATAAAATGGAGCATTTTCACCTCAAAGGAAAGGATGATGTGGCCGAGAACGAAAAACATCCAGGAAAGATGATGCCTATCTAATTAGAACCAGCAAAGTTAGTCCTTAAAAGAACAGTTTTGATTTATATTTGGAGACTGCAGGGGTGAAACTCTTTGGTTCAGCAGTGTGTAGGCAGCTTTTAGGAGCTGGAAGGAGAACTTGAAAACTGGTCAGAAAACAGCAATTGATGTGCCCTATGAAGAAAGAGAAATTGGCATGGTCTAGAAAATATCAGGGCTGGACACAAGAAGAGTGAAAAAGCATCCTTTTTCTGATGAAAGCAATTTTGAGTGCAAGGATGGAAAGTGTTGCATGTAAGGAAAAGTGATGAAGAGGAAATTTTGCCGAAATACATAAAACAGATGGTAAAGTTTTCACAAACGTAGATGTTATGGGCTGTTTTGCACAGGCACTAAATGTTTGATTCCTATTCACAGAATGATAACCAGCAATAGGTACATCCCAAAAGCAGCTCCTGAACTGAAGAGATTGGTAGAGGAACTGAACATTGAAAAGGTGATTTTCCAGCAAGACCTTGCCCCATATTTTGCATTGAAGAATGTTGAAAGATTTTATGGAAAAAAATGGTTTTCATTGTTTGAATTGACTTGGAAATTCACTGGATCTTAACCATATAGAGAATTTTTGAGTGATGTCAAGAAATGGATGAGGAAAATGCACTGCACCACCAAAGAAAAGATTATATGTACTGTGATAAAAGTGTGGTTTCATGACCCATAAATAAGTGAAGAATGTAAGAGACACATTGACTCTATGCCCAAAAAAGTAAAAATGGTAATTAAGGCCAAGGGTGGGCACTTAAAGACTAAAAACACTGTTTAGTAAAAAGTAATATTCAAATTTTGTGAAATAATTTTAAAAACATAACATATCTTTGTTCACATTAATTTGGGTGTATAAACAGTTTATGTAAACTGAGTCTTCCGGGCTGTAAAGCTGTGGTCCAATGGGATTCTTCTCCTTCATCTTCCCATAGATGTAGAAGGAGAAAAATCCCATTGCACCATGGCCTTACAGCCTGGAAGACTCAGTTACATAATTGACACTGACCATGAAAGCCTACATTCTACAATATGTATGGTTTGCCCAAATGAAAGTGAAACTTTTTTTTTTCTGTAATAATTTATTAGTTGGAAAATATGACCATATAATAAATAAAAGTGATACATGATATACATATTCACTATACACAGTCACCTTATATGACCATATAATAAATATAAGTGATACATGATATACATATTCACTGTACATAGTCACCTTGTCTATTCAAACAATTGTCCCAGTGTGTCACAAGTTTATGATACCCTGAGTGAAGAATGTTTATGGTTGATTGTGGAACCAATCTTCAAAGAAATGGACTCCCCTCTGCTTTGTAACACAGCAGATGCTCCATGCAAACACCCATTTGCCGAACCTTCTGCTACTCAGAAAGATGCTTCAGGACCTCTGTGTGCAAACCATGTGATATCCCAACTGTGAATGGAAAATGATGTAAATAGTTCTGTTGCTCAATGACAATGTTTGTGCAATCTCTCAGATGGTGATTTGGCAATGCTCCCTTGCAAGGTTGTTAATTGCTGCAATTGATTCCTCAGTGGTGATTAAGTGAGTTTTACCAGGTCTAGGCATACCCTCAGCGTGCACATGTCTGTCACAAAATTTACCACAACATCTGAACACTGTGCTGCATGACAGACAAGCATTCCCATACACACTGTTTATACTACAATAAATTTTGGCTCTTCTAACTTCTTCTGCCTTCAAAAATTGAATTGCTGTTTAATGGGCTTGTTTGGATGAATCCATGTTGTGAACAGATTCAGTTCAAAGTGCTTCTGTACATGTAAACAACACACTGCACTGTGAGACCATACCAGTATGCTTTCTTACATACAGTGTCACTTACCAGAGCAAACACAAAGCTCTGCATAGTTAAGCTATGATGCTATGAAAAAGTCTTAGTTTCACTTGGGTAATCCTTATATAATGTAATAAATATCTTTACCTTAAACTATTCTTTAAAATAATACCTTTGGCAAATGTAAACAAATCATCCATTATGGAGAAATTCAGAAACAAATATAGAGAATGTTTATAGGAAAAAACTTACTGGCTAATCTAATATTTTAATTGTAATGTTCTTAAATAAATGGATGGAGTGACTGCTCATAATTGCAGGATATATCATAGGCATAGACTCTAAATCCAACTTTTCAGAGTAGCACTCCATCTAAGGGCAAACATAAGATAACTCATCACAGAGACAGTATTATGTGTTACTATATGGGTTACTATAAAAGTGTTGAGACACAATACAGAGTCCAGCAGAAAAAAGGGCCATTTTTGGAACTAAGATACAAGTTATTCTCTTGTTAGAGGGCCCATGTTTTATTATTCATAAAAATTTATATTAGTTAATAAAGGCTTGCAAATTTATATGCACATACCTTCTTAGATGCAAGACAGCATAGAAATCCTTGTAATATAAGAACTCACCAGTTACCTGCATCTATGTACTGTGTCACCACATCTTAGAAGTTGCTATCACAGTTTTACTCATGAAGAAAGTATCCACAGCAAATAAATGATTACATGAAGATCATCACTCTATGGTGACTACAGTGCTTTGAGTCTAGCAATGCATGTACTAAGGTCAGTTGCTTCCAGCATAATTATTTTGCCCCCAGATCAGTCCAGCCCATTACTCTACTGAACTCTGTGGATATGCTTTAAACTAATAAATAAATTAAAAGTTTTATTCTTGTAAACTGCTAAATGCAGGGGATTTTGATTACAAAATCGAGTGCTAGTCTTGAGAAACTGTTGAACACTACTATTCAATAAGCAATGTGGCCACTGTGTGCTGGGAAGCTAGAGGACAAAGTTAACATACAGAGGTCTGTCTAAGGTATTCCCAAAAATCCAGGAGGGTTACCAAGAATAGCATGTGTTTGCACAACCATTTCAACAATCCTGTTTCTTGAGAAAAAACACTTAAAACTAGTGACATATTCAGCCTATACAAATTGATACAGAAGGGTTATTTAAGTTATGGATTAGTAAAGTGTGGCTGTATATTGAGAGAAGCCAGTCTTCAAGGCCATATAATGCATGAGTAGATAGTAGTCTAGTTTTTTTGAATTAGGCTTTATCAGCGAATGATTGTGCATTCATATGTTACTCAGTGTATAAATTGTGAGCTTAATTTTCTTCATAGTTAATACCACTACATAAATATAGTGTTGAAGAATGGGTTTTTATGTACGATACATATGTGAAAACAGATACTTGCAGAGAAGTGTAAGGCAGTTCACATGAAAGTATCCTAGCAATCATGTTCTAGATTTAGAAACTGCTTTCCTCACCTTTTGAAAAGTTATGAGAGACTGGACCTTTTCATGACAAGAAATGTGTTCCAAACCACTGTGTTCTTATAAAAGAAAAGTTAGACAAAATATAGGAATTTCCTATGCAGATGTTGGCAATGTACTGCTGCTAAGGAGCATAATTTCTTATATCACAGGTTAGTGCTTATTATCATCAAGCTCATAAATCAAATAACCTCACTGTATAATCCTTCAAAAGTTGCAAATTGAAAGAGAAATGCACCACTTTCAGAACCCATTAATTCATTAAATTGTAAAACCATATAAGCTACCTGAGATATAGGTAAAAAATGTACAGAAACAAAATCCCCCTCCTGAAGAACTAAGATAACTGGCACTAGAAATAATAACCAAAAAATGTCCACCATATGAATTGTTGCATTTATGCTGATGGATCAGTAATAAATCAAGAAGAAACAGGTGCAGGCATTATTCTACATATCAGCTGGATACAATAAAATAATTTTCAGAGTGGAAACACAAGTATACTTTCCAGCAGTAAACAAACCCCAATGTTTCACTTACAAAAAATAATAACAAACCAATGATTATCTTCCCATGGGGAATAAAATAGCAGACCTACTTGTTAAAAAAGGGATAAAACTCCACAACCAATTAAACTGTTAGAAAAGCACTCCAACAAACAACTAATAAACAAGAAACAGAATTATATCCAAACAACGTATGCAAACAGAAAGAAAATCAAAAAAACTATGCCCAAGACCAAACCCAGAAATGATCCCATTGCTATTTTAAGACTCGCAACTAAACAGGACTGTTTACCTACACAAGATAGATATTTACACAACTGCTAAATGTACAATCTGCAAAGAACCAAACACTGTAATGGACTGTAGTCACCTCCTTCTATGCAAGAAGTCAAATAGTACTGTTCAAAACACCAACAATCTCTCTGTACTATACTAGTCTGCAAGAATGTTAATAGAATCACCTTCAAATGCAAGCCATCACAGTGTGTCTGGTAAGTCACTCCCTATTGTTAAAGGATTACAACTTCTATATTTTTAAACAAAAAAATTAGAATTATGAATAATAATAATACCATTTCTTGAGGTTTCGTTTCACATCTTATTAAATCTCCACATAAGCCCCAACATTCTTAATGTATTTCCTTAAGCAAACTAGTACATTCGCTACTGCCCACCTGAAAACATTTTGTGGAACATTGTTGACCACACTGAATATTGTTGCTTCCAGTTCATCCAAATCATGTGGTTTTCTCCAGTACTCCAGTATACCTCCTTCTTAGTCCAGCATTTCCATGTATCTTTCATTCATTTTGTCTCACAGAAAGAAAGGATCAACAATTGTGAATGATGTGATACCACACCATCTATCACTTTCAGGTGCCTCTTTGCTTTGTCAGCACATATTAGGATAACATAAATTTGTTACATTTTTGTTTGTCATCACAATACTGCATTGCTAGGACATAGTTTACCATTTGTCATCTGTCATTCATTATTTAGAGCATTGTGCTAGTAAATATACCTTGAATTTTGCAGATATGAAAGTTTGAGCCATTTATAAGTTAAGAACATGAAAAATGAACACTTCTAACATATTGTTCTTTTTGAGTTTAATAGAAGAGCAAAGGCAATGGAGGCAGCTCGAAATATTTGTGCCATCTACGAGAAGAATGCCATTGGTGAAAGCTTAATAAGAAAATGGCTCTGCCATTTCAAAGAGGGCCACTTTCGTGTGAGCTATTCACTGTGTTCAGGGAGATCATTGGACTTTGATGAAGACCTTCTGAACTCTTTAATTCATGATTATCCATGTCAGTCAACTCAAGAATGAGCAGAAGTGATAAATTGTGACCAGTCAACTATTGTACAACATTACGGGCAAGGTTAAAAAAGTATGATATATGCTTACTACATACTTTAAGAGAAAACAACAAAGGTGGCATTTGTGCATCTCTGCTTGCTTATTGTCAGTTAGCTCATGAACAACATTGGCCATTCCTATCAAAGATTATTATTGGTGACAAAAAATGGTACCTCTATGCCAACATTATAAAAAAGAAAGGAATGGCTGAGTCCTAACAAAAAAGCAATATCTTGTGCAAAATTTTCTGCCCATCCTTAGAAGGGAATGTTATGCATCTGGTGGGATAAAAAAGGAATTGTGAAAGGAATAAATTGCTTTCCAGGAAATTAATCAAAATTACTGAAATTTATTGTCAACATTTCAGATGCCCTTGCAGCTACAATTGAAGAAAAAAGACCAAGAAGACTTTTTTGAGTGCTGCAGCAACTCAATAATGCATGCCTACACTCTGCTAACACGATGAAAGCAGCTATCCAGGAGCTTGGTTGGGAATTGATTTTATAGCCCCCATATTCATCTAAGTTTGTGCCTTCAAACTCCTCCTTTTCCATTCTACATCCAGCAAGCTTTGAGAGAACTCCTTCCATGCTTTACAAACTTAGCTGAATGACTTATTCAGCTTCAAACCAGCAGATTTCTTCAGATGTGGAATCAAAGCACTACCCCCAGAGTTGGGAGACAGTCAGAGATTATGGAATGTATTACTGATTAATTTATGCATGCTATTCATCTCAAATAAACATTTTTATCAACCAGAAAATGCTACAAACTTATGCATTAACCTGTCACGTGCAAGTTTATGTCTCCATAATAATAACGTGTCTGTTAACAAAAACACCAATCTGAATCATTGCCTCATTAAAACATAGAAAGTCTCAAAATGTCGAGCCAATCATATACCAAAAAAATTCTGCAAACATCATTCTTCTATCACAGTCATCAAGAAACAATTTCTGCATGTAACGTGCCTTCCATGACTTAAAAGCAAGATCCTTCTTAAGAATGGTGAAACTGCATAGCATGAGAGAACACTTTCACCAGCTCCTTGATGCAATGATTTCTTATGACTCTTCATAAACATTTTGCAAATTCTCTTAGCATTCTCTGTGTCCTTATACTTTGTCTTCCTGATCTCCTTGCATTGACAGCAATATCTGTTGTTAGTAGCATCCGATGGCAATTTTTTATTGTTTGCACGTTCAGTATTGCATGGAATCAACATTCAACACTCCACCATCTTTGCACTTATATCATAGATCCCCATACCAAGAAACGTTTATCACAGAACTTCGTATTGAACTTGCACAGATTGCTGCTGTGACAAACGTGCATAACCCCTCTGAGCCTTTATTTGTGAATAAATTTATAGATTTCATACTTTTACTGCTCAAAAAATGAATGACAAAACACTATTCTTGATTCATAAATGTCTCAAATGTTTACACTTAACTTGCCCTTGTGGTGTTTATTTCTTTCTGACTAAATTGCTTCTTTTTTTTCTTGTTACTTTTGCCTGAACTAAATTCTTTCATTTGTTTATTCTTTTTCCTATGCAACTATAAGACTTTCTTAGCATAGAGTGATGTATAAAGAATAAATCACACTAACATGATTATACTTACAGATCCTTTTCCCGGGTGTTCGTGAAGACACTTTTCATAAATTGTTAGTGTATCTGTACACTGATGATGTACCACCAATTTCACCTGCACGATGCCTGGACCTTCTAGAATTAGGAAACAGACTTTGTTTGCCACGCCTTGTAAATCTTGTAGAGCGACGTGTTGTAGAAGAAATGGTTAGGCTATGCAGTTCTGATGGAGCAGACATTGTGGTAGAGCACTGCCTTCGACTCTTGGAGCCATGCAAGGTAGCTTGACATCTAATTTCTTAAAATACATTTTTTATGTTGGCAACTTTCAAACAAATTCAGTTTAAGATTAGACTGATTGCTCCTTTATCTACAGTATGTTCATACTGGATAGGACATATCTGTAGTTTGGACATAGTTATATTAGTTATTAAGCCTTTCACCATTATGGACAGAACTGTTACACCAATTTGTGGTGCACACCACATATTTTGGACAAAACTGTTCTGCATGCTATTGTTAGTTATATTCACTTTTGAATACATTTTCTAGATTGTTTTATTACAGTTTGTATATTATTTGATATCTGAGACAGATGTATAATAGCATTCATTAGTATGGTTAAGTTGAATTCATTATTGATTCAAAATATTATAATTTTACAAGGACTTGCCTACAATAGCAATATACAGAAGGCATTATATTATAATTATAATAATACTTATTATTAGGGCTTAGATTTTTATGTAATTACATATTGGTATATATAAACAAATTGAGCATAGTCATTGTGAGGTTAAATTTTCATTTTACATATTTCTGTATATATTACATATTTATACAATCTTACATAAAATAAATATTTTACCATTTTAATGGTAATTTTCCCTTTTTTTTATATCTCTATATATTTTCTATTTTCTTTCTTTATTTCTCTCTCTCCCCCTTTGGTGTTGATATATTGTAAAGGTAGTTAATGTTGCACAGCTGTGATATGATAGTTAAAATTATTATTGCTACACTCTGAATCATAGAGTGCAAAGTCTTTGATTGCTAGGCCTTTGCTATGTTGCTCTGTATTGTCACAATCTTTGATCCCTACTGTTCCAGTCCTACTTCTTTTATTGCTGATATTGTGTGTCCTTTCTTCCTCTGCTTGTTTATAAGGAAAGTGTGGCAATTACAGGTGATATAGTCGGTATGCTTTACCAAAGTACATGGTGATGTAAAAATTGTGCCTTACAGTGAAAGAAACATGAACCCCATTTCACTATTTAGGGGTTTGGGATTGGTCACTTCCTGTTTCTTTTCATTGCTGATATATAGCCAGTTCTTTGAGCCAGTGCACTGCTTAGTTTTAGCACTGGCAAGATTGCACTTTTGTTTCAGAACAATTGTTTTGTTTAGATTTTAGTGTAGGTACATTGAAAACCAGAGTCTTAACTTCAAGTGAAAATGATTCTACAAAGGCACCAGTAACCATTGGAAGAGGGGCTAATGACTGATGGTAAAATTGTAGTATTCATGTGGGGAGGGGGCAGTTAAAGATATGTACTTTGATGAAGTTGCAACTGGAACAACAGTGCATTACACCAGAAAATATGGAAAAGTATCTTATAGTGCACTGTGCAATGAAGTAATTATGTCTTAACAAAAATTTAATGTAAGGAAAAATGTGCAAGTAATTTGCACCTCAAACATGGGTGACTAAGGGTGGCACTGACTCATGAATGGGAGCTTTTTCAACAGGGAAATCTTTCCTGACTGTGGTTTTTTCAGGTTTTCCTTAGCCCTCATCAATGACAAAGACCAGGGAAGTACTTGAACTCCAGCTTAAAACATTTCCAAAAAAAAAAAAAGGGATTATTTTTGAATTTATTATTTATTTCTCGTTTCCTCCTCCTCCTCCTCCTCCTCCTCCTCATCATCATCATCATCATCATCATCAACAACAATGACAATCACAGTTTTGCTGCCTCAGTAGTAGATGTAGACATTAAAAAAACATGCTTTATGTGAAGTTTTATTGTGTTTTGAATATTGTTTCGAAAGTTGCCACAACAAGAAGAATTTTTAGAAACAAACATATGCTGCATGCTCAGTTTTATTTATTTCACAATGAGAAATGTATTTTATTCAAGTACACCTTCTAAAGAAATTTCATTTATTTAAATATTACCTGTACTAATGTGTTTTATGCTACAATTTATTATTTTCTTTATCAAATGACATGTGCATATCATTCTAGTATAGGGTGTCCAACAAAAAACCAGTATATATCACTGCCTCACTGCTTTCATAAATAGATGTTGGCCTCACTGTCATTCTGGCACTAATATTTACACCCCACTGCATTCATTTTTAAAATTTGGGTACGTTCTGCTCTGTTTATGTAATTGTTAAGAGTTTAACAGTTGAATTTAACAATTGTTGTAAATATTATGGAAGTGTAGTGAAAGAATGGTGCAGTTTTTAGTTGAACATTATTTACTTGGATCCCATGCTCTTCTTTGTGATGGATGAAGCTTAGTTATGTTAACTCACAGAATTGCAGATATTACCCGTGGCCTCTGCAATCTCTAGACTTAACATCCAGTGATTTTTATTTATGGGGAGCTCTGAAATATAAAGTATATGCAACCACACTCGGACAATAAACCAACTAAAAGAGAACATTACCAATTAGATAAATAATCTCTCCTCAAGAATTATCTGTTAATCAGAACATTGTCATATGAGAGCATGATTTCTAGATGTTGGTGGAGGACACTTCCAGCACTTGTTGTAAACCAGTAAGTCTTGTAACTATGCGATAGAAAATAATATAATATGATGGCACATGTCTTACACATGAATGGCAGTTGAGGCAGTGAGATATACCACTTTTCTGTGTAGAGATCATCATATATGCATTTTTTATAGCTCTGCTAAATGTTAAAGCTGACTTTGCCTACATAGCTAATTCATGCTACGTCAGGCAAAGGAGAAACAAAATAAACTGAACAGCTGTTTCATCTGGGTTCGTTCAATACAAAGTCAAATACAGATGTAAGAAAAAGACAGTGAACATTTCTTTAGACTAAAAATACTCGTACACACATACACGTATAGGTTACATACCTACAATATACACTGTTGGCCATTAAAATTGCAACTTATTGTGCATGTTCAAATATCCACAAAGAAACTATATATGTCTTCCCATTTAGTTGTGTTACAGGGCTGTTCACATCTTGTGTCCGTCTTACCTCGATTCACTGATCTCTTATTTGTTTCCTGTGGATGCACTTTATCCAACAAAAGCACCAATTTTTCAGAATGACATCCCACAAGTCTCCCTTGATCAAATTCAGACACCTGCTGATTGCTGTCATATTTTTGATGAGTCATACTCATTCATTCTGAGAAAATGTGGTGTCGGTTTAATGCATCCCCCCGATGGTTGTTACAATTGTAATGTCCAGCATTGTACAGTGTATATTACTTTACAGCTTGGGATTTGAATTAATGCCAGATTTTCATTTCACTCAAATATCTTGATAAATAACAGAAGGAACGTCTGCAAATTTAAATCACAAACAGGGATTTAAATAAATATTGGTTGACTTGCAGGTTGATTAGTATATTTTGGAATTTCATAAAATTATTGTAACTGCTTTGTGTTAATATTTTTTTTGATATCCTTTTGATTTGATTACTGCTTCAATTCTTCATGCCATTGATTTCACCAAACAATGTAGGTCTTCTGGTGTTATCACTCTAAACCATGATTAGATGGTGGCCTCTAGCAACTGTCTCTTGTTACTGGGATTCTGGCTTGACACCAAAACTTTCAGTCTTGACCACAAGTTTTCAATTTGCTTGAGGTCAGGACTATTCCCTGGCCAAGGCAGGACAGCAACATGATGACCCCTAAACCATTTCTGATTGATACATGACACTTTGCATAATCCTGCTGGAAGATGCACAGTTTACTGTAACCCCCAAACAAATAATGAATAGTAGGGAGCTGTTTTAAGTTTAGACCTACTCTTGGTATTTTTTGGCATTAATGTTGCCCTCTAACACTGCTAGTACCCAAAACCATGCCTAGCCATGCTTCCCCATACCACGATGCTGACAGAATGCTTTATAATGGCAGTGGTGCACTCAGGTAACATGTCCTCACCAGTTTGGTAACTCACAAACGTTATATCATTACTTCCAAAGATGTTCATCTTTATTTCATCGTTCCAAATGACTTTACCCTAGTCTTCTTGCATTCAATCACTGTATGCTAAAGCCCACTCCACATGCTTTTGCCTCCTCTTTTGATTGAGTTAAGGCTTTTTTCTTGGGTCCTCGTTCTTAGACCATTTTTGCAAAGTTTTTGTGTGATTGTTCAGTCAGTGACTTGTAGCTCAAAAGATATCAAGATGGCATTTGTATCTTTTGTCATAAGTTGGCAATCTTGTAGAGAAAGGCAGCAGATCCTGCAGCAGTCTTAAGCAATTAGTTTGGTTTTCTACCACTTCTTGAAGACGTTCTTGTGCTTGCATTTACTTTAAAACTGCTTGCAAACTTTCCTATGCCTGATTAGTGTCACTACCCAATCGTTTTGCTACTTCTTCAAGTCTTCAAGAAGTGTTACACTTACTCCTTTTACTTGGTGACCAATCAGTGTGTTTTGTCTTAGTAGCCATTATTTCAAATTACTGGATCAATTTTCAAACTCACTCTGAAAGATGTTCACTTCACAAAAGTTAAGTTGCCAACTGCTATACAACAATGATGATCATACTTGGCTTAGGTACTGAGAGAATACTATGATTAAAATCAAGAGCTCTGTTGGTTAAAAATACAATAAGTACACAACATTGCTTCTGCACGAAGATGGAATTATAGCAATTACTGAATGATGTTAATTAAACTTGTTTCTAATATCTGTACAGAATGTACTACATTCTACCTTTCTTAAAGATAATAAATATGGTATATCACAGATAAAATAAAAATGTCATCTGTTGATTTAGCACAACACAAACTTTATATATTTTGTAAGATTTAAAAAGGAAAAAGGTTTACAAAAAGTGTCCAGAATTAATGCCACTTCTGTTTATTTATGGTAAGTAAAACCACCTAAAATCTGAAAGAAAAGGCCTCTGAGCAAAATTTATTGACTGCTTCATGCTCTGAATTGCTGCCAACTACAAAAATAACATTGGCTGGAGAGCAACATTCCAGAATTTATCACCCCTGCCAATTGGTCCTAAGGAAGTTCAGAGCTAATATACATTGGACTTTTGCTTGTGGTCCATTTTACAGGAAAAGACCTGCTCTAAACCTCACTGCAATCATGTCCTTAAAGGCAGGTTTGGTGAAGGCAGCACCCTCAAAACCCCTAGATGTAATCTATGCAACAATAGATGAGTGGCTAGAGCATTTGAAAAGGTACATCAAGGCAAAAGGTGGACACTTTGAGTAAACTGTGTAATGTACCTACCTCGTTTAGTCTATATTGAATAAATTAAAGATATGCACATTTATTGTTGTCATTTATGTATGCATAAGCTGCCGCTGCATGAGAGACAGAACTTATGGCAGGACTAAGTATACTAGATTATATTAAACATTACACTAAAAGACTTCCAATAAATTCTGGATTCTAATACAGCTGCAAGTCGCAAAAAATGGAGCACCTCTTACTGTTCTATGGAAACTGAATACCCCATTTTACTGTGCAACAGCAATAAAGGAGATGGAATAATGAAGGTCAAAGGTTCACCAATGTGATGATAAAGGCACATATCTCAATATGCTTACACAGAATAGTACAGCAAACCTATAGCAACAGTGTAGATAATTGTTGATTCAGCTTACATTTCTTAAGTAAAGGCTTCTCCTCATTGCAAACTTATTGATGTTTAAAGCTTTTTGCTATATATTTTCGCACTTGTACTTTTTATGTTTTCACCTTGAGTTTGTGTAGCTTACATGTTAATTCTGTAGTTCTGTGAAACAGAGCTATTCAAGAATGTGCATTTGAGCAGCTAAACCATGCATTCTATAAACCTGATTAGGACCCTCAGATTATTTCCACTTCCAAGTTATGAAGAAATTTCTTCATGAACAGTGGTTTTCAAGTGTATGAGGCTATTCATTAAGAATAATGCATAATGTTCACATCGCACTAGTTTCATTGTTGTCATTTCCGGTTCCTATCTGAGAAAGTTATGCAAGTTGAGACATGTTCAGTTCTGCATACTGCAAAATGGAGGTATGAACAATATGCTGCTCTGAATTTCTGCTTTTGTCTCAACAAATCTTCAACTGAGGCCAATGCAATGTCATAAGAGGTCTATGGAGAGTTTGTTCTTCCCTGTAGAACAGCTCAAAGATGGTTTAAAATGTTCAAAGAGAGGAGACAATCAGTTTCAGAGTAAGGTGAACCTAGCACCCCTTTTGTGCTCTAATGGAAGAAAACATTAACACTGCTGCAGCCATTGTCAGAGAGGATCATCGAATAAATTTTATAAATTTTGAAAATATCACTGGGTGCCACACACACATTTGTAACACGTAGCACATGAGACGTGTTTGTGTATGATGGGTTCCAAGACTGCCGATTCCCAAACAAAAGGATATTTACATGCAGTTGAAAATTATGCTACAGGAAGATGCAGTTTCTTTCAAAGATAATCGCTGCTGATGAACTTTGCTATGTCACTTTGATCCTGAAAGCAAATAGCAAAGCACTGTGTGGTCATCAACATCAAAATAAGCAAAAGTGGTTGCTTCTGTTTGGAAAGTTGTGGTATCTCATTTTTCAATATTCAAGGAATGGTTTACCAACATGTTGTATCTGGACACACAACTCTAAGCAACACTACAGAAAAATCCTAAAAACTCTGTAAGGCTATATCGTGCATAAAAGGGCACATTTCCATGCATTAAACTGGATGCTGCACCAAAATAATAGCTGCATATCACAATTGTTGTTGCTGAATATCTATAATTGAAGAAATACCTTTGTTCAAGACATTTTTCCATCATCAGAAGCAGTGATGAAGGCTGTGGAAGTGAGTTAATGATTTCCCAATTAGCGATATACAAAAAAAAATTAAGATTAAGTAAGATCAATATATACTACATTAATGTATTCAACTTATACACCCTAATTTCATTTACTTACATAACACTAGGACATGTTTCAGAAGCTAATTGTTAATTTGAACAGTTATATTACCACTCCATTGTCTACAGCTTCATAAGTATAATTTATTCACTTAAGATCCAGAATGTCTTTGAAGATTGGCAGAAATGCTGACAGATGCATTGTATCCGACAGGTACTATTTTAATAAAGGTAATCAAAGTGTTAGAAAGAGTAAAGGTAGATTGTAAAAAAAAAATATGATCATTCTTTATTGAACAGTCCTCTTAAAGGTAGCTGTAAATTCCTGATTTACAGAGATTTTTATCAAGGCAAAAAATTAATGCAGGAAAAGAGGTTTTAGTATATTGAATTGTTAGGCATTTATTTTGAAAAATAAAATAAAATAATTTTTGTAAGGTCTAAATTATTGACCACCCATCATAGTAGTGACAAGTCAGTTTAAAGCACTGATTAGGTAAATTAATTTTTTTTTTTTAATTCTGTAAGGCTGCCTGCATGTAGCTTTCAAATCTACATTTTTGTTATGTACAGTTTGTTTTCCTGGTTTTGCTTAATAATAAATTGGACTGAATTAACCCTGAAGTAAAAATTCCATTGTAATAAATGAAAGGAAAATTCTGAAAAGAAACATGGCTTTTGATATTTTTTCAGTTGCACAATGCAGATCAGCTTGCAGATTGGTGCATGAGTCATTTATGTACTAATTACAACAAACTGTGCAAAATGTCTCCAAAATTGCTTCGGAGCCTTCATCCAGAGAATCAGGAATATCTTAGTGAGCACCGTTGGCCTCCTATATGGTGAGTTCATGTTGTTTTAAATTTTGTTAATGATATAATGAAATAAATAGGTAAAATTTTGTAATTAAAATGTAAATTGGAACTTGCACAGTGAAGCCAACCATATAATTGATATTAATGTGTGATTTAGTTGAACTACACACTCTTAATGCTTCACTTACTATTCATGATATATAGAACCGGTTTTGAGAACATTTGGGTTCTCATCATCAGCCAGGCTAAAATTCAACTGTTGGATAATTTGTTAAGCTGTAGGAATTTATATTCTGCTCTGGTGGTGGTGTGATAAATTTGTAGTTTATGTTTTCATCCATGGCAATGTCGAGGTTTATTAGACTGTATTTGTATTTGTAGATGTAGATTTTCTCCCAAGTTCTGTAGGTCCTTTTGCTGATGTGTAAAATCAGTACAAAGACAGTCTAATAAACTTTGACATTGCCATAGATGAAAACATAAACTACAAGTTTATCACACCACCACCAGAGCAGAATACACATTTCCACAGCTTAACGAATTATCCAACAGTTGAATTTTAGCCTAGCTGATGATGAAAACCAAATGTTCTTAAAACTGGTTCTATATATTATGACAAGTAACTGAAGCATTAAGAGTGTGTAGTTCAACTAAATCATATAATAATATCAATTAAAAGTTTGTAAGTTTACTGAGCTATAGCTTGAAATCATTTACTATAGGTAAGTTGTTTTCCAAAATCATAATTATACTGTACATTTTTTAAATAACAAAATACAAACTGATAAAGCAGCAAACTCTTACTAAAAAAAATCATATTCTATTTATCTTTACAAAATGACTTCTTTTACTCAAATTGAATGTACAACTTAATTTTCAAAGCCTTGCGGATAATTATCAATGCAAGTTGACAAATGTAATGTGCACTTATTAAGAAACAGTTGGTTGTTGTTATCAATTTAATTTTATAGCAAATTATGGCAATTAGACCCATTTCTTGGTATTTCAATGAGCATACAGCATTTATAATTTATCATCTTTAGTACTGATCCTTCATCAGAATACTCAGATAGGCTGCTTGCACTAATATCATATTTCCTACATTAAGTAATCAACTTGTTCACACCAACTCTATTTACTTACGTAACACAGGACCTGTTTCAGAAGCACTGGCTCCCATCATCAGCTGTTGACCGATTGCTGCTACTTGAATTGGTGACTGAACCCCAAAGGTGTTTTTATGGGAATTTGCTGCTGCTTTTAGTAGGAACTTGCTGTGTTCATCAATGGGCTGAACATCAAAATTCATTAAGTTTGTCTTATTTTTTAAAATGAAAATCTTTTCCCAATTGGATAGCTTCTCTGGTTTAGTTATTGGTCCAGAAGTAAACTGCCACTGCTGATTTATCAATTTGCTTAAAACAAATATTCCAAAAGCTTTCTTTTCTATGAATTTCCCAATTTCTCTTCGTTTTTCCAATGTATCTCTGCTCACAATCTGCTCATTTGATTTCATAAATTACTGATTTCTGTTCTGTTGGTGTGGTGTTTTTTATATTGCAACCTAATAAATTATGATATAATATTTTTTCTTTCGGGCTGACATTATGCCAAATTCTTTGAATATCCTCTTGAATTTGTTGAATCAGTACGTGGTGGATGGTAAGTAAGTTGGATGGTATGTGAAACTTTTGAATTTATAACTTTCCTTGATGTTCTTCAGTTAGCCCCAAAGAAAAAATATTTTATCAATAATTTATTAGGTTGCAATGTAAAAGACACCATACCAACAGAACAGAAATCAGGAATTTACGAAAATCAAATGTGCAAATTGCGATCAAAGATACATTGGAAAAACGAAGAAAAATTTGGAAGCTCAGAGAAAAGAACATTTTAGGAATATTCATTTTAAGCAGGTAGATAAATCAGCTAACTTTTGGACCAATTATCATGATTTTAGCCAGAGGCAAAGCTACTGAAAGAGCTTCAAAACCAAATGGAGCTACCTCCTTGGGAAAAGATTTTCATTTTAAAAAATAAGAAAAACTTAATGAATTTTTATGTTCCACCCATGGATAAACTCAGTTCCTACTAGAACCAGCAGAGACTGCCACAAAAACACCTTGGGATCCAGTCACCAATTCGAGTAGCAGCAGTTGGTCAGCCGATAATGATGGGAGTGGGTGCTTTCGAAACATGTGTTGTGTTATGTAAGTAAATGGATTTAGTGTGAACAAGTTGATTACATTAGTGCTGGATATATTACCGCTCAATTGTTTACAGCTTCGAATATACAATTTAATTAATATTATATTTATTGCTGTTTCCCCCTAAGCATCTACATTGCTTCAGAGCACATCATTTTGAGTGCCATCTAGTGTATTAATAATATAGCATTTCTTGTGTATCCGTTTTGTTACAGGTTTCATGATGCTTTTCCAAGATTTATTTGCCCTGTTCAGCTCACACAGTCATTTTTGGCATATCATATTTCAAATATAGTCCCCTACTATGTCAACAATAGGTTGAAAATTTTTAAAAGATGACACACTTTATCTTGCAGCATCATTTCTGAATATCTCTCTCACTGATCAACCTAAAGATTTTTGTAAGTCAACTCTTGATTGAAAGTGAATGCCATGCGGAGGTTCTTTGATCTTCTAAGTAATTAGAGTAGCAATTGAAATTGAAATTTATTGAAAATATTTCCCAACAGGCTACATAATATACTACACTCAAATATATTAAGGCAAGTTAGCAAAGACTGAGAGTTATTTTTTTTTTATCATGCAGAGCAAAGAAACATTATTGAAACAATGCTTCATGATGAAAATGGATCAGTCCTGATTAGTGGACAAAAACAGAAGTTCACTTGTACACAGGGGATGAGCAAACTATGTCAGTTTGCCAGTTGCGTACATATAAAATGGAGTTGACTCGTGAAGAGCAGTATGCTGCGTTGAAGTTTTTGTTTTCTTTTGTAGAAATCCAGCGTGGAAGCTTACAGACTGTTGTAGCACATATATGGTGATGATGATGTTCTGGCACAATCCACAGCACTTTGATGGTTCAAGGAATTTAAGGAGGGTAATGTTTCAACAACCAAGCAAGACAATCCAAATGCTCCAGCAACATCAGTAAATGAAACTATGATTAACACAGCCAGCACAGACATGTTACACATTTACCTTGGCAGTACATTTTCGATTTTGCATGATCATTTGAACATGAGATGCGTTTATGCATGGTGAGTCCCAAGATTACTGACTCCTGAACAGAAGATAATGTGAGGGGAAATGTGTAGGAAACTTTGAATGTGTCCCTTATGCTCCCCAGACTTAGCTCCCTGTGACTTTCATCTCTTTCCCTATCTGAAAAAGGAGCTAAAGCTAAGGGGGAGTGTTTTGGTTCTTCCGAGGTCATTGTGAAAAAGGCTGAGGCAGTTTTAAAGATGCCTAAAGATAGTTTCCAGCAAGTGTTTCAGGACTGACAGACAAGTTGGGCAAAGTACATTCAACTCCATGGAGAATACTTTGAAAAAGACTACACCAATCTGACTGAGTCTAGTGTATTCCCTTACATACTTTATAAATCCATTACAAAATAAGATCAAAAAATAAAATAATACTAATCTTACTTATCTCTTATACTCTAGATATTTTCTTTCTAGAGTTGCCTACTTACATTTTGATCCCAAAACCACAATTTATTAGTCTGTTGGTGACCATCATATTTATTCTGTATTATCCTATCCTTGCTTATACTTATCAGAACTATTGTACTCCTAAAGTGATGTTTTCCTCTATCTTTCTCTTAATCATTCTTACCATTTCTCTCTAACTTTTCCCAAATAGTTCCCTATAGTTTTTGTATTCTTCTCTCCATTTACAGTTAAAATCTTTCTAATTAATATTTCCCCATCTAAATTCTTCCGTTTTGGGTGCTAAGCCTGTTCTCTGCATAACTTTATTTGTTTGCAGTATAATGAACAATGAAAATCAGTATTGGATTCTCCATACATTGGACTTTCTACATCTTTATCATATCTTAACACTTTTAAATTCATAACTCCAGTTCCAGCCCTTGCAAACCCTTCCCAACCTGCTTTATCACATTGTTCTATATATTTTTCCTTACTATATACTATTTTTATTTCTCTTTAAAGTATCAATGAACTCTTTTCTCTCATACTACCAAATATTTCTTGTCTTTCATTATCTTCCAATCTTAGGTTTGTTTTTTCCCAGAATCCTCTGTTTTGATATCCCCTATTTTCCCTAAGTTTCCCATATCTATCTGTTGCAAAATTTCCTGCACTTTGAGATACCACGATCCTTTCCACTTATATTTCTCTTGGATGCTGAATCATTTTTAATAATATCACTCTGTTCCAATGTAATGCTATATGTATATTTCATAATTCTTGTATTAATTTTGTCTTGGTGGAATGCCTACCTAATTCTTGCTGTTCTACACTATTTGGTGATAGGTAAACCTGCTTACAAAAATTCTATTTTATCAATATCTTTACATGCATCCTTTATACCCCATATAACATTTTTGCTTCTATGCAGCTATGTAAATTCTTTCCAGCCAATTTACTCCTATGCCTGGAATTTTTCTTAAACATGCTTTTATAACACTCATAGCTGCTTTTCCTTTTGTTATTGCCATTATTTTCTGTTCTTTTCAACTTGCATTTGAACTTAATCTTGTCCCTAGATAATTATATTTTGTTACCAACTCTATTTCTCTCCCATTTAACTGCCATTTCTCTTCTTTCTCGGTTCATAACCTCTTTTAATAACATGATCTTTGATTTCTTTTCATTTAATTTCAATCTCCAATCATTACAAAAAGTATTTACTACTTCATTGCTTGCAGTATAATATACTTCATTCCTTCTCAATCCTCTACTAAATATAGATCCAATTACTAAATCTTCTACAAAATGCACTCTGGTATCTTCTCTTTGAATCTCATCCAGAATTTCATCAATATAGAGAATGACAGCAGTGAACTTAATGTACAGGATTGTCTTATTCCTGTTTTACTCTGCATATAATCCATTACTTGATTACCTGAAAATATGACACAAAATAGGTTCTCTATATATCTTTTTTACAGTTTTATAAACATATTAATTACAGTATTAAGCTGTATTTATTTTTATGGCATGAGGTACATATGCACCAAAATTATGTTTTCTTAATCATAACACATAATAATCATTACTTTCAAAGATCGTGCAATATTCTATATCTTTTTGGGTATGGTTAATCTGTAGGTCACTATTTATTTGATTATTGTTTAAAGGACAGCTCCCATTAGCTTCTTGTAATGCCCTAAAGCAATGAGTTGCGTTTTTTTCTGCAACTTAGCTTTTTATGAAATATCTTTGCTCTTATCCACTGAACATTTTAGAGCAGTATTGCTTAATACAAAACAGAAACAGTCCCTGTATTTACAATATATGGTTACTTTGAGACTTTCGCTATTGCAGATTTCTTTAACAATTGCTACTCTGCAGCATAATAAAAGACTCCAAGATCAAGCTAGAAGCACTGATTTACAGCATTACTGTCATTACTTTTTGAATGCTGTAATATTAAAGTCATAATACTGACATGAGGGTTGTTGTAATTTTTTCATTTTCTGTAAAATCAGGAATAATGCACTTTTCTGGTTTTGAATAGCTCATTTGTACTTTCCAAATGCTCTGGAGTAACACTAGTATTTACTACAGGTATCTGAAAGACTACGACTACTACCAGAAATGTGTGATGGAACGTGAGAAAGAAGAAAAGCCATCCTTGAAGAGGGGACGTAACAACTCTGGGTGTCTGTGCTTCTCGGGCAGCAAGTCACGTCGAGAGGAACGTGGCACACTGCTTGGCGGAGGGAGCAGTAACACTGGAGGAGGAGCAAGCAGTGGGAGCAACAATCAGGGAGGCAGTGGACAGGATGGAAATGGTGGGGGCACAATGACAGTATGACAACACTGCTCTGGGCACCGCAGCGCTGGGCCACTAGCACTTGTGCTGCTGGTTGCGGTGCTCACTGGGGCCGTTGGGGCAGCTGCACTCATGCTGCAAATTCTGGCTGCGTGATGGATGGCCCCCACACTCTCCCTTCAGCTTATCCCCTCTGTTGTCAATGGCTGTTACTCCTGTGTGATTGGAAGTGACACTGAACAACTTTCTTATCACAACCCTTCGTGTTCTTGAGATTCCTAACAACTGCGCTGATTGTGAAGCTTTTTGATTCTTTCACAAACCACTTGGACCTGCCATAAATGTGTTGCACATCTTTTGTAATAAATTTGTGAGATAAGTGCAGAGCATTGGTATGTATAGAGGATTTTTTTAAAAAATTCTTTATTTTGCTCAGGTTAATAATGGGCTTCAAAATGATCAGAAACAGGTAACAGTCACAAATTCCAAACTACTTGCTGTTAATTTGAATAGTTCTATATGCAGTGCTTATTACACATCATTGAAAGTTATTGCCTCTCATTACATAATTGCAGTCACTTTTAACAGTCTATGCAGATGCATAAGGATAAACTCTTAAATGAACGTGTCAGACATTTATCCAAGAAAATTAGTAACATGGGCAATTTGTCACACAAAAAGATGTCACATGGTTTTAAACATCACACAGACAATTTATCATGGCTTCTTATCATCACATATGAGTGGATTAACTAGATATCCTCATTTGTCTGGACATGCATTTTTTTACAGCTTTATTTCTGTTTTGATGCCTTTTTAAAGTGATTAGCCTATAGGTAACAACAGCATTTTCAATGGAATATACTATTTGCTTACAGATAGCTAGTAAATCAAGCGATTGAAGCAGATTAAGGTATGAATTTAGTTTCTTTTTCACATTCTCATTTTCCTTTGGTGCCCATATGGCAATGTTCTCTTATACATTTTTTTCCCCCAATCATGTGCATAAAAGTTAATTAAATGTTATCATTCATGCATTGTAAATGCCAAAATAGCAATGTGAGTTCAATGATGCCCTGGCCAGCAAACTACCTGCATTCAGAAAAGGAAGAAATTAATTTAAATGTGAAATTTTGGATCAAGAAACTATATATATCTGAAACATGTTATAAATATTAAATTCACATTTTGCACTACCTTTTTGTCTTTTGATAATTTACTTAAGGACATAATTTTAAGTATAATATCAGCCTAAATCTAAATGGATATTTTGTTCCCCTTTTTTACTGTTATGAATCTGATCATCATACTTGTAAGGATGTCACCCCAATATGCATATATTTCATTAAATTTAATTAAATTTTATTTTTTTGGTCAAACTACAAATTTAAGGAAATTAATTTAGTAGGTTACAAGTGTGCAGGGTGCAATTCAGAATTTACAGCTAAGCAATGCCCCAGTAATCATAAGTAGTGACTGCAGTCCTCTTCACATCAAATCACGATTCATGGAAACTCATTTGTGCAAATCTGCATATTTCTTACTTTTTTTTGTCAGGGAATTACCACTTTCCAACCTGTTAATGTCTTAATGGATTTCACAAACATTATTCTGCAACTCTTTAAATGAATGGTACACAGTTACCATTCTGTTACCAACTGATACCAATCAGTTTGATTACGTCACAAGTTTTTATAGTTTGTTCAAGATTCAGCAAAACATGCTGTAGATAGTAGGAAAATTGGCATATATTGGCCTCTTCACCATGTATTTCATATATATAGTTGTTTTCAAGATGGTTGCAGTTTGCCAGCAATTTCATCTCTGATTATATCAAATATCTGAAGAGTATGGATCAATAGAAAGCTAATGACAGCATTGTATGTATTTTATGTATATCAGTATCGTTTTCATCTACATACAAGATTACTATAAATGATTCATTGGAAAAAGACTATTTTCAAAAGTGTTATATAATAATGATCGATACATGAAAAAGAACTGGAAACTCTCCAAGTTTTCAGAGTGATACCCAAAAGTCGTCATGAATTCAGTTACAAAATGGTGACAATGCAGGATAAAATCTTTTAAAAGGCCCCCTCTTAACTATCTTCCAACAAGACAAGCCACCTACCTATTGGAATTGCTGTTCATCACCATCTAAACAATGAATGTGTGCATCATTGGATTGGGTGTGTCTGTGAGGATTTGGTTCTGCTCATGTGGCCACTGTCTCCTGATCTAATATCTGTGACTTCATCCTTTGGGAGCATATTAAGAACCATGTTTACAAACCTCCATACTGACTGCTATGATGACCATTAACATGGATGAATGCTACAAAAAAGTGAATAGAGGATCTACAAAACAACCACATGTAAGATTTTATATAGTGGGTGATTGTAATGCAAGAAAGTCAATTCCAGGTAATCGACTTTGATTGTGAAATATCAGGGAAGGTAAGAGAAACAGAAAGAAGAGTTAGTACACACAAAATTTGTAATACTGAAGGAAAGAAACTGATAAAATTCTGTGACTAGCTAATTTGATAATGTGCAATGGTCTAAAAGGAAATGGTGATATAGGAGAGTTTCTTTTGTAAATAAAAATGGGCAGAGTATTCTAGATTACATGTTATATATAATATATTTAGTATGTATCTGATTGATTTTGAAGTGAGTATATATTCTCCAATATGGGCTAAATTTCATAGAACATATAAGAGTGAAGAAATACTTTTGGAGTCAAAAGGAATTCAAATATTCATATGTATTATGAGGAAAGAGATGGTGAATATGAAATAAAAAAATATATATATTGGAAATAGAAAATTATTTAGGTAAAATAAAAACAAAATGGTTGAGGAAAGTCAGTAAATAAGATGAGAGTGAGTAACAAGGATTATTAGGTATTAGATTTAAGGGCAAATAGGTTCCAATAGTTGGATAACCACAGTGTTTGAGTATATTGAACCGCAGGTAATTCAGCAACTTGGTGTAATCATTTATAACTTGCTTACATATATAGCTTATCAAAGTTTTGTTGGAGTTAGTGCCTTCTGAAATTGTTGAAGGCACTGATTCTATTTGTTATATATATTTCCCCCCCCCATTTTTTTGTTTCATTTTGTTATAAATATTTAATATGTTGATGTGTGAAAAATAAATTCATATTCATATAGAATGTGTGGTCTGAACTCAACTACTCATTGGACGTGTATCATATGACCAAAAGGGCACACACAAAACAATTACAGTGTGAAAACTTGGAAGAGTTCCCAGTTCGTTCATGTATCAACCATTATTATATTTGTAATACTATGGAAAATACATCTTTTGAAATGTGATAAATCATTTATTGTAGCCCCGCATAATTCCTCAAGACCTTTGATCTGCATATGACATCATATGCCCTGTTGTTGATTTGGTTTATTTATGGACGTTCTTTAACATCTCAGGTAATCAGCATCCCTTTCAATTCAGGGCATGACAGTCAACAAATTTGGCTCAGAAGCCTCTTCTCTCAGGCTTGAGGTTCTTTTTTGTGCCGTAAATCAACAGTATGGGATCCATGGCTTTACTTCGCTTCCAAAGGAAGCCATACTAAGGATTTTTATGTCCAAAAAATCCATCGATCTTGACTGGGATTGAATTCATGATCTTGGGTTTAGGAGGCAAGTATGGTTACCTCTACACCACCAGGACTGACTCCATATGCACTCTGTGAGGTGGAAGAAGCAACCTGTAATTTGTGCTGAAAGGGAAGTATTTTTTACTGTGCTTACAGCTGCTGCCTCATATCACATTATATGTAACCTAGTTTGAGTATTCCTCCATATATTCCATATATGATGATGTAACAATGCACAATGAATTGCAGAGGAAAACCACAGGACCCAGAGAAAATCTACCCAGAAGCCACTTTGTCCACTACAAATACCGCTTATGGGCATTGGGATGAACCTGAAGAAAGTTTTATCCACTTTTGTTTTGCTCATCTAAAAATTACTTTATGATAGGCTTTAAAAGTGGTTTATAGTCCTTGTGACAAATACGAAACAATTTGATGCATGATGACAAAAAGAAAAAGTGTGACAAATTATCCAGTAATCTTAAATGAACAGCTAAGTAAACATTATTGCATTTAAATAAATTCATGTATAGAAAACATCTTGCCTGCCTTTTAAAAATTTATTTGGAAATGAAGGACAATATATACCATTTTACTTTATCACAGTTTCATTGAATTTAAATGAAACTTCAGTTTGAATAGAAAACACTTTCTGCATTCACAATAATCAGAAGGGTAAGTTTATAAATATTAATGTTGTCATTTGCAACTGAAACCCAGCAGGATTTAAGGATCATTGATTGTTCATGGAGCAAGCACATCATTATATATTTTGTGCTTTTTGCTCAAGATCATCTCTAACTTCGACCATATTCAGTTTATACACATAACATGCTAATTCATAGTTATGGCTAAGGCAGTGAATTGTCTGTTATCTGGAGAGATTAAGTTTAAATTTTCTGAAACTAGTTTGCACCATCATTATATCATGCATTCACCATCCTGAAGGCTTGTGACAGCTAGCACAAATACTCTTTTTTTTTTTTTCTGATGGCAAATTTATTTAAAGCATCAGTTTCACCACAATGTGATTTTTGAATACATTGAAAATGAAATATGAGTATTATTTGATAAGTAAGGTAAATGAAAAGAAAATAAATGTTAATTCAGCTTATCAGTTTATTTCTCAATGTAATCTCCATTCAACTTGATACACTTTTCCCGACCTTATTCCAAAGACATTATATGAAGATTTGTCATAGTCTGCAAAGTAGTCATTCACAGTAGTTATTACTTCACTAAAATCTTTTCCCTTCAAGCCTTTTTCTGAGATTTGCAAATAGACTAAAGTTGGAGAGGGCTAAATCTGGTGAGTAGGTTGGATGTTGCTACACATCAAACCTCAATTTGTGAATTTTTCCATTGCAACTAGTGCATTATTCTGGTAAAAAAAGAATTTTCTTCTTGGAAAGATGTGGTCACTTTTTTTTGAATTTCACTGTTCAAATTCTGCAATAGATTAGCAAAATATTCATCAGTTTTTCCATTTTCTAGGTAGTCCATTAAAATAACATCCTGTGAATCTCAAAATGCTGTAGCCATGACTACCAGTGTGAAAATTACCATAATAACCAGCGTGAAAACCTTAAGAGGAAAATACTCACCAAGAACAGCATCTAGTTTTTCATTAATCTGAGTGTCTATTTTTCATTTCTAAAAAATAAAGTTTTATAATGATTTGTTTCTCTCTCCCCCTTTTTTCCCCCAATTTTGAATCAAATTACACACACAACATGTTATGATAAATTGGCAAATAAAAAACTAAATAAGAAAAACAGCTGAAACTCTGTATATACTTGTAAGAGCAAAGGCAAAAAAATGACAGAGTATGCATTCCAATTGCAGGATTACCACTTATGCTCTATTTATCGTACTTATCAAACAACCCTCATACAGTACAAAACAATGTAGTATTAATATTTTTCTCCCCAACTCTCAATATCTGTCTTATTCTGATCATAGTATAGAGCAATACATCATTTAAGATGCCTTCTGTCCTTGTCTCACGTCAGCTGCAATAAGCTTCAATATGGATATCAATACCTCCATGCATTTACTTAATTTAATGCACAGTCAGAATTCTGCCACTATCTTCCTTCACAACCAGTTTGATATTTTCAACTTTATTTTTTTCCATTCTTTACAGAATTCTACAACCATCTCCCCTGAAGCCAGTATGACATTTTAAACTTTTACCTTTTCCCATTCTTTTTTTAAGATACTCTCGTCTGCAGTTTAGTTATAAAATGATTGTTTTAAAACCAATTTATGATAAGAGATTCCCTTTCTGACCATCCATCAAGTGCAAATTTATTTCTCAAGATATGACCATGACCTAAAATAAGTTTATTTTTTAAACAGTAGTATTAGTTTGTAATACTCTATAGCCTCTCTTAGCTCTTCTTTGGTTAAGGATGTATTGCATTTTAAAGTGGAAAAGTAACTATAGCACAAATATTAAGAGCTTTAAAAGACAAAATTTTCATGTCACATATGGTTAGAGTGTCAATCTGAAAACAGCTGCATTGTTTAATCAGCCTCATTTTCATTCAGTTTTACTTTGGTGAAGCTTGCATATGGGTATGCAATGTAAGAAGTTTGAAACTTACTTAAAATAACAAAAGAGGAATTCAACATTATAATGGATGAAATGAAAGCATTAAAAGCCAGTTTGTCACCCAATCTACCCCAAAATATGTGTCAACTTTTATAACTGAAATCATACTAAGAAGGTGAAAAGTGCTGCATAATTGCTGATGTCACGTTTGTACCAACAGCAAGAAATTCACAAAACAAACAAAACTACAGAGATTCAAATTTTGCCTGTAGATACAGTCCTTGAGAGGTGATGGGTAAATCTGAATTAATGCAAATTTCTTAAAACATACTTAAGCAAACCACCTAGCCTAATGTAAATAAAAATATTAGTTATTATCAAGGAACCTTGTGAAACATAAGCCTAAGCTAGAGGTTAAATTATAAAATTGTGATCACAAGCATGGAATACATTACAATCTTAAAATATAACTTCTAGATTAGGTATAAGTTAACGAGTCGTATTAGCAGACTTAACTATGGAAAAATTATGTAATGATTGGCAACTTTGAAAAATAATCAAGGAACTGCTAAAGATACATAGGTGTGTAAAAAGGAAGACATACATGCAAACTTGGCAATATGGAATTTTATTATATTAATAACTCACCCTCTAAGTCTAATGTGGGTGGGTCAGACCATAGACTCCAAATTGTGCATATTGTCCTATAATAATGTTTTCACTCACTCTCCTCTTATTTTAGGTAAGTTTAAACACTTGAACTTGTGGTACATGCCTATATTCAAGTTTCAATTTTATATTAGGTTGCTTTAGCAGATTCTAGTCCTCAAGTTCAAGCAGCACAAAACCACATTCATCATCATGGCTCCAATTTCACTATCTGCCAGCTCAGAAAGATTGTCTGCACATGATTTATAACAAGGGATATGACATCAGGCTGCCTACAAATACAGGCTTTGTGCATTGTGCATTAGGAAAGAAGCTGCTACTTTTTCCACATTCAACTATAAATCTGATTTAAGATCGGTTAAGTTTTGACACTGCAAGGGTTGATCGCTATGCTCCGCTATTGACCTATTTCTAGTTGATCCCCACAATTTTCAATGATGCTATAAGAAGGTTTATCCAACAACTGAAGACCATTTTTACAGCTTCCATATGTTCATAATCTGAGGAAAATTCCCTCCATAAAAAGTTTTGGGAACATCATTAAATTATTGGAGACTAGAAGTGGAGAGAAAGCAGGATGTTTCAGAAGTTAAAACACAGATCTTGAATTGTAGCTATTGCCACAAAAGATTTGTGGCTTGAAGAAAGAGCACACCCCTCCTCAGTTTTCTGTGCCGTTTATCTTAATTGCATTTTGCAATTCTGAAATTAAATTAGCATAATAGTGAGCCATTATTGTGGCTCCTTTTTAATCTTGTACCTCAGGAATCAATAGTAAGACTTAGAACTGCCACTCTCTACCATGGTGACAAACAATTGCAGTAATGTGAACTAACACCAACCAGTGTAATATATCTTACCTGTGCTTATTACTGATACCTTATGAGTAATTATAGTTCATAGCCTTGGTATTGGGGTACAAGATCTGCTTCATAATGCATTAAGCTTGAGTTCAAATCTCAATTGGGTTCAGTTGTCTGGATAGGTTTATTTAGGATTTTCTCACATCTTGCAAAGACAAATGTCAGACAACTTTCAACTCCATGATCCTCAGGCTCATTATCATTTTATTGAAGTAAACTTCTGTTATTAGCTAGATATAAAAACCTTACCCCCACTAGGTCAAGTTCAGAGTTGATCTGTGAAATTATGATAATTATAATCATTATGATAATTATTACGATGATGATGATAATAATAATAATAACAACAATATATAATGAATATCTCAAATCAGCATTACAAAATTAGAAATAGAAAAGATGAAAAATTACGATACTGTCTCTGTAGTGTTAAAAACAATAATACTAAAAAAAAAATGCAAAAGAAACATTCATTGCATCTCATTCTTCGATTTTGAAACATTCTCTCTGCTAAGACAGATCAATAGCTCAGGTATCTATAGGCACAAATCTGTTTGTCTATCTGAAAGTCTTAATGCTGATTCGATAAATGTCAACATTCAAAGAACCCATTATGCATCTTTTAATTTTTGTTAAAATATTATATACAATATAATGTATGTACATTATATGGGATGTCTGCTTCTTATACTATATCCCTGATAGTCACTTTAAGGACCACCACCATGCTTATCTTCACACTACATCTGCACCATACTTAGGGTGAGGAGTTTTAGGCACTAAAAATATAAAAATGGCAGCATAAAAGTATTAACATCTTAAAAATAGGCACTAAAAGTTTTGGTGCTAAATTTTAATGAACCAATGGCTCTGCTCGAGGGAAAAAACTGTTACAGAAAAATTTTAGTTTAGTACTTTTCGTATTTCAATGTTCATAACATTTTATCTAAAAGAGAGATGCCTCTTTGAAAATACAGAAACCTAGCCATCTTAGCCATTGAGAACAACGTTCTGCACATTATATTTACTGGCACTTATTTCTAAACCACATGCCTGCCAGAATATTAGCATGCCATTGGTCACAAAATTTGGATCATTAATACAGTACATATACAAGGATGTTTTAAATGATGACATGAAATGAACAAATGAACACAAAAACAAAGATGTAAGATTTAAAAGACATAACATTTAACTGCTGCTACTATACAAGTTATTGGAATGAATTTATAATTTAAAAATAATGTGTAAGAAATGTTATCATATGAAACCAACTGAGGTGGCCATGGCAGAATTGCTTAGGACTTGCTTTCTGGAGGTCCTAGATTCAAATCCCTTGGGAATGGCCATCCTGACAAGGGTTTTTTTTTCCCCTCCTCCCCTGGTTGCTTAGGCAAATGGATCTTTACTTTCCATGAATTTTCTTCTCTCCCATTTCATTCCTATGGTTTTGTTGCAGGGTTCAAAGTGCCAAGGTAAGATGGGATGGCACAGTGTGATGTACTTACACCTTGTAAAGGTTTCTGCCCTAGTGTCTGGGGTATGGAAGCAGAAATTTTGAGGGACTCAAACTCCTTGGAAAGGGGCTTCACTAGCATTGGGATGTTCTATCTAGAAGCATATTAGAGAACTTATCTACATCTGCACATCATCACCCATGGATACTGATTGTCTGATATCTCCCCCACATCATCCTTCCTCCCAGGCACAAATGGCCTGCTGTGAGCAATGATGAAGTGCCAAATTATTCTCCTATGCCCCAAACAATTCAATCCAATACCACATAAAAGCTGATTTTTGACTTAGTGACATTCACAATTGCTGACCATATTGTTAAACCTAATAGTAGCAATAATAGAAATATATAAATAAAATGGCAATAAAGGTTAAAATAGGCATTTTTAATAAACATGTTAATTAACCAATTCTGACCTGAAATACCTTTTAACTTAAACTCCCATATTTTACAATGAAAAGAAAATATAGGCATTTTTAATGATGTCCTCAACTCACTCATAATACACAGCAAGCTACCGACATATATTGATGAAAATGGGCATTAAATACCTCTTAAAACAATTTAGGCATGGTACATTTCAACAACTGCTATGATGTAATGTAACAAGGTATGAACTTAAAATAATGCAAGCAGAATTATACACTTCAACCATTCTTAAGTCGGTCCTGGTGGTGTAGTGGTAACCATACTTGCCTTCTAAACCCAAGATCGCAGGTTCAAACCTGGCCAGGATCAATGGATTTTTTTCGGGTGTAAAAATCCTAAGTGTGGCTTCCTTCGGAAGGGAAGTAAAGCCTTGGGTCCCATGTCGTACATTTATGGCACGTAAAAGAACCTCAAACCTGAAAGAAGAGGTCTCTAAGCAAAATTTGTTGGCCGTTTCATGCCCTGAATAGAATGGGATGCTGATGACCTGTAATGTTAAAGAGCGCCCGTAAATAAAACAAAAAACAAAACAAAACATTCTTAAGACATGAAATTAAAATTCTTGATCATCTAGGAATGGATTAGGCATGGAGCATAGGAATTAACCCTAAATGCAAAGCTTGAATTAATAAATGCAATTTAACTTAAAGATTACCCAAAGAGAGTTTTACATAAACATACATACTAGTTGTTAATGTAATTATTATTTTCTCTAAGAAAAAAATAATGAACAAGTGCCTATGAACGAAAAGTAAACTTAAGGCCCATACTGTTTATTAATTCATGTTTTTAACTCGGATGCAATATAAAGTCAATAAGCAAAATTTTGTGGATAAGAACTGCATATAGAACAATTTCACAATAGAGGCATTTAACATTTTGAATTAAGAATTACTTTCTGGGCAGCTATAAAGGAATTGGAAAAACATTTATATCCTCTGCTTAAAAAAGCACCCACTGTGCAAACACTAGTTCATTAAATTAACATTGTAGAACATTCTTGCCAAAACGAACATTTTAGTTAGTGCATAAATATGCAGAAATGCAAAATGAATAAGCTGGCACAATTTTGTGTTGTATTTGAGAACTAATGATTTGTCTTTATTTTGTCTTGTTTTACTTTTAATGGTAAATCAGCAGAGGCTGATTTGATTTTTCATTATTAAAAGTTTGGTCAGCAAAAACAGTGCCACAAATGTGTGTGTGCTCATCTGCAAGAATGTGAGAGAACATGGAAACTGAGCTGTTAGCATTTGTGGATGGTCCTTGCCAAAGACTTTAAAGCTTACACTTCTCCTTAGTGAAAAGAAAAGTTAAAAGGAGTTGAAATTTCAACTAGCTGGACCTATCATTTGGTTTAATGTTGACATGGATAGCAGGGTAATGTATTAACTATGGAATGTGGCAATTTGAAAAATAAGTCATTCTTGTCTTCATAAAGATGTAATTAGGGATAATTGGCTCAAGAAGTTGTCATCTTCTTATTTTTTCATGAGTAAATTCACATCTTTGGCAAAGGCTAATAAGTAAATAAATAAACACATTTATATTCAAGTACCCTAACAGATCTCATTTTAGCATAGAGCAGGTTATCAACCATTAAAATAATTTGATAAAATATGTCATTTAACAATTTTTGTATCATATTTTGTGGTGAGGGTTATATAACAGTCAAGAACTTATCAAGCATGTAACAAATTAAAAATACATCACCTGGCAGCTAAATATCATTATTGGACAAGAATAATGGATAACATCAGGGCAAGTTAGAGGGGTGGAAGACTTCCTTAAGATATTGAATCTTTGTTGTTTATGTTCTAGTACAGTAATGTGTCCATTTTGTTTTAGCATGCAAACATTTTTTAAGTATAATATAACGACTGTATACTTTCAGATGACACTTTGTAGAATGTTAATGGCAGATAAGACCAGACCTGAATTAAATGGTTTTATACTTATGACAGGCATGCTGAAAGTTTTTAGCTGCTCCAAGGTAACAAATATAAATGGAGAAAAACTTCCAGTTTTTCAAAAGTACAGTAAAATTGTTTTAAGCATCTGCCTATCATTCTTCTAAAAAATGACTGTTAAATTAAGGAAGTGTCATGTATGCATTTACTGAGCATTATCACAAAAAATATTTGCAATAATATTATACTGTTCTATAAGCCTATTTAGTATATATAACATTGAGATCTACGTATCCTTTTAGTCATCAACATTGGTGACTAAAACATTACTCCTGTTCAGAACAATATGTTGGGTCATTTTCTAATGAATTCTTTCGCTCTCTGTTGTACTTTTTTTGGTAGCACTCATCCCCTAACACAGAACTTCTTCACATGTGCATTTGTTTACTTCTGCATACTTGGACTCCCTATTTTCATTCAAGGATTTTTGCTTTTTTCCTATTCTTTTAATTCCTTCTTAATTTTTAAGAATTTTATTCACTTACATTTCTTTAATCTTTGAAAATTTTGGCAAGTGCCTTTTATGGAAATTCTTTTCTTGCCTTCAAGAATTACTTTTCTCCTGTCCTCAAAAAAGTTGAAAGTTGACTTATTGCACCACAACTTAAACTGACAGTGTGCATGCAGTAAAATTAAAATATTTCTATACCAACAGAAAGGACTCATAAACTCATTGTCAGCTAGTTCAGTCATTCCACCCATGAGCATAATACAGCTTTACTACATACAAGTAGGCTACGAGAACATAGGATGAGAATGGGTGGTAATTTGAATCTCAAAAATATAAAATATTTTTTAATCTCAAAAATATAAAATATTTTTTAAGGTATAAATATTCACAAGATCAGAAAGGGAAATGGCCATCTGAAACACTAACAGCAGTTCATAGCTTACTGTGTAATACAGGATAATGTAAGTAATGTGCTTTACTGCTTACAGCAATGGGAATTGACTGTTAATTGTGGGATATTTACATAAACTTTATGGGAAAATTAATAATTCCAGAGAAAAATGGCTGTTTATTGAACTGTATGCCAAGAAGAGGTAGCCAATAGGCAGGTTTCACTATACTACCCTCCCCTCCAACACCTATGAATCACAAAAATTTCCTGCCACAGTTTTTCTATGCAACCTCCAAGTATGCTGCAGTGCCCTCACCATTGGAAGAAAATTGCTACCAATACAGTTTTTCTTTTAGTTTTGGGAAAATGCAAAAATCATAGGGTCCATATCAGGGGAATATGAAAGATGCCTTCTCTCTCTTTCTCCCCCTCCCAAAAAGCTCCCCTTTCTTGCAGCAGTTTGTGAAGTATGAAATGCTACATCTTTGATTTTGGATATTATTTGTAGATTTATGGAAAGCAGATCTTGGCATACATTTTGCAGTGATGGCATAGTGGTTTACTAGATATGTAACCCTTTCCATATGTAAAAAAAAAAGTGTGCCTTTTTTACTTAATACTATGATTCCTTCTCACTTTTGTTGTGCTGCCTCATTTTCAAAGCACCACACTTACTTGTAACTGCTCCTCCTTCCAATTGTAGTGATAAGTCCACATTTTGTCACCTGATATTATAGATCAGTGTTTCCCAAACTATGGTTCACAAATTCTCTGAAGGTTCCCGAATTTTTTCTCTAATGGGGATTTAGAGCATGTTTTTTATTGTAATCATGTTATTATAACATACATCTGGAAAATTGAACTGTGGCCATTTTGGATTAGACATGTTTTCAGTTCTTTGAAATGAGGCATGTGATTTTTAGTGATATTTAGTGATTGGAAATAGTGTTCTTAGTCTGTTATAAGCAGAAGACTTTGATTATATACATGAAGCTGCATGCCAGGTGATGGAAGTTTATACAAATTAATGCTTTATTTCTACATATTTTTTTTACATTAACTTTTGCAATTGGTACAGCTGTTCTTTGAATGCTTATTATTTTAGGATCTTATACAATTAACACTTTGGTTATTAATAGAACTTACTTTCCTCTAACTACACATTTATTCCTGTTACTACCATTTCTTCAATTCCTACATTATCTACATAGATATATTCTTCCTTTAATCACTTTCTTCCATCACTTCTCTCTTTCCTTCCCTATAAATTAATTACAAAATTTTCTTAAAATTTGGTAATTATATAGGGATTTGGTAAAATATGCCGATTCTAAAATATTTTAATATGAAAATTTCTATCTGTAAATTGTCCTATTTCTTAATTCATGCTACTTTTCTCCATGCTTTAGTTTTAGTTTCTGAACACTCAATTATAAAATGAAAATTCTTTTCTATTTTTCCACATAGTGGGCACTCTTTCTTTTTCACTTTTAAACCACCTAACCCTATTATATTTGCTCCATTCCAAGCAAATTCCTCCCTTTCCCTTTCATTACAAACATCTACATATTTTTGCTGCCCCAATTGTTTCTTAAATTCCCTATAATATTTCAAGGTATTTGTCTTGTAAACTACTCCATATTTATTGCTTTTCAATATCATTTATCCTTAGTTTCACTTTATTCCATAACCCTTGTTTATTGTATATCTGCTGTTTATCCAATTTCTTGGACTATTCTCTTTATTTGAGATAATAAATTCCTTTCCCCTTTTACTTTTTCTTGTATCCATAAACAATCTTTAACTATGTCTCCTTCCCTAGATTCTATTATATACCAATATTTCAATATACATTTAACTATTGACCTTTCCTGCCAACTCTTCCCAATTCCACTAATGCTACCCTATTTGGAGCTGCGGTAATCCCAACACCATTTTACAAAATGCTCTATGAATATGGTAAATATACTCCCACCCTTTCTCTATGCCCCAAATTTCAACTCCATATGTAATTTTTAATTCAACCATAGCTGAATAAATTCTCTCAAGCTATGCTACACTCATGCTTGATATATTCTTCAAACAGGTTTTTATAATATTAATAGTCAGTTTTCCCTTTCCTAGTACATTCTTCCCCTGTTCTGTCCATCTATTGAAGTGCAATCTAAAATTCAAATATAGCCTTCTATGGGTTCCTAACATCAAAGCTCTGTGCCATCCAAAGCAAGCTATTTACTCACCTCTTCATTTGAAATGAAGATGCACAGTTTTGCTTCAAATATTGGAACATTCTATAACTGTGTAGCTCAAGCCTGCATGGAATTCTATCATTACATAAAATATTTCAATAATATCAAGAAAGTAATTCTCAGTCTGGTTTAGATTAAAATATGAGAGATATAAAAAGGTGATTTACAGATAGGGAAATATAATATTGCTTTATTAACTTACCTATTTAATTTTGAGTTTGTTTTAAATGTGAATTAAACATATGATTATTTGAACATATGTAGTTTCAATATTTTAAGCATTGTTACATCATTTTTGGAGAGGAATATTAAGCTAGCTCTATTACCATAACTATAGTAACTTTAGGCAAATTTAAGGTTGTTACACATTCTGTATACCCATTAATAAGAGATTCACTTAGCTCAAATCTTTATGAAGGGAGTTCAAAAATCAAAAAAGTTTGGAAACTACTGTTAGAGATGTCTGTAATGTTATCTTTATTAAAATTTTCCAGCATAAATGGGCACCAGTCAGCTAGAACTATTTTTTGATGATTAGTGAAGGAATGTGGCATCCAAAGAGAACATTGCTTGTTCAGGCATAGATTTGGTTTTGATACATGATCATTTGTGCTGCTTTGAATCCTATGTTTAGGGTCTTCTTATATTTCAAGAAATATTCTCACTATAAGGATATTTTCAGGAGAAAAAACTGCTGTTACTGTAGCCAGCTGTTGCATGTTTTGTCATCTTTGGATTCCCATCCCCTTTTAAATTCACAATATTAGTTTCCAACTATGGCAAATGAAGGGCCAGATTCTCTATATATGTTTACCATTCAAACTCGGAGAGATTATGTTTACCATACATTAGTTTCATTAGAGACAGAGTTTCTAAAGAGCTCTATCTTTGACAATGTATTCAGCAACATATATTTAAGTATTTCCCTCCCTGCAGACTTAGCAATGGTGAGTAAGGACACACTTTGGCAGCCCTATCTGCTAATCTTCATGAAGACCTAAGAACCAGCTAAAAACTTTCAGCATAAAATCAAATATGAACGTAAATGTCTCGCATATTAACTATAGCAAAGATAAATATTATTTTGATTTGAAAAGTATTATAATAGTTAATCTTAGGGAAACCTATTTTAAAGTGATTCACAGCTTAATCTATTATTTGATTAACTAGTGTAAAAATCTCAATTAAATTGTATAAAGTGCCTATATTAAAAGTACCTCCTGTCGTTTTGGACATTAGATCAAGGTGCTTTGTGACCAGCATATAAAATTACCCTTATTTTAGTGATTCATGTCTTATCTGCCAAAATATTCAATTAAAGATAAACACCAGTCTCTAAAGAGGGCATCTTGGTAATTTGGTTCAGCACTATACATTCTTTAATACTCCCAGGAAAATTGTAGGAAAGTAACTTCACTGTTTTAGTTTGACATCTTATTCCAAGCTACTATGAAAATGTACGATATTTTAAATAAGAAAATGAGTACAATTTAATTATGTAAAACACTGACCAACATTTTTTGCATATCTATGCTCCTTATAAAATTTCCCAAGAAGAGCAAGCCCTTAATATTTGTTTAAATAAGATTTGAGCCCTCTAGATTTGGGAACATACCTTGTCTGGTTGCCTTTGAAAATTATGTTTTTTTTTTTCTTTCTTTTTTCCCCAACCTTCAATTTTAACAGAATATGTATATTTAGAAACTGTAAAACCAGGAGCAATATTGCAAAATTACATCACAGTAAAGCTCTCAATGCAGAAATTTTACATTTTTAATTAGGGAGAGATATATTAAAAGAAATTCTTAAAGAAGAAAACTGGCACAATTTTTAATATAAATATTTCCATTTTTTGAAAAAAGTAAACTCTGCTAACAATGCTTTGCTGACTCAATTCCAAGAACCCAAAATATGAAGTAGGTATACAAATTCATTTCTCTAATGCCTTTTTTTCCGTTGTTCTGCAAACAAAGGTGTATGTAAGGTTATTTGCCATCTGTGGGAACAAAATATTATTTGTATCTTATATTAAGAAAAGATGTGGCTTGTTTTATGTTAACAATAGCTCTGCACTCTCAATTTCTGAAAAAGGCTTTTACATAGCTATGTTCATATTCCTCCATTTCTTATTATTGACTTTCTTTAAGCCATCTATTGTATGTGGATGACTATTTCCCAGTATCCTTTTTAGAAGTCTGAAGAGTCCTAAGCCCATGTAAGAAGCAGCAAGTAAAGAAGAAACTAACAACAGCTAAAAGAAATGAAAATACTGGTTGATAAGTTTTTACAGAAGATATGCATGAATTTCACTCGCTTTTTAACTTTTTGCTACAAGATGAAGTAAATTTATGCAATATTTTCAAATGGGCATCTCAAAGTTGAAATGAAAATACTGTGTTTGTAAAATTTTTTACAAGAAATATGCATGAGAATTTTGCACACTTTTTAATTTGTTTATTTCACCCCAAGCATTATCATGATGTATTTGTTGCAGTATTATTCATTAGATTTATCATAAAGCTGTGGATAGTTCTGAAGTAGAGCTATTATTTTTTTTTTTTGTTTATTCTTTAACTTTTTTATTCAATATGAAGTATTGCAGTTTAACCTCCAACAAGCAAACTGTAGTGCTGTTGTTAGATTGCACTAACAAATGTTTACCTTGAAAATTTATGATTTGATTTAAGAAGAAACAAATGATGTATCGAATAACTAGTGAAGAATCAAGCAGAACAATTTTCACTTCAATCTGCAGTGAAATTAATTTTCTTGGTGGAGCACTCTTTTTGTTGCATTTTCACTCTTGGTAACTACTTCCAACATGGAACACATATTAAAGAATATTCCTCTTTGGCGCATTTCCACTTAGTGGAAGCAGGCCTTAAGTACTGAAACAGAAGATTTATCACATTGCCTTATCCAGATTTTCTGTGTCTATGCTATACAGAGCCAGAATTTACTTGCAGTTATTTGGAATCAAAACTTCAGTTTGAGTTGATTACATGGTGAATAGCTAAATTCTCAAACATAATTGCATCTACAATAATCATGAATACTGTATTCATATTTTAAAAAATATTAATGCAGAGTGCAATGATTAAAATTTTCCATTTTTCTACTGCCAAGTGTTGTTATGCAGCTTTCTACTCTCTCCTAAGTGACAAAAATACAATTTATGTATCTTGTTTTTGTGATATGTTTCCAACCTTAAATCTCAATTAATTCTTACACTGTGGAACTTTGAAACTAATTCCATGTAGATCTTTCTCTTTATTCAGCATACAAGGGTCATGCATTATATATGTTAAAATAAGAATATTAAATTTTTTTTTCAGTAATGAAATTAAATCAGTAATATTCTGCAACTTCTAAGCTATTTCTTCACATATTTTTTTCCAAGCATTTTTGGCATAGCACCAATTTTTTGATACCTTGTCTGTATCATGCCGAATCATGTTTTTGCAGCCATCTATTCACTGCAATTTTCACTTCTCATTTTCAAATTGCTGGTCTCTAAGATGGAAATAATTCGGGGCAAGATCAGCAGAATATGGTGGATGGCAGACATTTTCCCATTTGAATTTCCTAGGTAATTCCTGGGTTCTTTCAGATTAGTGTGGGTTACATTGTCATGCAGTAACAGAACTGAAAATCTAAAGTTCAACCTTGACTGCAGTTCCAAGTTGCATCAGGACCTCACAGTATCTTTCAACATTCATTGTAGTTCTGCCAGGAAAGTAATGTACCAGAAAACCACCTTACAGTCCCAAAATACTCTCGCAGCAAATGGCCTTCTGCTGCAGTGTTCCTCGTGCATGCTATCACATCCTGTATGCCAGCATCTAACAATTTGAATGCTCTTACACCCTTCAGCATAAAAATTCACTCACAGTGGATACTCACAGCAGTTTTGTATTTAGGGAGGGGGAAAAAAAAGAAAGAAAGATTGCACATAATTCACAATCAGACATGGTTCATAGTGGTATCTCCAGGACATCTGGTTAAGCCAAAGTAATAATTTAATAAATTCCTTCATGGCTGCTAACATAACTAAGAAATTTCTTATTCAAACTTCATTGTTGCTTTCCATTTTTCAGATATAAAAAATTGGGAAACCTATTTATTGAATGACCATCACATAATTGATTCCATGTAAGCCCAGTAGAATTTCACTTATTTCATAGTTTCTATAATAGCGGAATAACCACATTAGCTTGAACTAATTTTCCCCTCTCAGATAAATTTTGACATTTGTGCAGCTATGCCTCTTATCATTGTTGCAAATCATTCCCAGAGATTGCTTATAACCTTCTCCTTCTGTTTAAGTGACTGTTCTAAAGAATTCATGACTGTTTGCTCAACATCTGGCTTCTTTACTCTCTTGGCCAGTTTTTACAACTTAGAAAAAGTGAGCACAACTTTAAAAAAATGCTATGGGTTTTAAGATCATTAAAAATAAACAGATTTAAAATGTCATGTCATTACTCTGTATTTTGTCTCAAAACCCAGGGATTTCTAAAAGTCAACATTCTCACACACACATATATGAGTAATTATTTTATTTCTTTATTTATATTAGTGCAACACTTTTTCAGTGGTAGCCTTTATTCATTCCATGCTTTTATGCAAATGACTTCCACACAAAAATCCATAAATATGTATATACAAAAAGCACTTAAAGAGGAAAAACATTTTAAATGCTTTTTAAATATGCCATCCAAGTCTGCTCATAAAATTTTGCTTCATTGATGCCAAGGCCTATGTAACATTACTTATATCAACATAATTGCATTGCTAACAAAATAAGTAAAAACCAAAAAATATAAAAGAGAAAAAAATTTAATGTAAATGCTGAAAGGAAAGTGTTTTTCTGTTTCATGCTTTTATTTGCTACTTCTGGACAGCAATGAAGATTTTGATAAATAGATGTTTTGGTCTATTGCTACTCTTTCAGCATGAAATGCTATAATGCTTGTTTGCTAAGTGTTGGGACAAAATGACGTTAACTGTTTTAACGTCTGTATGTGTGATAGAAGATGGTAAACTAAGAATTCCATTGCTTGCAGCTGTTGTAGTTCTATGAAAAGTTATAAGAAACTTTTTCTTGTTTTCACTCTAAGCTCAAGAAATTTGAATCAAGTGCTTACTAAATAAAATAAAATTTAACAGCAATCAGAATAAAAAAGTTTCCAGTTCAACGTGCATCATTCTCCTTTTAAAAAATCAAAGAAGAATTTTTCTCATCATTAAAGAAAAACATTACATCAAAATATACTGGTATGTTCTTTTAATATAGTTGAGAACTTTTGCAAATCAAGTTTGGGTGAAATTTTACATCTTTGTATCATCTTATAAAAATCATATAAAATGTGACTGTTTGATATGAAGTGCTTTGAAATGTTATGTATGTCTCAGAATATCACTGTGCAAAATGGAACAAAAAACTGCATGGATTTTAGCCCACTGTATGAAAATAGTTCTGTGAAAGGTTGGTATTTTGTATTCAACAGGATCAGATTAAAACATTCCATGTGTTTGACCATGAATACTACATGTCAATTTTGTGCAGGTGTGATGAAATACAGGCTCTTTGAATGTAATACCATTAAAGCACAGATGTGGTGGTGGATTCTCTTTTCTTTTCATGCATTTCTTGTAGTAAAACCTATAGCTAACACAACCAACCCTCACTTTCTTATTTCTATTGAACCACAGTGTATGTCATACATCTAAACATTATTTTCAAAGAACTTTTCTAAAGGGCTTACAAATACTTTTTGCAGATATTAAACTTTTTAAAAGTTTATGGAAATCATAGTGATAGAAAACTTGGTTTAAACTATAGAGATATCACAGTGACTTAACTGTACATCATCTGTATAAAAACATATAAGGTGGTTCACATACAGTGGTTCAACAATGTTTAGGATGGTAAACCTATCTGAAATGCATGGCTTGGGTGCTGTGGGACATCGAAGTATGACAAAGCTTCAGATATGGTGATGGGAAGGCATTCCATATTTTGTCAAGAAATCTTCACCAACCCAACAGCAGCATTACATTGTGCATTTAATTGTAAAAAGGGCTGGAATTGTCAACCTCTGATATGATTACAGAGCTTACAATGGCAGTGCTGAGATTGGCATACATGGTCAAAGACTAGACTTGTGGTTGTGTGCAAAGTATTTCACATGCTGCTTCTTCTATGTTACAGGAGTCTCGAGATAGCATTGTGATCTTGCACAAAATGCATGTGTATATTGAAGGAAAATTTGAAAGTGCAAGTGGCTCACTGATCAACACAGGTTCAGTTCTTAATTATCTAGTGAGTCGATTTGATAATTAAGAACATAATATTCGCTTCACTGTAATCATTCTGACACGAAAGTAAATGTTATATTTACAGGTTCAGTGTTAATGTATGTCGATCCTTGTGGTCTAGTGGTAACCATACTTGCCTCCTAAATCCAAGTGCCAGTTCAATCCCGGCCAGAGTCAATGGATTTTTTCGGGCATACAAATCCTAAATATGATTTCCTTTCGAAGGGAAGTAAAGCTGTGGGACCTGTGTTGTAGATACAGCACAAAAAAGAACAAAAAAATATAGGCCATTTCATGTCCTGAATGGAATAGGATGCTGATGACCTGAGATGTTAAAGAGCATCCGTAAATAAAACAAATCAATAGTGTTAATGAATTGGCTGGAGGAGGAGGAGGAGGAGGAGGAGGTGGTCTAATCTTGCCCTTTTCTAGCATTTCATATGACTTGCTACATTAGTGAGAGAAACTCCCAACCACCAATTAGGTTAAAACAGTTGACTTGCTTCTGGAAATTTCAAACCACCATGCTACCAATGGTCATTCTCCTTAACATGAACTCTATAAATGAGGTATGAACCCATTAGCTTAAATTAGCTAACGATATTCTTCCCCCCAAAATAAAGAAACAACAATTCAAACAATGCATGTGCCATAATACTTTTACCTTTACTTGTGAGTTATGATAACCAGAGGCTGAAGTTCAAGCATTTATTTTGGTTGAAAGAGGCAGGCAAAAGGCACTTAAAATGATAAAAATAGGCATTTATTAAAAGTGAAAACTCATTATTAATGAAAATAGATATTTAAGATCTTTAATAATTTCTTTACCACATATATACCTAAGCTTACTTTTCTTGGTTACAAGCAACAAGATGTTTTTTCAAGGTATCAATTGTCATGTCAACTGCTTGTCAGAACATTTTTCATCGTGGAAAAAGAATGCTCTACTTCCATTGAAGTGATTGGAGCATATTTAAAACAAGTTATTTCAGAAGGAATCATATTAGTTACAACAGAATATTCATTTTTCAGGACATCGTGGATCAAGACAAAGTAAAGTAGTTTTGAATGGTCCTGGCAAATGAGCAAAAGGTGTGCAATGGTTTCTGATTGAGCTCATTATCTGTTTATGCATTTATATGAGAATCAGGCTAGTATCTCTCTTATTTCTGTACAAAAGACATTGTAGGGACTGTTTATTATACAGCTGTACCGCTCTCATCTTTCTCACTTGCAATTGTTATATTTATGCAGCTGAGAAGTTAACCCACATCACAAATTTCCTAGAATTGTCTCAAGGCACATTGATACAAGGTCATTTGCCAGGTATATTCAAAACTACAGTACTTCCCTCAACCTCCCCATTTCCTTGTATTTGTATGCCCTAGGTAATCGTGCATTCCTTTCACTAATGAAAGTTTTTCTATTTAAGAGTTTAAGTGAATGAGGAAGGATAAAGTTTATGACTGCTTGAAAAGAAATAAATATAAAACAAGATTATCAATAGATATTTTCATACAGTGAACATGCCATTTAATTTTTATAACTTTTTTCACTTTGATATATGGAAATACTTTGTGCTTTTTAAAATAGGCAAATAATTGCAGAAAAATTCACCCCCCCTCCTCAAAGTTTTAAATCTTAAAATAGGCAACAGAAGTCATAAAAGCAAATTAAAACTGGTCCTTCTGATCCCAAATGTAAGAAACATGTTCATTTCTATTTGACTCTTAAATATATCTACCCAGATAGAAAAGGCATTTTGCCTAACCTCCGGGCTCTTGTCACTGTCACTTATTGATGGAAGAAATCATAACAGGTCCAGTTGAAATACTCTTCATATTTTAAGAGCAAATTACAGCACATTAATATTGATAAAATTAAAAATCCTTTAAATCAACTTTCTGCTGAAACTATTTCTTTCACAATATTTCTGTATGGAACTGTTTCTCTATTCTCTCCAGTTAAAGGAGAGCCTGCCTCCAGCTTTCCTAGCATCAACCATGTTTTATATATCATTCAATAAAAACAACTAGTTAATTTAGTTTTTGTAATAGGTTCTCAAGAAAGTTTGTTCAGTTTATTCTGAAATAACATACAGAGGCTTTAAAAGCAAAAAAATAACATTATTCAGAAAAACAGTGTTCATTAAAAAGAATACTTTTTTCTGAGTGTGAAACAATACTTGGTGTTTATTATGTGATGAATGTTCTAAAGTAAATAAAGCTCTCTGGATATGAGGGGCATTCAAGAAGTTTTGCAAATGCCACCTTAAAGCCCAAACTAAGGAATGAATTCAAAAACTTATCCCACAATCCTTTAAAGAACTCTCCAGCCCTCTTCACACACAGTTGTAGATGGTGCAACCACTTGTCAAAAGCACTACAGTACTCGGACTGAGATATCAACAGAGCTGAATTTATAGCTTCAGCAAAGCCCAGCACATTTAAAAGGTTTTCCAGCAATGTAAAATTTCACTGGAGAAAACAACCAGAAGTTGCATAGTGCAAGGTCAGGGTTATAGGGTGGATAGTCAAGCAACTGGACTTTCGCAACTTCCAGTTTTCCTCAAATTTGCAACTGTTCTGTTAGATGAATTGTCATGCAAAAGCAACAGTCTTGAAGTTCCTGATTTTGGATGTTGCTGCCTCAACTCTTCAATTTTTTGCACCTTTAAATGTTCATGGAGTGCACTGTCAATGCTGTCAATACTGATACCCACTTCCACACTTAGCATTTCAACACTAAATGTCAATTTTCCTTCACCAAGATCCTCTTTCTTTCAATTGTTCTCTCATTCACAGCTTCCTGAGGCCAGAGAGAGGGTGTCTCTCATCCTTCTTCAAATGATAATCCATCTTGCAGTGGTATGAAATGAACACATTTGATCTCCATGAACATCTACCAAAGCCTCGTGAATTTATTGTTTCACTCTTTCATCTAGCTTATAGCATGTGAAAATGTAGCATGTAAAATTTTCTTTAGAAATATTCATGATTTTTCAACAGCTATTGATACAGGACTGAAGGACTGAACTCAACAGACTGTGGGACAGTGATTGTACAAGTTTCATCTTTCGCTTATGAGTGTTTTTATAGCTTAAGGTCTACTGTTGCCAGCTGCATTAGTTACATTTTTGTAGACATTATTGCCCAATAATGGATAGGTTGGTTGCAAAGCTTTTTGATCATAATTTCTGACATGATGCCTGTCCAGGTAAACTCTACATGGAAAGGAAAAGAGGTAAACTATTGTTGAAATATTTGGAGAGTACAGGAAATTCAAATGAGTCTCCGTTATCTTCCATATAAGTGGTATGTGATTTTGCTTGTTGTGTAAGGAATAGGCACATTTATTTATTTAGTAACCACATTTTTAAAATGAATTTGTTGGTTTCCATCATTTTATTTATTTATAGGAGAGAATATTCTAGCTATTAATCATTATCTTATATCTTGAGTTCTATGGCAAAGTGGTATTTATGGTGGAAGAACATTTTCTCTGGGTGTCCCTGGTTTCCCTTGCCACTTATTTTGCAATAGCTTTATCCTCACCATTATCTAGTGTAATGTAGTCTGCTGATTCTTGGTGTGTGCATTCTAATAGACAATGCTACCAGAATGAAATAAATCAAGCATTACCATGAACCTATATCATGAACTTGAGCTTAATTAATCTCACATTATACTTTACATAGTGATTCCCAAAATGTGAGTTGTGTAAAGTGCTAAGTTACGAGAGGACTTACAAAATTATTAACATACATGCATCTTATATTTACAACCATGTGCAAGTGGCGGCTTGTGACATAAAAAGTTGGTGCAGTCCTACTTCGACATAAGGAATTAAATTGAAAATAATATTGAGTATCTACCACACCGTTTGAGTATAAAAACATACTGATATACACAATTATATATATACTCACTGTTTTAGACTACTTATTACACAACAGAATGCTGATAAAATAAGAACCATTATGTTTAAACATAAAATGCAACACATTAGCAGGTGTATAATAGGAAAATGAACTTTTAAGAAAGTACATGGATGTACTTACACAAGATTCACTATTTGTATTAATTTTATGTAAATGCAATAATCTACCAGAAAACTGAACAGTAGTACCACACCAGCTGCTTCAATATAGCCCGAGTTAAATGCAAAAAAATTTAAGAAATATGTTAACAATCCAAAAATATTTATTTTTGTAGCTACAGACTATAGAACAGGGTAGTAAACTTTATTAGTTAATGTAACATTTACAAATTGTTGTAATTAATGAAACCTCAAAAAATAGCAAGCTGGTAATGCTTGCCTGCTCACACATCCTTTAGAGTTGCTATGGAAGGAGGACAAAGAATCAATGACACATTACTCCCCACCCTAGATGATGCCTGTTGTTAAATCTCAATTTTGGCTCTACTTGCTATCCTGGAGCATAAAGCAAGAATCTACCATTGTCTTAGCAATGCTATGAAACATTGCAAATTTGTTCTGCCAGGATTGGACTGTACCAGGTATGCAGGCATAAGAATCATAACAAGCAGTGCACACTGTTATCAATAAATTTTTATGTCAGTACTCAGAAATAGTTTAAATTTGAATTAAAAATGGAAAACCGTGAAATTAATAATTACACATATACCAGATAAAATATTGGTGCAGTCAGGTTGTACTTGCTACACCAGAAAAGCCATCTTTGGCATAAACATAAACAACATTAAAACACATAATTTTTCTCTCATATTTCATGACAGCTGGGTGAGCAGTCAAGAGTGATAACTCCTGGTGAAGCAGACAAGTATCTGCACAACTGGTTTAAGTTCATGTAATTATAACCACAATTACAATGAAAAATTTGTCATCACACATATCGGTTCAGCTTCCAAAATTTAGTCAGTCTAATGTTTGCTTTCAATTTTTTTTAATGTACGGGAGTTTGTTCCACATACTTTATTTTTAAACTTTCCCTATATATAACAATTGCATACTGTAGATAAGGGACAGTGTAGGCCATTATTCCCAACTAATTACCTTATTTTCAAAAATTTTCTGAATGAAATTTAATGATTCCATTAGCTGTATATGTGATGGCAGAATATCGCTGAAATACCCAGATCTCATTGTTACTTGTTAAAAATAGTGTGATTATGTCTTTTCTGTATCTTTCTGCATTTATGGTATTCTCAAAAAAAGATGGACTCTTACTCTGCATGCATTTACTGCACACTATACAGATTTTCTTGTCATCAAGGGGCTTTTGTGTATAAAATCAGATTTTTCTGTACTCCAGTACCTGTTATTTTGCATCAAAACATGACCAGGTAAATGGAACCATGCTTCACCAGTAAATAATATTAAGTGTGAATCATTTGGAATAGGTATGTACAGGAGTAATATTCTTGAAAGGATTTAAGGGGAAGTAAATAAGGAAGGATGCATTATGTGTGGGGAAGTAGATAGTATGTCTCACTATTTATTTGAATGCGAAAGAGTTAAATGTTGGCAAGATGGGATGATAAATGGGATAAATTATAGAAAGTTATGGTGGTACTAAGAATGCTACCAAATAAGAGAGTGGAAAAATCCAAAAGATGGGAGAGTTTCTAGGAAAAGTAAGAGAGATGTATGATGAAGGAAAAATGGAGATAAATACAATGGATGAAAATTTAGGTTAGAGATTTCTCACATACATATAACCAGGTGGTTAAGGTGTGGAATGAACCTGTTTGTTTATTGGTATGTTAGAATCCATAGAATAGATTTACAGCATAAAGTGATGTACACTTGATTGTAATGTTTGTTGATAAATTCATTCACTCAAGTGTGGATCAATTACTCATTAACATTCCATAATATTCAATTACAGAAATTTACATGAATATCAGAGTCACCTATCTGCAATTTGTAGACAACATGACCTTGTATGCTTTTAAGTTTGAATTACTGCCACAGGTGGTCAAGGTCATTAAGGCTTGGACTCATGAGCTGGAGTTCTGGGGTTCAATTCCCACTAGGACTGTCCTTGTTGACCGCATTATTTTACAATGAGAAATACCCTAAACTTAGGCCGGGAATGCTTCCTTACTATATATGTAAAAGTTCCCCAGTTTATAATTTCATCTCGTGTATCATCAGTGTCCACTGCCTATGTTGCCTCAGTAGTTGAAACAGGCACTTAAAGTTATACAAATGAGTCAGTATTAGGTGACACTAAAACTTCACTAACTGATTAATTCTTCAGAACATGTTTCAAGAGCATTCGCTCTCATCTTCAGCTGGAGACTGACTAACTCTAGCGGGTGACGTAGTAGCATCTGGTGGTTCCATTAGATAATGAAACAGAAAGTCCATTGGTGGAATGTCAAAATTCATAACTCTATGTTTATTTTTTAAAATATAAATCTTTTCCCATATTGCCAATTCCTTGGGATTGGTAGTAGCTTTTAACAGTTTGGCTTCTCCTGCAATGTTATAATCGTAAGTCCAAAAGTGATCTGTAACTGCCAACTATCCACTTGTTTATATCTTAAATTTCTGAAGTGTTCTTTGGTCCTTGTCTCCAAATTTTGTATTGTTTTACCTATATATATCTGATCACACACCAAACAATCTACCCGATACACTCCTGACTTCTTGCTGGGTGGAATAACGTCCTTTTTAGTGCTGCTCAGAAGCTTTCCAATGCTAAATTTATTTTGTGCAGCCAAACATGTATCATAATTTTTAAAGATTTCCACGAATGCCCCCTTTGCCCACGGATGATATGTGAATCTTTTATAAACCATGTCCTTGTTTTATCATGGAGAGAGTTGTGGTGTTTTTAATATCTTTCTGTCTTTCGAAATGTCTGATTTTCTTATCAACTAAAGAGCTGTTGAATCCATGTTGTTGAGGGCTGTTTTAATGATATAACAGTATTCTGCTGAATACTCTTCTTTGTTGAGTGGGATGTTTACCAATCTATGGACAAGGCTGTTTATGATGGCATGTTGGTGTGGTTTAGGGTTGAAACTGTCATTCTTTATGTGATTATCTGTATGTGTAGGTTTCCTATATATGCCGAATGAAATCATGTCGTTTCTCCTGTATATTTTTAGGTCCAAAAATGGTAAATAACCATTTTCCTCCAATTCCATAGTGAATTTAATATTTTGATCCTACAAATTTAGTAATTTTAGGGCATCTTGTTTGTTTTTTTGGTACTATTGCCGGAATGTCATCCACATAACAAAACCATGCTTTGAAGGTGAAAGGGAATACCTTACTGTTTCCTAACTTCTTTTAAGATTACAAGGCTGTTAAAGGTTTAAATTGACTCAATTTCAGAAGAACTGATACATGTAAAGGACAGTTTTTTTTAACAAATACAAGAAATGTTTGGTTTTAGCATTTGTGCAGATATTACACCCACTTTGCCAGGAGTTTCTGCTGGTGACCCACCATATGGGCAGCAAAACCATCGAAAATCTAGTAGCTTCACAAATTTGGGATCTGTATTTCGTACATACAGAGTGGTATCAGTTTCAAATTCAAGGCCATTTCTTGCTTATTTCACCTAAGTAAAAGGTTACAAATAATATCAACAATTTTAGAGCTTCTTTGGCAAGTATGGATATTTCCATATTCTTTTCATGCAAAATCAATCTAGAGGTGTGTCTGTTAATAAATGGGATTGATGCAAATATGTTTTATAGCAAAAATCTTTAAATTGCTTTCAATATGTTCCCTCCTCTGTCCATACACCACTGCATACTTGTCTTTCACTGTGCATATCTATGCTGCAACTTATCATCACTCCTTTTAGCAAGTACACTGTTGCTGACTTCACCTCTTCCATGAACTGAAAATGAATTCCCTTCAAGAACTTTCATTGATTTTTTTTCTGATCTGCTGCAAGATACTGAGCATATTGCTTCCAGTTTTCCTTTTGTTTTTGTTCCTGAATGGGGTTTTTACAAATTTATGTACTGTTCAATTCGTCATGCAAAATTTGCATTACTATCCCATTTTTACCATATTTGTTATCATTCTGGAACTTAAGTCATTGATTTTTATTCCCAATTTCAATTATTTTAAGAATTTTTTCACTAATTTTTTAGTATCATAAAACCCTGATGCTCACTGTCTTTCACCTCCTCCCAAACTTCATTTAATCTTTTATGCCACTTAAAACTCACATATGTTACATGGAAGCATCCCTGTGCACCACTTATTTAAAGTAGACTGTTGGAGATTTTTTCAATTTCACATAAACTGCTCAATCCAGCAACTTGATATAGCATTCATTTCAAACAATGTAGGCTCCAGGAAAAGTCAAGGTCCCCATACATTTCAATGCATTTTTCCTTTTTGTTGGAATTTCAATCAAATAAATGAGTCTAAAAATAGTTTCTGTAACAATTTGAATGTGATATTTGAATCATTTTCAGCTTCTTTCAGAAAATACTGAAAAACTGTTTAACATGATGCAAATTTAAAATAATAAACTTAGGATTTTCCGTTTCACATGTTACTAAATTCTAAATTTTCTGGGCCCATTAATTCAATTCAGTGAAATAAAATAAAATTTCTTTTTGTAAAGTAATGATGAGATTATTCAAGTTTCTTTATAACTCTGCTGATTTATCCCTTGTATCTGCCTTATAAACTAAGCAAAAGTAATAGTTTGAAATACTAGAAGAGAAGTTTTCACATTGAAATATTTTGTATTAAGTTGCATCACATATGCAGGTACCTTCTTTGAAGGTATCCATTAGCTTTCAGTAAAGTTATTATTGTTTTCATTTTAAGGGATTTAATTGTAAACCACAATCACAAACAAAAATCTTGTCAAAGTATGGGAACCATTTGTTAGAAATAATCATTTTAGTACTCACTTTCTTCCACAAAACATACGTTTGAATTTTATTCTCAAGAAATAACAGAGTGTATCTTCTTCTATGCTATTAAGTTTACTATAAATGTGATCAACTAAAAATCCTGCTACAAAAGCTCTAAACAATCCTTCCTGCTAACCTAATAGCTGTGTTAATATTAATGCTATGCTCATATCTTAAGAAATACGGTAAATAAACAACACTCTGACTCAGGACAGAAAACGTTTATCCATAAGTTATAAAAAAGCTACATTAGCATGACACAAGCACAATGTGCATCTGCATTCTTAATAAATTATGTGCATCTACTGGTTTTTAGCTTACCATTTCTAGTGCCAAATATTTCACAACCAACACAGTAACCAATGAGAAAAATATTGGAAAATACCATTTTATAACTATTTTACTTCAATAGCATCTATAATTACTAACATAAATAGGCTTATTAGCAATATTGAAGGACACTATTTCAAAATATCTTAATTTGTAAGAAGACTTTAGGAAGAAAATGACTCCATGGCTTTGCTCATTTTATGAACAAAATTTATGCAAGGCTTGGATCATACATAGGGTATTAATCAACAACAGAGAAAAAATTTCAGTGTAGATATGTCGTATATAAGCAATTTGAGTTGGGCAATGTATGGTCCACAACTAAACATAATGCAGTTCTATGGTGTTAAACATTTTGGCATCAAATGCTGATAAGTTGGTATTAAAGTCAAGCTGGATGAAAAATTGGTTTAGAATGTCTTTAAAACTGCCTTGAGAACATAGAAATATCCTAAACTTAGGTATTCATTTTTTACACTAAACTGCACTTGCTTACATAAAAGTAAGATGCATTTCAGGAGAATCTCTCCCATCTTCAAATGTTTTTTTGTCCAAATTTCCAAATTGCCCTTTGTTTGGCCTATGTGAAAACGTAGGCAAAACAAAGGGCAATTTGGAAATTCAGATGAAAGAACATTTTAGGAATATTCAATTTAAGCAAGTGGATAAATCAGCAGTAGCAGTTCATTTTTGGATCAAAAACCATGAAATAAAACCGAAAATTAAACTGCTGAAACATCTTCACAACCCATTGGAGTTATCCGCTTGGGAAAAAATTTTCATTTTACAAAATAGAGTAAACTTCAAGTTTCCTCCTATAGATGAACTCAGCAATTTCCTACTTTACAAACAGAGGCCACCACAGGAACATCTGGGTGTCTAGTCATCGTCTCAAGTAATGGCGGTTTAGTGAACAACTGAAGATGGGAGAGATTCTCCCGAAATGCATCTTATTTTTATATAAGCAAGTGGAGTTTAGTATAAAAAAAATGAATACCTAAGTTTAGGATAGATTATGAAATCTTATTTTCACATGTTTTGGCAAATTTTTGCTAAAGTTTTTCCTTACAATTCCATTTGTTTTGTTAAGTTTCTGCATATTTTCTTCAAGATCAATATTCATATTACAATTAATAATGGTATAATACTGAGAAATTTGTACCTGCTCTATTTACTAACCGTCGATGATTATTACTTTATCCTGCAAGAATGTATTAAGCATGTTGACAATAACTCCATTTATTTACACAACACCAGGATATGTCAGGGGCAATCGCTCCCATTATCAGCTGTTGACAGACTGCTTGATTTGGTAGCTGGATCCCAATGTGCCTCTGTGGCAGTCTCTGATGGTTCGTGTGGGATCTTGCTGAATTTATCGATAAGTGGAGTATCAACTTTGATTAGGTTTTTTCTAATTTTTAGGATTAAATTTTTTTTCACAAGTGTATAGGTCCATTGGGTTGTGAAGTTCTTTCAGCAGCTTAGCCAACCTCTGATTTAAATGCATAATTTATGGTCCAAAAGTGAGCTGTCACTGCTTATTTATAAACTTGCTTATAACGAATATTCCTAAAGTATTCCTTTCTCTGAATTTCCAAATTTCTCTTTATTTTTTCAATGTATCTCTGATCACAATCTGCACATTTCATTTCGTAAATTCCTGATTTCTGTTCTACTGGCATGGCATCTTTTACACGCTACCAAATAAAATATTATAATTGTTCTTTTGAGGCTAAAAATATGCCATATTCTTTGAATATCCTATTATATTTATTGTGGTAATTTGGACGGTATGTGAAACTTTTGAATTTGTAACTTTCCTTGACGTTCTTCAGTGTGGAAACTTCTCTCATATTTTTGTCTTTTAAATTTATTGATAATTTTTATTACCGTGTCTTTGTTAAAATCACTGATTATTGCTGTATAATTATCTGTTGAACACTGCGTATTTATGAGGAGTGAGTTATAACTATTATTTTTTTTATATAATATTCTGTGTATGTCGCTTTTCTATGGATTCCAAAGTTAAATATGTCTTCATTTCTAATAATTTTTAAAACTAGGAATGGGAGCCACCCATTTTTCTCTTCTTCTGTGGTAAATTGTATAGATTTATGTTGTAAATTAAGAAATTTCAGAGCATCTAATGAATATTTTTCTGGTATTATTTTGAATATGTCATACCCACGTACTTATACCATGTCTGAAAATTAAAGGGAAGCATTTGGTGATGTGTATTTCAAAGGAGCTCATGAATAAATCTGCTAGAAACAGACACAAGGGGTTTCTGATTGCTAAGCCAGAAACTTGTAAAATTTTTGGTTAAAACTGAAGAAATTTTGTTTAATGTTTTTGTAAGTCTTCTATTTCTTTTGTTTGTAAATTTAAGAAGGTTAACCCTTTTTTTAACATTTGCATATGATTCTCTATTCATATGCTTGGGAATAGGGTTTTTACATCAAAAGATACCATTAATCTCCTGTTGCAATAAGCACTAGAATCTAATATGCCATTGAATCTAATGAGCACCACAATTTTCAACACTGCATTAGGACAAAAAATTGCACATTACATTTGCATAAAAATGGTAGCTTTCGGGTCAGAAATCATTGATAAAGTCATTAAATCATTATATTTTTTGGTTGACAGATTAGTGAAAGTGTATAAGTTAGCAGAGACCATGGGCATCTCAAATGAGCATGTTCACTTTTTGCATAATGAATTCTAAATGAAAAAATTTTGCACAAGAGGGTATTATGAACAATGAAACAGAGATTTGTACTCATATCTAATTTGTATCACAATTTTGAATACTACATTGGACATAGAGGCAAGTATTAGATTTGTGTAAATTAAAAAATAAATTAAAAAAAACACTTACAAATTCCAAAATGAACCAAAACTCGTAAAATTCTTCAGAAACCCAAAGAATTAACAGTACGGGAGAATAAATTCATAAACAAAAACAAAGAAAATCTAATTAGAGGTGTAAATTTGAGCTTGTACTGTGAAGCTAATCATGTAATTAAGATCATTTTATAATTGAGTTGAACTACACATTCTTATTTCTCCACTTATTTGTTTATAATATGTAGTACTAGTTTCACAAACCCTTTGTTTACATCATCAGTTACTTGTAAATAAATGGAGTTAGTATGAACATGTAAGTGCAATATATATTATGGTGTTTATTTCACAAAAATGCACATGGGTACGTTTGGAGCTAAAAGTGGGAACACCAATCCCCACTTTTTAAAGTGTCAATCACCAACTCTCATTGAGCATAATTTAGTTTCAATTATGTCCTGACTGATCTTTCAAATCTGTTTTTGGAAATAAGAAATTTTAAAACATTTATACTATAAAACTTGAGAAACTTACAATCTCAGATTGTCACATGACAATCACCGAGATAACACCTATTAATTTCAGGTATACCAAATTAACCTTTCAATAATCACAGCATGACATTATGATGGTACAAAATACATTCACAAATATATCAGTGATATGAAAATTTCTGTCACAGTTTAAAAAATGAAAAAATTATAACTCTTCCACAGCATTAATGTCCTTGAATTATTCATTTAAGAACTTTCGAAAAATAAGACATTTTTAAAAAAATTCTGTTGGAACTCACACAGTGAAGCTTGTTAAATGTAAATTATAATTAATCTGTCGTCTAACACCATATTTAAAAGTAAGTGAAGCATAAGAATGTGTTAGACGACAGATTAATTATAATTTACATCCTTCAATTAATTTTGTTTCTAAATGTAATGAGGTTCAAATCCAAAAACAATGGCTTACTAAGATTATTCCATCTTAGAGAGAGAGACAATCTAGAGTTTATGTTTGATAGACTGAGAGCAAATGAAATTACCATTTATTTAAACATATGAAAAACTTTTTTGCCACAAATTCATAATCAGGAGTCTTATGCTGTGGCCGATTCTAGCTTGAACAACCTGCATAAGCCTACTTCTTCATTATTCTCCATAATAGATGGAGCTTTGGAATGCCTGGGAAGTTCCAAACGTGGTAAATCAGCAATCTTCACTTCCTTACGAAAATACTGTGATACATTGCGACCAATCAGCTGTAGATAAAAAAAACATCCAATCAGCCCTAATGTATGTGTAAAATATCTTTAGAAGGCATTTAGGATTTGGGGAAACTGGGAGAATCTTGGAAGTGATTTTAAGGAAAAACAATACAAAATGGATAAAAACATTCAATTGCTCAGAAAAACATGATTATCAAAAAATTATACATGCTTAGCTTCTATAAGGGTTGCAAAATAGTAGTAGTAACACATTTGCCACATTACAAGTGAGAATGCTGCCATTGCTAGCATTGTTACAGGAAAGATAGGCCTACTCAACACACCCAGTGTTACTATTGCACAGCTTACAGACAGATGCATATGAAAATCTGAAGTAGTGGCGCCAAAGAGCACTGCCCTAGAAAGATGTACTCTAAATGTGAAAGGGCATGGGTTAAAATTGAGGTGTTGCAAGGGAAGAAAGGCAGGTTCTTGCCATATTGGATGTGGCATGCTGGGCATCTGCATTTCATCAAGGAATGTTAGTGTGGAGAATGCATCACATGCAGATCACTCTGGCACTGCAAGCACAACATGAAGATGACTGAATCACTGCTGAATAGGATAGGTGATGAGCAGGGTTGTAGGGGTAGGAATAACCCATTTTACAGTGTTGAACATGTTGAAATATTTTTTGGATATCATAAAATTGGATACCATTGAGTGTCATTACCTGACTGATGTTCAGAAATTGCAGTTATGCACTTACAGGTGATCATTTAACACCAGGGAAGGTTGCACATTCATTGAGAGGATAACTGCACTAGAAGCAACACTTGGGTGCAATATTATGAGCGAGAAAAGATATGTCAGTCCAGTGCACTCTTGATCTGAATCAAGAACTCAGGAATATGAAAAAGATGTTGAAGGTGGCATCATGATATCCAAGGTGTGATAATCATGTAGTTCCTCAAGGCCAGACTGTTATTACCAGATACTACCATAGGTTTCTGGAACTAATTTTTTTTCTGCTTTGCAGAGAAAACATCAGCATTATGTGCCCACTATCTTGCATGATGATGCCTTGTGTCACATTACTACTACTGTGAGGGATTTACTGGTATGGTGGAGTGGAGATACTCATACAATCTTCCATGAGCCCTGTGACAGCAATCTTTTTCTTAAAACTTTCAGAGGATGAACAATCCTTTTAGCAGTTAAGATACTCATTCATTGGCATTAACAAAAATAATACTACTCCTGGTATTCAGCATCTTCCAGAAATATGGCAGGGTGATAAAGTATTTTTTTTAATAGGGTTTAAAGCCTGTTTTAACTAATGAGACATCTTGGCGGTGGACAGTGATGATTAATGAGATGAAATGATAAATTGGGAAAGAATTTTTAAAAGGAAGGAAAAGTTTCAGGCCCATGTTTAGGGTACCTCCCTGCCATTTGCCATTGAGGAATGAGAAAAACTTGGTAAAAACCTCAGTCGGAGAGGAAGATCCTGGTGGGAATCGAACCTCAGAATTCCTGTTCACAAGTGCACACCTTAATTACCTTGGCCACTCATGGCGGTATAAATATGACTGTGTGTGTGCCAACTCACTTGCCTAGCCAGTTCACTGGAGTTCCATACTTGGGTGGCAGAGGGCAGTAGCATAGTCTATTTGTAATGTGCACACAGATAAATTGTCATTGGCAATTAAGGTGAAGATTGGGGTGAGATGATAATAGGGCAATGACAGAATGAGTGGCAAGGGAAACCAGAGTACTCAAAAAAACCTGCCCAGGCACCACTGTGTCTGCCATAAATCCTACTTATGGCTGCTGGGATCAAACCTGGGCCACTCAGTGGGAGGCAAGCAATCTACACTCGGTCACATCAGGGAACTATGATGAAGAAATGTAACATATGCTGGTTCTAGAATAAATGGTTTCTTAGATAAGGTATTAGTTTGTTGACCTTGTAAAGTAAATTCCATAGCAGAACCAACATGGTTTCCCAGAAGCTCTGTCCACAAAATTCTTTTTAGACCAGCACTTGTGGATACCTGAAATGTGCTTTACATTGATACATCCAGTAGGACATCTCATTACAGATGTTCTACTTAGTTAGTCTTAACCCATTCTGAGGATAAATTCCTTGCAACTTTTCAGATTACCAGAGTAGTTTGATAAAATAGTTGATTCACAAAATATTAGAAGGTAACAATAGCATCTGTATATGTGGTCATAAAGTTTGCTTTCCAAATAGCACTTCCTTTGATCACAAGTTATTTTGATGTTAATTCATTGTTTGGCAGTTTAAACACAAGCATTTTCAGTGGCAATAAAAATTGGCTAAGACTAGAATTCTTGGTGTGATTTAATTCTTTTCTGGAACAGAAAACAGCAAAGGACATTTCTGGAGCTCCAAAATTATCATGTTTACATGAATTTAATGTGCCATTAAATGTAATGTATACACCCCAAATATGAAACTTAAAATCATAAAAAAGAGTTATGCATATTGTTGTACATATATATAAAATTTATAAGCGGACAATTGTTACATCTTGGAGCACGTAGGACAAAATTCATCACTCGTGCTGTTGCCAGGATAGTTGGCTTAAATCAGAGAAGAAAAAGTTTTTTCTTATGATGTCACTTGTCATGGTGGTTCATTCTTCCTCCTTTCATGTACGAATTCAATGTTAGGATGTCTTCATTTGCCAGAACCAGTGAATTTCTTCTACTATCTTTAGTTGCAAATAATGCCAATTTCTGTTGTCACCATAAGAGAATGTTGTTCTGAACTACATTGAACTCTCTTCCTGCCTTTCTATTACCATTTTTTTCAGCATAAGAATTATTTTACACCTGAAAGTAGCATCATAAGATGTATTTCTCTGTTTGCCCTCCATTTCATGACTACCTACTATTTAAATGCTCTGTGCAATAATAGGCCAACAATAAATGTAACAAAGTTGAGAATTGCACCAATGTATTGTGACATAATGAATGATAAATTTGAATGAAGTTACCAGCAAACTATGGAATGGATCTGCACTCAAAGCTAATATGCACCACAATTTTGAATACTACATTTGGACAAAAAGATATGCATTAGATTTGTTTAAATACAATAGTTTTAAGGTCAGATAACATTGATAAAGTCCATTACATGTATTTTTTGGCTGACAGATGAGTGAAAGTGTGCAAGTTAGCAGAGACCATGAGCATCTCAACTGAGCATATTTATTTTTGCATAATGAATTATACATGAAAAAACTTTGCACAAGATGGGTGTCTGCTCACTCCAGAGAAAAAGCTAAATTGCATGCAAACATTGGCCACTATTTGGAAATGTTTTAAGAAAAATCAGATTTTTGTGACTATGGATGAAATATAGATTTATTACTTTATACCAGAAACAAATATAAATCTAAACAGTACACTGCCTGAGACGAACTGGTTTCGAAAATGGCAAAATGCATTCCATATGGCTAAAAAGTTGATGGCTTCAGTATTTTGGGATGCAAAAGGCATTCTCTTGATTGACTGCTTGGAGAAGGGGAAAACCATTACTGGAGAGTACTGAGCATCACTTTTGGAGAAAATGAAGACAATGATTGTGGAAAAACATTTGGGAATGGTCAAAAAGGTATTATTTCATCATGAAAATGTGCCAGTGTGTTCAAATCAAGTTGCTTAGAACAAACTGACCAAACTACGATTAGCATATGTTCCCAAAACTCAAAACTTTCATGGTTGAACATAAATTTATGATAAATGATGAGGTCATATGGTGATAAATGAAGAAGAAACCAACTTCCACAAGGGAATCACAAACTTGGAGAAATATTGGAGCAAGTGTACTGAACTTTGAGGGGACATAAAAAGCAAGCCTTAAGAATTGAAAGATATAGTACGAAAGTGGTTTGATAGGTAAGTTGGTTTGATTTTAAAGAGATTAAGTTCAGTCTTGCAACATTCTTTATTTTTTGATATAGTCTCCTCAAAGTTCTTCAGTCAAAATTCCCTTTTTAGTCTCTAGTTGAAATTATTCAAATCTTTTTAGGAAACGAGTTGGTAGTACACAGCATTATTTATGGATACCTTTACTCACAAGAAGATTGTTTCAGGTAGGAAAGTGTGAATTCAGAAGGAATAAATATGGGAAAGATAAAACCTTTCTGTTAAATAAAAAAGGAAAAATTACAAGCTACATAAGAGTGCCATACTTAATTGTTGAAACTATTGATTTAAAATATATATATATTTGAGGTAACACTATTTATTCTCTACATTTTTTTACTCAATGCTGATGCTTTTTAAGTTATTTATTGTTCCAAGAAAGATATACAATAATGGATTTCTGATAATGTTCTTCTCTTCACACAATACTGTGTGTTCCGATGCTCAGGTTTATAACTTCAGACATTATTATGGAAAAAATTTACAAAATAAAAGAATATTATGATCACACTGGACAGGTTTTAAAAGCAAAGGATACAAGTCCCTCATACCTGTAGGATATCTTACCTGATTTGTTAATCTTCTGAAGATGTCCTTCTTTGACTTATCCATTTTATTGCCTTTTTGATTTGGCCCAAGAATTTTGTCATCTAATTTTTGTAGCTCTTGTGCACTGCAATCTGGAATGTTCTTCATTACCTTTACGGAGGGAAATAAAAAAAATTCTCAAAACTCATAAAGTTTTTACCTAAATTCTTATGCGCTAAAAACTGTCCAAATACACATTTATATGGATTAAAACGTTTGATATCCATGCAAATTCACAAAATACTTAACCAGATTATGCCCATCTTTTGCCACACTTAGGCTCAGTCTCTGAAACACTAGATATGTGTTTCATAGGCTATCGGATAGATAAACATTCCGAAACACAATATATCTATTCCAAAACTTTACCCGTTCAATAAGTGTTTCTGAAACATTAGATACGAAATATCAAGCAAATATTCTTTGAATAACTTATCTGACTAAAAATTGACTGATATTTTTTTGATGTGTAAGAGATGGACAGTACTTTACATGAATAGAATTGCAACTCACAAATTTTTGACAAAGCAAACTGAAATAAATATACTCAGAGAACATTGCTATTGATGATATATATCTGTGCACTTCATACATGAGGGATTTCATGGAGTCCGAAATATAGCGATCTCAAGTATGACTTTTTCTTAGTGTTTTATCATTTTCTATTATTATAATTACTGTTAATTTGTTACATTGTTAATAGTGTTACTTTATTTTTATTTTTCTTTTATATTATATACATATATATGGGAAGCATCTATCATATATATCTATTACAGAGTGAATCCAAACTTCATTTTGTAATAACCACCTTAGTATCTGCTTACTCAGAATATGACTTAAAAAAACTGTAAAGCTTGTTTACATTATGGTTTGCTACCAATTAACCAACTACTCATCACCTCCTGACAAATGCTATGATTCATTTTTAAGAATAGATGACCAAATATTACAAAACATGACATGAAAAAAACACGTTTAAAGTAAATGTTCAAAATGTGGATCACTATGATCACGACAAACTTCACATCAATGCCTCATGGCCTGTCACACATGCTCTAAGAATCCTAGGAGATTGGCGCACATCGTCAGCAGCTGCTACAATCCTAGCCACCAGGTGCATATTAGTTTCAATAGCAGTCATGTACACTAGGCTCTTCAGGTGGCCCCAGAAGAAAAAGTCCATGGGTGTCAGATCTGATGATTGAGCTGGTCATGGAACAGCACCACCAAGACCATTTTATCTATGCCAGAACTGTTCATCAAGGTATTCCCTAACATTCACTGCAAAATGTGCTGGTGCCCCATCATGTTGAAACCACATACGCCTGCAAATTATTAGCAGCACATCTTTCAGAAAATGTGGGAGGACCCACATGTGAAAACACACACTATTATGCTCTACTACAGCAGTAAAGATTTTTAAATAGTCATATTTTGAGTAAACAGATACAAAGGTAGTTGAGTTAAACAAAAAGAAAGCAATGAAATTAACCAGTAATGAGCTACTGGAGACCATGGGTTCCTTACACCAATACACTCAGAAAACATGCCTGAACATTTTGTGAAAGTTTGTTGGTAGAGTTCGGATTCACTCTGTGTGTGTGTAGTATAATAAGAACTTTATATTTATTTTCTTTAATTATATGCAACTATAAGGATAATATAAAATAAATTTCTATTGCCTATTAGTAAGATTATACAAGTAACTAGGTATTTATTATTAATGCAAAATACTACCAAAATTTCAAAGCCATAGTATAAACAATTTCAATTAACAGAAAAAATTAAGGATATAAAGTTACAACTTTCTGACCATTAGTATCTTTTGATGTAGAATCTCTGTTTCCAACTATACCTAAAGATAAATTTCTTGCTTATCTCTGTGAGTGGCTAAGAAGAAGTGGAATTAATGATGCACACATAAAGAAATACATTATACTCATTGAAATTTGCATAAACCAATCCTTTTTTTCATTCATTAGCAAATTCTGAAACAAGAATCAGAACTTACTACGGGCAGCCTCTTATCCACATTTCTAGCTAACATCTTCATGAGCAGATTTGATACACACATCAATACAGATTTCCATACATATTCAAAATCTGGTACAGATATGCTTACGATATATTTGCCATAGTGAACAAAAAACACATTAACAATACCATAAAACATTTGAACACAAAAGATAAGAGCACATTTTTCACATACAAAACAAAAGCAGATATGCTACCTTGTACATTAAAATGATAAAACATCGAGGCAGCCTGGAATTTGGAATCTACATAAAGAGCATGCATGCAGACGGTCACATTAACACTTTTTTAATAGTATTTAATGCCTGTTTTAATTACTGGCCACCACAGGTGGTGGACACTGATGATATATGACATGAAATGATATATTGAGAAAGGAGATTTTTTTAAGGAAGGAAATGTTCCAGGCCTATGTTTATGGTACCTCTCTGGCATTTGCCATTTATGAGGACTGAGGAATAACTGAAAAAAAAACCTCAGTCAGGGAGGAAGGTCCTGGTGGGATTCGAACCCCAGACCTACTCATGTGTTCGTGCCTTAATGACCTCGGCCACCTGTGGTGGTAGATCAACACTGACAGATTCAACTCAAAAACATATAAGCATGCAGAATCAACAGTTTAATGCACAGGCTCGTTAACCTACCCATTAACAAGAAAGAATATTCCAACGAATACAAGCAAATAGAAAAAAAACAATGATTAAAAATAGATTTAGCAAAGAACTGGTTCACAAAAAAGTACAGAAGTTCAAGAGGCAAGAACTTATTACAGAAACCACAGCATTTTCAGCAGTAAAAAATAAGATAATTGTTAAAAAATTCGCATAGTATCCATGGGCTATGCACAAATTTCAAAATATTCTAAAAGATTTTGTTATTAAATTGGCACCAATAAACAATAATGTTAAAAATCTTCTGAATGGCAATATTAATAAAAGTATTCCAAAGGGAAAAAAAGCAGGTATTTATGAAATAAAATGTGCAGAATGTGAAAAAAATGTATATTGGAAAAACAAATAAAAAATAGGCACATGATTAAATGAACACTCAGGAACAAATGAAGAATTAAGCAGTGGCATCTCATTTCTCGACAGAGAATCACAACATAATGTAAAATGCAAAATTATTAAATCAACGCAAGGATCCAGAGGTCTATCCATGTGCGAAAAAAATCTACATTTATAAATACAGAGACAGATTAATGAAGCTCCGCACTTCCAGGAATGAAAACACAAATTTTAAGTTCATCATACCTTCACCAGAGCAGAATAAGCATCTCCAAAGGAGAAAATCTACATTTATAAATATAGAGACAGAGTAATGAGCTTTGACTCTTCCTGGGGTGAAAACATAAGCTTTAAGTTCATTACACTTCCACCAGAGCAGAAATTACATCCCCAAAGGAACACTGTGAATTATCAAGTAGTCAATAGTTGAAACATATTCTAAATATAAAACAAGTGGAGCCAATGAGTGTGTAGTTTGACTCAGTCATACAATAATCTTAACTACAATAGAACCCCATTAATATGCTTGTCAAGGGACTCTGGTATAAACGCTTATAAGCAGGACAGCAATATAGATGGGAAATTATTTGTGAGATGGGGAAATAATTTGGAAACAATTTCAGTACTGTGTTTTATTATTATTGTATTTTATTTGGTGATGGCCTGTGCAGCAATCCCTTCCCATGCAGTGGAGATGAAATTCATTGCATCCAATAAGGTTATGTGGTTTTCGGCTCCACTGTCGATATCATAGAAAAACTCACTTTTGATAAAAATGTTTCAACATTTTTAAGACCTCCCAGTTCATTGGTTAGAGTTTACTCGTTGAGTTGGGAGGCAGAAATGCTAGTTTGACATTTTTCAGATTCACATTTTTTGGGACAGTTATTGACAAAAAGCAGGATCTTACGATTGGTTTTTACCCTTTTTGGTCAATTTTTTTTAACCAAATGACAAACAATTCAGTAATTATCCAGGTGTGCTTGTTTTTTGTATTCATAAGGCAGTCATTTAATATTTATAAAACATCAGAGTCTAGCTAACTTCCCCAACATTAACAGTGATAATTTTTCAAATCCATTGGCATTTGCAACTACATGCATAGTTACCCTTTCTTTGTTTAATTTGTCATCATGAAATTTCTCATCTTTGAACACATATGACTTGTTGGGCATTAGATTAAAGAATAAACCATATTCATAAACAAACACAGTGCACAGTGCATAATTTTTAGTGAGCTTAGGTAGCACTTCACTTTGCCAATCATTTACATCAATGTACCTAACTGACTCTAATTCACCACTGATTTGCCGATACACTATGCCATGCCTTTGCTTGAATCTATAAAACCAATGACTTGAAACACTTAAGTCTGTGTTCAATTTGCTTGATATTTCTTGTGCTTTCTCTTGTATGATTTGGCCACTTAATGGAATTAAAGCATTCCAGGATTGGTGAATCCATTCAACAAAAATTTTGTCTTCATATTTCCCTTTCTTACATTTGCAACCACCCTTTGCTGCATTAATAATAGCATCCCCATTTTACATTACTGTTCTTAAGCTAGATGAAGGGATTCCCACAGATTCAGAGAAAATCCTTTTGAATCAACATAAATTTTTGTTGTACTTATGGATGAATTGTAATTTTTCACTAATAGGAAGAGATTTCGGCTTTGATTATTCTGCACTAATCACAACTGCATTGCCAAGAATTCAGATAACTGATAAGTAAGGACAGAAATGGAGTGTATTGACAAGGAGACTTTGAGTGCTAAATTCCTTTCATGCAAAGGAAAGTATTGTTAGGTACAATTTCAGCACTGCTGGCAGAAGGGTTTCTTCAGTAGAATGTGGAATTTTATTTCATTCCTCAGGCTGCAATGATCTTCAGTGCAATCAGAGCAACAATATCTTCACAAAGTCATTTAAAACATTTCAAATGCAATATTGTTTCACAATTTATATGGCACTTTTCCTAATTTTTGACATGAAGAAAGCGCTATAAATGGGACCTGGAAGCATTATAAAAGGTTAAAATTTAATGCTATGTATATGAAATGTCTAGGGACCATATAAAAAAAGAGCATAATGTGTGGAATAGTATTTAATCTGGAGTGTATAAATGGGGTTCTACCATATATAATTTGCTTCATTGTATAAGCTCCAATTAGCAATTCAAGTTCCTGTTCTAGTTATTGGTATTACAGTAACTGATGTTTGTTTAGCAACAATGTGTACTCATACAAGAATGAAATACCATAACAAATGTGTTGCTACAGACAATAATGTGCCCCCCTATAATGTTCAGTATGGGATAACAATATTATGGTGGTATGGTCAGGGACTGTAATGATTCCTAAGAAAAAAAATGCACTATACATAGCAAATACCTATATTCCAGTTTTTTTAATAATAATGAAAATTAAATATAAATAGAATATTGTTTTGTGATAAATTATATTTCATACCTCAACAATTCCTGGGAAATGTGGTCGCAGCATCTCATACAGTTGTACACCCAAAACTAACAAAGTGCCCAGGTTACCATCATGTTGACCATGCATCTGCAGTGCTTTTAACAAAGATATCATAACATGATTTGCAACATCAGGTGTAAGACTTCCATCATTAGCCAATTGCCGAACCATTGGACCTGCGAGGTGTGTAGCTTTCATACTGGCTGTTGAGTCATTCCAATGTAATGCTCTGTGTTTACAAAGCACATAAACATTAACTACAATTAAAATCAATTTCTGATACCCTAGTTCTGAAATTCATTTCCAAGTTGCAATTCCTCTATTTGTAGAATATTATAAAGTTTAAATATTATTATAAAATATAAGTAATAAATTCAAAATAAAGAGAAAGAATAAAATTTGTATATGCATTATGACTTAGGATTACTTTTCTTGTCATGTAACATCTGCAAAAACAAACTTTACCTCAAGTTTTGCCAAATCAATTAAAGTTTACAAAAATTTGCAATACCTGAGAACACAGAAAACAATTGGCTGACAAGTAGCCTCATTTCGCAGTATCATCATCCCTAATTCACTGATGACTAGTGACTGCAGTGAAGTTGAAGATGGTTTTGAGGTTTCCATGTCATCTTGTTCCATTGCATTATAAGCAATTTCACTGCTTGCTCCCACCAAAACAACTTTCAGAACATCCAGATATTCACGAGTTATTGTCCGGTTCAGCATATCCTCCAGCATTTCCTGTTCCAATAAGGTAAATGGCCAAATAACATCATATAAAACATGTTCTCAACATTAGCTTACTTTTGACTTTGTGTCATATGATATTTCAGAGATTATTTGCATATGCTATTCAGTTAATTTTTTTATCATTATGGACAGAACCAACATTATGGAATGGAACAGTTTTGTGCTGTGCTATTAGCTGCACAGATTTTTAATACATGTTCTACATATTTTATTACGTATGTTTACTATATAGTATGTGAAATAGACATACCATACTTATACAGGCCACAGCACTTAAATCCAAACAAATTAAACACATCTTTTAAATAAAATTTTATTAGACAAAAAATTCTTTTTCAAGTCAGTGTACCCCCTCAGCTGCAATGACTGCTTCCATTCTTGGCACAAAGCACTCACATGTTCTCTGTAAAACAGTTCTGTCCATATTGACAAATCCTGATTTGATAGCATTGTGTAAAGATGCCACATTAGGATATAAGAATTTATTAGTAACTCTTTCAACTACCTCCAAACATAATAGTCCAGTGGGTTCAAATCAGGGCAATTTGGAGGGGCCAGAATTGTTTATACGAGAATATGTCTATGTTATTCGACAACCAGTCTTGCACTAAATGGCACATAATGCACCAGTGCACCTTCCTGCTGAAATATACTGCCTCCCTGAGGCCACAGTTTCCATCTACTCTTTCAGCACATTTGTCATAACACCTATATAAACTTTTTTTGAGACAGTTTCCCCCTTCAGAAAGAAATGCAGAGGCATTATGTCACTCTCACTGGACATGATACCTAGCACGTGAACACTGGCCGCAAATTTTGTTCTAGCAATAATTGGGACATCCTCGGGGTCATGCACAAGTCAAGTCATTCCTCCAGTCGACCTTTGCGTCAATGATACACATTTTTTTTCCAGAAAAGAATCAGATTTGTTCCGCTGCTTTGTTTTTCAACGAACAATATAGTAGGTTGCAGGGAGCTTTGTTCTGGCAGCCTCAGAGAGCATCTGTCACATCTTTATTGTATACGACTTATATCATAGATTGTTCTCTGCAATCTGGGCATGGCTCACTCACTAAAACCAAATATTAACATAAATTTCCTTAAAAATTGCCTTGGGTCCTCAGAAATCAACTCCTGAGTTTTTCCATGACTGCCAGTCTGTGTCATGTGTTCTATCGAATGACTTTCTTGACATGTTAGCTGAACCTTCCCCAGACTTCTTGGAAGCAGTATATTTTGCAAAAATGTAGTATACAGTTGTTCTTGGGTACCCAAAGAGCCAAATTATTTCAGCACAAATACTAGAAGCAAGTGGCTTTCACAAATGTCAACAATGATCTACAGTGGAAGTATTATATAATGGGAAATTCACATTTAAATTTGTCCGGATTTAAGCACCGCCACACCTTGTAAATACTTAAAAGCTAATGAAATCTTCAAGATCGAATGTTTTCAAATGTCGACACAAATTTCACTTACAGGTTTTTAAAATGACGTGTTTTGGGAACATTCCTTACCACAGCTGTTCAATGACTGGCTGGTAAATTTAGGACTGTAAGATGTAGTTGCAGCTGTTCCTGAGTCACTTCTCTATTATGTGAAATAAGAATTACAGCATTTGTCCAGAAATGAAATATTAAAATTCATTGACGTATCTCGATTTTTTAAAATGAAACATTTTCCCATGTGGCTAGTCCTATTGGAATATGTATTGCTACTGCCAATTATTCTGATTGTTTTAGTTGAATATTTTTAAAATATTCTTTCTTCCTGGTTTACAAATTTTTCTTAGTTTTTATTATGTAATTTAAATTGCTGTCTGAGCATCTTCCTAAACTTTTGATGATATTCTGGATAAGCGACTCTACTGTATTTGCAATTCTCTTCTATGTTTAAAAAATATAAAAAATTTGCATATCACATATCATCCAGAATATCATCACAAGTTTGGGAAGATCTTCAAAGAACATGGAATAAAATTAACACCACAAAATACATACAATTGAAAAAACCTATTTGGTTCTTCACTAAAAGCAGCATACCACCAGAGAAAAAAATCAGGCACATACACATTAGAATTCTCAGCTTGCTATTTAAAACATATAATAAAAATTGAAATTTAGAAACCAGGAAGAGAGAACATATTAGAAATATCTGCTAAAACAATTATAAAAATTGGCTGTAGCAATACATTTTTCCGAATACAACCTTGAAACTAAGCTAGAAGCTATTTTGTTAAAAGAAATACATTATCCAATAGAATTATCCACACAGATTATAAAAAATCCAAATAAGTTAATGAAAATTAATACTCCACCTCTGAATGAATTCAGTGAGTTCCATTTTAGCCAACAGAGGTCAACATAGAAATGACTCAGGTTCATTCCTGAACACATTAAACAGCCATAAGCTTACCAAGCAATCAGTCAACAGCTGAGAATAGGAACAAAAGTTTCCAAAATATGTCTGATTTTAAACTTAAATTTCATGTCAACATTCAAAAACATATCAATTTGTATATATACCATGTTGTGAATAAGTTGCATCCCTGTCAGTGTATAATTTATGGCTTAAATATATATTTTCAATTGCATGCTCCTAAACATTTACTATCTTAATATTAATAACTAAATTTAGAATCCAACATAGTGAAACATGCATTAAGAATCTCATCTGAGTCACACTATTTTTGGTTTCACTTACTGAAGATAGACTCAGGACATTTTCCTGGACCCTCTTCCACACCCTCAGCTGTTAAACATTTAACTGTTGAATTAGAAGGTATCTGAGTTGACTCCAGTGGTCTTGCAATATACTTGAATAAATAGTTGTCTGCTTCATGGATGTGGATATTCATTAAGTTTGTTCATGTTTTCTTGTGTAAATCCTTTCCCATTGTTTAATTCCTTTGGTTGTTGAACTGACTTTAATAACTTGATGCTTCCTTCTATCTCATAGTTCCTATTCCAAGAATGCCATGTTTAATTTTTCTGTTTGCTTCTAATGGATGTTTCTCCAAAGTTCCTTCAAGCTAATGCCTATATTTCTCTTTGTTTAAGAATTTAAATATCTTTACAATCTCCACAATTTAATATGGTAAATTTCAGATTTTTCTCTTTGGGCTTGAAATCTGTTTTGCTTAATATCAATAAATTTTATGTGCTGTATTGGTACACCGAGCTGCTAAGATGATCTCGTATGGCTTGAATATTTTTTTGACTAGTAAATATGCCACTTAACAAAGAAATATACAAAAATGAATACCTGCACATGCTAAATCCAAGGGTTCACCAAATACATGATTAACAAAAAAATTTAAAAATTGCATAAACAAAAACAAAAACAAACAAACAAAAAAAAAAGATTATGCAGGGGAAAAAAAAACTTTAAAAAGTTCACATAATACCCAGTAAGAAATTTCAAAAAATTTTCAAGTATTACAATATCATCTTAGTACCTCAAAACCGACACAGTATACAAAATTTATTGAAATTAAACAAAACAGATTCCAGGCTCCAAGAGGAAAAAATCTGGAATTTACCAGATTAATTGTTAGGATTGTGAAAAGATCTATATTGGAAAAACAAAGAGAATATAGCCACTAAGTTGAAGGAATATTGGAAAAACATCCATTACATGCAAATAATAAAATTGACGGTGGCATCTCATTTTTGGAATGAAAACCATGAGATAAAAAAAAGCATCAAGTTATTAAAATCAGCTCAACAACCAAAGGAATTAAACACATGTGAAAGGATTTACATAAAAATACAACAGCAAAACTTCATGAATTTCGACATCCCGGAAAAAGACAGCTCTTTATTCAAATTTATCGTAAGACCACCAGAGTCAACCCAGACTTAATAATCAAACTTCAACAATGATCCAACAGTTGTTTAACAGCTGAGGATGTGGATGAGAGTCCATGAAATAGGTCCTAAGTATATCTTCAGTAAGTGAAGGCCAAAAAGTGTTTTAAATAGTTAGATTCAGGAGAAACTGTTATCTTATTGAAATGCTCTATAAGCAGTTTCTGCTCGTTTATTTGCCTCATTGACAAAAAATTATTAGCAGTATTAGATCTCTTTTTTAATTTGCCAGTAATTATGTTAATATTAAATTATAATTGTACTTAGACTTCATTCAAATTTTACCTATTTTCACCAATTACTTAACATTTTCATGCTCCTTCATTCCCAACATGGATTTATTGTCAACTTTTCCGCATGGTATGCATATGCTGCTTTGTAGGTTCTGCAAATTTGGAAATAAGGTCTGTATGTTTTGGAAGATAAAAATTACCCATCTCCTCTTTATCTTTGTATATAAATAAACTTTACCAGACTGTCAGTTCTATTGGCCTCTAAAATGCTTTTACAAGCTTTGGATCTTTTTGAAATTCACAATTTTTGAACCTAAATTTATGTACTATTGCCAACTTTTCACTGTATTTGTATATGACATTTTTAAGTGCTCCTTGAAATGAACAGCAATGTTTCTTTGGGTTTTAGTTATGTGTTTCTTTTTGCATTCATTAAAGCTCATTTCATATATGCCTGTTTGTTTGCCAAGAGGAATTTTATTCCTTATGTTGGTTTTTAGGTGATTCTTCAAGTCAAAGAAGAGTACAAATAAAGGAAGTTAACATTTCACCTTAGACTAAATTGAAATTTCAAATATATTCAAAGATTATAATATTGTTTTGGCCCAGTAAACAAACACAAATTAAAGAACCTCCTAAAAGTCCAATAAATGATAAAATTCCTCTTTGCAAACAAGCATACATATAGAGAGAGGTGCAGGGAAATGGGAAAAATTTGAATTAACTTAAATTTCATGAATAAACACAGGAAACACATTATTTATTGATAGAAGTGCATGTACACAGTATGTCATTAACTATATTGTAATGTAAAAATGTCACTTGATACTTTACTTCTTGAAAATGACATCGGAAAGATATGCTCCAAGTTGGTATACACATTCTGATAGCCTGATGTGCAAACTCTGGAATGCTCAAGGAATGCCAGTGATTATGTTTTCTATCCTGTTTTTGTTCAGAGATAGTTGCAGGCAAACACTGAGATCAGAGATCTTGGAGGCCATGGAACATCACCATTACATGAAATGATGAACATTCCAAACAATTGGCAAATGACTTCCATCAATTGTGGAGCACAATCATTAACTTATATGAGTGGAACTTTATTTCAATCAGTATTCTTTTTACCCTTCTTCACCCAATCTGTAGCTCTGGTGCATGTTGTCGTCAAACGGCCTGACCAGGCTCCTCTGGATGGCAACATGAACAGCTTCAATCCTCTCTGGGATATGTACCATTCGAATGCCACCTGGCAGCTCTTTGTCAAGGATGAACTTGTTTCTTCTAAATAATGCACACAGATTGTAACTGCATGAACAGATCCGATATGTCCATAATGTCCTAGCTGGTAATGCTGTCAAAAAAAACCCTTTGCACAGCATTCACATTATCATTGTAAAATGCTCTCACAACTACAATAAGTTCTGCACCATTCCAATGCTCCAGGATTACCAAATGGCTAAGTCTTCGCAATAGTGTCGCTTTGGTTCTGAACAAGTGCCAGTGCTACAGAGTTCCCACACTTATTCAAAATTTCTCTTTTCCCTGTACCACCTTGTATAAAATCAGCTGTAATGACTGTAACAAGAAGTGCATAGGTAAAATCAAAAGAAACTTTCCAATTTACATTTTAATTAAAAGAAACTTTATCATCTGCAAAAGTTGATTGTGAATCCATGTTGAGGATACCTTCAAAATACACCAAACAAGTTGATGAAATTAAGTGAAATTTGAGTGATATCATTAAAATTGATCATTATCAAAGCATTTTACAGTGGCTGTTGGTTTAAATAAAAATTAAAACCAAAGATTTCCTGGCACTGTAAGCAACAACATCAGCGAACTGTGTCTGGGGGGGCAGAATCATTTAAAGTAGGAGGGAAAGGAGCAGTGAGAGAGTTGAGTGCAGATGTTGCTTGTATTTCAAATAAATGTGACTTAGAGAAAGGTCTAAGAAATACAGCAGCATCCAGATAATATTAACAAAGACAGAGGTTTTCAAGTAAGCAAAACATAAAATCTGTTACTGATCAACAATGTCTGCACCATAACTCTCCTTCTAAACAAACCATCTCCCACTCCTAATGGTTCTGTCTTTCTGTCCCTTGACACTATCACCATAGTATACATATAGTAGGGACAGCCTGTCAGCACTTTTGATGTTCTTGTTCCTAAAATATAGCATCTGAGTTGGCTATAGTTCTTATAATTCATTAAATGACTCTTTGTCACTGCAACAAAATTGTGTTAGCTGTAAATGTGGAAGTTATGTATTCGTTAATTAAAATTCACTTTTTCTTTTTAAAATATATTTAAATCCCAAATATTTGATATTCATATAAAAGAAAATTATGTAGAACACCAATGAGATGGGTAAATCTTGTTTTTTTAATCTGGTTTTCAGCTTTGATTGTTTTTATGGTTCCTGAAAGATGGTGAAGCATTTTTAAACATTACTACATTTCTGTTTCTCTTAAATTCCATCTTTATATTTATTTGAGAAAGTATAACAATGTTTTTGAATTATGTTTCTTACATTAAAAAAATTAGGTTAAGGAGCTGGCAAGCCTACCATAATTTTATAATTACCATAAATGACAGATCTCTGAAACATATATATTGTGTTTTCTGCACTTTACAGCGGCTTTATTTTACGATACCCATTACTTAATGAGCAAATAGGGGAAAGAGATAAAAGGAAATTGAGATATGAGTAATATTTTGCAAAATGGCTACATAAAATAAGCAATAATCCAAGAGCAAATTTCGTTCTACAAATATCACCTCCAATTGATATTTTTTCTGCATAACATAATGTGAAATTATAATAATAATAATAATAATAATATTAACAACAATTATTGATATTGATTTAGTATCAATATTGATTATTATTTGGTGGGACACTTTTTAGTGCTTCTAAGATTTTCCAATATTAAAAAAAACTTGGAAATTCCAGGATCATTTGGTAAGAATTATTCAGGGAAATTTGATTCAGCATCAAAGTTTGCATTATCGTCATAAACTGTGCAAGTGAACAACCAGAATATTTGTTACATTAATGCTTTCAGTTGTTAACACTAACTCCACTTATTTAAAACTTTGGACTAGTTTCGGGAGAGGTTCCTCCCATCATCGGCTGTTGTTGACTGAGTGCCGTTGTTCGAAACGGGGGATGGACGCCCGTTCGCCCCTGTGGTGGTATCTCGTGGCTCTAATAGAAACTTGCTGAGTTCATCCAGCGGCGGAAAATCAAAATTCATTAAGTTGTTCTTATTTTTTAAAATATGTTGCGAGGTTGTTTGTATCCGCCATGTTTCTTCTTGACCACGTGTTGGGTAAATTGCTTCTATGACTTGTTTGTCACATATAATTAAGTAAAAATTGTACTTACGAAGCTGTAGACAATGGAGTGGTAATATATGTTACATTAATGCTTTCAGTTGTTAACACTAACTCCACTTACTTATTTAAAACTTTGGACTAGTTTCGGGAGAGGTTCCTCCCATCATCGGCTGTTGTTGACTGAGTGCCGTTGTTCGAAACGGGGGATGGACGCCCGTTCGCCCCTGTGGTGGTATCTCGTGGCTCTAATAGAAACTTGCTGAGTTCATCCAGCGGCGGAAAATCAAAATTCATTAAGTTGTTCTTATTTTTTAAAATATGTTGCGAGGTTGTTTGTATCCGCCATGTTTCTTCTTGACCACGTGTTGGGTAAATTGCTTCTATGACTTGTTTGTCACATATAATTAAGTAAAAATTGTACTTACGAAGCTGTAGACAATGGAGTGGTAATATATGTTACATTAATGCTTTCAGTTGTTAACACTAACTCCACTTACTTATTTAAAACTTTGGACTAGTTTCGGGAGAGGTTCCTCCCATCATCGGCTGTTGTTGACTGAGTGCCGTTGTTCGAAACGGGGGATGGACGCCCGTTCGCCCCTGTGGTGGTATCTCGTGGCTCTAATAGAAACTTGCTGAGTTCATCCAGCGGCGGAAAATCAAAATTCATTAAGTTGTTCTTATTTTTTAAAATATGTTGCGAGGTTGTTTGTTAAAAAATAAGAACAACTTAATGAATTTTGATTTTCCGCCGCTGGATGAACTCAGCAAGTTTCTATTAGAGCCACGAGATACCACCACAGGGGCGAACGGGCGTCCATCCCCCGTTTCGAACAACGGCACTCAGTCAACAACAGCCGATGATGGGAGGAACCTCTCCCGAAACTAGTCCAAAGTTTTAAATAAGTAAGTGGAGTTAGTGTTAACAACTGAAAGCATTAATGTAACATATATTACCACTCCATTGTCTACAGCTTCGTAAGTACAATTTTTACTTAACCAGAATATTATCAGACACTTTTTAATTTACAAGTATAGGTAGTGCCAAAATAATAGCCACCAATTTGGTGACTTAAGTTTTAGAGTCAATAATAAAATATTTTAGAATGCTGACATTTGGTAATAATTATTATTAGGTTATACGCATAGAGTCAATAATAAAATATTTTAGAATGCTGACATTTGGTAATAATTATTATTAGGTTATACGCATGCTTAATAGTTTAATTCAGTAAAGAATAGCAATAAATGTTTTAGGTTTGCATTCAATTATGCCATTCCTTTATTTATGCAGAGCCATCAACTGTCAATTTCATGACATGAGCACTCAAAATTTGATCTGGCAAAAAACTCAAACCGCCCCTACTATACTATGCTATCACTCGGTCCACTGATGATACTGGCTGCAGAGCCAGAAAAAGCTTTCATTTTAAATTTTGTGAGAAAATAGCATGGTAATTATCAATTTTAATAATAATGCCAGTCATGAAATCCTAAATAATGCTATATTGTGATATTTTTCAAAAATTGAAAGAACTGCAATCTGTTCTCCACCATGGTTTCAACCTTGACCAACATGGCTGGCTCAAGTTGCTAAGGCATGAACTAGTGAATGGGAAGTCTGTAGTTTGAATTGCGTTAAGATCATTCTCCCTAAGGTTATGAAATCAGCAATTTCTTACTTTCTTTGCCACATAACATTTGTGTATGATTCGAGTAGGTTAAATTGCTAGCTTATATTTACATCTTATTCTGAAACAAATAATGAAATTCTACCATGAATATACTTATTCTCAAGCTCTGCTATTAATCATGAGGCAGCTGTATAGCTGAGTATACCAACTCAATTCATGTGATGTACAGGCAATGAAGAAACAATCCAGATAAACAGTTTCTTTAATCACATTCATGCAGTATTATATATAACTGCAAAAAAATTTAATAAAATTTATTTAGTTTAAAAGATATACAATGTGTACTTACCTACAATGTGCATTTCTTTAAAGATGGATCTTCAATGAATACCTGGTTTTGTTTTACTTAAATACCTTGAAAATACCAGAATAAACTGCATTTTAAGAAACATTTTTAAATTTAATTCACCAATTTGGATTTAAATAAATATTGGCTGATGTGTGGGAGTAGCAGGGATACTTACATGGCTGATAGTGACACGGTTAAACCTACTGTAATAATACTGTAGGGAAAATTAAAACACATTAGAAAATAATCAATACCTGAGTATCTGTGTTTTCTTCATCCATCCCACCAGATTCATAGAGTTGTGTTATGTACAGCCATTTGTTGTTTAAGTGTTCCCACACTATAAGCAGGAAAGATCGATCAATGCATTTAATTTTACTAGTCTACATTGATGCATAAGAATCATAAATGATTATAAAATTATATGAAACTATTACTCTTAATAATTTAATTTTCTCAAGAAACAGTTAATTCCCTGACACCAGTATATCCCAAGGAAATTGTCACATTCATTACATAACTTTCAGCAAAATTAATACTTGTTTTTAATTTATTTTCCTCTCCACAGTGTTGGCTATATTCTCCAATTGAGTATAATTGTTTAATTGTATAAAATATAGTGAACTTTTGTAACAGTGGTGTCAAATTTAAAAAATGGAGTCGAAATTGTAACATACACACCACTATAATTCAATAAAATGGAAGACTAGTTTCGGGAGCCATCACTCCCATTATCAGTTCCTGGTCAGTTGACTAGGTATAGTGGTGTGTATGTTACAATTTCGACTCCATTTTTTAAAATGTTAATAATTGTTTGAGTTCTAAAGATTTATTTTTTAAATTTATTTATTGTTTTTATATTTGTTAAGTAGTTGATTATATAATTTGAAGCTATTATGATTGAAATAATTTGGTTTTAAGAGGATTTATCTGCAATTTTTGTTAATTATTACACAAGTGCATATCTACATTTTCTGATTGGTACAAAAGGTGCTTTGTACATAATAATATAACATTTATTTACTGTCAATTGGTTTGGTACAAGTTTGTGATATTCCATTTTAAACTTACATAATATTACACATTCATTCAGTTTTTAAACACATTTAGCAATAAGCTTAAAATTATTACTTTTATAATTTCTAATATACAAAAGTAATTTGTTATACAATATGAATTCTTTAATTTTAGGATTCTTCATCTTTAGATTTCAAATTTAGCTTTATTCTATGATGGTTGTCCTTTCCTCTCATATTATAAGAATGATCATAAGTTATATCTCGGCAAAGGCAATTGGAATCCTGCACCAGGGAGCACAAGTGGTCCAATTTATGGTCAAATTTGAATGGAGCAGAATGTAAAAAAACACTCTGCATGTCAGTTGACATGTGAACGAAAAATGTTTGTACCTTATGACAAATTTTTTTTGTCTTATAGTTATAAATTTTTAAGTAGTACCCAATCAATTGCATTCCCAAAATTTTTAAATGTGGTATTTAAAACGATCCCTATTGTCTGCTTCAACAAAAACTTTCATTATTCTATGATGTCTTACTGACTTGCTGTATCAACTCCGAGTAAGTTGATGTTTCTTCTCCTGACTTGACGCTACTCTCCAGCCCTGGATGAATTACCATACTGCAATTTCTTCTTCCACAAGAGCACCTCATTTCTAACCATCTGTAGTTATTGCTCTGATAGCATTTTTTGTTAATGCTTTTAGTGTTGCCAGAGAGACATAATTGACACTTTTAACAGCAATTTTTGTTTTAAATATGTTCCATATTAATTGCATGGATTTAAATGTGGGTAATAGGGTTGAATTTTAAGAGGATTGAAGCCAGCCAATATCTTCAAATAATTTATCAACAGGTTGTATTTAGTTTCTGTAGCCCTGCGTGAATAACAAGTTCTGCCTTTTGTCATTATTGAGTCAAATTAAATATTGTTGTCCAGTAGCCATATTTGTATATGTGACTTAGTATTGTTGGTTGAGGGCATTTTGTTCTTTGACTTGTTGTGACACAGAGCATTGTCAAGAACATAGTTCCTTTGCCGGAAATCAGGTAATCAGATATTTCACCGATTTGCAATAATTTTTATTGTTCATTTTTTGTGGTAATGGGATGCTTGGATATTGCATCACAATATGAAATAGCCATCTCCAAATCAACAAGGGTGATAATGAGGTGCTGTAGGGTATTTTTATTTACATAAATTTCTGGAACCTTGTACGTGCCAAAACTTGGAAACTGGATAATGGTATTAATTCATGTTTTACTTACTTATACCACTGTTAGTTTTCTTTCTTTTCATTTCTTCTAAGTGCTCTGAGAAAAAATGCTCTTTGAGCCACTATGTTCAAATGTATGCATAACAAAAATTTCTTGTTTTTATACTTTTTGAAATAAAATTCACTATTTTCCTACAAGCTTCTATGTTCCCAGAGAAATTAATCTCTTTCCTGCACAATTTTAATAGTTTACACAAAGTTGGAATTTCTGTTTAAACCTCAAAATATTCCTGAAATTCTCTTAAAATCATGCACTTATCTATATGTCCAATATAATATTATTTGTGGTGTAGTGGTAATGATACTTGCCTCCTAAACCCAAGATCACGGGGTCAATTTTGGTCAGAACAGAGGAATTTTTTCTGGCATAAAAATCCTAAGTATGATTTCCTTTGGAAAGTAAGTAAAGCTGTGGGTCCTGTGTCGTGCATTTACGGCATGATAAAGAACCTCAAGCCTAAAAAAAGAGGCCTTTCAACAAAAATTTCAGTCATTTCATGCGCTGACTTGAATGGGACACTGATGACCTGAGATGTTAAAAAGCGTCAAAAAAAAGTGCCATTGTAAACACATGAGGCATAACACACTTTATGTATACTGTTGAATTAAGAACACACAACACACACCCAGAAACAGCTGCACTAAGACTGCCACAGTCAACAAGGTCAACAAATAAGCAAGCAGGTTTGCAACCCCTTCCATGGAGCAGCAAATGAGTGAGGATTTGCTCATAGGCTAAACTCCACATGCAGGGGAAATAATCACTGATTGTAAGGTATCATTACAAGGTCAAGTGCTGCAAATGGAGATGTGTGGTTTTGCTGTTTCATCAAGCATATGAATGCGCTCTCAAGAAAATCACTAAATTCAAAATTGAAATTATTTTTGAAGAATTTGCACATCAACACTTCTGCATTGATAATAATGAAAAAACTATATATAAGGTATGTAATACAGAGATATGTGGAAATAAAATCTTAGAAAAGCATATTAACAGTAAAAAACACAAACAAAATACTAAATTGACAGATTCAAATGACATTTTCAGATATCAAAGAATCAGTAATGACATGTCTAATATCCCATACAAGAAAATGCAATATACATATTTCAAATATTTTTTAGAAAAATATCAATAAATTAATTCCTAATGAATTAATAGATAACAAAGGATATTTAGCTGCATGCTATAAAAATGTATTAATTTATATTAAAGAAGCATTAAAAGACCAAAAGGTCAGGGTATCCATAGATGAACAGATATTATTGTAGAGGGAATCTGACCTCAAGATATAGACAAAAATAAAGGTTGTATCTAAAGTCCTTCCCTAATTACTGGGGTTAATAGAATAAAACTATAGCAAAAATGCTTATGTAGATGAAAAGAGTATCTCTTCAAGTTTGCATTAGTAATAGGCACCAAGGCATAGTTGTAGACTTAGTTGCTGGAAGGCAGTCATTGCAAAAATATGGCTTTTAATTATTCACATAAAGCTTTCTCTGTGTTACATTTCGCTAAATGTGAGTCCATTATGATCATACGATGATTTCATAAGAAACATCAGCAAGAACCACATACTGCCAAAACAATTTGTTCATGGTACAAAAAGTTAGAAGTAACTAACTGATGGTCAACAAACAGGATAGCCAAAAGTGTCAGTTAAAACCTTTGAACATGTTTTAGAAGGATTTATCAGAAGCCCTAAAAAGTTGACATGTCATGGAGGCAGAAATTGCAGATTCCACTGTAAACTGTCTGGCCAATGATTTAATATGAAACCATTATGGATACAGCTGTAATAGATGCTGAGTCCCAAGGATCACAATCATCATCAATTTTGTGTTGATTTTCAAGAAAATCTAGAAGAAGATGTTTTGCTGAGAAACTGATTTTAGGTCATGTTTTACATGTCCAGCAAAGTAAACCGTCAATGTATGCATTTGGGGCATGGAAAAAGCTAGTGTTGTGATAGAACATATTCGTGATTCCCATTAAAGTCAATTGTATTTTGTGCTGTTTCTTCATCATAAGGGTACAGTTCATTTTTCTTTGGGGAAAAAACTGTTACTGATCCAATGTACTTGGATGCCCTTCAACAGTGGCTAATGCCACAATTACATGCACAGAGCCAGGACTTTACTTATCAGCAAGATGGGGTTCCATTTCATTTTCATCATAACGTCAATGAGTACCTCGATGCTGAAATTCCTCACTGTTGGATTAGACATATTGCTTGAGATGACTCTCCTCTTTTTCTGTGGCTTCCATGATCACCTGACCTAACCCCATGTGCTTTATTCTTATGGGATTATGTCAAAGATCATGTGTTCTTGCCACCTTTGCTACATGATTTAGCACAGCTGTGAGAGGGGATCACACATGTAGTCGCTGTTATTGACTATCAGATATTAGGACATGTGTGGCAAGAGCTGGACTACAGTATGCAGCATCATCAATGGAGGACATATGGAACACCTATAAGGTATGTACAAAAGGTATATATGGAGAAATAATCTATCCACTGATAAGCATTTCAGCTCCGTCTGTCATGGTTATTGTTTGGTTGACTCCCAAAACCAGGACAGGACTTTAGAATCACCCTGTACATTGATGTCCAGGGAGCTTGAAACAGGCAACCATGAAAAAGTAATGCAAATGTTATGGTCACATAGTATTCAAAGAGAAAGCATTCAGTTCTTTGTGATTGATGGTGCAACCTACATGATTAAAGCAGCTTGGAAACAGCAAACACCCCAGAAATGTTTGCTTAGGCCATGGGCTTCATTATGTTGCAGAAACAATTTGATTAATCTACTGAGACTTGGACAATTACATTTCAAATATTAAAAAATATTTTTAAAGGCACTATCTAGGATCAGAAAATTTCGACAATCAGCATATGTGATTCCTGTACTTCCACAGCCTTATCTCATTTATCAGGCACTTAGAAGCACTTTCATATCATGCTCAACATTACCAGAAAATCACTGAAATAATCAACACATTTAATACCAATGAGAACTAATTACTTAAAAAATTACAAATACTGATTTCTTCGAACTTAAAAAAAGACGTTCTATTTATTAAAGAAAAGCTTTAGGTTATATTCCACATCATTAAACATTTAAAATCATCATGGTTACCCATGACAGAAACCATCAACTTAATTGAAAAACTAGCACACTACTTAAGCAAACACCACAAAGAACCATTGCTCACAGAGTTAAAAAAAAAAAAAAACCAACAGATGTCCTTCACAAAAATAAAGGTTACTCCTAACTGTGACATTAAATACAAATTATTGGAAAAGTGATGGATGAAAATGCTGATTTTCCATATTTTCAGTTTGCTCAAACCACATTATGCTACATGGAAAGGAGTTTCTCACAATAAAAACTAAACATTACTAAATATAGCAAGAATTTTGTTTAGGATAATTTGAGGAAATGCATTGTTGTTCACTGAAACAAGTGCATCATGAAGTGGAAGAAAATGAAGCACAATGATATGAACATTATTCCATGTTCTTAATATTTGCACAAACACTTTGTGAGATTTATATTAGCTACAATCCTGTAATAAGCTGCACCCTTAGTAACTATAATAAAGTAATACTTTGTATAAATAAAGTTGTCATTTAATTGTATACTCTGACACGAATAGAACATGCTGAAGGCACAAACATACATAGCAAGCCTCTGCTGTCACTATATATGTATGCTGCTTTGCATTTACACAAGGTGTTGCATAGCATCTTGAGAGTTATGGGATCCGAAATCTGCTCTTTGCCTACACTGCAGGTTAGTGCTTATTAAATCAGTTTTAAACACAGAATCAATTTATGCTTTCAGTAAAAATATAAATATGAGAGTCATTTGAAAAGTCCTTGAAATCACCCATAGATTGTAGCAGCAGTTCCAAAGTGGTTTTGCTATCAAAATCCATCATCTTCCATAGAAACATTTGTGCAATACATGCTTGGTCAAGAGCCATAATAGTTATAGCTGTTTGTTGCAGTGCAGACATGTATATACCGGAAAAGTTGCAAATATCAAACATTGTGCTGTTATTAAGTACTTGGTAAAGAAAAGTAAGAATGTAACAAAAGTACACTGATATGACAAAAACTCTAGGAGATTGCAAACTACTTCCTGAAATTACTTACTGTATGGGCATATAAAGCCAAGTACAGGCAGAAGAATAGACTCTTGGAGTTTTGGAGGACATGAGATTACAAATGGTCTTAGGAAAACTCTGACCAAAAGTCGCAGGCGGTAATCTGGAACAACCTGTAGAACATGCATTCCAATTGTTGTAAGAATTCATCAAAACACAGTTTATAATTTTGCTCTTATACCATATATTTATCTATTTATTAACGATTCTTTCAGGTTTAAAACTACACCACTAAATACAAAATTTACATTTTATTACAATATTCAGTACATTAAGATAGATAATATGATTCATAATTAACTACATAGTTTTATAATATAGTTAAGATCTAAATTATAAAAAGTACAATCTTGTGAATAATAAAAACAATTAGTAAATAAAAATACTTTTCATTTTCATTTAAACTGAATGAATCCTATGATACCTTTATATCTTATGGTAGCAAGTTATGGTATTTAGATCCAGTATGAATAATATTTTTATGGTAAATTTGTCTCTATAAGAAACATCAAATAAATTGATTTGCCTTCTTGTGTAATAATTATGTATCTCTTTTGCAGACTATCAACAGATTTTTTTCTTGTAATAACATAATCTATGTGTATACAAAATAATGGCATTATTTAAAACAATTCTAAAAAATGGTTAAATGATTTAAGATGTGTAATGTTGGCCAACATTCTCATTATCCTTTCTGTAAAATAAATATCTGAGTAAAACATTAATTTGTTTGGGCGTCTCAAATCATGGTTCCATATTCCAAAGAGTAAAATAGGCAAAGTAGACATTGCGTGTTTACTAGAATATGTAATAAAAATATTTTATGAATTTAAATATTAATTCAATTCTGAATCAAACACAGAAACACCCATTAATAATCTCTTCTAAGTAAAATATTTAGAACACTATGGTTTCACTTACATGAGGTTTACTTAGAACATATGTTTAGTGGAACTTTTCCTCAAAATCAGCTGTTAAACGACTGTTGTATCATTTGTAGAGGCTGGGTAGATAGGTACCCAGGTTGACTCTGGTGGTCTAGCAATAAACTTAAATAAAATGCTGTCTGCTTCTGGGATGTCAAAATTCATGAGGTTATTTCTCATGTTTTTTTTATATAAATCCTTTCTCATATGTTTAGTTCTTTTGGTTATTGAACAGTTTTTAATAACGTGATACCTTTTTCTATTTCATGGTTTTCATTCCAAAAATGTGCTGCCACAGCTGATTTATCTATTTGTTTGTAACAGATGTTTCTCCAATGTTCCTTCAACCTAATGCCTATATTTCTCTTTGTCTTCCCTACGTTGATTTTTTCACAATCCTTACAATTAATCTGGTAAATACCAGAATTTTTCTCTTTGGGCTTGAAATCTGTTTTGTTTAATTTCAATAACTTTTTTACACTATATAGGTTTTGAGGTGCTAAGATGATATTGTACTGCTTGAAATTTTTTTTGAAATTTCTTATTTTGTGATGGGTGGTAAGTGAACTTTTAAAATGTTTTTTTGCATAATAATCACTCAAAGTTGTGATTTAATTCTTTTTTGTTTCTGGAATCTTTTAATTTTTTGGTTAAACATCTTTATGTTGAACCCACTGGATTTAGCTGCTTCTATTATATGTAGATATTCATTCTTATATTCTTCTTTACTCAGTGGTATATTTATTAGTCTATATCATGCTTTGAATGCTGCTTCCTTACGTGATCTTGGATTGAAACCATGGGCTTTGATATAATTGTCTGTATGTGTGTCTTCTCCTAAGATGCTAAATTTAAGTTTATTATTACATTTTATTAACTTCAGATCTAAAAATGGTAACATATTATCTCTTTCTGTTTTGATAATGAATTTAATTGAAGGCTCTTGCAGGTTTAAAAGTTTTAGTGCAGCTTCCACAAAATTAATGGCAGTATGTTATTGGGGAAAAAAGCAGGTATTTACCAAATAAAATGTGCAAAATGCGTAAAAGTTTACATGAGAAACGTAGGAGCATGGTTGAAAGAACACTTCAGGAATATAAAATATGAACAAATGGAGAAATCTCATTTATGGACAGAAAACCATGACGTAGTGGAAAAAACAAAATTATTAAAATCAATCAGTACAAGGAACTGCAGAGTTAGCAACATGGAATAAAATCTACTTTTATAAACACAGAGACAGATTAATAAACTTCAATACTTCCAGGGATGAAAATATAAACTTTAAGTTCATCACATCTCCACCGGAGCAGAACATATATACCCAAAGGATAATGAATCATTCGCAATTGATGGTTAGCTGATGATGCAGATGATGGTCTGCAAAACATGTATTGTATTTAAACAAGTGGATCCAATAAGAGTGTGTAGTTTGAATTAATCATACAATGATTAGTTTCACAGTACAAGTTCCAATTAGCATTTCAAATTACAACAATGTGTTTGGTATATAAAAGGCTGGATATATTGTAAAGCAAATTTCTACTATAACAGTGTTTAATGTCAAAATTCCTTCATATATTTCTGGACAGCATTTACCTGCAGCATTTCTAACATTTATTAATGATTACAGTACTGGCGCTAAGAAAGTTAATCTTACTCACCCATCCAAAGGAGGGTATAAAATGCTGCTGCAAATTGCTTGAGTTTTGGCTGAACAAATTACAGGTAAAGATTAATTATGGTATAATGTATTTTTTAAGTGTTTGTACAGTGTAACCAAAATTCCGGTCAAGCATCAAAAATTGACTGCTGTGTAAAAGATGCATCAAACATAATCTCAAAACTCATAGTGCATTACATGAAGTGTAGATTTGTTATTTACATGAGGCAGCTGAAGAATGGGTTGAAGACATTGCAGATGGTGAAATCATTCGGTAACCTTTCTAAAGTAGGAAATAAATAGGTGAATCTTACAAACTTTAGCAACACTGTAATCATCTGGCAGTTGTCCAATATAACTATAGCAGTGAAAACACTTTCTCTTTCTACCTGCTATATTTTTATCATTATCTTTTTTAATTTGTAGGAGATTAAGAATTTTTCCAATTCTGTCAACAGTATCATTTTAGTTTTAGAAATACAAATTCCATCCATAATCTGGTTTAAATTTGCTGGACAGGTATTAGAAATTTAAACTTTTATATATAAAAATGTTTATGCAACAGTTAAAATATTTTTTGAAACTGTTTACATTTTTCATTCACATTGTTTGCTTTATATTCTTCTTTCAGTTTACTTGATGCAACAGAAGCAACAACACAGTAAATGCAGATTTGCAAGTAATTCTCTGGTACATGTACTTTACAGGTTCAATATTTTTATCCTACACATCAAAGAAGAAAATCATTACCAAATACTAAATCAGACTTACCTCTAGATTGGAAAACATGCTCTCAATGATACTGGCAGCAAGTCCGTTAATCATATAGAAATCTCTGCCAAAACTTGGGCCTGCATTCCCCAAGATATGATATGCAGTATCATGCACCATTGTAAGGAAATGGCGCATGCGATCCAATGGTGTTTGTGCTCTAGGATGGCAGATATCCATGTGATCCACAAATGAAGCACTCAGAGTAGTCCCGAGCACATTAGCACGATCGACATCAAGCATCATGTGCGCTCCACGATAGCCCTAAGTGAAAAACAATCAAACTAATGTGAGCACATATTAATTAGTAATTAAATTCTTTAATCATGTATTTTCCATTGGAAAATTACCTTATTAAACAACAAAATAATATTAGATAAACATCTCAGTGGTGTGTGTCATCAAGCAGTACTTAAAAAATGGACAAAACCAAAGAGAAAAGATAAAGTGAAAGATTTATCTGGAACACACTATGTATTTGATAATGACAGCATGTAAGTTGAAATTCAGTAAAGCAGTTGCTTATTTAAAGTGATGCAGAAAAACAAATTAAATACAGAGTGATTCACTTGCAACTGAGCATTTTCTTCTTTAATTATTAATATAGTTATTGAAATGCTAAGACAGAAAATGAATAAAAGAGGTCTTCATCTATTTGACCTTAAGTATAATTGCCCATGTATAGAATTTGTGTGTTGAATAAGTCTATTTACTAAGTTATAAATTAAACATAATTATTCTTATTTTATTAAAATATAGAAAATAAATAATAACATATTTACAGTACCCCCCATTTAATATTAACATATACGATTCTTGCTTACTTTTGTCTTTGGTTCGTCCGTAGTCTCTATAGTGCAATTCCATAAGACAAATGTTCAGCCACCACTTCAGGTAGTTCCTTCACAACATCAGAAGGTTCTCTTTCCATTCTTTTCCTTATTTATTTTCTTCTGTATTGCTCTCTTTTAAGATCATTAATAGAAAAGTGTCACACTGTTTACCTTCTTTAACAAGCATAATGTACTAAAATCACAGCATGGCTTCAAAAAAGACTTATTCCCAACAACAGTAGTAGCAGACTTTTATCAGTCAATACTTAAAGCTCTAGATGATGATAAGAAAATGATGGGATTATTCCTTGACCTGTCCAAGGCATTTGACCCAAGTGTCCCATTCAATATTATTTGAAAAAGTGCAAAATATGGAATTTGGGGTACACCAGAAAAATTCTATAATATCTACAAAACTGCAAACAATGTACAGAAATTCACTATAAAAATGGAAATGTCATAACTTCAGTTAACTGAAACTGTAAAACAGTACCTCAGGGATGTGTACTGGGCCCATTATTGTTTTTAATATATGTAACACTATATCATATGCTGATGATACAATACTGCTATTTTCTGGTAAATCTCTTACTGGATTAGAAAAATTATAGCAGCTCAATCAAACACTATTTACAAATAATAAGTAATAATTTAACACTAAATGTGCAAAAAACTAGAGCACTTATGTTTCACTACTGCAAAAATAGGCATGAGAATCTAGGCATAAATGTTATAATGAGGATGCAATAAAACAGGTTAATCATATAACTTTCTTGGGAGTCATTGTCGATAATCAATTAACTTTAAAACACCATGTAGACTATACAAAAAGCTGGTGCTAAGAAGAAAGTTAAAGAACAGTTGTCAGGAGGAATTAGTGTGTTTGTAAGACAAAGTTTGCTATGAAAGTATCTAACAACTTTAGGGGATAATTAATCTGTGTGCTAAACTATAAAACACTGCATATTTATGTGGAATGAATGGGGTTAAAACTGTCATTTTTTATTTTTCCACATAAATATGCAGTGTTTTATAGTTTAGCACACAGATTACTAAACATCCTGCTCACAGTAACAGAGAACAAACTGGAATACCAACAAATCATAAAGATAGCAGAAACTAATGGGTATAGCAAAGACACAGTAATAAAAATCATCAATAAAACCAAAAAACAATAAGAGATGTTTCCACACTTAAAAGCGCAAAAGAAAGATACAAATTCAAAAGTTTCACGTACCACCCAATTTACCACAATAAATTCAAACAAATATTCAAAGAATAAGGAATTACGTTAGCCCTAAAGAACAATTTTAATATAAATAACTTATTAGGTTACAGAGTAAAGGACAACATGCCAACAGAACAAAAGTCAGGTATTTATGAAATAAAATATGCAGAGTGTGATAAAAAATACATTGGAAAAACAAAGAGGAATTTGGAAATCTAGAAAAAAGAATACTTTAGAAATATTCGCTTAAAACAAATTGATAAATCAGCAATAGCAGCTCACTTTAGGAATAAAATTCATGAAATTAAACCAGAGACAAAACTACTGAAACAACTTCACAACACAATAGAACTTTCCACTTGGGAAAAATTTTTCATTACAAAAAACACGGAAAACTTAATGAATTTCGATTTCAGCAAGTTCATAATAGAACAAACAGATGCCGCCACAAGAACATCAAGAGACCCAATCGCCACTTCTAACAACAGATTGTCTACAGGTCGAAAATGGGAGGGAGCACTCTCAAAACATATGTCCAATTTTTATGTAAGTGAATGGAGTTAGTATGAACAAATTTTAGGACATTAGTTATGTTATTATTGTTTACTCTGTATCACCAAACTGCAATATACGAGGTGGTATTCACAACATTCAGGACTGGTGCTGCCATCTAGACAGTAAATGCAGTAGAGTTTTGTACTGCTATGTGGCAATACTAACACATCTGATGAGTGAGTGTTTAAATTTTCATGCAGCTGGGTAGATGTGTTCAGATTCTATAGTACTTTTCATGATACTCTGTGTGTAGTGTGTGGCAATTTTACAATGGATCCAAGATAAGAACAGAGAGTGTGCATCAAATTCTGTGCAAATCTCAGGAAAAATGCTTTGGAGACACTTGCAATGATTTGGGGGACAAAGCATGCGCTGTACACATGTGTTTGAGTGGCATGCTCAGTTCAAGGTTGGCTTTACAGCTATTGAAGATGATGGTTACACAGTAGGCCTGTCAGGTGCACAATGCCTGACATTGCTGCTAGAGTTCAACACCTCGTTTGTGAGGATCGATGTCGAACCATTGAAGACCTTGCTCATTAAGCAGGAATCAGTTAAGGGGCATGCCAACAAATTTTAAGTTATGAATTGGGCATGCATCATGTCGCCGCAAAATTGTGCCAAGGATCCTGACTGATCAGAATGTGCAGCGTGTTGAAGTTTGCACGGAACTTCGTCAGGCCTTGTCCAATAACCCAACCTTCTTGTCCAGGTCATCACCGGTGACAAGAGCTGGATGTATGCTTATGACCCTGAGACAAAACAACAATCCTCCCAGTGAAAGAGCACGAATTCACCAAGACCAAAAAAAGCAATACAAGTGAGGAATAAAGTCAAGAGCATGCCCCTCGTTTTCTTTAATACCAAGGAGATTGTGCACAAAGGATCCATCCCACCAAATCAAACAGTGAATTCCACATACTACTGTGACATTTTGCCACGGCTCCATGAAAATGTGCAGAGACGACGACCCAAACTTTGGCGACAAGGGAATTGGCTGTTGCATCATGATAATGCGCCCTATCACAATTCTTTGTTCACCAGGAGCTTTTTGATGAAAAACATGACGGTTGTCCCCCACCCAACGTACTCGCCTGATTTAGCACTCTGCAACTTCGCTCTATCCCCCAAACTGAAAACCAAGTTGAAAGAACGTCGGTTCGACACAATTGAGGGGATTCAAGAAGAAACGCTGTCTGTGCTAAACACTCTCAAAGAACATGACTTCCAAGGCCCACTTGGAAAATGGCAGAATCGCTGGGACCTATGTATGCATTTGGAAGGGAACTACTTTGAGGGTGACGGCGTCATTAGTCTCAAAGTAAGTTTTTGACCAGATGGCAGCACCAGTGCGGAATATTCTAGATACCTTCTCACAGAGCAAGTTACAATGTAACTGAACATCTCTTCTCAATAACTATTAAATTATAGTTAGAAAAGAATCTTTTGCTCTCCATTTTAATTTAATTAAACTTGAAATTTTCATGGTAATTAATGTTATTTATTTGCTTTCCAATTTTTATAACATCTGGTGATATGAATATTGAAAGTGGCTTAAAGTGCCTTTTAGTTTCATTGTTACTTTAATATATGAAAGCTGATTTATTAAAACGGTCAAAATATTAACTTAACCTTCAACAATATTTCTCTAGTATGCATGACAAATTACACTGTCTGTCTTTTAGCTTTCTTCTGATTTTCAAACAAACTTTCAATACCTTACAGTCTCTTTAGTGTTTCCTCCACATTTTTTGTGATATTTCCTTTTTATGTGTTGCTCACATGAATCATGACATTTCCACTCTATTGTGACATTTGTATTAATTATGCAAATAAATACTTTTGTGAGAAAACCTTAAATTTGTGAAAATTTGTGCGAAAAATATAACTTTAAATTGTTTTCCATTATGAAACATGGGATAGTTCTAGCCAGAGTTGTAAAATAATTTTTTTTACTTTTATTAAATAAACTCCCAAAAAGCAATCATGGCTCTGGATATAACTAACAAGAACAATTAGCATACAATTTACTCATAACATAAGCATTAAGAAACACACAAGCACTGACTGACAAAGTCTCCTTCAAACTATAAACCGTTACCTGCACATTTATTATGTGACTTTAACAACTGGTTTCTCCAAGTGTGCACCTGCACTCTGCCAGTCGGTAACTCAAATAACCTCATTGTACAGTGCCTAGGCCCCATTCCCAGTTGGGATATGTTGCTTGAATGTCATCTTTAGCCAGTAAGAAACTCTTGCTCATTTTTGCCTTAATCACATTTATCCTATATTCTATAGTAGTTTGGTATTAAAAATAAGAAAACTGTTCATTCCTTATAAACCAGAGTACACAGTGTGTGCTGCTGGCAAGAAGATAGTAAAACAAAAGTCATTAAATATTTTAAAATATTACTGGATCAAGAAAAAACCAGATTATACATTATTTTCAACAAAACTTTAAAATTTCCTTTAAAAAAAGAGTATCAATTTAGACTGCTTCCACAAAGAAAATTGGCACTACTTTCTGGAAGCCAATCTGACCAATTCTAAAATAACATCTATATGTTAACAAGTGGGACCATTCACAACGAAAGCAAAATAATATTGCCAATAAATTAAAGGTATGAAAAAAATTTAAAGCCTCATTATGGTTATATATTTGCAAATTTTTAAAGAAAGGGCTAATACCACTTGTTCCAACATACAGAAAAGAATGAGTGTTCTCAAGCTGCTGTTAATTAGTATCCAGAGCTTCTATTCATATGGTACATTACTTGAAAATTACTTACAGTGTTTGTGCGTGTTCTACTTTTATTGTGATATACGATTGGTAAGTATAACTTATTTTACATTTTTAGGCCAAAAATTTGTAATTTTTTTTTCTTTACATCTGTGTCCAATTTTTTGCTGAACTAATCTGAATAAAAATTACTATACAGTTAGTACTTTGGTTCTTCTTTGACTATATGTAACATGAATTGCATGTGAGTTGTACTCAGCTCTATATCTGCCTTATTACACATTGCAGTGCTTGCAATGACTGCATATGAATCAGAATTAGTCTTGGGGTCAGATTGAAGTCTGAATGTACAGTTGACCAAAAGAGTTCGGTTGTTTTATTTTACAATGCTCAAATATTAAGTGTTGGCAACAAAGTTAAAGCTAGAACAAATTGTTGTTGAGAGACCGTTCAGCAGCAGGTTAAATTTTTCCTACTGTTAGCCAGTATTTTCAGATGTGCAGTCAAACATGAGCACCCCAAGTAGTAGCAGTAGTATTTGGTTTATTTATGAATGCTCTTTCACATCTCAGATCATCAGCATCTCATTTAATTCAGGCTTTGAAACAGCCAATCAATGTTGCTCAGAGACCTCTGCTTTAGGCTTGAGTTCTTTTATGTGCCATAAATCTTTGACACATGACCCATGGCTTTATGTCTCTTCTGAAGGAAGATTTTTTTTAGGTTTTTAATAGGATTTCAAAAGATGATTATAAGAGCTTATATGATACGTGAATTTAAACAATGGAACATACAACAATAGCAGTGTGGAAAATATGCTAGGTCTTCAGTGGTACTGCTATAAGAAAATGGAGAGTGCACCAATGGTTTGCAAAGTTCCAAGCAGTTAATGAAATTCTCAAAGATGAGCCATAGACAGGAAGACTAAAAAATAAATAACAGGGCTCTCTTAGCAACCACCAAAGTAAACAACAGCCAGACTTGTTAGGACATGGTATAGTAATTCAATGTCAGTGAAGAGACCATATGGCTTCATCTCTATTAGCTAGGAAAGGATACAAACTTGTGATTGGTGTATTGTACATCGCAAACTACTGCAACCTGTCAAAGAATTAATGTAATGTGTATTATAACCAAATAGAAAGTGTCCATGAAATGCTGAAAACTAAAGAGCCTGCACTTATGAATCACAATGGTGTTATTCTTTAGCATGATAGTGTAAAACCACATACAGCTAAGGCAACTTAGAAAATTATGCTGTTATCCGTAAGGTAATTTAATCTTATAATCACTATTAATGGATCTATTAACTAGAAAATCATGATGTCTTGCTTGGAAGACTCTAGTGCATTTACCATATTTTCTAGACTCTACACTATCTTTTTATTTCTTTGGATAGTTACTTCTGAGGATAGCAATTCCAAAACTGCACTGCGTGGAATTTTTCCCTTCCTATCCTAAGATGTTCTATCACAATGGAATTCATAGTTTTCCAGCAATTTGGAAGAAGATTCTCGATAGTGATGTTGACTGTAATTAGTACTAAAATATTATTTTGTTCAGAGTATGATGTTTTGAAATGTCTGTTCTTAAACCAACAAATTATTTTTACTTATATTTTTAAAAAAATTTTAAAACCTTCTTTTAAAAAATATATGTGCTGAGGAGCAAGTGCTCACTGAGGTAATGTTGCATTTTACAGTGATAATGGGGTAGTATCCGAAACATACAGTCTCTGGAGTCATCATTAAGCTGTTTGGATGGGTCACTGCTCCAGCATGTGAAGGTACATTAGTTCCTATAATGGTACCTTCCATGAAGAAAAACAGAGTTCATTGAGGCAATACCATACCATGCAGTGACAATGAAATAGTGTCCCATCTTGTTGAAACATGTATTCTCTGGAATCATCACCAAGATGTGGTATAGATCACTCCTGCACCATGAAGAAAAACAAGCCATAGACCTTTTGTTATGTAATAGCACAAAACACATTCACCTTTGGTGAATCTCTAACATCCTCACCAAGATATGTGGTTACTCTGCACTCCATATTCACAGATTATGGCAATTTAACTTTGCATTAACGTGAAACATAGCTTCTTCTGAGAAAATAAATTGATCTGCAAATGTGTTATCCACCTGTGTGCCTTGACAAAACTGGTAGCATTAAGATCTTGTCATTTTCTATCTGGGCATGTAACAACTGCAATTTATAGTTTGCACATCAATGCTTAAGAACAATATGCCATACAGTTTTCTGGGTAACTGCAGCTCAAGACTAGCATGATGGGTCAATTTTTGCAGACTTATTGTGAAGGTTTCCTGAATTCTATTGACTGTTTCATTGCTTACACCTGGCCACCCAGTGCTCTTCTGCTTACACATAGATCCATGTCTGTAAACTGTTTATACCATTAATAAATATATGTTCTTTCGACAGGGTGGAGTACCACCATTATGTATGCCAAAATGTTGTTGTACAAGAGTAGGGGAACAGTCTTCACAATTCTAACGTGCAGTAATCCTTCTCTTGATCTCTCGCCACTTTGTCTGGCTTATGACCCTAGTACTCAAGGCAAAATAGTTAAGAAACATCATTAACGCACATTATGAATATCACACAGTTTTCCATTACAATGGTATCCTGTACAGTCTTCTGTCAGATTTATTTCCATCATTGTAGTTGAGTGAATTTTATTCATTCTTTTGACTCATCCTGTATTATTATGCCCGAGAGCAGTGCAACTTATGCTTAACATGGTACATCTATCCCAGATATCACACAAACAATATACTGTAGCAGATCAATATAGAATTGCTTCCTTAAGGGAAGTAATGCTTTTGGTTCATAGATTCAAGGCACAGAGAAGAACCTCAAACTTGAAAGACCGCCCTCTGAGCAAAACTTTTAAGTTGCTTCATGCTCTAGATTGAATGGAATGCTAATGGTCAAAGCTGTTGTAGAACATCCTTAAATAAAATAAAAACCTAAAATCCAACACAGAATATGCGATTCAAAATTAATACAACAACATTGCTATTCATAACAGTGAAAGTGTCAAGATAAGAGGTAGTTGATTAACATCAGTTGTAAATAATAAATAGAAATTAAATATGATTTGAAACAGCCTAAAGCATGCTTTGCCTTCATAAACTATTAAGTTTTGTACCTGTTTTAGCTTTTTAAATTCTTTTTCTATACTCTTATGTTGTTATTGTGAATAGTTCCATTTGTAACAAAATCAGGTGGTGAACACTAGCTTCCTGCAAGCAAGTTACTTTTATTCTTTGAGGAAGCAGCCCTCATCCCTTGTTACTCTAACAATAAGAACACACACCTCTGAGAGCACAGCGCGAGCTTCAGCTGTCCACATTCCGTTGAAAACTTTAAGGAGACGCAGGAGGTGAGGGATGATGGGCACAATATGGGGTGCTGCGGGGTTGCGGCACACCGGGTTCCCAGTCTCTGTGTGGGCCACAACAAACCCCCCGCGGGCTGCACGGTCGGGGTCCTCCGGCCACGAGCACCGCTTCACAACAGCAAGGAAGAGGTTCACAGAGAACAGCATGTGTGAACGGTTCTGACCTGCGCAGGTCAATGTGCATCCAAATTTTGTGTAAAACATTCCCAGAGAACAGGTCTAATTCTATGAGAATGATTTCTGTAACCAACAAGGCTGAAATGCAATTATCACTTTCTCAATGCAGCAGGCATGAAGGGACTTTCATAACTGCTTTTCTACTTACTTCTTCTGTACAAGTACTCAAATAACTTTAAATAATAGATACAGGATTGCTATTTAATTTTTGGGATTTAAAAAAAAATGAAAATGTTTTCTAGTGGCACCACTGGAAAGAGCATGTTCATTAGTAGCTATAATGGAAGGTAGCACATTAGTAATCACTATTGAAGCCACAGCAAATTGTTAATTATGGTCGTAATTTAATTGAATAATGTTCTAAAATGACTGAAGAGCATTTTCATGCAATGATTTTTTACAAGTAGAAGTGTTGCCCGAGGCAGTAAAAATGCATAGAAAAATTACAAATAGTTTTTCCAGCCTCTGCTTCTTTATACACAAAAGTGTGCAGAGTTTAGATGTTTTAAAATACAGTTTAATGCCTTTGTTTATTATCACAGGCATTAGACATTGATGATACATGAGATAAATTGGGAAAGATTTTTTAAAGGAAGGAAGTGCTTCAGACCTAAGTTTACTGTACTTCTCTGGCATTTCCATTTATAGAGACTGAGAAAAACCCAGAAAAAACCTCAGTCAGGGAAGATGGCCCTGGTAGGAATCGAATCCTAAAACTCCTGTTCATGAGTCCATGTCTTAATGACCTCGGCCACCCATGACATGGATGAGGAAAAACAGACTTAAAATACAAGCTCATGAGGCCTCCAGAAATAGTAGTCACAGATAAAAACTTGCTCATGAAGAAGCCATAATCAAGAACAATCTCCAAGTAACTTACAGAGAGATTGAGGAGCCTCAAACATCCATTTGCTGAAAATGTCAGAAATCCTACAAAAATATCATGTGAGGAATGGTGAAAATATCATGTTGTTGGTTATCCCACAACACCACAGAACAAATGGCAGCTCATTTGAATGGTGCCAGGAAATTGTTTCTTATTTTGACAATGGAAGTTCCAAAAGTGTTCATATTTTCACGAGTAATAAAAGCTGGATTTACCAATACCACCTGAAATCAAAAAGGCAGCCTGCATCTTCCAAAAGGATGTTTCCTAAATGGAAGTTAAGCTTATGTCAAAAGGTAGGCTGGAGGATGTTTGCCAGTTTCCCCTCAGCAAGTGGCCATAATAAAACCACTCCAGGAACAAAAATCAATCTTTATTGATTGGTACTACACAGTTTACCTTCCCAGGCTCTTCAAAACACTAAAAGAATAAAGATAGAAGTTCAGGTTACGAGGACTGTTACTTCACCTGACAATGCCTCTGCACACTCCGATTTGAATACAATGGAATTTCTGCAATTGGGATTGACATTTGTGAATCACCCATACATCTGGCTCGTTACTTTTTACTATTTGCAACTATCAAAGAAAATCTCAAGGGACAATCACTTTGGCAGTCCAAAAGAAGCTGTTGGAATCTGGGTTACGAGGAGTGTTGGTTCACCTGACAATGCCTCTCTGCACACTCTGCTTTGAACACAATGGAACTTCTGCAATTGGGAATTTCTGCAGGATATAACTTTGCACTGAGAGTGGAAGAGGCATCAAAAAGAAATAATCAGAGTTGGTAACACATGCCTATAATGAAAGCTTTTCTAGCATATTCTGCATATGATATGTCTCTCTTGATTGCCCAGTAATAGTCGGCTAGAATGCAGGAACTCCATTTACCCTGGTACATCAACCCCCTTGTAGAAATCTGCTGGTGGAAATGTTCTCTATGTTCATTCTGAGAGCTTCAAGATTTTCTGAGAAGTCTAATGGCTATGTGCATCATCCTAGATCAATGTTTGAAGGTGTTCAAATCAGTATTTTACTGCATTCAATGCAATTTTTTGGAGAATAGACAATGATCAAATTTATGATTATGACCAACTTTGACCATGGATGCTAGACCAGTCAGCTCTGTTGATTGCGGTCAACTTACACAAAAAGGTTGTCTGTTTCAATTTTCTTGAGGTAATGAGAATGAGATAATATACCTGGATTACTTGTTGAAACCAGATCGTTGTGGAAATAGGTGATTCTTTTGAAGAGTCTAGGGACAGGAAATTTGAAGAAAGATTCCAGCTATCAAAGGACACAGTGTGGTGGTTAGTAAATCAGTAGTAGTAGTAGTAGTAGTAGTAGTAGTAGTAGTAGTAGTAGTAGTAGTAGTAGTAGTAATAGTAATAATAATAATAATAATAATAATAATAATAATAATAATGTAAACAAAATTATGGCACATTAATGTGCTTGGAAATAAATTAAAGTCCTCATTTTAACTTGAAAGCTAACTGGAACTTGTACAGTCAAGCTAATCATATAATTAATATTATTGTATGATTGAGTCATACTTACTCATTTATATGTAGAACAAGTTTCATAGACATCATTTGCATTCTCAGATAATTACCGATTGCTGTATAATTCACTGTGTTGTTTTGGGGATGCATGAATTATCTAGCAATCAAACAGTTACCTGCAGATGCGGATGATGGTCTGCAAAACATGTTCAACATATAAACAAGTGCAGCCAATAAGAGAGTGTAGTTCAATTCAATCACACAATAATTTAATTAAAAGTCCTCATGTTTGTCATTCTGAAATTGTTTTGCAGAATTATGCTTTCACTGTATCTCAGCAAAAAGGAGAATATTCTGTACAAAAACAAAAATGGATCTGTTTTGTCTTGAATGTTTAATGAACTGTCTAATTAATTTCATCACAAGGAGCTCAAATACAGAAAAAGTGTAATAGAAAGCAGCAATGAATTTTTGTCACAAGGGATTATCCCCCCCCAAAAAAGCCTCCCATGAATACAAAATAATTATCCAGGGACTGAACCTGGATGTGATATTTTTCTAAAGATGCAAAACAATGAACTGTGAATGAAGGTTAAGAGAAAACAAACATTCTAAAAATATACATAAGACTGTTTGCTTGCAGGTATGTATGCTATAAAAATAAACACTTCAGGCCTACCATTTACATCATCACTGCTTGGTTCAACTGGAGGTCGATCCAATCCAACATAAGCCATGAAGTCTCTTGGGCTTGTGAATACTTTTTCACTAACTGCTATCCATTCTGCTGCAGAGGTACCCATTACCTCACCAATAAATTTAGTTTGACGCTCATAGTCACAGAAATGATTGCTAATCAATAATAGTGCCTCCTGCGATACAGAAAAAAAATTCAATTAATGCACAGAGCTAAATGAAATCATACTCTGTGATTTGAAATTCCATTTTAATTAGCTAGAATTCAGAAACTGTGCACTTTACCTGTAATGTGCCTCGCTCCAACCTGGACAATTTCTCGGGATCCTTGCTCAACTCCTGGACTGTAGCATAAATCTGATCAAACACAGGAAGCAACAGAAGAGGGTACTTTTGTGCAATCTTCACCATTAGGCTGGCAGCATGCATACGCACATTCTTCACTGCTCTGCTGCGGGAATCCTTGCCTTGACCTGGTTGGGTGAAAACCAGTGCAGCAAAAATCTTGTCTAACACAAGTGGTAGAAGACTTGCTGAACTTTCTGCTGTTGTCATGCTCAGGAAAACAAAAAGAGCTGAGACGCATGATAAAAGTGTTGAGAGCAGCAAGGGATCTGCTGGCTCATATTTGAGACAGATGTCAAGTAACTGAAGTCCAGAAGTCACACTAGGGCGCTCTATTGGGATCAGTATACGGCTTAAAATGCTCTCCAGCACCTGAATAAAGAGCAGTAGTAGTATTGCATTTATATACAAAATGTATTTGTCACTAATCTACTTCATCCATATCGCATGGGTTTGGGACAGTATGTGCTTTCCCAATACACTAAGAAATGCTTTAAATTGTACTAACCAATATTTAACTTTTAAGATACAAACAATATATTATATCATATAACAAATTATTAATGAGGAAGTCACTCAAATTTCACTAGTTTCATATTATACTGATTTATAATATACTATATAACAAAAATAAATGGAAAAACAATATATATAATAGAATTGTTTTAAATACATAACATAAACAGAAAAGAAAACAGTACAAAAGTAACACACACTCCAGAACATATATGTACAAATTATTCCAAAAAATATTGTGACTCATGTTTCCCTATCGTCTTTTCTAGTTGTATGCCCATTACGACCTGAACTGTCTCACTTTGTTTAAAAATTTACCTACTCCCCACTCCTCCTTCCAATCTGCCTGCAAAACCCAGCATTGCCACTGCCCCCTCCCGCCATTAACAAAATGGGGCCGGTAGATATCTCTTTCTCCATTCTTCCGCCCCCTTGCAGTACCCAGAATAAGTTCCCAAGATTCTTTCTATGCACACATATGGCAAATTCTTGTACCCTCCTTGACTGTTACTTTAATCATCCGCTATGTACCTAACCTAAATCAAGCTGGACCCGGATTGCAATTTGGTCCCTGTTGGAATGTTAACACTCCATCCCTATCTGATTTTCAGCTCCAATTGTATTTCCAGTGAAATTTTTTCTGCATACTCCGAAATAGTCAGCCGCCTATTAATGTCCATCAAGGTTTCTTCATTTTTCCCCAAACCCCCATTCTCATTTCCCTGCTCTATAATCCAAATGTTACCCATTACAATATTTTACAAAACGTTTTTTAATTTTGAAACCTATGTCTTATTTCCTGCCATTCTCAGCTACTCCTAGTAGCACATTGCCCTAATTAATGTCTAATCTTTGTGAGCAATTCTTAGCCAGTACTACACTGCTCAGATCCTGCATTCTATTATCTTGCTATAGGCACCAAATTCCATAAGGCTTCCACAATTTGCTGCACCTCTCCCCATTCTTAAAATGTGCTTCAGAAAATCAGCTGTAACCCAATCTAATTTCTTTGTTTGTTTCTAACTACAAATTTCAACCTCATAAATCATTATATATCATACTACTGCCATATATACTGTCTCTAATAGACCTACCAGCATATCTGGAATTCTGTTTCATATATGGAGAGTTCTGCAGCTTATTCGCATTACATTTCTCTCCATCAATATGTTTCTGTGCATGCATTGTGCACATCGTGCTCAAATTGTGGATAGTCAGCATGCAATTTCTTTGTACAGAAATATACTTTGACTTTAGAATCAACCTTCTCTGGAAATTCTTACAATGCAACCGAGTATGTATTTTAGTTCTGCATGAACAAAGATGTAAATTTCTGTGCTGTATATATGATTTTTCTAGGTGTATGATTTATGGTTTTTAGTACACATTTATTAAGAATGTATGCTTCCTTAAAAACTCTTTAAATTGTTTATTTGGATTATGGAGAGATACAAAGGTTGCAACTTCTGTACTATGTGTATTCAGAGGTTATATAAAATTTAAGTTATGTGTAATGTTGTGGTCTTTTTTTTTATTTATTTATTTATTTTTTTACTGCTATGAGAGAAAAATTGTCATTTCCACCCAATGAGAGTCACAATTTTTATACAGCTTTCCATTTAATTTATTTACCACTTTTCGAAGTCCCTAATGGTAGAATTAGCTGGCTGAAGGACCACTACTTGTTGCAACATTAGCCACCACACTACAAGTGCATTCCATTTCATTTCACACAGCAAAGGTGCTCGTGATCAAATTTAATTGCAATATCTTCATTGGTGTTAAAAACTATTAAAGGAATGTTAGGTTTGATAGAAAGTTGGACACCCAATACTATATATAACTGCAAGAAAAAAACCTGGATGAAAATAAACCAAATAACTCTACCATTTCTGTTACAAACTAGAAACAAAAACAAATACATTACTATTAGCATTGAGATATTCTTAGGAAATTAGCTTCATTTGTCAACTTTGCTATAGTTGTTAGCTCTGCCATCTTCATGATATTATAATACCACCAAAAATTTAAAGAGAAACAAATTGATAATTAATAATGTTTATATACCATCTAATTTTTCTTCTTGACCAGTATTAACATGTTACACAGTAATCAAAGTGAGTCTATATGATTTAGATAATGAAATGGAAGAGTTTATGGGTTATTTGCTATTCATAGGTTCTGTGGGTAAAAGAATGTTTATAATTTTAACTGTTACAGTAACACAGCATGTTCCCCCCCCTCCTCTTCTGTCAAGTGTATGTGTGTGTGTGCGCGCGCTACCCTCACCACTCTTCAAAATTCCCAGTTAGTAACAATGAAAAAAATCTACTAAAATCATAAGCACAGAATCAGTCTTCTACAACTATAGACAGAAGTATAACACCTTAAATGTCAGTTATTACCTGTGAGAGGGCTTCCCATTCCAGATATGTTGCATCTTGATTTGTACATTCAACACCTGGTATATTTGGTTCCATCATAGATTTCTGTATCCGTGTGGTTAGCCATCTTTCTGCATAGCTGAACATAACAAGTGGGGCTATCAGAGTGGCTTGACGAAATGTCTGTAGCAGTTCAGAGCGACACTGGTGGTAAAACTGGGCAAAATCTTCTTCACTATCATAGTCTAAACATGCATAAGCACCTGTGTCATGAATGTTGGTACAACGGGAAGTTGGATAGGTCACCTGTGATTAATAAAACAATAATTAATAATTGGTATTAATTTGGTTGCCTAATCTAATATACACTGTAGTCTACCAGCCACTTATAATTCTTGAAATGTATGAGGGATGTTTCTTGAAGTTCTCAGACTGACTCAGAGATGTTGTAAAGATGACGAATTACTATGATAGTTGTTAATTATCATCATGCTGTTATCATTTTTATGTATTTTAGGTAGTGCATAGTGTTTTGACTTCGTTTAATGTTTTGATTAACATTTTATTGCATTTATTGAGCGGATTCTTGTCAATTGTTTGTAGTCTTGTCCTTTTAACATAGTTTTCATAGTTTAATGTGAAAAATGAATACCTAAGTTTAGGATATATTACCACTCCATTGTCAACAGCTTCGTAAGTACAATATTTATATACAAGAAAACAAGTCTAGAGGCTGAACACCCGTTGGTTAGATGTAAAATCCTTATTCCCAAGCAAATCATCAGAGAAACTTATGCTTATGCTAAAAAAATGGTTAACATCAATAAATTTAAAAACAGAAGAAATAAAAGATTTTTTATAACTTACTAATATTTGCATTAAACAAAATTACTTCAGCTTGAACAAAAATATTACCAACAAGTTTCAGGCCTAACTATGGGAAACCCTTTGTCACCTTTTCTAGCAGAGTATTCATGAGTTCATTTGAAACACATATCACAAATGCCTTCCCTTTAATTTTCAAGTCATGGTGTATGTATGTGGGTGACATTTTTGCAATAATACCAAAGAAACAGTCAATAGATGACCTGAAACTTCTTAATTTGCAACATGAATATATACATTTTACTATAGAAGAAGAAATGGTTGGGTACCATTTCTAGATTTAAAAATTATAAGAAATGGAGAATGTTTGAATTTTGGAATTTACAGAAAAGAAACACATACGGAAAACTACATAAAAAATGAGAATTATAACCCCATTCCACATAAATATGCAGTCTTTCACAGTTTGGCACTAGATTGATGAATATTCCACTCACAGAAGCAGTGTACAAAACAGAATACAAACAAATAATAAAGACAGCTATAATCAATGGTTTCAACAAAGACACAGTGATAAAAATGATCAATAAATCTAAAAGACAAAAAGGGATAAGGGAAGTTTTCATACTGAAAAACACAAAAGAAGAATACAAATTCAAAAGTTTCACCTACCATCCAATTTACCACAACAAGTTCAAGGAAATTTTCAAAGAATATGGGATAATGTTAGCCCCAAAGAACAGACGCAACATCAAGAATTTATTAGATTGCACAGTAAAAGACGCCATATCAACAGAACAGAAATCAGGAATTTATGAAATATAACATGCAAATTGTGAGCAGAGCTACATAGGTAAAACTAAGAGAAGTTTGGAAATTCAGAGGAAAGAACATTTTAGGAATATTCGGTTTAAATAGGTGGATAAATCAGCAACAGCAGCTCACTTTTGGACCAAAGGCCATGAAATAAAACCGGAAATTAAACTGCTGAAACATCTTCACAACCCATTGGAGTTATCAGCTTGGGAAAAAAAATTTATATTAAAAAATGGAGAAAACCCAATGAATTTCAAGTTTCCTCCTATGGATGATCTCAGCAATTTCCTACTTCAACCAACAGAGGCCACCACAGAAACATCTGGGTGTCCAGCCATCATTTCGAGTAATGGCGGTTTGGTGAGCAACTGAAGATGGGAGAGATTCTCCCGAAATGCGTCTTATTTTTATGTAAGTAGAGTTTAGTGTGAAAAATGAATACCTAAGTTTAGGATAGTATTTAAAAGTTAACAAGATGTTAAGACTGCCTTATCGTTCAAATTAACAAAAATTCTGTTTATACCAATGTTAACATTAACAACATGTTAAAGTATGTGTAAAGTTTGACATCACCTGGACTTTGTGTTAAAAGTTTGACAATTAGTTACAGTTAAAAAATGGTGACCATAAATCCAGCTATAGATGTTGAAATTCAATTTTTGAATCATTAAAGTCATTCATAATAGAGAAAGTGCTGTAAGATGCAATGATTTTGAATTTTATGCAAAAGAGCACTTTTCATAAAAATAAAGAATGAACCTTTGTGTCTCTGCTCCTTTTAATACTCCTTGCATGAGTCATCTGTTTGAATTATTTTATGCAAACAAAAGTACATCATAGTGCATCCAAAAGTCTTTCAGTTATGACACTGCCTTATTGATCTATACTACTTGCCTTGGAAATCCTAACAATATGTTAAGTAACAATTGCTGGAAAAGCTTGGTGGAACATAGGAGTCTTAACATTTTGTTAAAATATTAACATAAGTGGCGTTAGTGTATTTTTAACATCTGTTGAAGAAACTGGTTCTTACAGTTTTAAAAAATTCACATACTGCCCAGGAGTCAACCTAAGTTTCAAAAGATTTTAAAAGATTACAATATCATTTTATTAATCCAAAACCAATATAGCATTAAATATTTATTATAGTTAAACAAAACAAACAGACTTCTTGCATAGAGGGAAAATAATCACAGATTAAAAAAAATATATGTCCTGATCAAATCTTAAGTGAAGCTAAGAAGAGTGCTTTTAAATAATTTAACCCAAGAGATTATTAATGCATGATTCACTGTTTTATACTCCAAATTTAATATTGAAATTATTACAACTGTTTCTTTGAAGTGGTGTCATATCAAAATGACTTTTGCCAACAAAATGGTTTAACTTAACCCCCACAATTTCTTCCTTTGAATGTGATGTAAAAGGAACGATATCACAAGCAATAATAGATCGATAGTTAATGGGGGGTTTAATGCAGTTTAAACAACCTCTGACATGTCAGCCTTATTGTGCTACCCCATTGGAAGAGACCCTTCATTGTTTCCCAAAAATTCCATGAACAAATTGCAGATTTTGGTTCCAATATTAGTGTCCGCTCCTAGGTCTTCCATGGTTATAGATAGAGTGTCTCTTTTTTTTTTACCAGAACTGGACGCTCAAACAGGATATGCAAGACAGATTCCTCATCCTGCTTGCATTTCTACAAGTTGGTTCATCTTTATAGAGTTCCACTTTTCGTATATGTTTTCTGAAGTTACCATGTTCAGTAATTAATGCAACTTCTTTCCTTATTTCTTTTCTGTCCAATTTTAGAAGAGATGTGGAGAGAGTATTGCTAGGACCTAGGACCAATTTTCTAGCTTGCCTTTGTTCAGGTAAGATTTCCCACCTTAGCTGGGTTTATGTCCAATTCATGTTTTAGCCATGGTCTTAGAGGTTAAGTATACTGATTTCAACTGCAGGTTCCTTGCCAAAATGGGTATATCAGCACTGTTTTTGTGAACTGGTGTGCTTTTTTTATTTCCATAAATGCCCTGATGTCCCAGCATGCACCTTGCTTTGAGCCTGTTGCAAGATGGCATGGCATTTACGTATTCTCATATGAGTTTAGATTTTACTGGTGAGAGGAAAGTGCTTTTTATAGTTAAAATATTTAACTATAATACATGAGGCATTTACCTTTACAATTTTAGGTGCAATGGCAAACACTTTCAACACCTGCTATGAGATAACCATCTCATACACTAAGGATTGTCTGTATGAAATGTCGCTGAATTACTTACTCAGTCTGAAAATTATAAGACAAAATCAGGGACTGACAGGGAATGAAACAGCCATATTAGCAAATTAAAATATTTAACTATAATACATGTGACATTTACCTTTACAATTTTAGGTGCAGTGCACTCGACCCACTTAGGAACATATGAAAGAAAGACTTCATCTTTAGGTATCTGTTCATGGCGGAAGAAACACATCCACAGTGCATTTGTATAGTGCACCAAAGTGAGACTAGGATGTCGGCTGAAGGTGAGGATAGCATCCAGAAACATGGAGAAATTTGGCGGTCGATTCAGACCTTCTTCTCTGCCCCAAAGTGTGCATACTTGTGTTCCTAAACCTGTAAGAACCTAAATAATATGTTTTGGATGTTATGCTATAGTGTTTATCTCAAAAAATAACAGAAACAGTATGCAGTATTTATAAAAATAAAGAATGTTGAAATTGGCACCATGCTTGTGACAGGAACTTGCAAGTAAGTGCAGCCACAAAAATGTGTGGTTAGACTCGTTATACAATAATTTAATTACATGATTTGCTACACTGTATGAGTTTCAATTTACACTTCAAGCTAGTTGTTTTAAAGTTTAGTTTTTCTTTTAACCTTAAAGATGTTTATTATAGTAGAGCCCTAGTCTTCTGAAATTTGGTAGACAATTGCTGATGATCCAAAAGCAAAGGTTCAGTGATAGTTAAACATTTTAAAGAAGTTGTAAAATTGCTTATGTATGTACAAAAATTTGTAATGGAATTACAAGGGAATAAATACAAACACATGTTAAAGGAATGTTCCTGATTGGTTCAGAACATGAACTTCAGCCTTTTGGTCTGTATTGTATATTGTTTATAGAATCTGAACTTCTTTCATTTAATGTAAATTATAATTAATCTGTCGTTTAACACACTCTTATGCTTCACTTACTTTTAAATAAACTATGTGAGTTCGAACAGAATTTTTTAAAAATGTCTTTATTTTTTGAAAGTTCTTAAATGAATTCTTTTATTTAAATTTTACACATTGTTCAGATTTCAATGTGTATACTCACATACCTGGTCGGTCTTATGACTGCTTTTCCTAATGTTTCTTTGTTCTTGTGTTGACTTTTCTGCTTGTCTAGCTGACATGTTCCTGCCATAGGCATGTTGTACATATCAGGGTATCCACAAAAGAAATATTCTGTATGTGTACACCCTTTGATAAAAAAAAAAAAAGAGTCATTTCTTGAATGCAAAACTGTCTTTTCTCGTTACAGCACACGATTCACAAGGTAACTAGAAAGGCTGTGCAACAGTTGTGTTATATGGCATGCCCTAAAGACACTGTCTAATATGGTGTTCTTTTAGCTCTTTGGCAGAACGTGCAGTGATGTCATAGTTAAGAGCACAGATTTGCCTCCCAGCATGAAGCACTTATTTTTTAATAAACCTTTGTAACATATTATGACATTAGTTTTGTAATATTGTTTTCCATACATGCAAGCTTTAACATTAACATATTATATGCATTATAATGAATATTACAATATTTCCTTTAGTACATTCTTAATTATCTAGTGAGTCAATTTGATACTCTTATGTTCCAATTACTGTTGAATTATGCAAAACTAGTTTCACAGGCTTTTACCTATATTCTCAGTCGCGAGTCGACTGTCTGCTTCGTTGTTGATTGGCTGGACTTGGTGTAGCTCCCGTGGACATTTTATGAACTTCTTCCAGCCAACCAACAAATCCGACAGTCGACTCACAACTGAGGATACAGGAAAAAGCCTGCAGAACTAGTTTTGCATAATTCAACATTAAGTGGAGCATAAGAGTATCAAATTCACTCACTAGATAATTAAGAATATATTAGTCACTTCACTGTATTGGTTCCAACACAAAATTAAATTTTATATATAATAATTTCCTTTAGTATTTGTTCTATCTAAAGGTTGCATATGTAATAAGGACAAAAAAAAGGCTTAGGGGCACAAATTCAAGAAGCCTGGGATGTTGTAGCCTCTTGTCCACACTATTGTACAAATCTGATATAATCTATGTCCTGAAGATTGAGGGCAGCTACACATGCTGAAGGTTCATACATAATATCAATTTGTGTTTATTTCTGTGTGTTTTCATTTTAGAAGATAATTTTTTCTGTCCATGCATTTATTTAGTTATTTCTAAAGAATATGTTAGTTGTGATTATGTTTTTGCATGTGCATACATAATGTCATAAAACTCAAATGATACATTAAAATATAACAATGATATTAAGGCAACATAATGTTCTACACATACACTTATAAAATCATTAATAAAAAAAAAAGTGTGGGATTTGAACCCAAGAGCTTATGCACAAGAGCAATGCCTTCTAAACTGCTTGCCACTGCTACTCTATCCTAACGTTCTCTTTCCAGATGTTTATGGTTGTGATCATTACGTTTATAAGCAAAGTGCCCACTGCGGTATGCACCCATGGCATGTGCTTGTTAATACAACATTTACAGGCATCCCTAAGTTGTCAACTGACATGCAGAATCTGACAACAACACATTTTTTTTTATTATTTTTTTTTACATTGTTTAATGTTGAAAGTCAGATATCATTCTTATATGAGTGTATTGTCCATAAATAAAGTTGAAAAAAAAAAAAAAAACTGCATATATACAAATTGTTTATTACACAAACCTGAAAACTGCTTTCCACTATTTTTCAATATAGTTGCCATTTAAATTCAAGCACTTGTCATTGCATTTCTACAATTTGAAAACTACTTCTGCAAAAAAACTTGGCGGAATGGGAATGTAGCAACCTGTCACAATATTTTGAAGATCATCATCATCAAAGTACTGGGCCCCAAGCCACTTCATGTAAGCGAACAGATTCAGTCAAGTCAGGGCTGTATAGGGAATGATCCAAAACATCCCATTACAATTTCTTTGAAAGGTTTTGTGTTTGCTGAGTACTGTGAGGGCAAGCATTGTCATGCAGAACACAATGACAGCATCAGTAGGCTGCAATGTTTGTTCTGGATAGCTCTTCTCATTTTTTTAAAGTCTCACAGTAAATTTCAGAAGTGATTGTCATAACATGTTCACACAATTCAACATACAAGATTCCTGTTGCAAGCTTGCACCCTGACAATGTTTCTTTGGGTTATTTGGAGAACCTGTATGAACCCCATGCCATAGAAGGTTTTGTTTCGGCATTCACATATGCCACCCAAGTCTCATCACTAGTCACTATTCTGTTCAAAAACTCTTCTCCTTATGCGTTATATTAAAGAAATTCTACGGCAAAGTCTATTCATTTGATTTTGTGGATCTCCGTTAGAATTTCGGTACCCACCAAAAACAGTACTTATGGTTTTGATGACAAACTTGTATAAAACAGTCCAAGAAATCTGCAGAAATTGTTCAGATATTTACAATATCACCAACTGATTGTTCTCACTTACGTGTGACACAATGATGCTCTCACTAACAAAGCAGGAAACTTACTAATCACAGATTACATTGATATAACAATGGCAGCACTATCAGTAGCATTTCAGAACAATGGCGATTAGTTCCTGAACTATCCTCATAATACAACTTTACAATCCATTTTCTTAAAAAATAAATGTAATAAAACCAGCTATTGCTTTACATTTATAACAAAGAATCATAGTATACTTACTAGTGTCAGACGTTTCAGAAAGTTATAATGTTGTTCATCAAGAGCTTGCTGTGAAGCCCCACCAGCAGCTTTGAAAATACACCTCATGACATCTACATTGAAGAGTTCAAGTAACGGTTTACGCTCTTCTACCCTTCCCTTACGATTTACAATCTACAAATAGAAATATAACACAAAACTTTTAAGCTTATATTATACGGCCATATTAAAAAGACTACATACAACAAAACCTTGTATCATAGAGCATATTGTGCAACATACTTTGCTATAATGTATGATATCTCTGTGCTGATATGCATTTACATGTGTGCACTACTGCAATGCATCATAGCAAATGAGTTATAACAAAGAATGTGTTTAACATAAGTTGTGATTAAACATCTCCAAAAGAAGGGAGTAATGCTGTGTTATAATTAGGGAGCAGAAAAATGTGCAATTTTATATTTATAGACCATTAATCTCAGAGACTGACAACCATAATTTTTAGCAAATTCCAAAGAAATGTAGCTATTGCTGTTGTACCCATGAAGAGCTTTTTGAAAAATTTCTTAAAATCTCCATCTATCCTACTTTCTAGGCATCAAAAATGACAATGTAAAAATTTATTATAAAGGCTGCAATTTTTGTTTTTTCTCACTGTATGAGGATAGGTCCATAAGTTTCCTGCCTAACCAAATATTTTCTAGGTAAATTAAAGTCAAAAACTATATTTCACTTTTCAATATAGTTACCTTTTATTGAAGTCTTGTCTGCTAAATGGGCATAAACAGCATCCACTACTTCTTTGTCACACTTAAATTTCCTTCCTCGAAGGTCCTTCTTGAGTTTTGAGAAGAAATAGTCGCTAGGAGCTAGACCTTTGCTGTAGGGTGGATGTTGATCCCCTTGAAGATACATTTCTTCACAGTTTCCTTTGCTACAAGAGCTGTGTGCAAGGGCACATTGTCCTGAAGAAGGCGAATGCCACCATTCAGTTTTCCTCAACTTTTCTCTTTGATGGAAGCACATGATCTGTGCAGTAGGCCAGCACAATACTCCCCATTTACTGTGGTATTCCTCTCCTTGAAGTGAATGAAGAGTATTCCTTCACAGTCCCAAAAGATTGCGGCCATGATATTCTTGATTTACCCGGTGACCTTGGCCTCTAAAGGCGGTGCTTCGGCAGGTTTACGCCTGCCACTCCATTGATTCTCTTTTGGGCAAGGGATCATAGTAGAGACCCATAGTGCATATCCTGTAACAATGGTTTGCAGAACTTCTCTCTCATTGCCTTGGCAGAGCTCCAAATATACCTAACAAACAGATGACTCGTTGCTGCTTCTGGACTCAGGAAAAAAGTCTAGGCATCTATCTTGCACTAATCTTATTCATGTTTAAATGTTCATGAATAATTCCAAGGATTGTTGTTTTCGAAAGGCCAAATCTGCTGCTATTTCTGTAACTTTGAGCTGCCAGTCTTCCATAATTTCTCCTTCCACAAGAGCAATATTTTCAGGAGTGAGCACCTCCTTCAATGCTTTCTCGATCCATTTGAAAAAGTTTGGCCCATTCTTTTATGGTAAAATATGAGGGGGATGCTACCAATATATACAATCGCTGTTTAATTTCATTTAGTGTAAGTCCTTCTTTTGTGAAGAACTTAATAATGGCTCGATACTCCATTTTAAACATATTACAATCTTCTACACATAGCCTTCTTTATGCAACTATATCTGAACAACTGAACACAGAAGAGCTTAAGTTACAGTTGCAATTATTTACTTAACAGATAGGGTATGACACCAGATATGGAATTTGTGAGGGCAATAACCCTTATCGCCTAGACTGAAACTTATAGGCCTACCTCATAACGCAACATATAATCATTAATTAACAAATGAATGAGTTCATTAACTGGCAAAAGTGAACCCTATGCTCACTTAACCTAATGTAAAAATTTAAAAATTGCTCAAGCAACTGCAATTTTTGTTTTTCTCAGCAAAATCTGTATATATTCTTGAAATAAAACAAGGAAAATAGTTCTGAAAATTGGTTAAAATTTATTATTATAAGTACGGGTTTACCTGAAACACAAAATTTAAAATATTTGTTTTTTTGCAACAAAAATAGTATATACCACTTAAATAAAATAAGAAAAATAGTTTTTAGAAATCAAGAAAATTGGACCATTAGGAATGGTAGTATACCTGAAAACAGAATTTTAGTAACCACATTTGTTTTTTGGTGATGTGGGAGGATTGTTATTGTTAACATTAATTCAGTACTCCCACCAAGCAATAAAATCGGTATCGTGTGAAAGAAGATGAAGGAAATGGTCTGCGCATGAGCATGGACAAATGATTGGACTTACCCTTACAGAGAGCAGCTATCCTACGGCTTCAGTACCGAACATAGCAGAAAAAGCTGAATTCCAGGGAATGTTCGAGTGATGTACAAATCTTAAGCAGTAGTATATGTACTAGTGATATTGTTAAGTGTACAGTAAATGCAGGTGGAGAGAACAGAATGGTTTAGGAACAAAGGAAAAAAGCAATCGTATGCCTAAAATTAACTATATAGCTTAAATGCTAATTAAAATGCCTTTTAGTTGTTATACAGCTAAGTGCAATGAAAACATTAAGCTAACAATATAAAATGTAAATAAAATAATGATATGGGAAAAGCATACACTTTTAAGCCTGAAAGTTATGTTTTTTATTACATACAGATGTATATCTTGTGTTTCGCTACATTCTCTGCTCTAGCGCTCTGTAATAACCTTCACAAATACAACTTGCTGAGGAATTTGCTTAGTTTATGCAGCTCCTGTGTGACAGATTTTTTTATGTTTTAGCATGCGTAGAATCCACTCTGTACAATTTCATTTTTCAAAAATATTATCAAATTTTTCAATTTTATTATTTTAAATTTATTTTAAGTAGCTTTGTACAGTTAAGTGTTTTATTTTACAAAACTCAATAAGTTCATCACCATCTGTTAAAACCCAAAAGGTGTAAGCTCTTTCAGTTCCAATCATGAATTATTCTTTCTATTCACTTGCTGCCATTGTTAGCACTCAGCTGCAAGGAAAGGAATTCTGATCCCTCCACTTTGATGAACTTCTGATTTGGGATGAGTTTTGAAATTGCCTCCCGAAAAAAAGGTGGAGGCAAAAACATTTTTATTTGCCTTTGTATAATATTAAATAAAAAAGTTACCAATTTTATTTGGATTATTAATCTATTTGCTGGTATCATATTCAATTACAATATTTTTAACTGTTTGCTTTTATATTGTTCATTTATATTATTTACCAAGCTCCCATATTGTTTTCATTTTGGTTAATGCTTTTATTAATAATTCTCTCTACTGTGCATCATTTTTGCTTGTTCCACTATATTCTTTAAAATTTTGTTATAATTATCTCCACATTTTAATGATTTTTTCCCCATATTTATGTGTTTCATTAAGTTTAGGAATTTTGCCCATTTCCATATTAGTAATGTATATACCCAAATAATCCCTGCATATTTTTTCCAGCATTTAACAGTGAAAAGTTGGGGTTGGTTACCAACTTCTCATACACCAATTCCAGAAGTTGGAATTCTTCCGTCACAAACAAGAAAGTCATGCACAGACTGTGTCGTAGGTCATTTGCATAGTGTCAGATGAAGTTAAAACACACGCTCAGGATGATTAGTGTGAAACATCCTTACAGGTCATTCACAGCAAAAGAAAAGCTCCACATCATTGCAGAGGCAGAATAAACTGCAATCGTGCTGCTGGATGAAAATGTGACATGGATGAGAGACTGGCAAAAAAATAAAGCTTGTCTTTAGCAGATGAACCATAAATGGCAGACATTTCACAGAAAAAAACAAAGTTTCCAGAAGTGAAAAAGAGATTATGTTGGTGTATGACTGAAAAAACAGTTTAGATGTGCTGTTATGATTGAAATGTACCAAATGAGAGCTATAGTAATAATAAGAGAACTAAACATAGCCAATACTGGTTTTAAGGCTAGTTGTGGATGGCTTATGCATGTTTTCCAAGATAATGGCTTCAGTTCTGTAGGAAAACTAGCATTGCTCAACGCCCCCTGCCTATTATAAAGAGAAAATAGTGAAGTTCCATAGATTTATCAGCAGATTGCACAAGAGATATATTTACTGTTGCAAATCAGTAATGAAGATCGAATGCCTATGTACTTTGAAATGCTGCAAGACTACACAACCAAATGCCATGGGTGGCTGAGGTTGTTAAGGCATGGACTCATAAGGGGAAGGTCTGCAGTTTGATTCCTGCCAGGACCATTCTTCCTGACTGAGGTTTTTCCCAGGAGTCATCATACAAGTTCACCCTAAAGTGTGGATGGCCAATGATATGATAATGGATTGGGTGATGCAAATTTGGCAACAATGCCCAGGAGTGCTTCCATATGCGGTGATCATACTACAGACAATGTACAGAAAGTTTTAACAAGGGAACAACTGACTTGGCTGTCATTCCTGGAGGACTTACATGGATTCTCTAACCATTGGATTTCTGAGTCAATGGACCATTTAAAATTGTATTAAAAGAAAGTTATACAAGATGCATGGCCAAGAAAGAGCACCAACTCACTTCGAGCAGTAAAATCAAGCACCTGGAAGTGATCCATATCTGTGAATGGGTGAAAAGTGCATGAGACTGGATTTCTCTACTATTGGTGGAAAGTAGCTTCAGAAGTGCAAAATTTCCAATTCCCTCGATGGAATGGAGGATGATATGCTGTAGGAGGATAGAGATCGTGATGTTGACAATTCTTCTTGAAGAGATGATGAAAGTGATGATAATAGAGGTCCAGCATTGCATAATTACAAAAGTAATGAAATATTATCATACTTATTTATGCTAAGTAGAACAAAAAAGTTTTAAGATGCTGACTAAGGTGTACTCATTCTCTTCTTATTCTCGCATATTCTGTAATTCCTTTAATTATCTATTAGTCTTATACTGCAAAGGTTGCAATTGACAAAGTGAGCTTTGAGTTGATGTATCATCCAATGTACTGACTAGATCTGGTTACCAGCAATTACATGCTCTTCCAGAAACTAAAAGAACACCTTTCAGGAAAGATTGGAGATAAATCATAAAGGATGTAAACGGATAATTTGCAGAGTTTGGGCAACCTGTCAAACTGTTAACAGCACTATTGGGTGAAGTCCATCACTTTTCAAGGAGACTATACTGACAAATGAGACAATAATAAAATTTGAAAATTAATTAGAAATGGGCCAGGGGTAGAATCAAACTTTGTATATCTTTGTAGCCCTGAACCTCTTTTAACATTATACATGCTAATTCTTGTCAAGCAAGAGGAATGGTATGATGAATGCATGAGTGCAAAGGGAAGAGTCTTAAGGGAGCTGAGGAATTGGAGGCAAACAGGGGAACAGCATGAAAGAGACTGCCATAGGTAGCTGAAGTTGTTAAGGCACCGGTTCATGAGCAGGAAGTTTGGGGTTTGATTCCCACCAGGACCATCCTTCCTGACTTATGTTTTTTTCAGGTTTCCCTAAATTCTTATAAATGGCAAATGCCAGGAAGGTACACTAAACTTGGCTTGGAACACTTCCTTAAAAAAAACACTCCTTTCCTAATTTATCATTTCATTTCATGTATCATCAATGTCAATGCTGTGGTGCCTCTGGAGTAAAAACGGGCATTAAACACTACTAAAAAAAGCAGGAAAGAGAGAATTTTTTGGTTGGAAGATCAGGATATAAATGTCTTATGAAAGTTAAAAAGAATGAATAGGAAGAAAATTGAGCACAGCAAGAGCAAATGATAGTAGAGCACAATATGGTCTTTAGTGAAGAGAATGTACAAGGGTAAAGTAAGGGAAAATTAAAAACCAAAGATTAGTGTAGCTATTTTAGAAATCTCTTAGGAGCGGGTCACTGGAATGATCAAAATATGTGGCCATTGGAGAATTCCTGGTAAAAAATAGCTTGATAGGAATAAATTAAGTATGAAAGCAAATTAAAAGATTAAAAAGGAACAAATCAAATAGTGTGGATGGAATACTTTGGGCAATTTTGGAAGGCATGGAGTTAAATGAGAATAAATTAATTTTATTATTTAGAATATTATACTGCATATTTGAAGAAGGTAATGTCCCAAGAGTTTGGAGAACAGCAATTATGGTTCCAATATTTAAAAACAGGGGGGATGTGAGCAATCCAGTAAATTATAGGGGTATTATCTTGTTCAAAAGCTTTTAATACAATAAATAGGTGAACAGTGTGCATCAAATTGAGTAGGAAGTAATAGATTTATAGAAATATATAACAATAATGAATTTTGTAAAAAGATTTCAAATAACAAAGTGATTAAAACTATTCAGAATTATATAGGGCTAAGGCTAGGCTGTAAGTTAAGTCCTGTACTTTTTAATTAGTTCATTAATAAGGCAATTATTATGGCTAATGGACATGTTCTAATAATTAACAGCAAAGAAATACCTGGTTTGTTATATGCAGATGATCTTGTAGCAGGGTTAGTAAGCAATTTTGGATTAATGAAAGTAATTGAAGCACTAGATAAATTCTATAGGAAATGGAATATAATTAAATATAAAATGTAAAAATGAAAAATTATAGTATTTAAAAATGCCTAGCAATTTAAGGAAAGATGAGAAGTACTATTTGCAAGAAGAGAAACTGAAATTGTGGCTAATAAATTTGATTATCTGGGAGTAATATTAAATAGGTAGTAAAGTTGAATGGAATGAGCAGAAGAAATGGATTCTAGCTAAAGGAAAATTTTCCTTGAAAGTCATAAAAGCCTGTTTAGAGAAAATACATGGGATGCAAATAAAATGGCTAGAGTATACCTGCAGTAGTTTGGATGCTTTATGGAGTGGAGATCTGGGATGTAGAGGAGCAGTTGATAAATTGAATATATGAGGAGGAGGGGAGCAGCATTCATTACCTATTTCACATATGCTTCATACATAAAATACAATATGCAATATGTTATAATATTTTAATTCAATCTAAAATTTTTCCACTTTGATTAGCTCAGAAACTCCAGTTCCCAGAATTATATTAAGAATAGAAGATATTGAAAGGCAACATAAATTTTCCAGTTTTGATTTCAAAACTTCATTAAGTATTTAAGAGAAATTGAGTCGAAATAGTAACATACACACCACTAAAATTGAATTAAATGGAAGACTAGTTTCGGGAGCCATCGCTCCTATCATCAGTTCCTGGTCGACTGCCGGCCTCGTTGTTTGTGATAGATCGATTCGTCTCTGGTGGAGGTTTGATGAACTTTTGTATTAGTACATCACTTGGCGGGATTTCGAAATTAAAAACTTTCTCCTTATTCTTCCAAATATAGATATTTTCCCAGACTGTAAGTTCAGTTTTTCCTTTAATATATTTAAGTAATTTTGGGTTTTTATTAATGTTATGTTGTTCTTTCCAAAAGTGCCAGGCTACCGCCGATATTGGAAAGACCAAAAGAAACATAAAAACAAGAGCCAAAGAACACATTAGGAATATAAATCAAAAACAAGAAGAAAAATCGGCGGTAGCCTGGCACTTTTGGAAAGAACAACATAACATTAATAAAAACCCAAAATTACTTAAATATATTAAAGGAAAAACTGAACTTACAGTCTGGGAAAATATCTATATTTGGAAGAATAAGGAGAAAGTTTTTAATTTCGAAATCCCGCCAAGTGATGTACTAATACAAAAGTTCATCAAACCTCCACCAGAGACGAATCGATCTATCACAAACAACGAGGCCGGCAGTCGACCAGGAACTGATGATAGGAGCGATGGCTCCCGAAACTAGTCTTCCATTTAATTCAATTTTAGTGGTGTGTATGTTACTATTTCGACTCAATTTCTCTTAAATGTTAATAATTTACACCACTGTTACAAAAGTTCACTATATTTTATACATTCATTAAGTATATTTACAGATCTGAAATCAGTGTATATTAGAGAAGATTATGTTGATCAGTATAATAAAGCAGCAAGAGAAGGTTTTGCATGAGCTAGAACGGGGATTATGAAATTGAAAGGGTTAAAGAATAAAGGGGAATTCAGAAAAATGCCCAATCTATAACCAATAGGAAAATAATTAGCATATATTGTTAGTGCGTGAAGAAACCAAAATTCTTAGAAAGATACTAGTAATGAAGAAGTGGATCAATACACCAAGAGAAATCCGGAGAATAAAGAAAGAATATAAAGGAAGTAGGAAAATATTTAGGTAAAGTACTACATAAATGGTTCAGTAAAATTAGTAAGAAAGATAATAATGAAAGTAAGAAAGATTATTTGATAGTAGATTTAAAGGGAAAATAGCTAGGCAACTATGTACTATGTTAGAGATTATTGGGGCCTCCATGGGAACTCAGCAACTGTGCAGTGATTTGTTAACTGATTGCTTAGGTGAATTATTATATAGGGAATTTTTTTTTTTTGGAATGATTTATTTATGGACGCTCTTTAACAGCTCAGGTCATCAGCGTCCCATTCAACTCAGGGCGTGAAACGGCCGACAAATTTTGCTCAGAGGCCTCTCTTTCAGGCTTGAGGTTCTTTTTCGTGCCGTAAATGTACAACACGAGACCCACGGCTTTACTTTCCTTCCGAAGGAAGCCATACTTAGGATTTTTACGCTCGAAAAAATCCATCGGTCCTGGCAGGGTTCGAACCTGCGATCTTGGGTTTAGGAGGCAAGTATGGTAACCACTACACCACCAGGACCGACTATTATATAGGGTTTTAAACTAATTTCGCTAATGTTAGCTTTGGTAAAGTTAAATTTTTAGATATTCTGTTTGTTTATGGGTAAATAGATAATTTAGAAACAAGGGAATTAATGATGTAGAAATTGCAGTCGATTGGTTAAAATAATGGTTTATGTAAAAATTATTTATAGTATTGTGTTAATGGTTGGATTGGAGCCTGGTCCCCTGAATGAACCAGGGTCTGGGGTCTGAGCTAATCAAATTGATAATTTTTGGATTGAACTATTCAGAACTAAAATATTCTAATTCTTGTCAATTTGATTTTTTGCTGATTTCTTTAACTCAAAGCTATACAACATACAATCCTGTATTATGCTTATTGTGGGACAGTTGAAAGAAATTAACTTGTTAGGCTGAAATAATCTCTTTCATATATAACTTTCTCAATTTCTACCTTTCTTCATTAAGGCGACATAAGGTGACATAAAACATTCACACAAACCTGAAGCAAGCATTCAGCAGACAATCCTTGGAAGTTAGCATCATCGAGAAGAAGACACAGTATCTTCAGCAAATGCCCATTGTCAGCCATGATGTGAGTAATGGAGACCCACTCCACAAAACCTGTGAGTGTCAAGAGTACCACCTGTACTACACGCACATGGTTACCTGCATCAGCATCCTGCCCAATCACACCAATGGCATGGTAATGATCCACAATAATACTCAAGAAGAACTTAAAGATATCTCCCATGTTGGTGGTTAGAGCCTGGTATATGTCACGGCGTCGCTGTGTGGATTCCAATGTCTGAAATCAATCAAAACACTTTTTTAAAATCTGATGTTACAATTTACCTCAACAGAGTACAAAATATAGTACACTCAAAAATACATACTTCTCTGCATTTTATAGTTAAAATCTTTCTTAATAAATACTTCTCCATCTAAATTCTTGCACTTTGATTGCCATGCCTGTTCTGTCCATAGCTTTGTTTGCTTGTATTATAATAAACAATGAAAATCTGCATTGGTTTCTTCACATGTTTGACATTTTTGTACATCTTTATCATATACGAACGTTTTTAAATTCATAAATCCAGTTCTAGCCCATGCAAACTCTTCCTGACCTGCTTTATCACGTTGTTGTACATATTTTTCCCTAACTTATACTATTTTTATTTCCCTTTCAATATTCAATTTCAACAAACTCTTTTTCTCTCATACTACCAAATATTTCTTGTCCTTCAATATCTTCCAATCTTAGGTTTATTTCTTCCCAGAATCCTCTGTTTTGTTATTCCCTGTTTATTCATAAGTTTCCCATACCTATATGTGTTGCAAAATTTCCTGCACTTTGAGGTACCATGAGCCTTTCCATTTACAGTTCTCTTGGATAATGAAACATTCTTTAATAATATCACTCTCTTCCAATGTGTAATTCTATATATATATTTCATAATTCTTGTAATAATGTTCATCTTGATAATGGGCATTTAAAATAATCAATCAATATTTATCTTGGTGGAATGCCCACCTAATTCTAGCTGTGCTACACCATTTGCAATGCTATCAGTTTACAGGATAATGTGTCAGAATCCATCATTTATATAGATTGGCCATGACCTATACCTAACCTAAACTCTCTGGACTATAAACTGTGGGATATTTTGGAGACAAAGACCAGTTCTTAAAAACATAGAAATCTCGATGTTAAAACTATCCATCAGTCGAGCAGTGTCAGATTTGTAAATATACATCACACATGCCACTGTAGATGGCTGCCAGGTATTTAAAGGCATGTGTGGAGACTAAAGATGGACATTTTGGATGACCTTATAGTGTAAAATGTTCAGAAGAATCTGCTCAATTAAATGGTATGTTAAACTTAATTATATGTTTTCATTTAATTAATTATTCCTTAAAGTTGTGACAAAACTTATGATAAATTAAGTATATAAGGGTAGTGAAAAAAGAGTAAGCACAAATTTATTTTGTATCATTCCATGAACAAAATATTGTGAGAATGGGCCTCATGGCATATGTAAAGAATAAAATTTAATTAGACAAAAAATTTAAATTACAAAAAAAATATTTTGCATGTCAGTTGTGTGATCTGTCCAGAGTAAAACTACTTCATTTGACTCCATATCAGCCGCAAAGAATGCCTCCATCCTTGGCCTGAAGTGCTCGCATGTTCTCTCTAAAACAGTGTTGTCCACAATGGCAAATGCTGATTTGATTGTGCTCCATAAAGATGCCACATTAGGGTGTCTGGACTTGTTAACAACTCTTTCAACTATGCTCCAAACACAACAGTCTAGGGGGTTTAAATTAGCGCTATTGTAGGGCCAGAATTTTTTTAAATCAAAGCATGTATACATTATTAGACAACCAGTTTTGCATTAAGGGCTCTATTGTGCTGGTGCACTATCTTCAAATACATATCATCTGCCTGAAGCCACAGTTTCCATCCATGTTTCACCACATTCATTAAATAAATTTCTTTCCTGACAATTTCCCTCTTTTGAAAGAATTGTGGTGGCATGATGCCACCCTGAATGGACATGACACCCAGCAGGTGAACACTGGCCAGAAATTTCTATCTACTAATACTCAGGACCTCCTTGAGGTTATGAAAGAATCAGTGGTCATTCCTCAGGTTAATAAGGACATCAGCATTAGAAAAATTTTCGGCAGAAAAGAATTTAATTCATCCACCTGCTTTGTTTTTCAATGAACACAGAGTAGGTTGTAGCAAGCAATTCGCTATGTTCTGGCAACCTCAGAGGGCACATGTTGTAACTTTATGGTATACAACTTATAATGTAGATCCTCCTCTGCAATCTGGCATGTGGTTTGTTCACTGATACTCAATACTGAAGCGGATTTCTTTACAGATTGCTCCAGGTCCTCCAAATCAATTCATGAGTCATTTCCATGACTGCCGAAGTGTGTCATGAATTTTCTCGATGGTTTAGTGAAACCTTCCCCAGACCTCTTGGAAGTTTTATGTTTACCAACAATGTCATATACAGTTGATCTTGGGTATACAAACAAGCAAATTATTTCAGTTGCCAAATGCTCAGTACAAAGACTTTTGATAATCATGGCTCTTCAATTGTATTCCATACTTATTCATAATAGCTCAGCCATTTTGAGGTTATGACTGTTTACTAGAAGCATGTAGCTTTCACAAATGCCAATAATAACCTATAGCAGCGGTATAGGTTATTATTCATAATTAAATTTGTCTGGATTTAAGCGCTGTACTCTGTATGTATATATAACACATAAAAGATACTTGCTCCCATTTAAAGCAGACTGTAAACATACAACATATACTGACAATATATACATTCAACAATATTCCACAACTTTTAAAAAGATGCTAATAAAGGAAAAAAAAATTAAATATACTTTATTCCAACTGTTATTTAATATGTAAATAAATGTTAATTATTCTTTATTCTTGACTAGCATGCAGCAAATATTTTGGGATAACTGCTTATAGGCATGGAGAATAAAACTCAACTTTCTATGTAGTAACTACTATAGGAACAAGGTCAACATTACCAGACATCCCCATTTGCACGAGAAAGTCCCTGCATTTATCTGTCTGTCCCCAGGCAAAAATCTGTCCCTGCATTTCATTTTAAGTCTCTGGAATTACAATTTTCTGCTCTAAATCTTGAAAAGTAATTTCAAACACTAAAATCCTTTTAGCAGAAGGGAAGTGTGACTGTGCTCCTGAATTGTAATGTCACTGGGATTAACACAGAGAAAATGTGATGCAATTGTTTCAACTATTCATATTTAGGGATTTATGTATTTTCTTTTTTCACTTGACTGGAATGGAGTTTTGTTTTCTACAACCTGACAAAACTGTCTGCATTATCAGCTTCCTGCTTCATTTGCTTTGTTGACTTCATTGTTTATGTGTGAGCATGTTGTGGTCAACAAGATGTCAAAAAAACGAAAATGTGTCATTAGTGACTCTATGTTGGAAGATTTTCCATTTCTCAAATGTGGAGTAAAAGACAACAATGCATTTTGTTCAATGTGTGAAATAACTTTCAGTGCTAGATGTGGCAGGAAAACAGCAGTTGCTGAACATGTTGCTACTAAAAGACAAAAGTTCTGTGATTTGGGAAAGCAGTAACACAAATGTGTCATCATATTTTAAGAATATTGTGCAAGATAAAAGTGAAATTAATATTGTACTCCAGGAAGAAAATTTCACATTCCATATTGTGAAGCTTCACCCTATGAATTGTATTTCTGGTTTGATCAAACAGTTTAATGAGGCAAAATTTACTTATTCTAGAACAAAAGTGAAATCAATTGTTAATCGTGTGATTGTACTGTGGGCAATAACTGAAGCCTTAGTTGAAATTGACAGAGCTTCATTTGTGACTGTATTTTGATGCATCAAGTCATGCTCATAATTTTACTAAATTACTTCTTGTTTGTTATGTGCATATAAATACTGTTAAATCATTATCGATCAGGAATTAAATGGTAGAATTTATTGAAGTTATTGGAGAAATTGCTGAAATAATATATAATAACTCATTTCAGATAATCAAAGATTTGGGGCTGGAAATGAAAGTGGTTGCTGTTTCTGCGGACAATACCAACATAAATTCTGGCTGTCTGAAGAGAAGAGGTGCAAATAATGTTCTGAACAAAATGAAGAAAAGTTTGGGCACAAATGTTCTTGGTTTGAGTTGTGTGCACATATAATACACAGCTGTGCACACTCTGCAATTAGTTCAATCCTTGTAGATAATGAAGGAATTTTAATTAAAATTTTCTGCTATTTTTATTTATTTCCAGTAAGAGTTTAGTGTCAGCTATCACAAGGATCTGTGAAATATGTTCTGCCTTGAAATCTTTATGTCTGAAGAGAAATGTCCAGTGATGTTAAAGAAGTGGTTCAACGATTCCTGCACCTTCTTGTGGTTGAGTTTTATTAGCTCAATCTTTCACTGTTTCATAATGCTATACTTCAAGCTGAAAGAGGAGGAATAACTGCAATAATCTTGTATAATTCTAAGCAATTTGATTGAAAAGCTTCAGTCAAGGAAAGATGACAAATTCATTCCATCCTCAGCATAAATAAAAAAAAGAAAAAAGAAAAAAAAGAAAAGAGCTTTTGCCATAACTTGACTATAGATCTTGAATTTCTCAAGTGTCAAGTGAATTCTATAGTACAGCTATTCAATATCTAACTGCATGGAGTTTCATTCTATAGATATAACACATGTATGAAATGCATCTTGCTTAGAACTTCACAGGAAAGCTTTGAGAAGTGTCTCCAGTATCGGTTGAGTAAAATAGGAGTTGATCCAAATGAAGATAAATTATTTGTTGAAATTTCTTCATTGAAACAATATCAAACCAAAGATAAAATATATAAATGGAATGAAGATGGTGCTGATGTGTGCTCAAGAAGGAGTGATTTTTTTTGTTTATTTAAGGACGCTCTTTAACATCTCAGGTCATCAGCATCCCATTCTATTTAGGGCATGAAACAGCCGACAAATTTTGCTCATAGGCTTCTTCTTTCAGGCTTGAGGTTCTTTATTGTGCCATAAATGTACGACATAGGACCCACGGCTTTACTTCCCTTTCAAAGGAAGCAATACTTAGAATTTTTATGCCCGAAAAAATCCATCGCTCCTGGCTGGGTTTGAACCTGCGATCTAGGGTTTAGGAGGCAAGTATGGTTACCACTGCACCACCAGGACTGACAAGAAAAATGGAGTGAGATATGTTTATTCTTCTTTGGAAAAATGTTCCCTTCGAACCCACAATTTTGGGTTTAGGAGGCAAGTATGGTTACCACTACACCACCAGGACTGACAAGAAAGATGGAGTGAGATATGTTTATTCTTCTCTGTAAAAATGTTCCCTAGCCTAAGTTACAAATGTTGGTTGAATTGCGTCTCTGCTGCCAGGGAGTAATGCATCAAGAGAGAATGTTTTCATCCATGAACATGATGCGGACTTCACAGAGATCCAGACCTGGAGTTGACACTGTTAAAGATGTGTTAGCTGTTCTAAATACTTGACCATGTCCTGCCAAGAATTTGCCAGCAAGCCAGGGGTCAAAAAAAATATTCTCAATAAAATGCACTCTTCAAAGAAGTACACTTAGGTTTTAAGAAAATAATTTATGCCGTAATTTTAATTTTTAAGTTCTAAAGAGACACTCAAAATACTATTAGCATTTTTATTGATATAAAATTAAAATAAAAAGTGTTGAGTATTAAAAAAGTATTATTTTGACATATAAGGCTTAAAACGGTAATTATGTAAGGTGAAGCTTGTAATTAACTCTTCAGTGGCTGCTTATATTTCCTCTTATTGCCTTCTTTCATTGTTGTTGACAAGGTGAGCTTCTCAGTGGCTTATTTTTTTTATTTTAATTAAACTGTGTCTTTACTCTTGCTAGAGTGCTGTAAATTGTTCACATGATATTTAACATTTGTTAATTTGGATGACTATTGTCATCTATGTGGTTACTGACGTTAAATGTTTAGGAAGCCATTTAAGTGAGAAGTACTGTTGAAAATTTACCAGTGTTAAAGTAGTTTTCGATTGTTTTCTCTGGTGCTATGGTATTGAATGATTCAAATCAGTGGCTAAAAGAAACAGATGAGAAAAAGAAAACGAAGATAATGAGAGTGAAGAAGATAATACTCATGAATGTGTGCCTAGAGCATTTGTCTGACAAATAAACAGTATAAGCTATTTTTCTACAAGTAAAGCATGTATGTAGCTATTATTGTTTATTCTGCAAATTGTTACATTGCTTTTGTTAGATAATGCGAGTGTATCCTCATTGTAACACATTACACATATTTTTTGTTCCAACTTTATATCTCAACAAACAGGTTAATATTTACTTAAATGTAAAATTGGAACTTAAACACAGTGAAGCCAATCATATTAATGGATATCATTGTATGATTAGTTGAACTACACACTCTTAAAGCTTCACTTACTTTTTATAAAAGTATGGAACCGGTTTCGAGAACATTTGTTCCCATCTTCAGCCATGCTAAGGTTCAACTCAGTTGAACCTTAGTTGAACCTTAGCATGGCTGAAGATGGGAACAAATGTTCTCGAAACCGGTTCCATACTTTTATAAAAAGTAAGTGAAGCTTTAAGAGTGTGTAGTTCAACTAATCATACAGGTTAATATTTATATTTTAATGTGAAAACCAAGTGAACTCTTAATGATTTAGTGATTTGTTGTAATTTAAAACTGTAACCACATGCTACTATATTTTTCTAACCAGTCAGAGTGCATACATTTCTTAACTAAATGTTAAGAACAAGTTCCCCTTTATTTCTAATGTTATGTTTTCTGCTATGAATGTATTTGAATTATGTAATATATGTATTAAGTAATCATTGTCCACAGAAATATCTGACAATGTAATGTATTTAACAAAACACATTTTAATAATACTAAAACATGCTGGATGATTATTGTCACCCACGCGGCCACTTACAATAATGGGCGAGATCACTGCAGGGTTAAGCTCTTCTTTTCATATCTAAAAATTACTGCTGTAAAATTTGGAATGTGTCCCCAGAATCTGTGAAAACAATGTGGTAACCTTACTTAGACTTAAATAGTGTAATAAACAAAATAGTATCTATTTGATATGCACAGTGAATAATATAAAATGTTTAAAATTGCATGCCCTAAAGAAACAAATTAAACCGACTCACCATTTTCTCAGAAGGAACAATAATGACTTGCAAAAATACAACATTAATACCAACAGGTGTCTAAATTTGATCAAGGTAATTGTAGCATACTGAAAGTGCACGATGTCATTCTAAAAAATTAGTGCCCAGCAAAACAAGCATGAAATTAGTGGATCTAGGTAGGACAAACACAGAGATCCCAATGGCCCTGTCAAATAACCGAGTGAGAAGACAGATCATTTCCACATGGCTATTATGAACATGCAAAATATGTTGCAATTTTAATGGCCAGCAGTGTATTTAATGACTCTGCAGCATAATTATATTTTATATAATTCCAGAGTCCAGCAATTTCTATTGTACCTTGGATTTTCTCTTTGAAAATCATTAGATTAATTTATAACTTCAATTTAAGTTTATTTTGACTTTTTTTATTATACTAAGGTGATAACTGACATGTTGTGCTGAAGTTTAATACATTGTTGAAGTTAACATTAGTTGATGAAACAAATTTTTTGTTAATTCAAATGCTAAAGCAGTGTTAACAGCTTATTTATTTCTTTACATCAGTAAACTGCTCTACTAACATTATGTTTAATGCTTTAAGAGAAAATTACACTCCTGCTGCCCCAAAGGCAAAAGAAAATAATATCAGTCTGCTTATCTTTGTGTATTTTTTATCGAAAAAAGTTTTAGGAACATATTAGAATATGAGGATAGCAAAAATAGTTATGCTGTAAAACATATGTAAGTCTATTTCCTGCCTTCCTTCCTTCCCTACCCTGCAAAAAAGTACTGTATAATACCAATGTACCTGAAACAAAGCAACATCCTCTGCAAGTCTTAAGAATATGAAAAGCACTAGTTCAGTTTGGTGTGGACCATGAGAACAGGCAGCGCGCAGCTCTGACAGAAGTGTTGGCCATTGCTGAGGCCACTCTCTTTTTATCATCTCAACCACAATTCTGGAAAGAGCATCCTTGATATGAACATGCTCCTGCAGGTGCAATTCCATATCTTGTTCCAGCAGCATCATTGCATTTTCCTGCAAGAAAAATATTTCTAATGTAACAATGCAACTGTTTATATAACAATCAAATTCAAAGCCCTATATATGTATCAATAGGTATTTTCATGGAATTGTAATGTGATATTATGAGCCAAACAGAGAATTGAAAAGGATTTATTTCCAAACAATTAATATACTACAGATTTAAATACAGCTGCAAATGTTTGGTATTCATACATGAAGAGTATAACAAAAGGCAATATGTGGCACATGAGTGCATCCAAATTCATGCAATTAAAACCATATAATTAAGCAGTTAACCTGCTCATAAAACCTACTAAAATTATTGGCACTAGAGCCTCTGGTGCTTCTAGAAGGCAATATTCTTATCTTACAATAAGGACTGTGTCCTCTGATTCCCAAGTTCAGGACACCTCCTACTCCATCTTCTCATACCAATCATATATTTTCTTTTCTATCTATCTATAACTCTCTTGTTCTTGAGAGTTGTTTTTTCTGCACTGGTGCCAACTGGCATTCTAAGCCTCAATTCTGACAAGCTGCTCACAGTATGGCAATTGCTAAGAGACCTTGATGGCAAAAATACCCACAGAAAGATGATAAGCAATGTATAAAAGATCAATGAGGAATAGAAAAGATACAGTACATGCTGCTAAGAGGGAGGGAATGGTTAAACTCAGAAAATTAAAAGAAGAAGAGAAATAATTAAGGCTAAAAAGCGAATGTACATACAGAAATGAAAAAGAGCAGATCTTACCAATGTTGCAACAGTATTTTGCGGCTATTCCAGCAACTCACAGTTCATTATGTAAAAGTGTCAAGCATGTCATATAGCATGCACATATTTCATGTGAACAAAAAAAACTGCCATGGCTTGCCATGGACACAAACTCCTGAACAGGAGGTCTGGAGTTTGATTTCCAACAGGACAATCCTCCCTGACAGAGGTTTATGTTTTCCTCAACCGTTATAAATGGCGAATACTGGGAAGCCCCTTAAACTTAGGCCTGGCATGCTTCTTTCATTTAAAAAAAATTCTTCCCCAATTTATCTTTTCATATTATACATCAGTGTCTCCATCTGTGATGCCTCAGTTTTTAAAACAGACGTTTAACACTACTTAAAAAAAAAAAAAAAAAAAAAAAACCCATACGCCATGCTGGAGCTGCACAAACTAAGCAAAGTGCTCATAAAGTAAAATTTGTAAAGAGTATTACATGGTGCTAGAGCTGATAAATTGGTGCCACAACAGCAATTTTTAAATATCAGTTTTCAGGACCCTGACTGACCCAATTTCCCTAATTTTCTGAAAGTATTTGGTTTTATTTAAATGGTATAGACTGATTTTCATTTAAAAAAAAAAAAAAAAAAAAAAAAAACATTGGTGCTGCTAGAGCAATTTTTAAATTTTGAGTTTCAGATAAACACTCACTTTCATAATCTGATTTTTAGAAACTAATTTTCTTATTTTATTTCAATGGCATATACCAAGTTTCGTTGATAAAAACAAAAATTGTGTCCACTAGCGGGATTTTTAAATATTCTCTTTAATCCCCTACCCTTTAAATTTAGGTTTTCAAATATACTTCCCACTTCTAAAGGTCTGATTTCCCCAATTTTCAGCAAATAGTTTTATTTTATTTACATGGTATATGCAGAATTTTGTTGTGAAAAAGCAAATATTGGTGCAACTGGAGCAATTTTTAAATTTTGGGTTTCAGGTAAACCCCTTACTCCTAACAGTGTGATTTTGCTGATTTTCAGAAAATATGTTTATTATTTTATTTCAATGCCACATATCAAGTTTCTTTAAGAAAAACCAAAATTGCTGCTGCTAGAGCAATTTTAAATTTTTGCTTTGAGTTAACCCCATCCTCATTGGTCCAATTTTACTGGTCGATTCGATAATCTTATGCTCCTTATTAGTCACTTCCCTGTATTGGTTCAAACATGAAATTAAATTAATTGATATCATTGTATGATTCAGTCGAACTACATACTCTTAACACTTCACTTACTTTTCATAAATGTATGGAACCGGTTTCGAGAACATTTAGTTCCCATCTTCATATCTTGTAACATGTTCATCATATTTCGGTATTTTCTTCTGTCCATTCCTACCTAGTCATTGTTATTATTTTTTTTTATTTGGTTTATTTACAGACGCTCTTCAACATCTCAGGTCATCAGCATCCCATTCTATTCAAGGCACGAAATGGCCGACAAATTTTGCTCAGAGGCCTCTTCTTTCAGGCTTGAGGTTCTTTATCATGCCATAAACCTACAGCATTAGTCACTTTCATGTGCAGAATCATCACTGTGTGTGCTAACTATATGTGAACTGTAACACATGAAAAAGTGTAAAAAGATAAATGTGTGTTTGAAAAAATTCTGCAGTAACTAAGATATTCGCTTTGCAATTTGCACACACTTATTCACATTATAAAAAGTCTGATACTAAATATTTAATTTCTTCTTTTAATGCATGCCTTTCACGGTCATCTTAATCACAGCAATTTCTTTATCAGACAGTGAAACCAAAATTTATAGCTCAAACTACTCACATATATCTGGCAGAAATTTTACTGTAAAAATGCATTGGCAGTCAAAGGTGGAATTGCTCTTTGGAAACCGACACATCCTTCCATCAAAATAGATGTGAGTGCAGCACATTTGAAATAAGTTACAATAAAAAAATCAATAAACTAGAATATTTTCATTTTCCTGCAATGACACTTATTATACTTTCTCCAACAATGAAAATTGTACACCATTGTTTAGTACATTTTCCCTAATTACTTCTTTTTTTATCAGTTTCATATGGAACACTATTTTTCTTAATTAGCTAGTGGGTCCATTTAATATTCCTATGCCCCACTTACCATTAAACTATAAAGAGCATGTTTCACAGGGCTTCACCTGCATCTTCAGCATGGTTCTAATGTCTATTTCCAGCATGGTATTAAGAGCGACATCTTAATACCAAGCTGGGAAGTAGACAGTAGAACCATGCTGAAGACAACAGCCTTTGAAACATGTGCAAGTAAGTGGAAAATAATTAGTAAAATTTGAGTGATTCCCTCAATAATAATTTGTTATATCAAATTATTGAAATATGTACATAGACCTTTGGGCTTTTAATACCGCCGAATTCTTTGAGTTTCATATGGGAAAAAAATTTTAGAAGATAAGATTATGAACTTCAAGATCCCAAGAAAAGACAAATTAATCCAAATGCTCATAAAATTTCCACGAAGGCCACACAAAGTCCATCCAACCAACAACGAATTCCACAGTCAACTTATAGCTGATGATGTGGGGAAAAGCCTATGAAACATTCTGTGTATTTCAATGGTAAGTGGAGCATAAGAGTATTAAATCAACTCACTAGTTAATTAAGAATACATTAGCTGCTTCCATGTATAAGTTCTGACATGAAATTACTGGGATTCTCTTTTACATTATTTGTTTGACTCTTGGCGTTGTTTATAAATACTGCAGGTAAGAATGAAGTTTGATTTTATGTAGGCAATATCTCTTTTCATTGGAGGATCATTCAGATACTTTTTCCCACCTTTTGCAGTATCAGATTCACTTTAATTCCAATGGCAACCTCCTTGAGACATTTAGAATTTTACTACCTAACCTAGATCTGCCCATATCTAAATATAACAGGTCTAATCATGAAAATATATTTGTATTATTGTTAAATACTGTTTATTATGAAGCTAGCAAAATAAATGAAATGCAGAAATTCTGTTAGCCATTGTGAAATCAGCACATATTTTGCAATCTTATCTTTTGGGAATCACCCTACAACCAACCTACCTTGAAACTTTTCTATACAAATGAGGAAAGGAAATTTAACTATACAACTAATTCAACTATTAGACCTTATGAAAGCTTTCCATTTGTATAATATTAAAGATTTGTAATTATTTTTTGCTTTCTCCTAAAGGAACAAAATAAGCATTTGCTCTAAAAATCTGAAGTTATTTTATGTAATTACTAACACTGTATTTTAGTTTTGTTACAATGTATTTCATTTTTTTTTCTCTTTTATTCTGTTTAAAACCTGTAAAATAAAACTATATTAACTTTGTACAATTGGAACACTAGGAGCATTATATATATTTAACACAATATGCCCATGTGCACAACAATCTCATGATCCAAATTATGTGTATTTGTACTAGGTCTTTCATTTTGTCACCCACTTCATGGCAACTGGAAGGTTAATAATCAGGGCAGTAGCTTCTGGCAGTAATTAAGACTACAATTATAACAAAAATAAGCATGTGTCATAAAACAAATGCTGGAAATGTTGTCCTCCTACATCCACACATTTCTAGTTTTTTTTTTTCCTTTTTTTTTTTTTAAATTGTCATTCACACGTATCAGTCCAACTTTCAAAATTGAGTCAATTTCTTGCTAATATTTTCTCTCAGTTCTTCTAATGTGTTTGTATAATTTTTTTCAACTTCTTCCATAAATAATAATATTGTCAGGATGTCATTCCTGTATCTTGCTGCAACTAGGATATTATTTGAAAGAAGATAGACCCTACTGCTCAATATACTTATTGCTCACCATACACTGATTTTTGCAATGGGGTTTCTTGTATAAAATCATTCCAGTACCTGCTGTTTTGCATCAAAACATGACCATGTAAGTGGAACCATACTTCAATAGTAAAGAATATTAGGCAGAATCAATTACTCTATCATTAATGTTATACAACATCAAATTAGCCAGTAGCAATATTCCTTCAAGTCATGAACTACTCCTGCAGGTCCAGATGGATTTTTTAAGGAAGGTAAAGATGTTGCTATCTCCATTTTTATGCTAAATCTCTTCTGGTGCCTTGTGGATTGCTGCCTTCTCTGATACACTGAGCATCTCCCTCCAGTTCATTTCCACAACTAACTGTATTCTTTTCACCCATCTTTTGCATTTTCTGCCTTGCCTCATTGTTTCCTCCATGCAACCTATTCTCTTCCAGCAAAATTTCCTTTCTCATTATGTATTCAAACCATGAGGTTCAACCCGGGAGTCATTGCTTCCAAGGAATGTGATGTGAGTTTTACCTCAGATATTACAGACGCATTTGTTTTTTCTGTCCATGGGATCTTTAGTAACCACTAAAGTTCATAGTCTGAAACTAATTTTTATCTTGCTTATTCAAGATTCAACCTTTGCATCCAGAGAACACTTCTGGTAGCACCATATCATATACTGGTCTGATTTTGGTATTTTTAGTATTGCTGCTAGGTGATTTTTATCCTATTTCTTCTTTACAGGAAATGGTGATGGTTATTAGTGCATCCAGATAGTTGAAGCAATTTGCTGTTGTTCTCTATCAACTATTTTATCAACTTGAACCCTCAATCTTCTCCAAGTTCAGCAAAAGACTTGCTTTTTCACTGTTTTCCTTGATTCTTCTTTTAAGTTCCATTATGCCATCATCCCTTTCATCAGAAGTGTACCATCATTCACATTACATATATTGTTAACTTTTCTTCCACCTATTGTAAACCTGCTTCCAGATCTTCAGGTCCTGCCTTCCTTATTATCCATTTGCTGTACAGGTTCAACAATGAAAGAGAAAGGATAAACCTTGTCATGCTCCATTTTGGACAGGAAACTATTCGGTAGATTAATATTATGTTATTTGTTTACCTCTTGTTTGGCATATTAGATAAATCAGATGCTGAGGCACCCCTTGTTCATTATTTGTGTTTGAGAATAGGTTATCTTATCTTATCGTGGTAGTTATGGAAAGCTAAAATAATAACTCAAAAAACCTTACAAGTAAGTGTTTTACTTATTGGTACAGAAAATTTACCTTGATAAACAATTTTTGTGCCTGAGACATTTGATTCCAGCGGTACTTTATACAATGCTCCAATAGCTGCAAACCAAAATGTTGAACGAAATGCGATGCTTCCGTCAATCTTGCCAGATACAAGCCACACTGCACACAATATGGGGAAGTTTCTTTGAACTGTTCACATGCCTTGTATGCCACCATCCGCTGCTCCTGAGGTGCACGAGGGTCCATTGTTAGTTCCACTGCCTTGGCTAGTTCCTGCGCTATCTGAGCAACTTCTGCCATAATTACGATAGGTTTTAATTAATAACGAATTCAGTCACTGCAAGCCGGCAAGCAGACTTTTACCGCTGTCTTTTCCTGCTCATATAGATCACACTTTTTATTAAACAACTAACCTATTCGTTTAATTATTTAATTTAAAAGTTATTAAAACTTTTAACCATTTACGATTGCACCTAATGACTTTTCTTTAACAATTTATAAATAATTTCAGAAAATTGCTAACTCCAATACTCGAAACCCGTCTTAAATTACTGTAAACAACAAAATCAAGATTGCAAGCAGGGTCCCCAATGTTGTTGACTCGAAGTTCCCAAAGCTACAAACCTCTCCGCGCTAAAAATCACTAGGATTAAATCCTATGGGAACACTTTTTTTATTTCCTTACAATTTTCTTAAACTGAAAATTTACATATATTTTTATGCTATTCGAGGATTTATAAGTAAATTATATTAAACGAAACCGTCTAGTTAACATTTTACATACAATTATAGCTATTATTTAGTAACATTTACTGAATGCAATCAGGATTTCAGCAAAGTTAAAGAATTACTGCATCTATCAACTAGTAATAACAGAAGTTTTAAATATATATTCAGATTCAGTTCTGAAATTAAATAATTTAGCAAAATGTTTTTATTTTATTTTAATTGGCCTTGTAAGAGCTAAATATACTATACTCAAGAACTTCGTTCTGGAACCCTACATTGCTGAAGGAAGAACAGGAAGTAAGCTGTGTTTGGCATTTCACGTGCTAGCAGTTCTCCATTTTGGTATGAACGTGGAGCTGTCTATGTTGTAAAATTCTACGCCTTTTCAGGGATGAACAAGAGTATCGAAACTCCAGAAAAAGGCCTTATGTGCCGTTTGTGTATGAAAAGTGAAAATGTAATTTTAATGGATATTTTTGAAGAAGATGTTAACCGAGGTGAAGGCGCCCAAGTACCATTGCCCTTAAAGATAATGGCGTGTCTGGATATACAGGTAAATGCACATTTCATCCAGATTTATGCCATTTGCGGACATTAAACGAATCTCATTATAGGGGTATTTTACGAATAATGCGAGATGTATAATGCTGCATGCAGTTATTGCGTTGTAATAACAAATGTATAGGTTAGTTTTCCCATATTGCTATCATTTACCACTGCATTTATATTATAGTTTCTCATGAGCTAGTATTGTTGTTTGAGCTACTAACTGTAAAATGCTTATCTAGTGATGTTTTACCTTGATCTGAAGGAAGACGTTGGTAACCCAGTTTAATACATGGTTGGACATTGTTGAATTTAGTCACACATATAAGCATTTAGATACCTAGAGCATTAAATCTTTTGTTGTGCTGAAGTATTTCATTAATAAAAGGATTTACAAGGTATGGTTGCAATTAAATATACGCCAATCGTTGTGGCTTATATTTAATTGATTGTTTATGCTGTAATAAATATTAAGAATGCATGATTTTGTTCATTTGTTTTGTTTATTCAAACATAAAAATATATTGGTTGTTTTGGAGTAACATTCTAATTATAGAGTAGTTTCTTTCAATTGTGATGATGCTATCTAACGCAAGCTAATTCATAATGATCTACGGCGAATTCCCGTTCCGACGCTTGGGCCGGAGACAGCGACCTGGTAGTCCATAGTAGGCGCACCTTGTGGTGAACTACTTCGTGCACTTAGGATGTTATCCCGTTATAAGTTGATGGAGAAAAGCATCTGATTCACAAGCTTGATGGAGACAGATTGTTTACTGTGCATGCTAATCATCATTGAATAGCTGCCTTGGGACCCATCTTGTTTACTCACTTGTATACCCAAAATCATCATGGTCAGAGCTGTGACTCATGTTTAATTGTATGAGCAATGATTTACAGCTCATCTGCTATTTTACTATCTTGATTGCTCTGTATATAACCTCCTAACTCAAAAAAGGGTCTTCATTTTCAACCTTCATTCTGCTAGGTTTCAGAAGGTGTTACTCCCTCTGACCACAAAAAATTTAATAGAGCATTATTACTGTTCCACAGTACAATTTGATAGTGGAGCAGCTATGTTTTATGAGCAATTGTGCAAGCATATTGTAAAGGAATCACTTCTTCATAAACTTAAGGATAAAATTCTTGTTATTTAATAACTTTGTCTCACAAGTTCAACTGTTTAAAATCGTACATCATTAATTATACAATTAAAGCCGAACTACATTTTTTATTAATGTATTATGTAGTAGTAGATTGGCATTTGAAAGCTTAAGCACGCACAATAATTGTAAATAATAATAAAAAAAATTAAAGTTATGACACTCTTTAATTATCTACTACTATTAATTGCTTCGAAACTCTCCAGTTTCATAGAATACACTTTTAGCTCTTAAGAATTTTCATTCAGTGACAACTTTTTTTGACTTGGTTAGTACACTGTACACAATGTATGATATTTTCATTGACCTTTCTTTCCTTGAACAATTAAAATTAAGTTGAGATACTTCATTCCCATTATTTTAAATTCTACAGTGCTGAAGTTGCTGCCATATTAACTTTTTCTTGTCATAAAAATATTTTGAGAGCATTAACCTATCATATGGTGTAAAGGGGCATTTTGAGTTTCTCTCTTAGCCTGCCACAGAAGGATCAAGATGCACTTTATGGTAAAAAGGAAAGTAATGTACTTTCCTGTAATGCCAGTATTATTATTAAAAATAAAATATTCCTTTATAGAGATAGTTTCGTTAGAAAAAATAACCATGGTTCTTATTTTTGTAATCTAAAAATGATTATACTAACTTGCACAAGTGATTTATGTATGCAATAAATAATTCCCTGAGGAAAAATTAGGATAGATATTATAAAATCTGAAGGTTCAAATATAATAAAAAACACTTTTTTTTTAATTTCACTAATGTCTCTCCGTATAAGTAATCAAAAGTATATATTACAAAAAATATTAATTACTATAAAATGTAGCATTAATGAAAATTTCCAAAAATTAAATAGAGTTAATACTAATACACAAAATATCAGTAACCCATGACACTATACATCACTTTGTATTTAAAATTCAGAACAAGAACCAGCACTTGCTGCCATCATCAGCTGTAGATCAACTAGCACTGTTGGAGGATGTTCTGGAGACATCTGTTTGTTTCAGTAAGAGTTGACACAAGCTGTCCATTGTAGGGATTTCAAAGTTTGTAACTTGATATTTTCCAGAACAAGAATCCTTTCCCAAATTACAGATTCCATCTGATTCCATTCAGATTTCCATAATTTAGCTTCTCTTGTGAGGTCATTTTTTTTTTGACCAGAAATGTGAAATAACCACTGGCTTATCTATCTGCTTTGCTTATATTTTAATGTTCCTCTATTAATCTGCTTGCAATACTGGCAGTTGATTTGGTAAACTTTAGGTTTTTTGCTCACAGGGATTACACCTTTAGTTCCATTTTAGCAAGTGTTAATTATGTTTATAATGCACCGTTGGATAATAAGTGCATTTAATAAATTTAATGTCTTCTTTTAAAATGGAAATGGCCCGATTTCTTTGATAATTTTTAATCTGTCAATTCTGCTATCTATTAGTGTGCAATTGAAATGATTATGTGCAGCACTGATATGTTTGATAGTTATACATTCTTCCTTGTAAAATGGAATATTGACTAATCTATGGATTAAGCTATTTATTATTGCATGTTGATGGCTTAAAACGTTCATTTTATTATACATAATTACCAAAAGTAATTTTATTATCTGTTCCAAGTATCTCAAGATCCAAAAATGGTGAAAAACCATTTTCAACTTGCACAGAGAAATAAATCCTTTGAACTTGGAGATTAAGCAGCTTTAATGCTCGTTTCTTTGGCACTGTAGCAAAAATGTCATTTATATAGCAATACAAGTTTTAAAAATGAGCAAAAAGGAGTTAGTAATATGTATTTCTGTGGTATTCATAATGAGACCTACGAACAATGGGGAAAGAGGATTTTCAATTGCCAAATCTGAATTCAATTGGTAAATTTTTCTAGTATAAGTAGAAAAGCTCCTAAGTATGTGTAATTCTGTTAAATTGGTATAGTCTTCAGTTTAATAAATTGAAGTCATTTATTCAGAAAAATAAGTAGACTATGCTCTGGAATATTGGTGAATAGGGATACAATATCAAAAGAAACAAGATAATCTTCATGCATTATATTTATGTTCCTTACAGAATTTTAAATGCACAGTGAAGTATACCATCACTATTTACTGATGTTTTGTATGTAATTATTTTTCTTCATAGCTACCAACTTCTGCATATTTTATTAAGAATTAATAATGTTACATTTCTCTGCTCTACTTCCATTGTGTTTGTCTTAGTATATAGAGTGGTGTATCATTATAAATCCACTTCTTAAACTGATATTCTCTGTCCTGTGTAGTTCATTATTTAATTACTGTTTCAGATTGATTCAGTTGAGAGCATATCACACTACTTGTGTCACCGTTGTGTCTACAAAGTAGACTTATTCTATGATTTCAAGGAGATGTGCAAACAAACAAATATCATCTTCAGAGAGGGAATGAGAAAGGTAACTTTTTTATTTATTTATTTGTTTATTTATTTTAAATTATTACTGGCTGGCCCATGAAACACCAGCCAAGTCATGGCAAACCTGCCTTGAGCATGGATACAGCCAAGGCCATAGCAAGCCAGATAATGAAAGAATACTTACAGAGAAGGAAAAGGAAGGAAGTTGTGCTATTGCAACCCATAGGTGATGGCTATTTCCATGTCTGTATCGTACAAGGGAGTAATTTGTACCATGAAGTGTTTACAGACATGGCATGCAAGATGTATTTTCTGTGAAAAAGAATGGCAATAGTGTAGACATACATACATGCAGGTTCCATTAAAAAAATGCAGTAGAATTTTCCAAACAAATTTCCTGGTGTTGGTGTTCCTACAAATTCAGTTTATTATGTTTGGTGAAAAAAAATTGTATACAATGGAATCAGTTGCAAATGGAAAAAGAAAAAAAGAAGCACCTTTCATTCTTACAACTGCTTTAGTTGCAGATATTAAAACGTGGATTTTCGAAAGCCTTACTAAGTCAACATATAGATTGATACAGCAGGTACAATGCCCATTTTTGTTTACAGGTGGGAGGTTGGTTTTTCGTAGGCTACCATATAACTAATAATTGAATCTAATATCTCCAACCAACTTATGCATATTAAACTCATTTTAAGAGTATAATCATATATAAAATGCTAATGCAAGAGTGTTCATAAATTTATCCTTGTTTGTATTTAAAAATAAGAGAACTACACAAAGGTAGAAATAGAAAATAAACCATATATTTACTTAGGTCTGCCACTAAGTCTGTTCCTTGTTTAAGAAAAACTATGCTTTGAAATAAAAGACTCAGAAAATAGTTAATCAATTTCACTTCTTCACTAACTAATGAGCATCTGTCGATATGGCCAGTCATTCAAAATTATCACACTTAACCTAAGATGTACCCTTGCTGCCTTCACAAGACCTCATTTGATGGTCCAAATTGGAATGAGATTAAACACCAATTATAAGAATTTACTTATCACATCATTTATTTTTAAGAGGCAAAAATGCGAACTTAGATTGGCAGCTCACAAACAAAAAATATTCACCCATTGCTATCGATAGAGCCAAACAAGAACATAAAGTAATTTAAGCAAATAGGAAAAAGCTCATTTTTAAACAGAAAATTAATAGAAGAAAAAGTACAGCTGTTAAAAGAATTAGAAGGACATGCAAAAGAGAACACATGAGAAAACATCTACAGCCATAAATACAAAAATCGGCTATAATGAACTTCAATATCCTGTGGGAAGAAAATACAAACTTCAAGTTCATCAGATGTTCACCAGAGCCAAATAGTATGTCTCCCAAAGATTACAGCACTTTTTCCACTCTTTTAGACAAGAGTTGATGATGTGGACATGCTCCACAAAACATGTTTTATTACTTATAATCATCAATGTTACCCAAAGTTGGAACTCTGGAAGCACATTTTTTCTTCCTATGGACAATTTATGGTTTCACCTGGTCAAGTAAGCACTCTCAACTGTTACCATTATTGTTCTGAATATATATCCATGTGCTTTTTATGAAATCCCTCATTATAATAGGGAATTGAAATGCTATTACTGTAAGTTGAATATATAGTTCAGCATTTTACAAGCAAAAAGTATAAGGGCTGTTCAATAAGTCCAAGCATAAATAAAATAAATTGTTTTATTTCTCAACATAATGCCCTTTCTAATCTGTACACATATTCCAGCAATTTTCGAATCTGTTTATCCCATCCATAAAATGCAATTTCTTGGACTCTGCAAAATATGCCATTTGTTTCGGTGACAACCTCTTCAATTTATGCTTACTAGCCATTTCTTCCTGTTGGGGAACAGAAAGTAGTTTGAGGGAAATATATTCAGAGAGTAGGGTGATGAAGAAAGATTGCATACTTTAAGTCCAATAATTTTGAGATCGCAATAGCAGACTTATAGTGATGGAACAGAATATTTTTCTTTATCGAATGAGGATGATTCTTCTTGATCACATAATTTAATTGATCCAGTAGCATGCATAATATTCACCCGTTTGGTCCTTTTCCAAAACATAAATTAAAATTAAGCCATGGGATTCCCCAAATACAGTCACCACTACCTTCCTTACTGAGAGGATTATTTTTGCTTTCCTTGGAGCACTTTCTCTGGTTGGAATCCATCGTTTGACTGCTTCTTAATTTCCAGTATGTAGTGGTGAATCCAAATTTTGTAGACCCGCATACCATCTCTGAAATTCACTTGGATTCTGTTTAAACAGTTCTAAATTTTCTGTATAAGTGACAATTTACTCTCATTTTTGGTCAATCATTAGCATTCATTGCACCCAACTCATGATAGCCTTTTCATTTGGAAGTGATTGTGAAAATATTGTGTACCCAACTCCAGAAATGCCCACACCTTCAGTCTCCAATTGCTCAGCATCATGCCGTGCATTTTTTTCATTAATTTCAGGAGTGGTTACTTCAACAGGACATGCAGTACAGTCCACATCACTTGTACTCTTTCAGACACTTCTAAACCCACCATACAATTTATACACTATTCCAAGCAGCAGAGCAGATTAGCTTTAGTTTCTGTAGGTGTTGCCTCTTTCAAAAAGTATTGTTTTATTAATATACAAAATTGTGTTTTTCCATTTTGAATATTTGTTTACATATTTTAGCAGGGTTTGGCAGAACTAGGAAGAGTAGAAAGGAAAGATATAATAGTGGAGAGAATTTTGATATATTGGCACAGATGTGTGAAATTAGATAATAACAATGTGCTGAAAAAATGTCTTACATACCAAAGAAATTGGAATGGTAGATGTATGGATGAAAGGTCAGTGGATTTTGGAAAGAAGTGAGACAGATGGTAGAAGGTAGAGAGAGAAGCAGGAGATTTGGGCTAGCTTATAGGATGAAAGTTCTTTAGACTATATAAAATAGTTAAAAGAAATTGGGGACGAGATAAATATATAGATAATTGTGACCATTTCCGAAGAATAGGTTGTGCACAAATGCATACAGGGATATTATTTCTAAAAGGATTAAGAGTAAATTTTGAAGGACGATGTATTATGGATAAGAATGACGAAGAGGATCATGGAAAGAAGTGTAACTTTAGAAGTATAATAGTTTATGGATTAACAGTATATTTAGGGAAGGTAAGGGAGAAATGATAAAGAATGGTCAGATAGTTAATGACTGATAACTTCAGTAGGGAAGGGAATGAGAGTAAATTAGCATTAGAAACAGGATTATTACACACAATAGCCTGGGTGTTAGTGTGCATATAGTCCTAAGGAAATAAGTAACTCACAAATATATGATAATAGTTGGATGAAGTGTTTGGAATTAAAATATTGTAATAAAGTCGTAATGATATGTATTAATTTTATATTATCAGTATTATAGAATTGACAAAGACATAAATCTTATTGTAATATTTAAAATTGTATTTTGATGTAAAGAGAAATAAATTCACATTCAAATGTGTGGGAAAGTGAATAGTATGTTCCATCATCTAATAGAATGTGAAATGGTAAAAAGGTGGAGGGGTAGTATCTGGGATGAAAAATGGGACAAACTACAAGATGTAGTGGCAATTAAAATGTTGTTAGACATGAGTGCAGAGAAAACAAACAAGATTGGGGAACCCTTCGGAAAAGTAAGGAATAAGTGGAGAAGTATATAGAAGAAGCTTGAGGACACGCACAGTTGTGAAAATGGTAATTTATTTTAGGAGTTTTTACCATACATATAAACTGGTGGTTAAGGTATGGAAGAACCTTCGTTTTGGTAATGCTAAATTCTTAGATATTTTGTTTGTTTATGTAAATTTAATTTTAATGTTGTTTGCTGAAATAAGTTCAAATTCAAAAAAAAATATTTAAGCATGGAAATGGCTCTTAAACACAGACTAAGCATTGTAATTGTTTATAGCCATGTACATCATCCTTTTACAGTCATCACATTGCTGAGGTAATGAGGAAAACAATTTAGTGCTACCACCTTTTGAGATCGCATGGACAGTCCTTGTAAATGCAGAGGGTATGAGTTAATATTTTGAATTAGTTCTTTCATCATTTGAGCAAATCATATGGGTGATTTTAGCACTGTGTACAGCCCCCTCTCTCCCAAGATTTAACTTTTTTGTGAAGAGTATGAAGAGCAGCTCTTCACACTTGGGAAGGACTAAAGGGAAATATCAACAATGAAAACAGAAACTTTAAGTGACTGAATTTAATCGCATCAAATGTAAGATTGTATACAGATTTTAGGAAGTGGAATTGAATTCATGTCTAATGGCATAAATATCAAATGCCACATGAATAAACAAAGTTTATAACAAAAGCCTTTATGTAATTATCAGAATTAAGTGTTTTGAACATCTGAATAGTGAAAATAGGGTGCTAATAATTATTAAATAAATAAGTCATTTTCAATCTGTGCAGTACATTATATGTGTAGAAGTACTAATTATACTTAACTGTTCTTTAATTTTTTTCCTTTTATATTTAATGTCCATTTTAACTATTGTGATCTCACGGGCAGTAAACACTGACAATATGTCAAATGAAATTATAAACTAAAGGAATTTGGAAAGGAAGTATATCAGACCTAAGTTTAGAGTACCTCCCCAGCATCTGCCATTGATGACTGACAAAATTTTTATGGTAACTGTTGTCAAGGATTAGAACCACAGACCTGTCATTTATGAGTGTCTTGGTGTCCTTGACCAACTATGTATGTCTTACTGTTCATATTTTATTTCTGAGAAGACACTGATGCCATTTGCTTCAGCTTTAGCAGGATTTGGTAGCATTTGTTTTACTTATAGAATAATGATTTCTGGTTCTTTTACAGCAACACCTTTATGAACAGGAAGACACTTCATCTTGCGAAGCCTCAGAAGATATGGAAAATGAGGATGAGCCCACTGTAATGCTGGTACCTCTAAGCCATTCCTCAAAGCCTGATAATACAAAGGATCCATTGGCACTCAGTGACAACGAAAATAGTAGCGTTCAGTTACTGGATAAAAAACCAAGTTTCTTTCAAGAAAGCTCATCTTCAGTAGAAATTGAAGAAGTTATAAGGCAACAACGTGAACATTTCAACAAATCACGGCAGGTGCAGGCCAACTTCCTAAATCTAGAAACAGCTATTAAGCAGCAAAGGGCAATGTTTAAATGTAGGGAAATGAGTGAAAGCGAAAAACTGGAAAAAGTGAAGCAAATGATTAAAGCTCCCATACCTAAGACATACTGCCGCCTGTGTCACAGATCCTTTCCTACCAAAGACTTTACAGAGCACATGAAGGCCCATAGAAAAAGGAAACAGGTTGAAAAATGTAAGAAAATAATATACAAAAACAAGAAAATATATTGTTGCCCCCTATGTACTAAGATATTTTTTATGAAGTACTCCTTGGAACGTCATTTATTATTACATAAAAGAAATAAAGACTTCCAAAATTTTAATAAAATGCACCAATGTCCAATTTGCAAGAAGACCTTTACTGTCGGCTTTTCTCTTAAACGTCACATGATAATTCACAGTGGGGAAAGACCTTTCAAATGTACTGTATGTAATCGTTCATTCTCAGATCGTTCAAATCTCCTTAAACATGTACGCACACACAATCAAGACAGACCCTTCACATGCCGTATTTGTCCTGCAAAATTTCAGTTTAAGAGTTATCTTATGAAGCATCTTCGTCAGCACCTGAATAATAGACGAATAATTAACACTCCGGATCATGAATGTTACACAAAGAAGGTGCGGCCTGAAGAACAAATTGCATTGTTTATGAGTACAAAGGGTGCACATCTTGAAGATCTTACATGTCTCCGTATATCTTCTGCCACAGAATCAAGCAACAGTAAGCAAGAACAAGCATTGAATTCTGACAATGAATCAGAAGATGCTTCAACAAATACTAAGGGTCCTCAAATTGAAGAAAAATTGCAAATTAACACCATGGTAGCTACAAAACGACAAAAATCTCCAAAGAAACAAACTGTAATTCCTAAGGAACCAAAAGTCATTCCCATACAAGTACAGGAAGGGGAGAATGCTGTAAATAGTGTGTTCAAATGTAGAAACTGTCAAACAACATTCCCAACATATGAACAACTTGTTAAACATCGAAAAATTCATTCTGGAGTGTCTGGCTTCAGATGTATATTATGCCAGTTATTGTTCCAAAGTCAGTCTGCACTCACTCGACATATGATGGTTCGACATTCCAAATGTCGTTTCTGTGAAAAGGTATTTCTGACAAAGTATGAGTGTCTGGTGCATGAAGACCAGCACAAAAATGTAAGCAAGCATGCTTGTGGCATCTGCAATCAAATTTTCCTCTCAGTAGATGGTCTAAGTCAGCATATGATGAAACATAATTTGGAAAGCCCATTTAAATGTGTTCTCTGTAATAATGAATTTTTTTCAAGACCTGTGCTGCAAATGCACTACAAGATATGCTGTAGGCAAATGAAAAAGCAAGCAGCAGCATAATCATGTAATGATTAATAAGTATTAATATATTGTATATTTATTCAGAAGAATAAAATTGCCTCATAGTTAGGTTTTTTTTTCCTTCCTCCCACTCCTGTGGCCATTATGGCCAAGGAGCTAAACAAAATGCATTTTGATTAAAATCTAAACCTAAACACTCTTATTGCTCCACTTATTGTAATGTATGGTACCAGTTTCAAAGACCTTCGTCTTCAACCTCGGCCAAGGGACAATAGACTGCATTTTATTTAAATTATAGTTAGGAAGTTAAAGATAATGGAGTGACTATATACTCTATTATTCATTTTTAACAAATAGGTAAATCAGCAGTAGCAGCACACATTTGAACACAAAATTATGTAATTAAACAGAGGCTAGTCTGCTGAAAGAACTTTACAACCAAATAGAACTAGTTACTTGGGAACCTGAAAAAATAGAGGAAAATTTATGAATTTTAATGTTCCACCTGCAGATGAACTCAGAAAATTTCTATTTGAATCACCAGAAGCCTATACAGAAGCACCTTGGAGTCCAGTTACCACATCATGTAGTCAGTAAACAGCTGATGATGGGAGCGATGCCCTCGTGAAATATGTTCTAATGTTGTGTATGTGAATGTAGTTGGTGTTAACATGTTTATTAAATTCTAATAGAATAGATGGCATTTTGTTTCTACAGCCATTTAAATTCTTTACTGACTCAGATTTTACAACCATGTAGTATTTTAACAGTATTTAGTATTTTCAAATACATGTGGAGGGCATAATAAACTCTGATGCCATTATGTATTTTTATTTGCACTCTGGCAGTTGCCCAATATTGAGATTATTGATCATAAATTCATAGTTCCAGAAAATAGACATATGGAAGTGGACTCTATAATCACTAAATGAAAACAGAAAAAGAATCTACATCATTGGAAGTTGCATACATTCAGGAAAAAAGCGACTCTTTAAGTGACATGATGTCAAATGGCTATCCTATTCACAATAATTTGAAAAAATCAAATAACAAGAGCATGCTGGAAGATATCCCATTTCATACCTTGTGCATCATAAGGCATGGAAGTTAAAACAGGCAGTTTTTATAGAAACCTATCACTGAAAAGCCAGTCTTCATAAGTGCAGAAAAGAAGAAAAAGATATCTTTACTTCCATTAATACCTACATTTTTCTACTGAGTGGCTATAAGGACTGGAACCATAGGATAATTGATTTAAACAGCATATTTCTCTTATGTGAAACCTGCTCCACAATCTCAAAACAAGTGTTACAGTGGAGTATTGCAAACTTGACTCAATGTGGACTGAGAGGGTGATGAATTTTACTGAGAATGAAGAAATTTAGGGACTCCAGGATGAATTATTCCTTACACATAATACTGAATTATTCCTTATCTATCATAAGCATTAATACATTCAGAACTTAAAAAAATATCCAATATGTTATCATTTCTATTAAAGAAACAATTTACTTGCAGATGAAATGACTAGTCTTACCTGTAGAAAAATTTCGTAATGCTGGATGTTTCTCACGTTCAATCCTAGTTCATGCTATTGTGTCACATAAGCAACAGAGAAACAAGAATATCCATAGCAGCTTCCTATTTTTGTCCACTCAACACTGAAGCCCATCACAATTTTATTTATTTAGTCACTTCAGTGTATCTAATTTCACTCCATTGTCACATACATCTCAATACAATTTATAGTTGAAATATTAGCCAAATTTTAGTATAATTTTGTAGATTTGCAGTATTAGTAATGTGAACTTAACTTTCCTTTGGCTATTGAATTCTAAAAATACATGGCCAAAGCATAAGTTATAATTTTCTAATTTCCCAATCATATATATTTGAATGTAACTTGTTTTAAAGTAGTTTTTTTAATGCATTCATTCCTTTTTCTCATTGTATTTGAAGGAGTATGAGGTTCTGATATCCTTTAGCAAAGCTCTATACTGTGAAATATGCATTTAAATATAAACATATTCACTCCATTGTCAACAGCTTCATAAGTACATTTAATGCATTTAAATGTTTATATTCTAAATCCATTTCATCTTGCAGGATGCAGGGTAATAAAAAGGTACTGACTGTTTAACACATGCTATATTAGATAAAGGTTTAGTGAATTGCTAAGCAATTTTAAGTACTGCTGCTTTCTAATAAGCTTAAATGCAACACCTTTATAATTAAATGCATACAAAACAACTGTTGCTATGATAACACCAAACTATCTGATATAAACAGTCATAACCTCCCATGTTTTTAAAGTGTAATGTAATAAGATCAGAAGACAGAAAATAAAATAATTGTTTAAAAGACAATATTGCTCTAGTACATAATTTTAAAGTACTAATACTCAAACCAATACTGTATTGAAAATTCTAGTTTGACCTTTGTTTAATCATTTTACAGTCAAATTTTTAATGCTTGTTAATGCCTTAAGAAGGTATATTCTATAACATATAATTTCATAAGTGTATTGTAATGCATTTTTGAGCCTTAGTTAATATGTAATACATGAATCATGAATGGAAATTGTAGAATTGAGGGCTTTAGGCCCTCAAATTATGTTGTAATAAATTTATAAACAACAACAATATATTTTCTGGAACGAAATAAAATCTATTAAAATTTGGAATATGTGCATTTAAAGCTGTTTTGAATTGATACCAAAAACCAACCCTCATACACATGTTTTTTTTAGAGGAAACATTGTCATTTTGTAATGTATATTATTTTATAATGCATCAATAAATCTCATGCAGTTCTATCAAATCACAAAAAGGGTGTGTCAACAATACATTCAGGCACCCTAAATCTCTCAATTTATTTAAGTAGAAAGCTTCAGTACCCATTTAGATTAAAAGAATTTTTGAATAGGTAATAATTCAGGATTTTTCAAAATGAACTGGGTACAAACTAAGAAAACTCACATCGTAAAATGGTAAAATCTAAACCTTGTCAAAATTAATACAGAGGCCTTGTTTGGATGTGTGGCCTGCTTAAAGGAAATTTGCTTGGCACCGTGAAGCATGAAGCATGCTGTTTGGCAGCAGAAATGAACAATATTGAACATATTCATCTTCTCGTTTGGCACTACAGCCCAAGGAGAGCCTTGGCCTGTCGCAGTGACCTCTGCTTCCTTTATTGACTTCATTGATAGAGGGCAGTATTGTAAGGGGGCATGTGATCAGCATGCCAGCACCCTGCAGGTCACATCACATGATTTTTCGTGATCGAAGAATGCCACCTCTCTATCAAGCAGCTTCTGAATTGTCTTCATTAGGCTGGGTGCACCCTGTTCCAGACCTCCACAACTTAGAAAAATTCCTAAGCAGGTACCTGGAATTGAACCCAAGCTAGCAACTAGACCAACTTCAGATATTCATAGCCCCATAAATTCAAGCAATAGATTTCTACAGCCCACCAAACACCAATTTTTTGATTATACAATGGCATATTATGTGCAAGATCAGATTTTTCTGCACTCCAGTACCTATTTGTTTTGTGTCATAGCCCCATAAATTCAAGCAATAGATTTCTACAGCCGACCAAACACCAATTTTTTGATTATACAATGGCATATTATGTGCAAGATCAGATTTTTCTGCACTCCAGTACCTATTGTTTTGTGTCACTACATGGCCATGTAAATAAAATCATGCTTCGTTCATAAAAAAAAATTAAACACCATCAAGAGAGCGAACATTAGCATTATCCAACCCTCAATTGCAGAAATTAACTCTACTTATATCTTGTGGTTGCAGTTCCTGAACTATAATTATCTTATAGGGTCAGAATTTTAAAATTTTAGGGCATTCTAAGCGCAGGTTTGCAAAATTTCTGGTTCCTTTGCAAGCTCTTGGAGAGATTTCTTTGGACTTCTTTCTGACTTTTCTCAGATGCCATCAAGTTTTTCCTCTCTTAAGAGTATGTTTTACTTCTGTTTCTTATGAAGAACAAATCCCATTTCCCTAAATTTATTTACAGGATTACGAACTGTTTCTCTGGAGGAACAGCAGGGAATCTGTATATAAATTGCCATCTAACTTCTCTACATGAGTTTGTTGTCACATAGGAATCATACGTGAAGATTCTGTGTGCTAAAGTATACAGACTTTTTGGTATTATAGCAGCACTAACACACTATAACACTGAAATACATGGTCTCACATTGTTCAACTCCTATATAGCATAAAGGCTTTGCATTGGCGCACAGAGAGGTAAGAAAGTAAGGGGGGGGGGACAGAATAGGTTAGAAAGAGGGTAGACAAATCCCTGTTAAGCTGGCCACACATCCAAATGAAGGTATGTAGTTTCCAAAATCTCATCTTAAGAGGATTGCTCCCAATGCTGTGCTGAATACATTTGTGCACAATTGGCAAAAATATTTCTGTCAATTTTTTCATAATGCTAAAATGTCAACCACTGGCAACAAATAAAGTTAAGGCAGGAATGAATTGTTGCCAAGATTTAGACTGTTAAGTTGATAGGTTTAATTTTTCCTAGTGATAGCCATTATTTCGAGAAGCATGGTCAAATATGAGCATCCTGAAGATGATTATATAAGGTTTGTATGCTCTATGAATTTAAACTGAGGAACAAAGTAACTGCAGCAGCAGAGAAAATATGCCAGGCCTTCGGTGCTCTGCTGTGAATAAATGGACAGTGCAAAGATAGTTTGCAGAGTTTCAGGAAGGAAATGAAACTTTCGGAGATGAGCCACAAACCAGGAGATCAACAACAATGGATAACAAGGCTCTCTTGGTGACTATTGAGGTAAATAACAGTCAGACTTGTGAGGACAAGCACAGCAATTCAAGTGAGTGCAGAAGCTATGTCGCTCCACTCCATTAGCTAGGAATAATATACTCAGTCGCTGGGCTTCATATGAGTTGACAATGGCCCAGAAGGTAGCACAAGCTGATGGCTATTTTGCATTGCTGTTAAGGATCCCTTTCTTGATAGATTGTTAACATATGATAAGAAATGGATCATCTATGATATTCCAAAATGCCATTATTACTGGTTGGTAATCCGTGAATATATCCCCAAACAACCAAAACCACCACTGCACCAAAAGAAGATTATACTTTATGTTGGGTACACTGTACAGCATGAACTGCTGCCAACCAGACAAACAATGCCATTGTGCACTCTAACCATCTGGATTATATTCATGAAATGTGAAAACCAAGAAGCCTGCACTGTGAATTGCAAACTTGTTAGCTATTCTTTTGCATGACAAGACAAAACCACATACAGCTAAGGTGGCTCATGAAGCATTATCCATCTAGGGCAATTTTTCTTCAGATATTACACCATCAGATTATCATCTTTTTCCTTTCTTTGGATAATCACCTCTGAGACCAGCAATTCTAAACCTTTGCCAGTCTGGATAGATTTTTTAATTCCTGCCCTAAAAATTCATAGTCCTCCATCATGTTATCAGAAGGTTCTGCTAATGATGGTGATTATATTTAATATTTCACAATATAAAGCTCTGAAATATCCGGTCTGAAACCAACAGAACTTTTTGATTACCTGAAGTTTTTGGTACAGCTTGAAAAAACTTTCGGATTTCAATTACAGCCTTTCAATAGTAGAAGAAAGATGTAAAAGAAAGGCCTTACCATAAATAAGTTGTGTATGGGTCATATAACATAGCTGCACAAAAATGGATTCCATCTGCAAAACAAATAACAAGAAAAAGGGCACAACCAGCATGACCTAAAGGGCTAGTAGGTGACCCTAAAGGTAAGAGTCGCAGCGACACAAGAAAACCCTCCAACACAACATTGCCAGCCACAGTGGAAAATCAAAAGGGAACTTTATAGGATAATCCACCAACAATTGGGCCTAGGCATGCAGACAAGTCTTGAAAGAACAGCACATCAGAGAACACTTCAGTAATATAAGAAAACTGTATGAACATCACTTGGCAGGTAGCAAGTGGCAATGGGTGGTTTATTTGAATGAAGTATAGATTTATCTAGGTGACACAAACAAACCCCATGCTTTATAAATAGTTTTGAATAGGGGGCATTTTCACAGTGAAATATAGTATAATATAAAAAATATAATAAATTGAAGAAATCAAATTTCACTAATTTTGTTCCACTTACTTGGACATGCTTCAAAGGCTGTTGTCTTCATCTTCAGCATCATGAAGGCATTGATACATGTCCAAGTAAGTGGAATAAAATTAGTCAAATTTAAGTGATTTGCTCAATAATAATTTGTTAATTAAACCCCATGCTATTTATATCAAGGGCCAAAAGAGTGCTTCAACTTCATCCAGAAAACAAGGAAGTTTTCCAACGGATTCATGGTGGTTGCAGGTTATTATGTTTCAGGGAAACTTAACTTCACAAGTTACAAAAAATGTAAAAATTAATGCAGCCCAATACCAAACCACTGTCACAGATCCACTTTTTTATGAAAATATTCCTCAGTTGTATGATAAGGATGCCCAAAATGTTTGGATCCACATGGATAAAGCATCCAGTTACACTTCTCAATCATCTCAGGACTACTACCACCAGAAAGCTGTGGAAAAGGTGTCAATATGATATCGTTTAAAAGTGAAGTCATCAGATGCTTCACCAACTGATTTTTGCATATGTGGTCTGCTAATAATCATCTTGTTTTTCAACATTCCAAATATGATTTTATTTGAATATAAAAATATTTCATTAGGGATAAGTCTTGTAACATATCAATTGAGAGTCTCTGGAAAGTCTGCCAGGAGTAGTGGTCTAATATTCCCCATCCTGTTCTACAGCACAGTCTTCTACAATTGAAATTACATTGCAGAGCCATAGTTCAAGCCCATGGACATCAAATTGAACACACTGGTGGCAAAAAGGAATCTCACCATGAAAAAATGTAAGTAAAAACATCCGAGCTTAACTGGGGCAACCTTTCACATTTTAATTGTATTATGTTAGTACTGGTAGTCTAGTGATAATCCAAAGTAGACCCAAGGTCGCAAGTTCAAATCTGGCGTATGGGGATGGATTTTCTGGGGCACAAAAATCTTAAATATGCCTTCCTTCATAAGGGAAGTTAAGCCATGGGTCCTGTATTATGTGTTTATGGCACCTAAAAGAACCTCAAGCCTGAAAGAAGCTCTGAATTTTGCTTTTCAAGCCCTAAATTGAATGGGATGCTAATAATCAGAGATGTTAAAAAATATGCTTAAATAAAGCACATAAATAAAAAAATCCAAGTCATTATCTTGAAGAAACAGCACAAAGACTGAACTTTCTGTGATATTCCTCCTCATTTGGATCTCACAATTTTGAAATTAAATTTACATAATAGTGACTTGTTACTGTGGCTCCTGTCTGCTAATGCTGCACCCTGAATTTTTAGGGGGTGTAGAATGTTCCATTTGTTTGCATTTTACTTTCAAGATCATAGTGATGGACCCATCCATAGTCACAAATCTTCTAAGGAAATTGTTTGCCTACCCAAAAATGTCTCAAATGATGCTTGAATATTGAGTATCAACTGTTTTAAATAGGTGTTATCATTCAATGTATCCATCTTGCTCATTTTTAATTATTTACACCAATGTCTATTTCCTCTATTATATCCCTTATAGACACCAGATAGTCATTTGGTTTTGCAGCACTCTTTATTTTTCTTCTATTGTAACCATAGGCACTGACTTCTGTAATATATTGGGGGTTCAACTTCCTACTGTGAGATTAATAAATATACACATTAGCAACATCAAAATTGTAAACTTAAAAGGAAGTTAGGGACAGTGAAGTTTGTTAAATTATATAACTAAGTTAGTATTAGGTGACACTGCACTTCACTAAAGACACAAAGTTTATAAATGTTCATCCCAATGTGCAAGTAACTACAAATTATATTTCTATTAATGCTATGCATTAATAAGCAGACAAATTAAAAAAATAACATGTTTATAAGTACATGTAGTAAACTGAAATAAAATCTATGCATTTATTTAATAGCTCTATTATTAGATTCTGTTTTAAAAAAATCTATAAACTGAAAACAAGCAAATCAATAAAATATTTTAAAAAATAAAAAACTTGAGAATTAGCTATTCTAATGAATACCTGACAAATGTTACTGCAACTCATATCTTTTGATGAACTGGTTGGCTTTGCCACTAAGATACAAAGAGCTGGTTGGTTATGTTTCAGTAGCAGTTTAAAATAGTAATTCAGCCTTCTAAGACATTGTACAGTTAAAACCAGTTACACAAATTTGGTTAACTCTAGAAGAATTTTGGGTGCACATCTATCACTTTACAAAAACTATACAACTGAAGAAAACTTGTCTAGAAAATACTTGTTCATTATAATTCCAAAATGTCCATCATCATATTATGATGTAATATCAACTTTTCAGGATTAATATTGCATTTAAAAAATTGATGTCTGTATTATGACTTCTATTTGTGATTAATTGTTGAGTTTTAATTGGTGAATAATGCTGTCCAATCTATATAGAAGACATTGAACATAAATTGTTTAAAAAAAAGCATTATGAGGTACATATCTTTAGGGATGACAAAATTATCAGGAGCAGATCCAAAATTCATTTCTTTTTGGTGTGGTAGTTGTGATACTTGTAGATAAAGAGATTGAACACTTTTTCCCAAAATATGCCACAAGTAATTCTGATGTATGAGAAAGCATCTGCCAGACAATGCAGCATAGAATATGTGCATCCTGAAAACTTAGCAATTTCTTCTGCATCAATCTGACAAAATATCTGCATTATGCACAGATATGTAGAAATAGAAATTAAATGGGTACATTTGAAGAGAAACTATTTGCTTTAGAACCTACATGTGATGAGTCTGTTTCTGACAACTAAAATACTTTCCCATAATTGGAATGAAATGATGACATGAGAAGTGAACCACTCAATTATTTGGGCAGAATGGGTTTATGTTAACCACATCATTGCCTTCTATGAATGAATAAATTTATTTCAGCAAACAACATTACAATTAAATTTACATAAACAAAATATCCAAGAATTTAGAAATACCAAAACTAAGGTATCTTAACCACCAGGTTATATATATGACAAAGAACCCCTAAAATGCTCCTATTCTCTATACTTTTCCACTTGTCCCTTACTTTTCCTAAGAATTGCCCAATCTTGTTTATTTTCTCTACCCCCACGTCTAATAACATTTTAATTGCCACTCCATCTTGTAGTTTGTCCCATTTCCATATCAGATACTATCCCTCCATCTTTTTACCATTTCACATTCTATTAGACAATAGAACTCACTATCCACTTTCCCACGCAACATACATCCTTCTTTGAAATTTATTCTTAATCCTTTTAACTATATTTATATAAGTCTAAAGAATTTTTATCCTCTAAGCTAGCCCAAATCTCTTGCTTCTGTATATCTTCTACCGTCTGTCCCATTTCTTTCCAAAATCCACTGACACTACTTTCACCCATTTGCCACATAGCCCCCACTCTAATTTCTTCTAATAGTTTTCCCACCTCCCAAACCAACTCTCTCTTCCCATACATCTCTTTGGTATGCAAGGCATTCTTTTAGTACATTATTATCTAATTTCAAACATCTGTGCCAATATTTCAAGATTATTTCCACTGTCTACCTTTCATTCCTACTCTTCCTCTTCCCGTAGGGGGGGGGGGCTGCGGCTACGGTCGATGCTCTTCAGATGCTCCAGGCGCGGGCTCTGCGGACCCTGAGCGCCCGCGGTACCTCTGGCGTTACTAGAGGAAGCCGGGCCGGACTTGAGACGAGCCCCTCCCGAAAGGGAGTTGTCCGGATTGGGTTGGACTCGGCGTGGCAGTGGTACCCGGAACTCACGGGCAATTGAGTACTCGCAAGAGCGGTGTGTCCCAGGGGAGTGCCAAAGGCGTGTACCCTGGGGGCCGGTGCGCCGGAAACATCGTCATTGTGAGGCGGTGGTGGCTTCTTTAATGCTGGGGTCACTCACCCCTATAAAGGAGTAGGTCTAAGCTAGTACGACCTATCAGCCAGTGAAATTCTGGTAGCTGGGTGCGCTCGGCTTTTGAAGCTGCAGTTCACTCGGTGCGCTTGGGCGACGCAATCGCCTGCAGCCGAATGGCGGGTCCGTTTAGGAAACAAGGTACCGTCCTAATGCAAAAACCCACTGGGCACACAGACCTCTGTGATGTAGTGCGTGCGCTACGCCCTTTGGACCCAGGGCCTGGTAGTACCTGAATCCACATGTCTTCCTATATCTATCAAACTCACCATCAGGTGAGGTAACCCCAGAACTTCTCTGCAAAACACCCCTTTTATGGGCCCCAAATTTCTAATGCATACATCATCTTTGACTCAACCACAGCCTCATATAATCTTACTTGATAGATTTTGAATTTTGGGGGAAAAATAGGTTCGAGAAGGAAAACCAAGAGGAGAGTGGTTTGGGGTTGTTATATAGAAAAAAATGGAAAGGTCAGATCAAAGATGGAAGGGATGATATGGGTGAAGTTACCATTATGTGTATGAATAGCTTATAACATAGAAATTAACATTTTTAAAAAATTGAGTCGAAATTGTAACATACACGCCACAAATTCACTAGAATTTTAGTGGTGTGTATGTTACAATTTCGACTCAATTTTTTAAAAATGTTAATATTTGACACCACTGTTACAAAAGTTCACTATATTTTATACAACATAGAAATTCTTACTTTCACAGCTCAGACCTCTTCTACTACTTAGGAAATGAGATAAAAGAAATCAGAGAGGAATTTCCTTTGGTAGAATTTTTATTACTGGGTAACTTTAATGCAAGCATAAAATCTCAAGCGAAGAATTGGGGTACATTAGATGATTTAGCTAGAGAGCAAGATAAGGGTAATGTTACTAGGAGTAGTAAGGACAAAATAAAAAATGGAAGGTATAAAATATGTTCAGTTTTGGGAGTATAATGGTTTGATGATTTTAAATGACTCTTAAGGGGATGATAAGGTAGGGGAGTTCAAGTTTATTAGTGCAAATGGTCAAAGTGTAAGGGATTTTGTGGTTTGAGGTTGGGAGTCTTTAAGACTTAGTAACAAACTTCAAAGTGATGAATCTATTGAGCAATAGCCCTCATTTTCCCCTAGTGGTGGAATGGAGGGGCAAATTAAATATCAAGAAGAAGGTTCCAGACTTATCCAAGGAAGAATTCGGTGAGAAAATGGACAGATATAGGTGGAATCAGGTCCAGGCTGGAGAGTTTTAATTAATTATGAATTTTGTAATGGCAAGATTGTGGGTTTATGAAATAAATTGGTACAGTAATTAGACAAGGAAGGAGAAGCTGTAAGTTTATTAGAATTTGTGTTTAAGTGGATAGGAAATAGAATGTTCATAAGGACAAGTAATAAATGGAAAAACCACAATGTCTGGTTCAACTATGAATGCAGGATAATGAGAAGCTTAGTAAAAGGTGCCTTAATTAAGTGGGGAGAAAATGCTCAGGAGGATAGAGGAAGATTGATGGAGCTAAGGGTTTTGTATAAAAGATTAGATTGGGAAAAAGATGAATGGGGAAGAAAAAAGGCCATAGAAATAGACAAAAATTGGAATGAGGAAGCCTCAACAAATGTGGGAAATGTTAGTGGAGAGACCTGGCCAGAGGAATGGGTGGAGTATTTTAAAGGCTTATTTAAATTTAGAGATGGTAAGATGAGGGGATGGAAATTGGAATTAAGATACAATGAGGCACCGGATAGAGAGCTTTCTTGTGAAGAGGTGTTAAAGCAGGTTCAAAAGGGGAAGAAGAATAAGGCAGTGGAAAAAGTTGGATTACTGACATAATTTTTTCAGGTATGGTATCAGAAGCAAAACCAATTAGTGTGTTTGATGGGATTATTGAATTCAATTAAACGGACCAAGAGGATACCCGAGAGTTGGCATACAATTGCTATACACCCCATATATAAGAGTAATCTCATTTCAATCAGGTTTTAGAATAGGCCAATGAACTGCTGATATGTATTTGTTATTAAAACAATGATAGATAAATATTTAGCTAACAAACAGGGCAGATTATATGCAGTATTTGTTGATCTAGAGAAAGCATATGATCGAATTAATAGAGAGGAATTATGGTATAAATTATGGCATAAAGGAATGAATAAGGAGATGATTGTTTTGCTGAAGGAGCTTTCTAATGGAAATATGTTCAGTGTCATATGTGGTGAAGGTCGTGTGACTAAGAAAGTTAGTCAAGACAGGGGGGCTTAGACAAGGGTGTAAGTTGAGTCCAATTCTTTTTAATTTATCTATAGATGACATAATGGTATGCTTTCAACAAGTGAATATTCACAAATCAATATTAAATATCTCCAGATATTTAATATTCATCTGTGAATATTCACTATAATATAACATATCCAGATCTGGGCTTACTTTATGGTGATTAAATTAAATCACGAAAAGACTAAAATTGTGATATTCAAAAAGGAAAATAAGTGAAGAAGGATGAGAAGTGGTATACAGCCAGGGAGGAGATAAAGCTTTTGAAGGAATTTTCCTATTTAGGGATTGTTTTGAATACTTCGGGTCAATGGGAGAAACAGAAAAGTTAATAAAGAAATGCATTTAAATATTAATTCAATTTGAAATTGAACACAGTGAAACACCCATTAATAATCTCTTCTGAGTCAGGTATTTAAAACACTCTATGGTTTCACTTACATAAGATTTACTCAGGAAATATATTTTGTGGAACTTTAGTCCACAACTGTCGAATCATTCGTCAAATGATCCAACGAATGATAATCGACAATCTGTCCTGAGTAAATCTCATATAAGTGAAACCATAAAGAGTGTTCTAAATATCCGACTCAAAAGATATTATTAAAGAAATGCATGTTTGTTGCGCCTTAGCTGTCAATAAATTGGTTAGAAAGATTATAACATATGGCATTAGTGGAGTCTATGTGGCCATTGGTATTGAAATATGGGAATAGAGGAAAGCAGGAAATGGACAACTAGGGTACTTAGTAGTTTTTGTAAGATTGTATTCGGAATCCCACAGAATGCTGCATATGCCGGAGCACTCTTAGAAATGGGGATGGTTGATGTGAGAGGATGTGTGATGGAGAGAGTATTAAAGTATTGGCTCAGGTTAAAACAGATGTCATAGACCTCTTTGTTAAAAGAATGTTCAACATTCCAAGCATCTGGGATAGGTAAACTGTTATTGGGTACAAAAAGTTGGGGAAGAATTAAGGAGAAATGGAATGGGGAATCTATGGCTAAGAAGAGGTGATTTAGAGAGAGATTTCTGGAAACAGATTAGAGTGAGGTTTATAGATGGGCAGATGTTACATTCTGTAATGCTGGAGAAGAGTTCATTAATGTTTTATCAGGAGATAAAAGAGGATGATAAAAGAGAAAGATATATCAATAAGTGCAATAAGCAGGAGAGAGAGGGAATGGCATGGTTAGATTGGGAATTTGGAGATTAAGGGTATTAGAAGTGAGCATGGATTTTGTCCTAAATGTGGAAATGTAGAAAATGTAGAATGTATTCTGTTTGAATGCTCAGGAACACGAGAATAGAGACAACAACTGGTAAATGGGAAATGATTGAAGTTAAATAAGTTAATTGCAGCTAAGAAAATGGTTGATGATTAAAGTTAATTTAGGAATCTGGGGCAATATTTATACAGAGTTAATAACAAATGGATGTGGTCTGTGAGGAGAGAGGCCTTTTGATTTGGATTGGGTTTGCTCATGGCAATTTGTATGCTAGAAATACTGTAATTATTCACCAGTGTGTTCGTAAAGATGTTTGTGTTGGTATATGTTTTGATATTGTCTGGTGTAGAACTTGGGTTGAACCAGGTCATATTGTCATATTGTTATCTGTACACACTTAACAATAAATATAGTCTTTGTAGCCATTTCATTGGAAATATGGAAACTTTATACAAACTTATTCCGAGAGATTTCATGGCTAATTTACCTTTTGTGCACATTTAAACTCAACTTCCCAACTTCTATTACTCATAAATCTCACTCCCAAATAATGAAATTCTGTCACTGCATTTGCATCTCTATTGAGTCTCTATTTATTAATCAAATTCTTTCACTACCTCTATTGGGTCTGTATTTATAAACCATCTCTCATCTTTTCTTAATTTTGTTCATTGCCTTCTAGTGGCTTGAAGAATGAATGTTTTGGGTAAATTATTCTCAAAAAAATTTACATCTTTTATCAAATTTAAAATACGCTAACTAAAAATTAAATACATGTTCATACTATATCATCGTTTGGAAATATGGGGAACTCAGACCCCTCTGCAAAAACTTTGAAGGAACCGCATCTCTTGGTTCTTAGGTTAACAATTTTCCAGTGACCACAGCCACACACATCTTCACAGATGTTCTATGAACCACGTTTAAACTTGTCCATCATTTTTTACTACATTATAAGACATAGTACATTCTACCAAAGTTACTGAATGTCCTGATGAATTTTAGAAGGGAATATTCACTTTATTTGTAAATATTTCATCATAGATTTTATGCTCCATTTTCCTAGTGTGTGTGTCAGCACTTAACTCTTTTAACAGCTGCTGTGACATAATATACATGCCCGTATAGACCGACGATCTTGGATTGGGAGTCACATTTCCTTCCAAGAATGGCAAAGGAGAGGGCCAAGCCCAAGTTGTAGTGTGCAACAAATGCAAGCACATAGAATATCCTAATGCACTTAAACAATCATAAGTCAAAAATTAACTTTTTGGTATGCATTTTAATAGTTAATCACATTCAGTATATGGCAAAATCAAATGGGAAACTATAATGTAGCAATGTAACACGTAAAGGAAATAATAATCAAAAGGTAAAAAGCATACGCTTTTGCTTTTAACACTAATTTTTTTTTAAACTTAACCTAACCTAACTTAACCTAGCATATGCTTTTGCTTTCAACACTAGAAGTTTTGCATATATTCTTCTTTTTTAACTTAGGCTAACCTAACCTAATTGTGCAACCTATGCATTATTTTAACGCTATAAATTTTGATTTAAAAAAGTAACATTTATTATATTGGAACAGTGTAGAAAAATTATGATAAAAATATAACCTCTACAGGGGTTCGAACTCACTACCTTCTCACTAGTAGCATGACACTCTTACCAACTAAACTATTAGGTCAACAGGGTCAATATGATAAATATCCAACTATATGTTTTAAAGTCACTCTATTTTCGGTTTTCTCTGCTACTGTTCATGAAAGGAGGCATGACTCCAGCTCATGATCTGTCAGTATGTAAGGTAAACTAATAATATAACAATTTAAAACTAGAAATTGCATTTGCAGCATCACTTCAGGCATATTTGTGCTAACAAATGGGTCACCTTGAAGCATAGGGATCAACCCCATTAAAGTAGATGCATAAAACATGGCACTGTTCTTGCAGCTCTGGCTGGATTCTCACAATATCTATAATTGATTTATAAAGATACACTATTAATCTTATTTTGGGCACTGTTCTTACAGCTCTGGCTGGATTCTCACAATATCTATAATTGATTTATAAAGATACACTGTTAATCTTATTTTGAAGTATTCTAGCATTATTTCAGCAAATAATTATTGATTCTAACTAAGTGATTGTTTTTGGGTGTATTTGGAATGAAGATATAGTGCAGATGGTCTAGAAATTTTTGTCATTTCAACAAGGAGCTTGGCCTTGATACATATAATGAAATATGCTGTTATTATCAAAATTTGAATCTTCCAGATTGTTGTGTCCTGGTCTTAGGTTTGCTTCAAAACCAAAACTTTTGCTAACAACTGTGGTCAGGTGAATGCTGAATGATGAGTTGTTATTACCAAGGTTGTTCAATAAAGAATGATCATAATTTTTTTAAAGGCATCAATTTTGTTCTAAAATTTAATTTTATAATATTTTGTTAGCTTAATGCATAATGTTCACATGGTTACTAGTTTCATTGTTGTCACTTCAGGTTCCTGCCTGTGAGGTGCTCAAGTTGAGACACATTCCATTCTGCCTCAAAATGATGCACAATGAACAATAAGCTGCCTGAAATTCTGGTTTCATCTGAACAAATCTTCAATGAGGTTACAGCAGGACTATGGAGAGTTTGTGCATCCTTAGAGCATAGCTCAAAGATGGTTTAAAATCATTTAACAAATTATTTAATTTGTTATATGATACTATATTTCACTGTGAAAATCCCAAACTATTCAAATTTATGATTTAAAATGTTTATAGAGGGGAGACAATAAATTTCAAAGGAAGATGGAGCTGGCGCTCCAGTTTGTGCTCTAATGAAAAAGACCATTAACACCACTGCTGTCATTGTGAGAAAGAATTGTTGAATAACATTAAGAACACTTACAGAAATTCAGAAAATTTCACTAGGTGCCACATTGATAATTAAAAAGTTGCACATGAAACATGTTAGTGCATTGTGAAATACAAGATTGCTGATTCCCAAACAAAAGGAGGATCATGTGCAAGTCTACATAAAGTTGAAGATAATGTTACAGGAAGATGCAGGATTTCTTTCAAAGGTAATCACTGTGGACGAAACTTGACTACACCACTTTAATCTGCAAAGCTCTGTGTGGGAATCTTTGTCATTACCAACACCAAAAAAAGTAAAAGTAGTTGCTTCTGCTGGGAAAGTTACAGTCATCTCATTTTTCAATATTCAAGGAAATGTTTATCAGCATATTGTACCTGCATTACACAACTGTAACTGGGCAATACTGTAGAAATGTATTGAAAACATATTATGCAAAAAAAGGCCAATTTCTGTGCAAAAAGCTGAATGTTGCACCTTGATAATGCACAGCTGCATATTGCAAATGTTGTTGCTGAACATCTCATAAAAATCAATGTGAATTTTGTCCTTCACCCTGTCGAGATTTAACTTTGTGTGAATTTTTCCTTTTCCCAAATGGAAGACATTTCCCATCCTTAAAAGCAGTGATGAAGGCTGTGGAGACAATTCTGAAGGACCAGTTGAAAACTGGTTAATCTATATCCAGTTAATCTATGAAAACTGGCAGAAATGCTGGAACAGTGCATGCATCTAATGGGAACTACTTTTAGAAAGATCAATATTATAAAGATGAGTTTTGGCTGCTGGTGAGAAGTATTCTATTATCCTTTTGTTTAACACAATACCTTCATAAATATGAAAATAGTACTAATTCATGAGCTTTATGTGCTTCATAAAGTGGTATTTAAAACTGATGTGGAAGATAAAGAATTTTAAATCTACCAACCGTGAATGAAGTTAGACTAAGATCCTTATTCTGTTAGAACTATTTAGAAAATGTTTCAGAAATGTAAAAATAGTATAAATTCATATTGTTTTGTTCCTTTATTGAACCAACCTCTTTTGAGAGCTGCAGAATACACTTTGCATTTCTAACCACAATATAGCACATCGGATTTATGTTACATGCATCTTCCCGTTGGCAGTCATATGCTAAAGATTATATAGCATTAAATCTTTTCTTCACAAATCACACTGAAAACATATTGATAAAAAGGAAAATTTCAAGTCATTAAACCCTAGAACATTAAATATTCACTAAGCCTTCCCATCAGAGTCTTTTGTTGTCTCAGAGTTGGAGCCTGGCAGTGTGAGCTTCTCATAACAGGAATATACAAGGGGAAGAATCTGAGCAATTTCACTCGGCTCAATCAGACATTGTGGTGGCACCTGAAAAGAAATTAACAGTAGAGCATTATTAAAATGCAAGTTGAATTTTTGTGAGACATTTCACATATCCATAATTCAGTTATAGAAATGATCCACTCCTCTGAAATGTATAGAGCTTCCAGAATACATTCTTATTGCTCACACAGGGTTTTGCATTTTGGCAGCTGGACATGCCATAGCTGACTGCATTTGTACTCTGACTTCACTTCTTAAAACTGTGTATAAAATCTTACCTTATAGGAAATGCTGGAAATGCCATCCTTCCTCAGCTAAGCAGACATTGTAGTGGGTAAACACAATATGATTTAGTTTGACCACTATAAAGTTATTTCCTAAGTTTTCCTTGAGTTCTTTCAATGAGTGAGTTGTTGTTTTATACACTTTGTCCTTTAGGCTATCCCAAAATAAAAATCACAAATTGTTAGATCTGGGGAGCCAGAGGGTCATACACCAGCTCTAATTACTCTATTTTAAACACTCTCCTAATTTTACCCATCAACTACTCTGCTGTATTAATATGGCCTCTCTCTAATCACTGTCTTCTCGTAAAAAGTTGGACCAGTTGAGCACATTGCACACCAAACTTCAATTTTCGTACATAAAGAGGGATTTCTCGTATACAATCTGGTTTTTCAGAAAACCAACCGTGAGTGTTGTGTGTGTTTACAATGTCATTTTGGTAGAACCATGTCTTGTGTGAAAAAAAACATAAGCTAGGTAAACCAATCCTTCAGTCACTGATGAAAGAAACCATTCTCAATAATGTACATGTGCTATGAGATCACCTTTGTAGACAATGGACACATGTATACTTGTAAGTTTTTAGTTTCAACAATTTTATTGCTGATGCGAGGAAGATATTGAAGCCCCAACTTGTGCTAATTTCAGTAGTGATTTTGTTGGCAAACATTCAAGACTTATGCCAATTTTGTCTAAATTGTCTTCTTTTAAAACTGTATGTCTTCTTGTGTTCCTTGTTTTGCACTGACCCAGAAGTATCAAATTTATTCAAAAAATCATGAATTACAGTTCTGGAAGGAGACAATTGCCCAAAGAACTTCCTCAGGAACACAAGAGCTGAGTCTTATTAACATTTACACATAAAAATGCATTGCTCAAAAGTCATCTGTCTTGCTATTTTCAAGAAAGAATGTAGACTGATGACTGCTCAGAATTTAAGGACAGGCTGGCAGGCAGGCAATCAGCCATGAGTGGGGGCCTACCTTGGCCAAGAAGCAAGCACTGAGGAAATGATCTGGAAGTCTGGCATTATAAAATATTTTTGGTTTAACTTGTTTTAATGCTAAATATTATAAGGTATATAAGTTCAACTCTTATATGATCAAAATAGCTTATTCATCTGAAGAGAATGAAATGTATATTAGCTTAGAGTTCCACAAAAAATGAAATATAAGAGTCATTCCAAAAGTAATTAGCAACAATTTTTTTCATAAAACAGATTAATTTATTTGTAGAAAAACAAATGCATCGCCTAAATTTTAACACTTTGCTTTATTTTTTCATATAGTCTCTAATTCTTTGGATACTTTTTCTACCACTATGGAAGCTTGAAAATTTCCTTATAACAGAACTCTGTTCCAGCACTGCAAAAACACTCACAATGCTTTTGTGATGTCCTCCATATTTCATTATATTGTTTGGGAATGTAATGGTGGAGCCAGCTTTCATCACCCATCACAATACTCAACAAAAAATGACCTCTTTCATTTACATACCTCTGATGAAATTCTTGAGCAATGGCTTTTCTCTGAGTTTTATTATGATGGGTTAATAAATGGGGAAACCAGCAGGCACAAACTTTGTAACCTGAACACTTGATCGTCTCATGGATTATCCCGTGCCTTATTTCATCCAGTGTAACATGTCAGTCTCCCTCAAGTTCATCCACTCTCTCCTTGTATTGTTCAGTAGAGGCAGTTCACAGTTGGTAGCTACGAATGTGATCTTCATTGCTTGTTTTTCTGTATTTAACTAACACAGTTGCCACCCATGCACACATTTCCATAAGTCAGTCTCTGGTGAATTTTTGCAGCAAAGATTCCCTCTTTAATGAAAAATTTAATCACAGCAAGCTGATGGAATGACACATCAATTACACCCTTGTATAAGATATCTGTGGTCATGCGATGAAAGCTGATGACATCATGAACTGCTCATGGCATTGTTTATGATCTATAGATTACAATAATGTACTGAATTTCTCATAATTAATTGGTTGTGATTTCAGAGTTGTTTGAACAATATAGTGAAAAAGCAAGTTATATACTCATTGCGTGTTAGCCTCAAAGAACAAATATAGTATAAAAATTTTATTAGGTTCCACAATAAAAAACACTATACCAACAGAACAGAAATCAGAAATTTACGATATCAAATGTGCATATTGTAACCAAAGGTACATCGGAAAAACGAAGAGAAATTCAGAGAAAGGAACATTTTAAGAATATTCATTTTAAACAACTTGATAAATCAGGATTGGTAGCTCTCTTTTGGACTCAAAATTATGAAATTAAACCAGAGGCTAAGCTCTGCAAGAACTTCACAACCCAATACAGCTATCTACTTGGGAAAAAATTTTCATAATAAAAAAGTTGGGGGGAAAAATCTTAAATGAATTTTGATGTATGTATAAACCCAGTAAGTTCCTATATGAACCATCAGAGACCACCACAGAAGCAACCTTGGGATCCAGCCACCAAATCCAGTAGTCGGTACAACAACTGATGATGGGAGTAATTGCCCCCAAAACATGTTCTAATGTTATATAAGTGGAGTTAGTGTGAACATATTTAATACATTCTTATCGAATATGCAGTTATAAATAGCTTAGTGCATAGACTGGTTGACATATCTGTAAGTGATTTTGAATACAATCAGGAATTCTTACAGCAGTTACCAAGGGATATAGAAAAAAATTGTGGCCAAGATTTTTTAAATTTAACTAAATTTAAATTTTAATTTCCAAGAAGGAAATTATAACAGACCACAATCTTGAAAGCAAGGGAGAAAAAAAAAAAAAAAGAAAAAAAAACTTTACATGAAATTCACCTATCATCCTTGTTGGGCCACCAGAAAATTTCAGAAAAATCTCAACATTGCTTTGTCTTCTGTAAATAAATTCAGTCTAAATCAACTGCTTTATTCCAGAGGTAATGATAAAATCCTTAAAGAAAAGAAACCAGGTAAATTAAATTAATTGCTCAGATTGTAACAAAGTATACATTGGGAAAACAAAAAGAAGTAAGGATCAAATTTAAGAAACAATGGAGAAACATGAAATACAAACAAGCAGAAAAATCGGTGGTAGCATATCATTTTTGGAAAAACAAACATAACATAGAAATGGAAAATATTTCATTGAAATCCATGGATACAACTGGAGCTGGGAACATGGGAAAGAATTTATATAAAGAAATATGAGGATAAGTTTATGAACTTCAAGATCCCAACAAAAGACAAACTTGATTCAAAAGTTAATTTAGTGCCTACCACAGCTACACCAAATGTCCAAATATCAGGAAATCTGACAGTTGATATGTAGCTGATGATGCAGGCAAAGGCTCACAAAACATTTTCTATAACTCGAATGGTAAATGGAGCACAACCATATAAAATGACTCACTAGCCTAATCTAGAATACATGATTGCTTCACTGTAATTGTTCGAACATAAAGTTGATATTTACATTTAAATTTTTTAAAAATTGTAAAAACTTTAAAAAATTCATATGGAACTAACACAGTGAAGCCCACATGGATTAAATCTGTCGCCTAACACTCTTCATGCTTCACTAACCTTAAAATATCTGGAAAAGGTTTCAAAGATATGTTATCTCCATCTTTGGCCATTAATGTTGATATTTACATTTAAAATTTTTAAAAATTGTAAAAACTTTCGTCCACGGCTGAAGATGGAGATAACATATCTTTGAAACCGGTTCCGGATATTTTTAAGGTTAGTGAAGCACGAAGAGTGTTAGGCGACAGATTTAATTAATTGATATTTACATGTTTTGATTAGTGTTAAATGTTCTTATCCATACTTACATTTAGGTCCTTAACCTTGGCCTCCCTTGATGTATACTCTCTTAACATAAAATCAGTATCAAATTCATGATAGTAGCGTGTGTCATTAATCTTCAACATGACATTATCCACACGCAGAAAGTATCGTAACAGAATGAAAAAACTGCTGGGCATTACACGCTGAAATAGAAATCATTAATAGTTAAATCCAGCATTCAAGATATTGAAAATTATGCACTTGTTCTAAAGGTAAACTACTACCATTATTGTTGTAACTGTGAGTCCTAGTGGTCTTTTTACAACCATATTTGCCTTGTCAACCAAAGATCGTGGGTTTAATCCCGGCCAGAGCTGATGAATTTTTTGAATGTAAAAATCCTAAGTATGGCTTTCTTTGGAAGGGAAATAAAGCCATGGTCCCATGTAGTAGATTTATGGCACATAAAAGAACTTCAAGCCTGAAAGAAGAGGCCTGTGAGCAAAATTTATTGGCCGTTTTATGCCCTGAACTAAACAAGACACCTGAGGTGTTAAAGAGCATCCATAAATAAAACAAATCAACAATTGTTGTAACTTTTCTGCTGAACAATTATCTTGAATGGATGTGTAAAAAATCAGAACCCACTTTTTAACCATCAAAACCGAAGGGAAAGAATCCTTTAATGTGGAATTTAACTACTTTTGTATTTCTGTTGGGGTTAAATCCTCCAAAATGAAGTACTTTATCACAGTTTGTATTGCAGTTTTATCCATTTTGTAGCAAATGTTAACTTTAGTTTGTTTACACAATCATCGCAAACAAGTGGCTACACTTATGCATTTAAAACATTACAGTCTGCCATCTAACAGATGACACTTAACAACTATCATAGTAATTTGGTTATCTTTGCAAATCTCTGAGTCAGGCCAAGAACTTTTACAACACTCCTCATAAGTACCTGACGGAAAGAGGGGTAGAAATGCCAAGTATAAACAAACACAGAAATCTTTTTGGCAGCTCAATTTTGGACAGGAAATCATAAAATTGAAGAATAAGTACATTTGTTAAAGGCAGCAGAAGGGCATAAAGAGCTGAAAATGTGGGAAAAAATTTATATCCACAAATTAAAAAATTTACTAATGCACTTTGATATCCCGAGGGAAGATAATTCTAATTTTAGGTTCATCAGATGATTGTCACAGCCAAACATTACATCCTCCAAGGATTACAGCAACCCTTTTGACAGTCGCCAAGTGCTGATGATATGGACATTAGTCTGTGAAACATGTTCTAATGAAATAGTAAGTTTAGTGAAGCTGCAAGAGTGTTTTAATTCTGTTCATCACAACATAATAATTAAGTGAATAATATGTTAATGTCATCATTTTGTCATATGAAATGGAAAGTTCTTGCACATAGGATTTTCCTTACTTTGCCTGGAAAAGGATCTAATATGGAAGAAAATAGGCTACGTCTTGCATTATTTAGCCCAAGGCACCTTAAGCATTTGAAAACTACAATGGGGGAGGAGGGAGAGTGAGAATTTAAAATGCCTGCAATTTCTGATTAATGGACTGCATTTATAAATTATTCATTAACATTAATTATATTATATTATGAGCTCTAAACATATTGTGATTCATACATAATGAAGAATATTAATACATCTAAAAAAAATAACATTTTAGATTACAAAGATAACTTACAAAAAAAAAATTTTAGAATACAAAGATAACTTACAATTTTAACAGAACAAACAGCTATTCCATTATCATGCAGTTCATCCTCGAAAAGTGTAAGATCATTGTAGAACAGAATCTGTTCCTTTTGTCGCAGTTTGTTTATGTCTATCCGAGAATCAGTTGTGGAAACAATAAAGTTACCATTGACAGTTCCCTTGTAATCTGTTGTGAAAGTCCAATCAAAGGGTTTCACTTCTTCCATGAGACCTGACTCTGCCCTGCAGAAAGTTATCAAATATTTTACCAAGTTGCAGGAACACAATATATTAATTTTAAATACTACAGTATGACAAACTAATTAAATCACAGCTCTTATTACTTATTCATTCAAGTATATCATGTACCTTAAAAAATTGAAGATTATGAATATTGTGAAAGTATTTTAAATTCCATTTGATAAGAGAGTATACAATATTTGACAAAATTGATAAAAACTGGGGAATATTTCACAATGTATTTCTGGGATATTTTAATAAATACTGCCCTGTATAAAAGATGAAGCACCAAATCATGAAACAAAGAAAACATATTCTTAATTAGACAGTGAGTCGATTTAATACTCTTAAGCTCCACTTACCATTGAATTATACAGAACAGCCACACCAAGTCCATTCAACCAACATACAGCTGATGATGCAGATGAAGGCCTGTGAAACACATTCTGTTTAATTCAATGGCAAGTGGAGCTTAAGAGTATTAAATCAATTCACCGTCTAATTAAGGATAAATTAATTGCTTCACCTTATTAGTTCCAACACAACATTTATTTTGAATTTAAAGAAAACATAATTACCCATGTATAAACTGTAAGAAACTTAAGACTACACAATGTGTTTGATTTGATTCTTTCCTATGAAACAAAGTGGCCCTCATCATTTTTAAGTCACTATCATGGATGTATCTACCAAAAAGAAGAAAATATGGAAGATTTGTTCCTCAACAAGTAAAAAAAATAAAATGGACTCTGCATTTGAGTAAATAAATTCCAAAAGAAATTGAGCTAAATAATCAAAACTTTGCCTAATTATTCTCCTTTGTGCTTTGTCCCCCTATTTACATTACCCAAAATATATTCCAAATGCTGTGCGTATACCCATATTTGAATTGACCGAATTATAAGCTGAACCACTGTAAAGTGCTCAAAAATTAATGCTCCACATTATTCATGTTTATAACCTTTCCAACCATTCATATAAACAGAGCCCTTTGCTACATCCTTAGAAACAATCTGAAATATCAATTGTAGCATAAAGATGAAGCACTTTCACCAAAACGAATTTGTAAGTCCTGGTGATCAAGTGGTAACCATACTTTCCTCATAGATCCAAGGTCACAGGTTTGAATCTAACCAGGGATGATGAAATGAAATTTTAGGACATAAAAATCTTAAATATGACTTCCTTTTGGAAGGGAAGTACAGTTGTTGGCCCCTTTCATAGATTTCTTGTACATAAAAGAACCTCAAGCCTGAAAGAAAATGTCTCTTAAGCAAAATTTATCGGTTGTTTCACGCCCTAAAATTGATGGGTTGCTATTGACCAGAGATGTTAAAGAGCATTGTTAAATAAACCAAATGTTTAAATTAAATAAAAGTGACATTAATGTATTCAACCTCTTCACACTAACTCCATTCACTCCTGTGAACATTAATGTATTCAACCAGTTCAAACTAACTCCATTCACTCCTGTGAACAGGTTGAATGCATTAATGTAGGATATATTACCACTTCATTGTCTACAGCTTCAGAACTACAATTTATTCACTTAAATAAAAGAGAATTTCATTTTCTTGTAACATCTCTTATGAGCTTATGACGTAATGAACAAAAATCAAGAACCATATCTTGTTCTTTAGAATTCTTAAAGCCCAAAAGAACTTAAGCTGCAAAAGTGCTTTTCATCTCTAAATTAGGCAGAGATCAAAGGTGGTGGTGCATGTTCTTTAGAATCTATGGTGAGCAATGCTCAAGAATATTGAATATGTCATACAACTTATACACATTAAAACATAAGAATACAGCAAACAATCACCATTTATAATACCATATAATAAAGAGCATGTCATGCACCTTTATAACTATCACTCATTACATATTAAAATTCTTGTAAAAATTAGGTAATACTTAATGTATGATAAGCTCATTAGTTAAGCAGTGCAGGAATTAAATATTCATCTATATTACAGAAAGCATGAGTATTTAAAAATGTCTGTAATTTTTTCTTGAAAATTTGCACTTCTGTGAATTACATAGCAATTTCAAGCAATCAGGAAGACTCTTACCTACTTGCTTGCTCAGTAACAACGACCTACTGGAAAACTTTTAGTGAATTAATTGGTGTATTCAATTCAGTAGCATACCTAATATGAGGTGGTATCCAGAATATTTGGGATTGGTGCTGCCATCTAGTCAAAAACTTACTTTGGGACTAATGACCACCGTCACCCTCGAAATAGTTCCCTTTCACACGTATACACTGGTTCCAGGGATTCTGTCATTTTCCAAGTGCATCTTGGAAGTCATGTTCTTTGAGGGTGATTAGCACAGACAGCGTTTCTTCTTGAATCCTCTCAATTGTGTCGAACCGACGTCCTTTCAACTTGATTTTCAGTTTGGGGAATAGAGCAAAGTCGCAGGGTGCCAAATCAGGCGAGTACGGTGGGTGGGGGACAACCGTCATGTTGTTTTTCGTCAAAAAGCTCCTGGTGAACAAGAAATTGTGACAGGGCACATTATCTTGATGCAACAATCAGTTTCCTTGCCACCAAAGTTTGGGCCGTCGTCTCCGCATATTTTTACGGAGCCGTCGCAAAACGTCACAGTGGTACGTGGGATTCACTGATTTGGTGGGACAAATTCTTTGTGCACAATCCCCACGGTTTCAAAGAAAACGAGGAGCAAGCTTTTGAATTTGCTCTATACTTGTCTCGCTTTTCTTGGTCTTGGTGAGTTTGGGCTCTTCCAATGGGAGGATTGTAGTTTTATCTTAGGGTCATAAACGAAGATTGGGTCATCGGATACGGCCTGACGAAGCTCCGTGCAAATTTCAACAAGCTGCGCCTTCTGATCAGCATTCAGGACCCTTGGCACAAATTTTGCGCCGACACGATGTATGCCCAATTCATCAGTTAAAATTCGTTGGCATGTCCCATAACCAGTTCCCACTTAATGAGCAAGGTCTTCTTCAATGGTTCGACATAGATCCTTAAGAACGAGTTGTTGAACTTTGGCAACAATGTCAGGCGTTGTGCAGCTGACGGACCTACCGGTGTGAGCATCGTCTTCAATAGCGGCACGGCCGGCCCTGAACCGAGCATGCCTCTCAAACAAACGTGTATGGCTCCGGCTTTGTCCCCCAAATACTTGAATCATTACGAGGGTCTCCATTGCATTTTTTCCGAGATTTGCATAGAATTCGCTCTGTTCTAATTTTGGATCCATTGTAAAATCGTCGATTACTACATACAGAGTATCAAGAAAAGTACTATAGAATCTCAACACATCTACCCAGCTGCATGAAACTTTAAACACTCACTCATCAGATGTGCTAGTGTTGCCACTTAGCGGTACAAAACTCTACTGCAACTACTGTCGAGATGGCAGCACCAGTCCAGAATATTGTGGATACCACCTCGTATTGTAATTATATGCACATAGGTTCATTTTAAAGTTACAAAATAGTCAGAAACAAAGTTCATGAATGCACTTTTCAGTAAGAGTAAGAATATTGAACTTCTTAAATAATAGTTACATGATTGTCAAGAACCAAGAGGATTATTTATTGTAGCTCCTTTTTGCAAAATTGAACACTTTCTGGACAGATTTCCCAAAAAATAACTCAAAATGAAATGAAAATATGCACAGTACGCTAATCTTAATGCATTTTAAATCATAAGATTATCCAAACTTCTCAAATGAAAGTAGATAGAGGTGAATCTAGGAACTGTAATCTCTCTATGGCTCTTCCACTTTAGTTTCTCGTCAATTTCACCTCCATGAACTTGGTATGAGGAAGTATCCTTGTGATATAATTAGTGTAACTAATAGTAAATTCTGCTACTTGCTTGTTTTAAGTTCTAAATTAAATAAAATGTGTTTTGCCAAAATTTAATTAAATTTTAATAGCTTCATACCAAATATATAGCTCTTCAAATGCCTTTGTGGCAAAGTTGGAAAATTGAGCATATGACTCTCCAGATATAAACCCATTGGTATCTTCTGCCAAAAGTATTATCTTAGGTTCATTACTTAGGCTTCACAGTAAATTCATTTGTAAAGAATCGTAAACATTCTGAGTCCATGCACTTTCCAAAAGTCAGTAATAAAAGCTGAGTTTATTAGAAACGAAAAGAGGCTTGACATTATGTAAATGACAGCAACACCTATTTCTAATGCAACTAGATTAAGAAAGATGAAAGTGCAATGTTTTATAGATTTATCCCTTTCTGTACTTAAAACCTAACACAATGTTCGATTATTACTGAACTCCTATTTGCAAGCCCAAAAAAGTCATTTTTATTTCTAAGTCTGTCCTATAAGTTAGTTTTTCAGTAAAACACTTGTAGTCATCAATACTATGAAAACATGAATAGAAGGTTGTAAAACTTACATAAAAATGGTAGAAAAATCAGCAGGAAAAGATGTGAGTTCATCTGGAGCTGTTAACCCATCCACCCAATCCCCAAAAACAGTGATTTAATTTTTAGTATATTTTGACAGCAGGAATATTAAAGGGCATTTGAGTGGTGCGGATGGTAGTGATGGCACTGTTGTTGCCAACAGCAAAAATGCATTAAACTGCAGTGCAAGTGAAATAATGTGAAAATACTGGATGTTTTGGATAGCTCAAGTACACGCTTAAGGCAGTTTTGTTGTCGGTCCTGGTGGTGTAGTGGTAACCATACTTGCCTTCTAAACCCAAGATCGCGGATTCAAACCTGGCTAGGATCAATGAATTTTTTCAGGCATAAAAATCCTAAGTATGGCTTCCTTCAGAAGGGAAGTAAAGCCGTGGGTCCCGTGTCGTACATTTACGGCATGAAAAAGAACCTCAAGCCTGAAAGAGAGGCCTCTGAGAAAAATTTGTCGGCCATTTCACGCCCTGAGTTGAATGGGATGCTGATGACCTCAGATGTTAAAGAGCTCCATAAATAAATCAATCAATCAATCTACATAAGGTTTGAGTCAACGAGTTAAAATTGCAAGCCTTGCTTGAATAGGTTGGCACAAAGAAATACCCTTGTTCCTCCCTACAGTAATATTATCCAACATTTGGTGACCCTGGAAATAGAGGATGAAGGTAAGAAAATGATGTACAGAGCTGCTATGGTGGGGAATAATGGAATAGATAGATTGATGTGATGGTGCATTTTGCAGAAAATAAAGGAATTTACATTAGCAGTGGAGAAATAAATATTTGCAAGGAATGTAGAAGGTGTAGCAAATTAACTGAGGAGTATTAATATTTAAAAAGGGAAGAGTACTATGGACATAAGGGAAGGGAAATCGAAAATAAAAACCATTGGGGGATTATGGAAGCAAAATAGATTGTTCCAGCAGTTTGATTAAAAGATCCATAATATACAAAATTTTGTAACTGATGAAATGATGAACTCACATTAATAGAAAAGTACCATTCTTTTAAATTTAGTCTATGGTATCATACCTGGACTCTTTCCATGCATCAGAGCATGCAATTTTGAGTGCGAGTTTTCCATTGCTTACACTCCTCAATGCATCAAGAGCATTGAATTCAATGGTGCAGTCAGCAGCATGTTTTAGTTGCAGTACATTGTTTGGAAAAACCATATCTGGCATGTGTGGAAGCTCCAATTCACGACTATACCTGCAGTACAAAGTTACATAATCTTATTAATGTGACTATTTCATTACGTTGTGGCAGAAAAAAGATTGATATATATTACTCAAAAGATGAAATAAAATTACCACAAAAGATTCACAACAAATAAAAGACATTATTTAATGAATATTTCATTTGCGTAGCAGAAAATTACTGATAAAAAAAAACAACCCAAGAAAGACACAATTTTATACTTCAATGAAGAGAAACTGGAAACGTTTACTTCTCTGAAGATAGTACCCAAAATTACAACTGAAGTAAATAAAGTAATACAATCCCTCAAAACCAAAAATTCACCAGGATATGATTAAATAATCAAAAAAAAAATACTAAAATATGTGTTGACAATATTAACTAACTGTTAAACCATTATATAAATGGGGTCAAAATCACTAATGTTAAACTGCAGACCAGTATCATCACTAACAGCTTTCTCCAAAGTATTTGAAAAATTAATGTTCGCTAGAACATATCATCTAAATAAAAGTAATACTTTAACAAGGAAAGTTTGGATTCAGGAAAAACATGTCAACCACTAATGCCACTTTCAAGTTAACTAATAAAGTTCTCAAATACCTTGATAATAAATTTAATACACTAGAAATCAAACGCTTTTATTGTGTAAATCATAACATACATCAAAATTACCCTATTATTGCATTAATGGCAAGGGTTAAGAATGGATTGCATCATACTTATCAAACAGGAAGCAAAAGGTTATAATAAGTTCTGCAGATAATTACAATGCCTACTCGGAATGGTCAGTAGAAAAGCACAGCATTCCTCAAGGTTCTATTTTGGGCCCATTGTTATATTTACTATATATCAATGATCTCCCCCTCAGTAATAAATAAATATGCTTATCCAATTTTTTTGCAGATAATACTAGTATTCTCATTAAAGAACACAAAAGAAAAGCATTAGCAGAAGGAAAAATGACTATGAGTGTATTTGATCTTATATAAATAAAATTACCAAAAATGCAAGAAAAGTGGTTAGAAAGAGAAGATGGTTGAATAGTGAAGAGCAGAATAATATATGGAATAGAAACTTGGGGACCAGATGGATGATGGAAAGCAATAAATATGATAAATACATTACTTTGGAGACTTGTCCTAGGCTTATCTAGATATTTCCCTAACAAGGTTGATCTAATACAATTAGGAAGACTGGGCTACAAAAGCAAGCTAATAGACAAAGGACTGCAATATTGGTATAGAATAAGGAGATTAGAAGAGCAAAATATCATCAAACAGTGTTTGGTAACACAAGAAAGAATTAAGAGAAAAGAAACTCAATATATAAAATCCAAAATATTCTACAGAAAGTTGGCTGGGAATAATATGGTATGAGGGGGAAAGAATGGGAAAAGGATTTTGGAAAAAGAAAATATGGTATGAGGGGGAAAGAATGGGGAAAGGATTTTTGAAAAAGAAAAAACAAGAATTGAAAATATTAAAAATAAGAAATATGGGCTAGTCTTAATGTCAAAAAATCTCTGAAATTATACAGAACACAGAAAAATGATTCAGGAAGAGAAAAATACATTGAAATATGTGATGAGGCAGGATGGTTTAGAACAGGAGTAAAATGCTTACATAGGATAAGGAATAAATATATTAGGGAGAAATGTGAGGGAGGAATGTCCAAGGTGTAAATATGCAGATGGCACTTGTCATTGCATTTTAGAATGTAAACAAACCAATTTTGCAAGGAACAGCTCCTTTTACAAAAGTGAAAAAAGTTACTAAATGAAATAAGGGGCTTGAAGAATTTTAATTTAAGACCAGATGAAAATATAAAAGAACTTGGAAAATACATCAGGGAGTTGAGACAAAAATGATTGTGGAAGGTGGCCAATACAAATGGGAATAACAATGTTGATAATGGCACTATTTAGGAATGAATATACATCACCATTACATACTCAACCTGATGTTAATTGTAATAGGGTACAGAAGAAATGCAACTCCATAAATTGACGGTTATAAAGTAGAAAATTTAAATGTTATTAATAGTAATAAGTTTACATATATTTTGTAATCCAAACAAACATGTAAAAACATATATATATATGTGTGTGTGTGTGTGTGTGGATAAAGATAAAACACAGAGAAAGAGTCACACTTGAAATTGCTAGCTTCTTGCCATTGAAGAACTCGCAGTAGTTCGAAATATAGCAATTTCAACTACTGCAAGTTCTTCAATGGCAAGAAGCTAGCAATTTCAAGTGTGACTCTTTCTCTGTGTTTTATCTTTATCTACTTTTATTATTAGTGTTAATTTGTTACATTGTTAATCGTGTTTCTTTATTTTTATGTTTCATATATATGTGTGTGTGTGTGTGTGTGTGTAAATATTATTAGTGAAATAAATATTCATTAAAGAACACAAAATCAGTCACCGAGAATATTATTAAAACACTAAAACAATTAGTTTGATAGTATCCCAATTCATATAAAGTTTGAAAAAACTAAATACATTAATTTTCACACAAAAAATAAAAATGTTGTGAACCTAAAGATGCAATATGAAGGCAATCAAATCATCGAATAAAACTATCATAAAATTTCTTGGTCTTATGATTGCCCATAATATCAAATGAAAAGATCATAATGATTACAACTTACCTAACTAAGCTTGGCTTGGATCATTTTATAAATAAGAGTATTCTAAAAACAGTATGCTTACTTCCGTAAGTTAATGACTTATGTAATAATACTCTGGAAATTCAGTAAATGTTAAATATTTCTTACACAAAAAAGAGTAATAAAAATAATGGCAGGAGCAAATTGATCAACTCATTGTAACCCACTATTTAAAACATTTGGAATTTCACCATTAGCTTGCAAGTACATTATAGCTTACTTTTGTTTGCAGTAGACAACTCAGAAATATTCATAAAAAACTCAAATATACACTGCAAAGAAACCAGACAGGACTTACACAGATCACATTAACAAGTTGCAGTCACTCCAAAAATGTGTTTACTGCAATGTTACAGTGTTATTTAATTCGCTTCCATCATCTATATAAAAGAACTGCACTCTAATAAAAACGAATTCAGGATAGCATTAAAAATGTACCTAATCACTCACACCTTCTATACAGAAATAGATTTCATACAATAAAAAAAATAAGTGCATTATTTTTTCTCTTTTGAATTAATTCAGTTTTGTAAACATACTAAGTAAATACTTTGTTACCATTTTGTAAATACTCTAGATGTAAATAATTTAAATTATCATTAATATGTTTTTTTTTTTCTAGGATGGCATTTTAATGTAAACTATTTAAACAAATTACCAGTTTTAACTCTTCCATATAAGGGGGGGGGAAGTAAAAGAAAGAACCCCCCCTCTCTCTCTCCCTCGTGAACTTTTACGCAAAAAATAAAAAAAAAAATTGTACAAAATCAAAACGTATATGACAAGAATTATAGACAAAAGCAAATCTACATAGACTGATTTCAACACTTTCCTGCCATCAAAAAGGAGTTTATTAAGAATGCATTTTTGTACAAAATGCTCTTCCCTTTAGCCTAAAAGTCTTAATAAACAATGGTAAATCCTTTAGAACTCCTCTTAGAAAATACCATGTAAAAAGGCCTATTATTCTGTAAAAGAATATATGTATGACAACATATTATACTGAATTAAAAACACTGCAATAATTTTATATCAATGCATATGTAAATATGTATATACTAAAATTTGTGTGATTGAGTGATTTGTCGGTTTCTGCTTCTCTGGTTTTTGTTTTGACTGAGTTGATCTAGGTGTTGCTTTTGCATCTTTTATTGTATTGCAGTACTTGGTAAATGACAAGTTCTATGTTGTAGGTCTCTGTGACTGCTTTGCAAACTCACTGAATGCTCCAGGAACTAAACTAACTTATTGTAACTATATATGCACATGTACTTGATTTTTTGTAAATGTAGAATGTGTGCTACTGTGGTAGTTGTAAATGACAAATTTTATGTTAGTAAGTATCTGTGACTGCTACACGAATTCAATGAATGCTCCAGAAACTTAACTTTCTGAAAAATTCTACACAGAGTTAAAATTTGTAAATATGAAGAGCGTATGTAACCATGACAAAAAGTAACTATTATTGAGTCATAATTTTTCACTCACTTGCAGAATAAGCACCATTCAGAAGTGATGTCTGAACATCCAGTCTCACTGGAACACTTAGAGTGCAAGATGTGGCTCTTTTTATACTTTACTTGCCATGAGTGAAATGTATGCTCTTCTGAGTCAACTGGTAGTCGAAGAATATCCACAGAACCTTTAGATTGCAGTACAGTCATGCTTTTCTGTAAACAAATAAATAAAAGTATATATAGATTGTATTTGGATTTTATTACTGATCTATATGTCATAACGTAAGCAAGCATTTACATGTGAAGCATAATGTGCTTTCTTCTGAAAGAAAAACGCAGTTACTTAAGCACTTTCATTCTAACCTTAAACAAAGAAGAAATATAAAAGCGGCAAAGTATCTCTCTACACTAACCTACAAAATATGACTCGCCTCCAAATGTTTGTGTTCGTTTTACAGTTTCTGATGCTGCAGTATTACATGTCGTATTACTGTATTCAAAGTTTGAGATGTACACAAATTAATTTGTTTTATACACTGCTACCTATAACAAAATATGAAATTCACCCTTGCAATTGTATTGCAAATTAAGTTTATATTACACTTGTGCGGTCCAGCGTTCATCTGTAAATTAGCAGGATAACCAACCCCATGCAGTGGTCTATACAAACATTATAATTATAATTTTGCTATCTTCGCTTTTTTGTGCAATTTATAAAGTATTTTAAATATATGTCGGTTTATAAAGGAGCATGACAGACTAATAAAGGAATATCAATGAATATAACTTATTCGATGCTGTAGGCATAGGTAAAACATTTCAGTGCTCCCATTGCCGACAATGATATCAGCTGATTTAATGTCAATACTAATACAAACAGTCCATAGTACACTATACTACATAGTACACACAATATGTGGACATTTTCAACCACAGTTATGCATACTAACATAACAAGGTGATACGGTATCATAAATGTTTCTGCTGCAGAAACTTTGCAATGGTAAAGTGCAATGAATTTGGTTTCCCAATAATGGATTGCATTAAATGCTATGTATAAATTAAAAAAAAAAAAAAAAAGAATATATACCAATTTATTCATTTATCTCTCAAATCAATATTAGTTAAATAGTTTGGCAAAATGCTCAAGAAAATAAGTCTTTTAGCGGCGGTTGGAAGCGCAGCACTTTTTAGCTATGGCATGAAGCACAATATTCTTTGTGAAGGGCAGGTTGCAGAAACATTGGAAAAGCCAATCTTAGAACAAACATCAAAGATGGAAAACTCTGATTCAAAAGTTGTTACTTTAAATGATGCAATTTCTAAAGCAAGAGAACTTGCTTTACGGTTCAAAGAAGAAGTTGGGGCACCAGGTTTGGTTGTTGGAGTAAGCATTGATGGAAAAAATGTTTGGACAGAAGGTAAGTAGTTCTGAGGAACTTTGTTGAGCATATCCAGTTGTGAAGGGTATTTTGAGCTGTATTAATTGGCACCAGAGGAGGATTAAGACTTTAATGCAAATGTTTACATAGCTCACATAGGATTGATCTGCACCAGTTTAAATGAATACATGCAAAGTTGCTAAAGTAATAAAGAAAGGTAGCTTTAATAAAAATATTTCTTTGTAATTTACAGTATCAACAAGGATACTCCAAGCAGTTACTGATAAATCAACAATTTAAGTCATATGTTATACGAAAAAGTAAAAAGGAATAAGTACTGTAAGTGATACTGCTAAACAAAATATTTCTAGGTATAGGAATAGCTGATGTGGAGAACAGGGTGCCATGTCATTCAGGGACAGTAATGCGAATTGCCAGCATTAGCAAGAGTATGACAATGGCATTGGTGGCTAAACTGTGGCAAGAAGGTAAACTGGACTTGGATAAACCTGTGCAACAATATGTACCAGCATTTCCACAAAAGGAGTTCAGTGGTGAAAAGGTATACTTATATATCATTGATTAAAATGTATTAGAAATTGTTTAAATAATCTTATTTATGAAACATCAAAGTGTGCATCCCATTTTCAAACTTCCCTTCTGTATATATGAGCCAGTTTTAAACTTACCTAATATAACGGGAGATTGGGTGGAGATGCAATTACAAAAGTAATAAACCCGGGGTCCTCCAGTTTCTAGGGTTCACTTGAGGTTAGGCCTAGGTTAGAATATGTATGATGTATTGATTAGGAATTCTGTATTTGTTGATAATTGTATTTATTAGTTTCTACTTACAAAAAGTAGCCGAGTCAAGAACATTAAATATGAGGAGCATTTGGAAATTATTTTCAAATGCTGTATATTATGAACACTGCACAATCTATGGGCATAGTCGGTCCCGGTGGTGTAATGGTAACCATATTTGCCTTCTAAACTCAAGATCGCGTGTTCAAACCCAGCCAGAACCAATGGATTTTTTCGGGCATAAAAATCCTAAATATGGCTTCCTTCAGAAGGGAAGTAAAGCCATGGGTCCTGTGTCGTACATTTATGGCACAAAAAAGAACCTCAAATCTGAAAGAAGAGGCCTCTGAGCAAATTTATCGGCCATTTCACATCAGGGATGCTGATGACCTCAGATGTTAAAGAGCATCCATAAATAAAACAAATCAACAACAACAAAATCTATGGGCATGTCCATTTGTAGAATGATGGACTAGTACACCATGTAGATGATAGTTGGCAGTTTAAGCAGAGTGTGTAGCAAAAGGACTGTGTTTGTTAGTTGTCCAGTAGAGAAATAAATGATTAAGGTAAACATCATGGACAAGATAGACTGCATGGTTTTTGAGGGAGGATGACTTTAAAGCTGCAGAAATTCATAGACATTTAATACTATGTTGTTAAGAAGTTCCTGCATAGAAGGCCATTTAAAACTGTGTCAACAGGTTTGCCAGTGGCAGGGGATCTGCACACAAGAATGTGAGTATTGGTTGTTCATCAACATACTGATCAACATTGAGACTATGTCTGGATTGATTATGGTTGATAGGTGCATATTCTTTGATGAACTGGAATATCAGAGAGACCTCAGCTGCACAACTGTGCACACCATTATTTGCAACTATTTGAATATGAAAAAAGTGTGCACATTAGGTTCCATGAAATTTGACACAGGCATAGAAGGACAAAAGGATTGAAGTCTGCTACTGGAAATGCATAATGAAGATCTGGATTTATTTGGAGAAGCTGTGACTGATGACAAATCTTAGTGTCACTACTACACACAGGAAGAAGAAAATCCAATCCATGCAATGGAAACATCCAGGGAATCCTGGGGCCAAAAAATTTCATGTTGTTCCTTCCTGCATGCAAGCAGAAAATCGCTGTCTTTTGGAACACTTCAGGCATATTGCTAATGCACTAGGTTCCTCAAGGAATGACTGCCAACAGTGAGGTGCACTGCAAGACCTTTACATGGTTTAGATATAGGATTCAGCAACAATGAAAGGGAAAGAGATCCACAGGAGTGTTTCTCGAACATGATAATGGGCAGCCCCACCAACTCTGTGAGCACACAGTTGGCTTTGCTTGGGTTCATTGTTGTGCCTTCCCACCATATTCACTGGATCCTTGCTCTGTCTGATTATGCCTTGTTCAACAGCATGAAGGACTTACTGCAAGAAAAAATTTGGCAACAACAAAGAAATTCAGTCAGCTGTCCACAAGTTGTGGCATAATACTTCTAAACAATGATTTCATAATATCATAATGGAGGTATCAGGAAGATGGCAACAGTGCATTGATAGTGAAGAGTATGTTCAGAGATCCCATATATATTGAACCATGTTGCATAATAAATAAGGGACAAAAAAACTACTATTATAAATTTCTGAGTGCCCCTCATATAAAAAAGTCAATATTTGTATTGTTTATCCAGTAGACTGCAGAAATGTTACACAGCGACTAAAACAAGTTGCTTTATTATGTTTGCAGGTTACCATTACAACAAGACACTTGGTGAGCCATCTTGCAGGAATCCGACATTACAAGAAGCCAATAGAATCAACTGATAGCAATAATTCTAGCTCAAAGGATAAAAAACAGGTAAGGTAATGTCTGGTCATATTGTTACAAAATTTTTAATAAAATACCAGAATTAGCTTAACAGTGTTAATTTTCATTATACATAGTAGTTTTTATATATATAGCAAGTAAAAAAAAAACCTACCATTCTCAAGAAATTTACTTATCCTTGAGCCACAAAAATTTCCAGAAAATACTCAGTTTGGTAATTTGAAAAAAAATTGCTAGAAGATGTAAATGCTATAAATCAAACTAAATCTATTATAAAAGCCACAAAAAATATTTAGTAGAAAATGTTTTTATAGTGTAGAAGAATTCAGATGTAATAATCAGAGATGTGTGAAAGATTCTATGCAATTAATTATATTAGGGGTATCAACTATGCATGCCATTGATGGTATGTGAGCTACTACCAGTTGGTATGTAAAAATTTTAGCAAATAAAATAAATTAACATGTTTACAAATAACAAATATTTCACAGTTCTACAATAACTAAATGGAAACAATAGATTTTGCATTATCATAGAACTTTTGTGTGATTCTGTACAAAAATAATATGGAAGTTCAATTTTAATCCTATGACAATGACAGAATGCAACTCGAATATTAGATAACAATGGGATTCATTTTGTTATTTGTTTAGCCGCGAAATGCATTTACAGTTAAGAAAGCAGTGCAGTTAACATTATTATTTTTGAATTCAAGATTTTATTTGTTAAATTGTCAGAGATATGTAATTTGTGCCAGATTCAGAAGAAGTAAACCAGAACATGGATAAGTGGTTAATTTAGGACTCTGCTTGAAAAACTGAAAAGGAAAAATTAGTGTAATGGGGTAATTATCCACTCTACCAGAAGCCACTAATTCTAATGCTAGGCATCTAAAGGACATCATTATACAAGAAAGCAGCAAAAAGCCCCATACACAAGTGATACATAAGTATAATATAAGCTATTTAACGTATGTTTTTACATATATTGGAGATGAAGAGGAAACCATCCCAATACTGCAGTGTGTGATTTGTCATGAAACACTTTCAAATCATTTGATGAAACCTTCCCTTTTGAAATGCCATTTTGACACCAAGCATGATAATTTAAATCACAAACCAATGGAATATTTTCATAGCAAAACCATCTGATTGTCATTAAGGAGAAAAAAAAAATCATTTGCACATTCTAACATGAAGGCTCTGGAGGCATCATACGAAGTCAGTTTAGAGTAACTAAGGCAGGAAAATCTCACAAAATCAGAGAGTCATTAGAGTCATACCAGCAGCTATAGAAATGGTTAAAATATTGTTGGGGGACAAGGCAGCAAAACAACCTGAAAGGATTCCATTATCCAATGACACCATTTAATAGAAAAAAATTTGCTCTAGTCAATATTTATTCATGAATTGGATAAAACTACTGACATGAACATGGCCCATCTTCTTACTTATGTAAGATTTAGAGATGGGGAAACAGTGAAGGAAGAGTTCTTGTTTTGTGAATCACTGCATGCTGGAACAACCTCAAATGGAATATTTTCGAAGTTAGACCAATTAATTAATGGTATAGAATGGAATAAATGTGTTGGTTTGTTCTATGACTATTTCTTTAATTTTTATTGCAAAGATTAAAGAAATAGCCCCAGAAGCAAAATTTGTATATTGTAGCATTCATTGTGAGGCTTTAGCCACAAGAACGATGCCTGTTGCTCTAAAGACAGTTTTAAATGAGTGTGAAAGTTGTCAAAAGTTATACCAACACTTATTATAATTTTATAAATACGAAATATACCATATCCTCCTAATTTTAATAAAACACCTGCTAATAAAATAAAATAATTAAAACATTTTAACAATAAGATAATTTGCCAATACGTTACCAAACAAAGGAACAAAATAAGTAAAGTGCGGAGAATTGTTTTTTTGGGCTCAGATTTAAATAGTTTGATATTTTATATTAAGGCTTCATTAAGTTCAGAGCTATGAATTCACAGTTATTTTCCATTTTGTGTAATGATACATTCTTTTACTTCACACTGAAGTTATGTGGCTGTATGTATTGAGTCATCTGTATTGTTTTTTGATCAAAAGTACAGATTTTTCTCTCCGACTCATCTTCAGACTTCAACCTGATGAGCTATGGCTTGCCCGGTTGACTTACTTGGAAGATGTATTTTTCTGCCTCAACCAGCTGAACAAGAGTTTTCAGGGTGTGCTTCCATATTCTTGGTACAGGATAATTGCAACCCTTAAGGATAGATTAAGTTTCATGATAACAGAAATCAATATTGAAAATACATCTTCTTTTCCATTGCTGGGTGCTTTCTTAAGTGAAAATGAACTCATTTTTTTTTTTTTTTGAGTAGTGTTTAATGCCAGTTTTTACTGCTGAGGCACCGCAGGCAGTCTCTACATTGTGAACTGGCAGTGAATATTAATGAGAACCTTGGGAGACTCATCTCAAATTTCAATGTATATTTCTCTGAAAACCTGGATTAAAAATCTTGGATTAGAGACCCCTTTTCTACTGCTGACACCTTATCAGAAACCTTCAGTTCTTCCAAGGAAGATCAGTTGATTGAGCTATCATGTGATGGAAGTGTCAGGCAAATGATCAAGAAGATGGATGTAGCAGACTTCTAGTTGGCAAGAAAAAGCTGTAACATTTTTATTGGTTTTTGTGACTACTTTCCATTGTGAATGTGGATTTTATTCTCTAATTTATATAAAAAATAAGTGCAGAGATAAGTTAAATGTTGATCTCGATTTAAGACTAAAATTAAGTCAGTTGAAACCAAATATTAAAGAACTATGTTTAGCTAAACATGCACCACCTTCACACTGAAACAAAAGAGTGAGTCACAAATTAGTTAAATTTGTTTAATTAATAACTTTTACTGATTGTAAGTCTGAGTACTGGAGTACAGAATATATATTTGTCAAAGTTTATTTATTATTCATTCATTATATTTTAACCTTAATAAAACTAATTTTTAAGACATTTGGCAAAACAATCCAATGAATAGGAATAGATTGACCAGTTTTTTTTTCCCAGTAAATATTTAATTCTAAATACTATACAATAAATCACTAATATTGTTATACATGTAGAGAAATGTTATTTTGACCTTTGTACAAAATCATGCATTTCCCTTATAAAATTTCCTTATTGGTACATCTAATATCCTGAATGTAATGGTACGTCACTGGAAAAGGTTGAGAATCCATTATCTATGTATAATTATTATTTAACTTTGCTTCTGTTGACTTGCTAGTCTCATTAAATAATTAAATTAGACAAACAAGCCAACAGAAGCAAAATTAACCATGCATATGTTGTTACTTAAGAATAGAAATGGCAGATCTAAAGGCAAGAGCTATTATTCAAAACATGAGAGACTGCCACAGAGGCACCTTGAGATCCAGCAACTACACTGAGTAGTGGTTCAAGAGCTGATGATCAGAGCAATTCCCCCTGAACATATCATGGGAGTTAGTGTTAGCATATTTAATAAATTCTATTAGGATATGTCTGATTTTTATATTCTTGATTTGGAAATAGTGAAGAGGGTCTTATATGCAAGAATAATGATAATTAACATTTTAATTTAATTATTATGTTCTTTGTAAACTCACATTTGTAATGGTACTGAACTTAGCACTACAGTTGCTCAACATAACAACATAATTTCATATAACCATTTTGAAAAAAAAAAATATTTTTATATTTTTTAAGGCAATAAATCAGCAGAAGAAAATTGACTCAAAAACCAGTAAGGAAGAACAAACTAAACAACTTGTGCAGGCAGATACAAACTTTAAGGAATTCTACATAAAAGACAAATATGAAAATGTTTTAGATTCACTAAAGCTCTTTCAAGACGATGATCTTCTTTCCAAACCAGGTAAGCTACTTGGAAATACTAAACATTGTTCATTGCTCCTACCAGTGTGTTATATACTGCACCTTAAAAGTTTTACCAAAAATTTTGATGCAGTAAGTTTGAAAGAGTTCCTCTTTCAGATTGTTAGCCTACTGAATTTTTAAGTTTTGTGTCACATTTCTTATGTTAAAAATTGTCAAATCAGTTCTAAATTTTATTTCAGTGCCAGTGATTGTTTTAGCATTTTACAATAGGTACAGTGAGGTTACACACCACCTGAGTGCAGCAGCTTACTGGGGAGGTGTAAGCACACAACCAGAAATAGGGAGATAGAATCACAGTGTGTTAATTAGTATTTTTTTAATACTTTTACTGAAAAGATAAAATGACAAAATATTTAAAGCTGATATTAATAGTAATAAGAAAATGATGTCTCTCACTGACAATATATCTCTGAAGGAAACTCTTGTGTTTCATCTACGATTAGAGAGAGATATGATAATGTGAGGTTTAGTGTAGTTTTAGCAACCTCTTGCATGTCAGCCAATAAGGCTTATTGTGCTCCCCATTGAAAGAGGCACCTTCATTGTTTTCTCACATCTGTTCCTTGAACAAATTGCAGTATCTTGGTTCCAATGTCAGCATCCATTCCTGCGTCTTCCCTAGTTACAGAAAAAACAAGTCTCTTTCTTCCCCTAAGACATCCTGTTTACATATTCAGTGGGTCCATCTTATAGATTCCCACTTTCCATAGATGTTTCCTAAGTGGCCATGTTCAGTAATTAACACAACTACTTTCCTTATATTTCTTCTTCCCAACTTGAGCAGAGATAAGAAAAGAGTGTTACTTGAACCTAGGACCAATTTCCTAGCTTGTCTTTGTTCAGGGTAGGTTTGGCACCTAAGTTGGTGTTTTCCCCTTACCCATCATTTTACTGCTGTTTTGGTATGTGTGCTGATTCCATTCACAGGTTCAGAGCCAACATAGTATATTTTAGAGCCCTTTTTGCCCAGCTGCTCTGCTTTTTCATTTCCATAAGGGCCCAGATGCCCCAGCACTGAACTCACTGCAGTTCGAGCCTGTTAAGAGATGCCAGTGCCATTAGTGTGTTAGGCATTCCGAGGTCATTAAGGTGCAGACTTGTGACCAGTACCATCCTCTCTGACCTCATAAATGGCAAATGCTAGAGAGGTACCCTAAATTTAGATGTAGAAAACTTGCTTCTTTTAAAAAAAAATCCTTTAGTTTTTCATTTTATCTCATCTGTTATCAGTGTCCACTGTCTATGATGCCTCAGTAATAAAATGGACATTAAATGCTATTCATAAAAAACAAAAAAAATCCTATACCAGTTTAAATTTAACCTGATCAGAGGATAGTTTTTAAAGCACTGACTTTTTGAGAGTATGAGAATTTGTTTATCATGGAAACCCTTCTGAAGTCCTCTAAAAGCACAGTTCAGAATAGCAAATACTTCTGCCTGAAAAACTGTGTAAGATTTATACTAATGTTTGTCCTTGGAGATAGGCCATATATGCCTATTGTATCCCTATATTGGATCCATTGGTAAACCATGCAAGTTGGTCATATTCTTTTTCATGCATAATTCCTTCCATCCAGTCTTCTGGATCCGTGAGTTACTTTAAATGGAGGAAGAGAAGAGTATTGCGTATTCATTAGGTTCATGACCTCAGGCTCAGTACTGAAATATCTAGTAAGTTTAGAATGGAGGTATGTCCAGCTGCTGCGGAACTGCTTCTCAGTTCCCTATTTGCACCAATGAAAGCACTGAGTAAAATGCACAACCACTAACTGACAAAGCCTGTCTCAAACTAACTACAAGTTGATAACTGCACATGCATTATTTGGCCTTGACAGCTGGCTTCTTGGAGTACCCAATCATGTTCTTCCAGTCTGTAACTGAAATGACCTATCTGTACATATCTTATTAACATTGATATGTTTCTAAATTTCACAGGAACCTCTTTCCATTATACAAGCCATGGGTGGACTTTAGTGAGTGCTGTGGTGGAAGGAATTTTACAGAAACCTTTTCCTGCTGTTATGAAAGAATTCTTCAAAATTATGGGTCTCAAACATACATATTTAGATGAAAATGAGCCTATTATCTATAATCGTGCAAGGTAAGTGTTATGTAATATTGTGATCTTTAGTATTTATTATTACAGCAAAGAAAATAAAAATTAAACATTTTGCATGTTTAAAAATAATTTGACAGAACAATGCAAAACAATTCTTGTATCCACGATAGTTTTTGGTAGTATCACTGTTTGTGAGGATGATAAAGGATGTAGTGACAAGTGAATTGAATGCAGCAAATAGTTAAATTAAACATCATCACTATTATCTTCTTTAACCAAGGATGGAGCATTTATTCCTTTTCCAGTCTCAAAAATTTGCTGCAAACATCTTAGTTTTATTCAGCCCAGGCTTCTTTTTCCCTTGTTCAATTATGTAGAACTATTTGACAATGTTAAAAGGGTATTTTGAAAAGTTCTCTTTATTTCTGCTCCATTTATAAAATATAATATCTACAATATAATATAATTGCTACAAATGTTAGTTTAGGGTAATGGTATGAATGACAACAATTCAGGTTGAAGAATGATAGAAAGCAAAAGATGTGATAACAGTTGAATCCTTCTTAAATTTTAAGTATCATAAAGACAGAGATGCCATTTGAAATATCAAGGTGGAGCCAACTGGAATGAACAGGGTTAAACCTAAAATGTAAATAACATTTGAACTTCCACCTCAGTATCTAAATTGGCAAACCGTTTGTTTAATTTAAATTAATTTCAAATAAGTAGCTATTTAGACTGGCAAGTTTTGAAATAAAAGTCCATTATTTATACAATGTTCATAATAATATACTCCCAAATAAATTCAATATAAAACTTATATGAGGGACATTCAAGCTATCTACCTGAGTATAAAAATGAAACCTGATATTAAAACCTGCCTCATTATTTTTCTCTCTAGTCCTCATTTAACTTCCACACACTTAGTCCACTTTTCCTCCAGTGATTTAATCCCTTTGGAATTTAAGGATATGCCTTGATCCTCCAATTAACCCACTTCTCCTTATACAAATGAGTCAGTATTAGGTGACACTAAAACTTCACTAACAAGTTAATTCTTCAGAACATGTTTCAAGAGTATTTGCTCTCATCTTCAGCTGGGGACCAACTAACTCTAGCAGATGACGTAGTGGCATCTGGTGGTTCCATTAGATAATGGAACAGGAATTCCATTGGTAGAATGTCAAAATTCATAACTCTATGTTTATTTTTTAAAATACAAGTCTTTTTCCACATTGCCAATTCCTTGGAATTGATGGTAGCTTTTAACAGTTTGGTTTCTCCTGCGATGTCATGATCTTAAGTCCAAAAGTAATCTGCAATCGCCAATTTATCCACTTGTTTATATCTTAAATTTCTGAAGTGTTCTTTGGTCCTTGTATCCAAATTTCATATTGTTTTGCTTATATATATCCGATCACACTTCAAATAATCTATCCGATGGTAAGGTATATCATAATTATGAAAAAAATCATGAAGATTTTTAAAAATTATGATATATGTTTGGCAGCACAAAATAAATTTAGTATTGGAAAGCTTCTGAACAGCACCATAAAAGACGTTATTCCACCCAGCAAGAAGTCAGGAGTGTATCGGGTAGATTGTTTGGAGTGTGATTGGATATATATAGGCAAAACAATACAAAATTTGGAGACAAGGACCAAAGAACATTTCAGAAATTTAAGATATAAACAAGTGGATAAATCGGAGATTGCAGATCACTTTTGAACTTACGATCATGACATCGCAGGAGAAGCCAAACTGTTAAAAGCTACCACCAATCCCAAGAATTGGCAATATGGGAAAAGATTTATATTTTAAAAAATAAACATAGAGTTATGAATTTTGACATTCCACCAATGGAATTCCTGTTCCGTTATCTAATGGAACCACCAGATACCACTACATCATCTGCTAGAGTTAGTCGGTCCCCAGCTGAAGATGAGAGAGAATGCTCTTGAAACATATTCTGAAGAATTAACCAGTTAGTGAAGTTTTAGTGTCACCTAATACTGACTGATTTGTATATGTAATAACTTCACTGTTCCGAACTTCTTTTAAGATTACAATTACCACTTCTCCTTCCTCATTGGGATATCTCCATCCACAAAGGAATTTCTTCAGATTTCAAAAGATGAAATAACCACTGGTGGCCCAGCCTGGACTATAGGGTATATAATTAGGCTCCAAGTGCTCACATTTCTTGATAATAGTCTTGCTGCATTAACATGAAGCAGTAACATATGCATGTCAGTTTACCATGATCTTTCTCCTTGATGGTCTCATATATTTACTTCACTGTAAAACAATGTAGGTCTCAGACAAGAATGTATATAAGTCCAGTGTTCTTCAATCTATTTATAGATTATGTTTTAGAAGAAATTAGTAAAATGGTGGTAGAGGTAATGGTAGTGGTAGTATGTGTATCTTCTTTAGTGTTATAAAATTCTGTAAACAAATTACAATATTTAAAACTTAAAATATATTACAATATATTTTATACATGGGTCATAGACCATACATATTTAAATATGATACTCTATTTGAAAGAGGAACACACAAATAATAATAAAAAATAATAATAAAAGATAAGATTAATAATAATAAATAAATATTTTTTAAAAAATGTTTAAAATATGAAGTATGGTGTTTACAGATATGTGAATTGAAATATATTACATTTTTTTATAATTATACTAGTTATTACACTCTAACCAACAAATAAATTGCTTCTAGCTTTGCACACTAGAAAAATGTCTATATTCAACCAATGAATGTGGTTCACAAACAGATCCCAGCATGACAATCAACCTCTAATTGCCTTAAAAAGCTTTCTGGAAACAGTGTTTTTCTCAGGTGTTCCCAGTGGGTACATTCTGCCAGAATATGTACCCATTATTCCTCCTCCCCTGCACAAAATGTTTTTTGAGCATTTCAATCTCCCAGTCTAAACCAGGCCATTCCTGATCTCGGCTTTCTCCCTAGAACAAGCATATGCACTTCTTTACCCCAGGTTAATTAATTTTATTTGATAGGCTCAAGGAGACTTTTGCGTTACATTCAGCATGAATTTCTTGATTGCTGATATCCTTTAGCCTTGTTTTAACCTTCCACACATTTTTATTATTTTCATTGCTTCGTTGCCATATTGAACCCAGGGCAATTCCTCTGAGTTCTCTTTCCACCTCTACAGTACAAAAGTTGGTATTATTTTTTGCATCTGGTGTCTATAGCATTTAGTGCTAAGTGTTAACTGGTTTCCCTGCATTAGTCTAAGCCGGTATTTCAGCATCCTTATTTAACTGTATCTTTATAGCAACCTACCTCCCTCATGACCCCACAGTTTGATATTCCTTTGGAGAGGCATTTGCCAATGATAAATAACATAGAGATACCAGGTGTTCTCTTTGCAGATGATATGCTAATAGGTTCTTTAATGACAGTAGGATTTAAACAGTCACTAGAAGCTATAGGTACATTTTATAGAGAAATGGTCTTAATGTAAATAAAACTAAATCCAAGATTATAATGATGAAAAATGGTTCCAAACTAAAAAAATCAAGGAGATGCTGGTGGAAGGCACAGAAATTGAAGTTGTCAAGAAAGTTTATTACCTGGGGATTAGATTGTCTAGTAATGGAAAATGCAGCAGTCAAAAAAGAAAAACATTAGCAAAGGGAAAAAGGCTATGAGTGCAATTAGACCTTGTGAAAATAAAACACCACATAATCAAATAAAATGATTAGACAGAATACATTAATTGTGGAGAGCAGAATGATATATGGAATAGAAATTTGGGCCTGGATGGTGGAAAGCAATAAATATGATAAATACATTACTTTGTAGATTTGTCCTAGGCTTATCTAGATATTTCCCTAACAAGGTTGATCTAATAGAATTAGGAAGATTGGGCTACAAAAGCAAGCTAATGGAAAGAGTACGGCAATATTGGTATAGAATAAGGAGATTAGAAGAGCAGAATATCATCAAACAGTGTTTAGCAACACAAGAAAGAATTAATAGGAAAGAAACTTGATATATAAAATCCAAAATATTCTACAGAAAGTTGGCATGGGATTAATATGGTATGAGGAGAAGGAATGGGGAAAGGATTTTGGAAAGAGATAAAAGCAAGAGTTGAGGATATTGGAAAACAGGAAATTATCATAAGCATCATACTTGATACTTGAAAGTAGATCATAAGAGGCTCTTTTCTGTTTGCCCTCCATTTCACGATTATATACTATTCAAAAGCTCTATGCATTAATAAGACAACAATAAATGTAATGAATTTGAGAATTACAGCAATGTATTATGATGTAATAAACATAAATTTTAAAGAAGTTTCCAGCAAATTACAGAACGGATTTGCACTCAAAACTAATGCACGCCACAATTTTTAATACTATATTTGGACAAAAAAGGTGTGCATTAGATTTACATAAGTATCATACTAATTGCACAAAATTCTTCAGAAGTGACCCACATCAAAATAAGTATACTTTTTCAGCTAAAACAATTGCCCACAGATTTATTAGCTAGAATAATAGTGCAAAGAATGCATAGAGAGCAAGGGATCTAAGAAAAAGCAATGTGTATCACACTATTGCCAACCATTGGGAAAACTGTGAAAAAATTACCTGTTCTGATTAATTTGCATGGGACTGTATAACATTCATCCTCCCTTGAATATCTTATACTTCTTCCCTACTTTTGTGAGGAACTAAACCAGGAAACGAAGTTCCAAATCATTCACTTTACAGCATACCTGCAGAACAATATACTTGCCATCCTCTCGGTTCTTGTGTGTACTACAAACCAATTTATAGCCATATCTGTTTCAAGCCATGACAAGTCCCAACCTGCATGTGCAAGATCAGCTCTCCAGCACTAATATTACATACTGGGATTGATAACTTATTGAATATTGAATATTATTTTTCTTAATCTCACCATATGCATAATTACTTAATAATTAATTTAGATTTACAGTATTTTTAAAAAGCATCATTTTTTTAATATATGTTTTGTTTTTATGTGCAGATACTACATGAAGAACTCTAAAGGCCATATTGTAAATGTGCCATATGTAGATAATTCGTACAAATGGGCTGGTGGAGGTTTCTTGTCAACTGTTGGTGATCTCTTACACTTTGGAAATGCAATGTTATACTGTTACCAGTGGAATAATGATCTGGTATGTGTCACTTGACTTATCACAGAGTACTAACTGCTAAGAGCTTATAAATGTTGAACATACAGTAAATGCATTGAACTAATACATCATTTGAGCTAAATGACCGGTAAAGGTCTTTGTACGAAGGTCACTAACATTTTGAGAATAGATGCGATAACATTTTAAAAATTTAGATCTTATCATTTCATCTTTTCAAAGTATTCTACATTACATTCTATACAACTTTTCATCCTTTCAAACCATATTGTAAATGTTGAACTCCATGCTTCTTTGGATAGGGTGCAAATACATTCTTTGTATGCAGCCACTGTGGATTTTGATGATTCAAATCATTGACCATGAATTTTTTCTTTTATTTTGGGGAAGAGAAAAAAATAGAGATCTGGAATGTAAAAGGGATGGGACATATATTTTACTCCTGACAAAAATTGCTTTTTTCTAGTGCAGTGTGGGCAGAGGAATTGTCGTGGTGCAACAAGATTCCATGCAGACCAGTCTTAGGACACTTCGTTCTCAGTACTTGAACACTTGAGGCATGTATTTTGTAGTGTCCATCTGGCAGTAAGTCTTTTTTTTTTCCCCTTATGTGGAATTGTCACATTATGACCACTAACTGAGAAGAAGGAACAAGATCATCATCTTGCCAACACTCCTTGCTCTCCTCACTTTTGTTGATGGATCTTCTCCTGGGAAGACCCAGACTGCCATTTAGTTTCTGGATCATACTGCTTTCATCACCTGCTAAGACTTTAAATATGTATTTTGCTCTTACTCCAAAATGTTCTATCATTTTCTGGCACTAATACACACACCCTTTTTTCTGCTTATTTGTGAGGGGTGCATGATCCACAGAGCTTCCTGGCATGGAGTTTTTCTTTGAGGATTGTTTTCACTGCTGCTGATCCAATATTTAGGGCTTTTTGAATCTGGTAATATGTGCAACAATGATCTTCCAGTAGCATGTGCTCTGTTTTCATCATATTTTCATCAGCTGTTGCTGTAGCCAGCTGTTCTGAGTAGTCTTCATCTTTGATGGAATCCCTTCCTCTTCTAAAATCTGCAAACCATTAATAAATAGTGGATGCGAAGGACAAAGATCCCCAAATATACAATGCAACCTTTCAAGGCATTCTTTCTCCCCTAAACCAACTTTAAAGTTGTAAAAGATCATAGCATGGAAATGCTCTCACTTGAGATCCATCCTAACATCGGGCATGGCAAAGCCTGTGTATACCTACACAGCTGTGTTGACACATTGTTAGAGAGCACTCAGATTTGCACATGTTGCTATTTAAACTTCAATCTAAAGTTAGGAAAATCTGCACTGGCTTGTCATAACTCCTTGTTGTTCATTCTCAAAACTTTTAGCATGACCCACATATGTACAGTTTTTAACCCCTTATCTTAATAACTATTTTATAAAAGATGATCCAAAGATTTTCAATTTTTTAATTATTAAAAATTAATCTTTATTGTAAATATACATTTCTGAAAAGTACAATTTGCAAACAACATACTAATTATGTTTGATATAAGGTTTTAAAAAAATCCTATTAAAATATCAAATATATTCATTGTTTCAAAAAATTGTGCTACCTATTGTCAAATGAATATGTAATGGTCAGTTACCATAAAAATTGTTAGTAAACAATGGAAATTAAGAAAATACATTTTTACCATCTTGTATTGAACAACTTTTAAATGTTCATTTCTGAATGAAATGCTTTGAAGCTTGGCACTATGCAGAGCTACATCACAATCTAACATATTTATGTGAATCTAATGTGCCATTTAATATAAAGCACACCCCAAATTTGAAATTTAAAATCATAAAAAAGATTTTAGCCAATTGTTGTATGGCATCTTAGAGATAAGCCTGTCTGCTTCATAAAACAATCAGAATATAGAATTTATAAGTGGATTACTGTTACATCTTGGAGCATGTAGGAGAAAATTCATCACTCGTGCATAAGTCAAAGAAGAAAAAATATGAATGTATGAATTCCAAAATTTTACAGTGAAATCATCATATTTAAAATGATACACTCTGGGTAACTTATTAACACACTTCACTCACTATATTTTCCTAAGTTGATTATATGTATAATTCTTGAAGCTGTTTATAGACTTAGGAAAATAAACAATTACTTTACACTTGAAAGTAGCATCATAAGATGTCATTCTCTGTTTGCCCTCCATTTCATGACTACAAACTATTCAAATGCTCTCTGCAATAAAAAAGCCAAAAATAAATTGGCAATGGATTATGACATAAACAATAAATTTTAATGACGTTAATGGTGAACTACGGAATGGATTTGCATTTGAATCTATATGCCATCGAATCTAATGCACACCATAATTTTGAATAACATTTGGACAATAAGGTGCACATATAAATAGGGTATATCATACTCTTCATCACTAATCATTATAAAAGAAGTAAAACAATGAACTACAGCCAAATGAAAAAATATATACAAACAAGAAGCATCTTAAATGTAAAATTGGAACTTAAACACAGTGAAGCCAATCATATTAATGGATATCATTGTATGATTAGTTGAACTACACACTCTTAAAGCTTCACTTACTTTTTATAAATGTATGGAACCGGTTTCGAGAACATTTGTTCCCATCTTCAGCCATGCTAAGGTTCAACTGTCGGATCATTCGTTGAGCTGTGGGAATGTAAATTCTGCTCTGGTGGCGGTGTGATAAACTTGTAGTTTATGTTTTCATCCCCGACAATGTCGAAGTTCATTATGCTGTTTTTGTATTTGTAGATGTAGATTTTCTCCCAGGTTGCTAATTCCGTAGGTCCTTGTACTGATTTTAATAATTTTGTTTTATTTATTATGTCGTGATTTTGTGTCCAAAAATGATATGCTACTGCTGATTTCTCTATTTGCTTGTACTTTATGTTCCTGAAATGTTCCTTTAACCGTGTGCCAATGTTTCTCTTTGTTTTCCCTATGTAGATTTTTTCACATTCTGCACAGTTTATTTTGTAAATACCTGATTTTTCTTCTTGTGGAATACTGTCATTAACATTATCTATCAGCAAATTTTGAACATTAAATCTATTAATCGGTGCCAACCTGATATTAAAATCTTTAAGAATATTCTGAAATTTTTTTGTGGCCCATGGATGATATGTGAATTTTTTAAAAATAAGTTTATCTTTTTTTGCTGAAAGTGTTGTGGTTTCTTTGATATGTTTTTGTCTCTTGAATTTCTGCACCTTTTTATGTACTAGTTCTTTTTTAAAACCATTTTTAACTGCTGTTTCTTCTATTTGTTTGTATTCTTTAAAATATTATTTATTATTATTTATTATTATTTATTTTATTATTTATTTTATTATTATTTATTATTTATTATTATTTATTATTTATTTATTTATTTATTTATTATTATTATTTATTTATTATTTATTATTATTATTCTTTAAAATATTCTTTAAAATACAAACAAATAGAAGAAACAGCAGTTAAAAATGGTTTTAAAAAAGAACTAGTACATAAAAAGGTGCAGAAATTCAAGAGACAAAAACATATCAAAGAAACCACAACACTTTCAGCAAAAAAAGATAAACTTATTTTTAAAAAATTCACATATCATCCATGGGCCACAAAAAAATTTCAGAATATTCTTAAAGATTTTAATATCAGGTTGGCACCGATTAATAGATTTAATGTTCAAAATTTGCTGATAGATAATGTTAATGACAGTATTCCACAAGAAGAAAAATCAGGTATTTACAAAATAAACTGTGCAGAATGTGAAAAAATCTACATAGGGAAAACAAAGAGAAACATTGGCACACGGTTAAAGGAACATTTCAGGAACATAAAGTACAAGCAAATAGAGAAATCAGCAGTAGCATATCATTTTTGGACACAAAATCACGACATAATAAATAAAACAAAATTATTAAAATCAGTACAAGGACCTACGGAATTAGCAACCTGGGAGAAAATCTACATCTACAAATACAAAAACAGCATAATGAACTTCGACATTGTCGGGGATGAAAACATAAACTACAAGTTTATCACACCGCCACCAGAGCAGAATTTACATTCCCACAGCTCAACGAATGATCCGACAGTTGAACCTTAGCATGGCTGAAGATGGGAACAAATGTTCTCGAAACCGGTTCCATACATTTATAAAAAGTAAGTGAAGCTTTAAGAGTGTGTAGTTCAACTAATCATACAATGATATCCATTAAGAAGCATCTTCTTTCTTTTTCCCACAACTTGTTATGATCACTGTATTGGCCATTACTCATATTTGCTAGGCTTACATAATAAACTTTGTTGTTGATTTGAACCACTCGAAATGTGCATGTTTGGATTTTAAATTCATTATATTCATCATTAGGTTGCATGAATATTTTCAGGGTTTTAATTTTTTGTAAAAAAAAATATAAAAACCCAAGAATTGTGGAGCTTTTAAATTAAGGAGATAAAATATATATTAGAAATGCTCTGTATTTTATAACAATTTTTTTAATAGTGTTTAATGCCCATTTTTTACTGCTGAGGCAACACAGGCAGTGGACACTGATGATATGGGAAATTAAATGATAAATTCGGAAAGGGTTTTTTTAAGGAAGGAAATGTTCTGGGCTTAAGTTTAGGGTACCTCTCTGGCATTTGCCATTATGAGGACTGAGGAAAACCTGAAACCTCTTGGTGGTAATCAAACTTACTTTAGACCTCTGTCTCTCATGAGTCGTCCCTTAACGACCTTGGCCAACAAGGCAGTATACTGTAATAAAGTTTAACTTTTATATATCATATTGTCTTACATGTTCCAAATCATGCTATGTATGATACTATGAATGAAATTAGTTAATACTCTTCATTCTGTTCTGAATGTGAGCTCCTTCCATGAAAAAATATTGAATTATCAAGGAGATTTTTAAGTAAACTTTATTTCCTGCAGAGGGAAGATCCAAAGGTGGAAGTCCATCATCTCCAATTCACCTAATGGGTAAAGATGATTAATTATTTCTTGGGATAAAGGATCAATAATTTTGTCCAGGGACCTCTCTTTTCCAGGTCTGGGAGTTCATTAATGTGGCATAAATCTACATCATGATATTTATAGCTTAAAGTCTCTCCCATAGGACTTGCGCTGGAGATTTTTACTCCATGAAAAATTTATCAACCATGACCATGTTTGAACTGTCAAACCTTGGGTCCAGAAGAGAATATGTTATCCCCAGATCACCAAGGCCAACATGGAAGCAATAAAACATTACAATGCAGTGGAGAAGTAGATTTCTTGGAACTTTGCTCAATTGGATTTGGTACACTTAACCGTTCTCTGCACTATGAGATGTTAACTTACAGGAAAACCATATGAAGTCCTAAAACTTTCAAACATATCCTGTTTGAGTGCTCATTCCTGATAAGAAACAGACTCACTCTTTCTATAACCATGGAAGACCTAGAAATGCACGCTAACATTGGAACCAAAATACTTCAACTTGTTCAAGGAACTAATTTTTGGAAACTTATGAGGGCATCTTTCCAATGGGGTAGCACAATAAACCTTCCAGTCTGACATGCTGGAGGTGGCTAAAACTCCAATACCCCCAATTATTTTATCTTGTCTTGTCTTATTCTCCAGTTTTATTTGTTTTGTTGCTTACAATCAAAAGAGTAAGTCTTTCTGCAGAATTCAGTTTCAACAAAATTAATTATTTTAAAGTTTCATCATCTGTACCTCTTATTTTTAAAGACTATTTTAATTGCAGGATGCAGGAAATCTGCTGCCAGGATATCTGCAACATCGCATAGTGGATGAAATGTGGACTCCTGTTCCTAAGACAGGCATGCGGTGGGGTCGAGATGATGGTTATGGCATGGGATGGGTTGTTGTGCCATTCCGTCAAGAACATGGTGGAGGTGATATCCAAAAGTTCGCTGTTGGACACACAGGAAGTGCTGTTGGGGCCTCAAGTGTCCTCCTGATAGTGCCTAACACAATTCAGCAAGGTGCTCTGCCCTCACTCAAGGAACAATCTCCAACTCCATTAAAATCCCTCCCTACAACTGAGCTTATCACATCAAATTATGTCACTTCTGTCCCTACAAGACATATACCTTCAGGAATTATTGTGACTATCATTATGAATTTACAAAACATTGGTCTGCAGCATCTTGCATTAGATATTGCTTCAGTTTTCTCAACTGCAGCATCTTTATAATTCACAACATGAAAGTGTAATATACTGACTTGACAACTAGCAGGCCATAACTTAATTTTAATTGAAATATTCATTTTAAGGATAAAAATGGATCATCACTCATTTTTACATTCATTTTATCTTAACTTTTTACATAATGTAAGGCAAGACTACATTACTATGGGAACCATTCACCATCTCAATGTGTCGTTAAGTTGGTTGAAGATGGAGAGGATGTCTCTTCAAAACCGGTCCCACCATATTTAAAAGTAAGTGAAGCATAAGAGTGTGTTATATAACAGATTAGATATAATTTACATTTAACAAGCTTCACTGTGTGAGTTCCAACAGAATTTTTAAAAATGTCATATTTTTGGAAAGTTCTTAAATAAATTATGGGGCACCCATCTTGAAGAAAAATTTTTAAGGTGTTCATGAATCATGAATGTTGGTTGGAACACTTGGCAAATTAATCGTTACTGCCACTTCAATGTCCTTGTAGATTAGTCTTGGCTCTTCCCTGATAATTGCTTCCACAGAGGTAATGTTCTTCTCAGTCACTATGTTGTTGGTTATGACACTTCTCTCCATTTTTAAGAGATAGCCACCCCCTCTTAAATTCTCCAAACCAGCGGCACATAGTGGTGGCACGTGAAGGAAAAACATTTCTAAAAGCCCTCTCAAATGCTAAAGTGACTGCTTTCATTTAAGGCACATTTGAAATCTGTCCCTCATCACACCAAAATGCTTTCTCTGAATCTCCATTGCACTTACAAGAATGTTTACACTTCCCAAACTTAAAGCATAAAATGCAGGAAAATGAATAACACAATAGAGCTCTGCCTGCTATCATGGCAACACCAATGACTCAACAATTTCAACCCAGCAATAATGCTTTCCCTAGAGGTGGCCATTATTCCGTGTCTAATCTAATGACCCTCATAGGCAGTACAGTACAGTAAAGTTCCTTCATTTTATCTCATCCCACATTGCATTTGTACATTTGTATTCATATTCTGGGTCCAGTGATATCAACATTAGCGGGCAACATCCTTGACAGAATATTCTTTTTTCTTTTTATTTGGTTTATTTATGGGTGCTCTTTAACATCTCAGGTCATCATTGTCCCATTCAATTCAGGGTATGAAAGGGCAAATAAATTTTGCTCTGAGGCCTCTTTTTTCAGACTTAAGGTTCTATGCTATAAATTTATGACAGGGAACCCATGTTTTACTTCCCTTTTGAAAGAAGCCATACTTAAGATTTTCATGCCTGAGAAAATCCATTGATCCTGGCCAGGATTGAACCAGCTATCTTGGATCTACATGACAAGTATGGTTATCATCTGTTCACCAGGATCAACAGACAGAATATCCTGCAGGATACTACAGAAATTTGAAATTGTAATGTTTCTATCATTATATATATATATATAAAAGAAAAATAAAGTAACACTATTAACAATGTAACAAATTAACAGTAATAATAAAAGTAGAAAAGGATAAAACACTTAGATAAAGTCATACTTGAAATATATCAATTTCAGTGTGACTTTATCTAAGTGTTTTATCCTTTTCTACTTTATTATTATTATTATTATTATTTATTTATTAATTTAAACATTTAAATATCTGGTTGTTAATAGATTTAAAACATGGAGCAAAATTACCATATTTTAATTTTAGTAATGAAATATTTTAATTAACTTATTATATATATATATAATATAAAATAAAAATAAAGTAACACTATTAACTATGTAACAAATTAACAGTAATTATAATAGTAGAAAAGGATAAAACACTAAGAAATAGTCACACTTGAGATCGCTATATTTCGAACTCATGGAGTCCTTCTATGGCAAGAAGACAAGTATATATATATATTAATTTAAACATTTAAATATCTGGTTGTTAATAGAATTAAAGCATGGAGAAAAATTACCATATTTTAATTTTAGTAATGAAATATTTTAATTAACTGTGTACAGTTATAAATATATTTGTAATAGCCATTGAAAATAACTGCTTTAACTATTCAAATAAATATGCTTATTTCATTCTTAATTTATAACACCCAATCAGAATTATAATACTAATTCAGATGTTCTTAAATGCATTAGATTTTATGATAAACCAATGTTTAAGCAATACAATTCAATGACAAAACAAAGATGTATTAAAACATATAGTTTATAGTATGTGTTAGATAATGCAACAAAAAACAAATCGAGTATCCTTAATCTGAAATGCTGCAGACCAGAAGTGTTTCAAGCTTTAAAATGTTTTTTGGATATTGTAATATTTATATATTCACAAATATACGTAGTCTGGTTTTTAATTTTATACAATGTTTTACATAATTTTGGGCATGAAATAAAAGTTGGTGTATATTGAACCATGGTTTCACCAGCTCAGTTATACTTAACATTTTTATCATCATCAAGTTGGTGTATATTGAATCATGGTTTTAACAGCTCAGTTTCTTGATTTTTTTATTATTGTCAGTACAGTATTTTAAAATATGCTAGCAAAAGTGGCTTGTCTTTGTAAGCCAATGTGCTTATCAAATTCCTGGACACTTTTCCCAAAATGACTGTTCCCAGTGCCATGTTTCCCAGTCATAGCATTTCCCAATGCAGGTTTCCAAATAATATTTTTCTCATAATTAATTGAAAATTAGATTTTAAACCAACTGGTACCTTTGCAAAGTGAAAATAGAACCCATAGTTATTAAGTAGTAAGGAATTAAATCTCTTTAAAATTGTTAATTAGAACATTGCACAATAAAGCTAATCATATATTAAGATCATTCCCTTGCTTATAAACATGGTCTTGCCATTATTACTGTTACAAAATTCTGATAGCAACTGTACCACCAAGCTGTTTTTGTGATCAGATAACAGTTTTGCTGCCAGACACTATCACTCTCATTGTTGAGTTCAGGTCAGATGAATATATTACTGCTGTACTGTTGAGCCAGACTTTCCCCACTACCCAGCTACCATACCCTCTCTGACATTACAACAATGTTACAAAGAATGGGGTTAAGTGGCAGACACTGGATGGATATGTAAAAATCATAATAATACTAAGATCATTGTGTGATTGAGTTGAACTAACACTTTTTTGCTCCGCTTGTTTAAATATGTAGAACTGGTTTCATGAACACTTAGTTCGCAATGTCAGCTTCATTGTCGACTGGAGGATAACTGTTATGCTGTGGGGAGGTGTTATGAACTAAGTTTATGCTTTCATCACTGAAAGTATCATCAAAGTTGATTAAACTGTCTTTGTACTTGTAAGTGTATTCTTCCATGTTGCTAATTCTGTAGGTCCTTGCACTGATTTAATTTTTTTTTATAAAGATCACAAATGATCTTAATATATGATTAGCTTCACTGTGTATTGTTCCAATTAACAATTTTAGTTAATCATAATAATGTGTACAAACTTGTGTTTATGTTTATTATGTGAATGTAATACAATATAAATACTAAAGCATATCAAGTATTCTGTTTTCTCTGGTGAGGACTTGGAGGTCTTTGCAGCTATGTGTCTGTCAATATTGGGCATTGTATACTTGACAGACATCAAATACCATATTGTTTGGAATGGCTACCCCTGATTGATACTGTAGTTTGATAGTAAATTCAAGTTTTAGATCATATTAAGCAATATGGGTTACCTTGAATTCTTTCTACCATTTGACATAAAATGAGTGCTGGACATGTTTAGCAAATGCCACTGAGTGTTTTCCTGCACATATCACGACTATCAACCTGAATGACAGACAATAGTTCCCAGTTTACAGACCCACCCCTACTTATGTCATGTTACATGAATGAGGTGAAAGGAAGGGAATGCACCATAGTACACTGAATGGCATGATTGAGTTTAACCATGGAATCAGGAGATTTTGAAGACTATATTTCTTCCATAGCTGTTCATAAGGTTGAAAATCACCAAGTAAATTTTTCCAGATTTTGGAAATCTGTAGAATATTCGTTGCACCATCCAATGATTCACTGAAACTGCTACTGTCAATATCCATTTAAGATCCAGATATACATGCTCTGTGAGTTTTTGTCAAATAGTAGCAGCCTTTGTTCAATGAAATCCAGTCCAGAAGCAGACAGTTAATTTCTTTGCTTTTATTTGTGTGTGTGTTTAATGCCTATTTTTACTACTGAGGCACCACAGGTGGTGGGCACTGATGACTAAGAAATAAAATTATATATTGAGAAAGGATTTTTTAAGGAAGGAAGAGTTTTAGGCCTAAGTTTAGGGTACCTCCCCGGCATTTGCTATTTATGAGGACTGAGGAAAACCTGGAAAAAACCTCGGTCAGGGAGGATGGTTCTGGTGGAATTCAAACCCCAGACCTCCAGCTCATAAATCCATGCCTTAATGACCTTGGCACCTAGTGATTGCCCGTAATGAATGTATCCAGGAGATCCATGTCCAGAGTGCTTAGACAAAATTTAGAACTTTGTCATAGTATTAATCATTATTTAACTGTAGAACTGAAGCAGCAGCCAGTATTGAGATGCAAATGATGTTAATATTGACCACCAGAAAATGCTTTTTACTGATGAGAAAGTATTTAATATTGAAGAAAATTGCAACCATAAAAATAAGAGAGTGCATGCCTCAACTTTATAAGGAGCATGTTATGTGGTCCCAGGGGTCCAGAGAAACCACTATGTTGCCTCAGTAATGGTTTGGTGTGGAGTGAGCTATAATAGTATTCACCAAGTTCATTATTGTAAAAAGGAATTGAAAAAATCACCAAAGTGTAGGAAACCATTTTACTTGCTGGAATGTGTGATGAACTTGCTGTGTCATTGACTGTAACTAATAAATCAGTGTTAAATCTTTGCGATTTAACACTGGGAAAACATGCATTGGGAATGTTGGGAAAAGTGTACAAGGATGTGCATAGCTAGGTATGGTTTGGTTGAAACAACAAAAGTAGATATTTTTACTGCAACATGTCCTAAATATCAAATGTGTGATTTCCTACTCAAGGCATTAATTCATCGATTATTAATTTTAAGTAAGCTTCCTGATGGTTTTTGTGTCATGAAAATTCTATTCACTTACATCTGTGTATATGGTAAACTTGTTCTGACATTTGACATGTCAACTAATGTGTGTCTTGTAAGTTTTCTCTTCTAGGGTTTTAAAGTATAGTAGAGTCTCAATTATCTCATATAAACGGCACTTGATAAGGTCAGATAATTCAACTTATTTCAACAATTGAATAAAGCTAGGGCGTACAGTTAAAATAACAATGAAATATTTTGATTAGTGAGCTCAAAAGTGAAACAACTTCAAAATATGTAATATAAGTCAAATATAATGAAGGATAATTTTTTATTTACATTTTTTATTTTATCTAGTCAGTTAAAAAGTATGTAAAACAATGTTGACTGCCATAAAGCTTATGATGCATTGTTTATTGACAACCAACAGTATTAAGAATCATTATATAAAACAAAGTGGAGTTTATTTCTTCACTGTCTGAAGGAGTACATAAAGAATGTTTCAATGCTTATAAATTCCCCATGAAAATTAAAAATTCAGTCTCCCATTATCACTGATGGATAATACAAAACATTGGGACTCTATTGTACTTTGATCTTTATGTAAAAATTTTACTTTTAAGTTACATAATTTAATCATATGTAACATTGTAACATGAATATTTATCATATTCATTAATATCCAAATATGATTTAAAAAGTTAATCACATTTATAAAAATAAACTAGGATTGTCTAGAGTAGTCTAAAGTAAACTATCATTCACTTTCTTATAAGCAAAAATATTAAAACTGCAACTGGAAATATACCAGTTGGTTTGTGCAATAATGACCTCTTTAAATTGTTATTGTAATTTTTATTAACATTTATTGATTATGCATAAAATTATAACAATAAAATTGTATTAAATGTTTAATGATACAAAAAACATGTACAAAAAATATTGTGATATATTTGCATAAGATGTAATTTTTTGCTCAAAGAAGTTTTAACTTTTGGAAGGAACAGAATGCATCTCCTACATTCAAAGTATATTGCCTACATTAGCACTTACTATTTCATTTGTAGAAGACATTCAGAAATGGATATTTTAGATCTTTTCTTCGCCCTTCTTCCATCTATACATCAAGAGAAGAACAAGAATAAAATGAACTCTTTCTTTTTTTTCCTACCCCAAATCTCAATGGGATTTAATATTAATTCTTTAACTTGGAAATTTTCTTATAAGATGGGTGATGTGAAACATACATTATACTACTAGTAAATATTACAGTTGTATTTTTAACAATATAGTTTCATGCTACCCAATGTTCTGTAGTGGCTACATTACAACCCTTATACAACTATAGTAGAATCTGAATTATTTGTCTCTGGAGTTACTGATCATTGAAGAAAATCCACTTTTTTTTCTTTTAATTAATAATAAAAACTGCTGCATCCTTCATAGGCACTTTCCCACTAATCCCATGCAGCATTAAAATGTGAAAGATGATAAGAAACATACTGATATAAGGAATCTGCAGAATTTGGTCCTAGGAAGTTTTATGTGCCAAATATAATGGGTGAAGAAAAGCAATTTACAATACAATGCTCTTAAATTTATTTAACAAAATCGAGGTAATTAATCTTCTAACAGACTCATTCCTTCAGGCATTAACTAAAGACCAAAAGAGAAATGCATGTTGAAATATGAATTACAATAAGCCTTTGACTGTTATGAAGTGTGACATTTTAACACGTTAAAAGTTATATATTATCATTATAAATAAATAACCATAAATATAAAAACATAAGCAATACCTGTTTCCAAAGTTAACAAAGGAATTACCTTAACTCTTCAGTCTGCCTAAGAATCCCCAGATTATAAATAGCAATACCTGAATATCTGAGTTCCTGGAACCATTCCACTTTTGTTGTTCTGTGAGATTGGTAGCTAAGGACAACAAAGCTTCCTCACATGATATTTGTACAGGATTTCTGACACCTATGAAAAATTAAAGTTCAGAGACTCCTTTATCACCCTTAAAATAACTCATAGATTGTTCTTTATAATGGCTTCTACACGAGATGTTTTCATCTGAGTGAAAGATGCTCCTCATCTTTCAAGACTGTTCTTCCTCGTTTAATTTCTGCAGCAAACATGTTATAGACATGAAGGAGCAGAGTTTGAAAAAAATCTTGTTTCAGGCATTCTTGTTGATTCAAGCTGCACTTTTAAGTAAAAAAATCAATGCACAGAAAATGCTCTTATATACCTCCATCTTAGAACATGACAAGTACATGACTATGCAACAACTTTCCTTATGGTCACTAATCAAGACACATTCTTTCCAGTGCTGCCAACAGGAAAGATATCTGTCATAGTTTCTTCAAATCCCAAAAATTAAATAGCAACACTGACAAAAATAGTTCATGGAAAATATTTCACATAATATATTTCATTACGTAAAGATATAAGAGTTTTCCTCATTTTTTAAAAATACATGCTATACACAGAAATGTAGTAATATTTGGAGAATAAATATGTATTAAAACAATATTTAATGTGTTTAGAAGCTATTGACACTGAAGCAACCCAAATATTCCAAGTAGAATGTTTCTGAATGTTAACAGAAACTTCATTTACAGAGTTTTTAATTAGGACATGTTTTGGGAACCTTCATTCTCATTTTCAGTGTTGATTGATTGCTTGATAAGTTTTGGGTTGCTTGATGTGGTTGTGGCTGGATTTGAGCTTCTACCCTGTTGACATCTATTGGCTGGAATAGGAATTTGTCCAGAGGTGGGAAGTCGAAATTTATGAATTTTTCTTGATTTTTATTTTTTTGTATGTGGATAATTCTATTGGAGTGTGCATTTCTTGTAACAATGGCTTCTTGGAACCAACCATTAAATTAAGCAAGAAGCAGAGTTGGGTAAGTTACTTTTTAGAAGCAAATCTGAAGATAAAATGTAATAATAAACCTGAAACCATTTTTGAAAAGACATGCATACAAACAATTATATCAAAGCCCATAGTTTCAATCCTAGATCACATAAAGAAGCAGCATTCAACAGCGTGACATACACACTAGTAATAACACTGAACAAAAAAGAATAGAAGAACAAATATTTAACATAATATAAGCTGTAGGTCAAATGGGTTCAGCAAAGAGATGATTATCAAAAAAAAAAAAATAAATAAATAAAAAAAACAAAACAAAACAAATCAACTCTGAGTGCTTTAGCATGGAATTTTTTTTTAAAGCTCACCTACCACCCAGTAGCCAATAAGCAATTTAAAAAAAAATTTCAAGCAGTACAATATTATTTTAGCACTCAAAACTGACATGGTATAAAATGTCATTGAAATTAAACAAAACAGATTCCAGGCTCAATGAGAAAAACATCTGGAATTTACCAGATTCATTGTCAGGATTATGAAAACAATCTACTTAGGAAAAACAAAGAGAAAAATTGTAAAAAAAAAAAAAAAAAATACATAGCAAAAATAAAGATAAATATACGCATAAGGTTGAAGGAACATCTATTACAAGCAAATAGAAAAATCAATGGTGGCATCACATTTTTGAAATAAAAACCACGAGATAGAAAAAAGCATTGTTATTAAAAATAGTTCAATAACCATAGAAATCAACATATGGGAAAGGATTTATATATAAAAACATGAGCAAAACTTAATGAATTTTGACTCCCAGAAGCTACTCTCTTTATTCAAGTTAATTGCAAGACCACCGAAGTCAACCCAGACACTTACCAAACTAACTTCAACAAATAATTTAACAGTTGTTTAACAGCTGAGGCTGTGGAGAAGGGTCCAAGATACATGCCTTGAGTAAATCTTCAGTAAGTGAAACCAAAAAGCATGTGTTTAAATAGTTCAACTTAGAATAGATTATTAACTAAATTATGGTTACTTGCTAGAAAATGGAATGTAGTTAGTTACTGTTCTTACTTTTACAATTACTTTTTTCTTTATTTATAAATTTGTCATGATGCCTTGTGCAACTCTAGAATGTGTCTTATCTTAAAAGTAAATGATGAATGCCTATAAATTAACAGATGTAAAAATAAAGAACCATTAATATAAAAATAATTTGGCCTATTCTAGGGATTTCCAAAATTTTATTTATTTTCTATTATTTAAAATATTAATTCAGTGGATTACACATAAATATAATACAAAAGAATATTTACTATATGTTGCCACTATTGTTTTTCTTAAGTTCACTTAGAATCATCAGCTAATTTGTAAAAAAAAAAAAATTCAATGCCCTCCCCCTCTCCCAAATGGACATTTCACAATGAAATATATAATTTTTTTTTCAATCAGACATAAAAAAATTCATATATTTCAGCATACATTGGCTGAAATATATTTTTCCTGCTTCTTTTGCCATGTGTGAAAGAAATTGAAGTAAATGAAAACATCAGTGATGAGATCATGTTATTCTTGAGTTATTTGTCTGCATTATATTTATTGTTATATATAAATTTTTCAAATAGGATATAAATGAAATCTAATTGGTAAGACGTTGATATAGTTTTCATAAGAATTATAGTTCAGACATTTCTAATTAAATTATAGTATATGTATGATTGTTTAAATTATGTTTATTGTTTAGCTGCTGATGCAATAAAGACAATGTAGAACATGTGTGACCTGCGAGAGTTGAGGTAAAAGCTGAGGCAATGAATTGACTAAGTATGAGAAGTAAAATAGCAAATGTAATAATGAATTTGTTTTACAAATAAATTTTTATGTTATTTTTAGAACTAAGCCTGATACTGCATTGCCCGATATTTTTAAATAAAATGTATCTTAAATGACAAAAATGGTAACAATATTTTCATTACTTTGTTACAATAAATGTAACTATTACTAATATGGGCATTATTTGTAACACATTACTATCCAAGTCTGAATAAATGTATATTTCAGAAAAAGATTAAGGCAATTAATTTCATGAAAATTTTATGTTTAAAATAAAATATGAGGTCTTTCAAAATGAATACCCTTATTTCAAATTGTTACAATTTTGCACCTATTAATCATATATTAATTTCACATGCATCAAATGACAAGAGAAACTTCCCAAGCTTATGACTGGATGATCTTCATAGACTTTAGAGTGTTCACAGACAGCACTGTCTAAATATTCTACTAAATTCTATTTTACCATCCTAAACTTAAGGTATTCATTTTTTTACACTAAACTCCATTTACTTACATAAAAGTAAGACATATTTCGGGAGAATCTCTCTCATCTTCAGTTGCTCACCAAAGCGTCATTACTCGAAATGATGGCTGGACACCCGAATGTTTCTGTGGTAGCCTCTGTTGGTTGAAGTAGGAAATTGCTGAGTTCATCCATAGCAGGAAACTCGAAATTCATCATGTTTTTTCTATTTTTTAATATAAAAATTTTTCCCAAGTGGTTAACTCCAATGGGTTGAGAAGATGTTTCAGCAGTTTAATTTCCGGTTTTATTTCATGGTTTGGTTCAAAAGTGAGCTGACCAAAAACCATGAAATAAAACAGGAAATTAAACTGCTGAAGCCTCTTCACAACCCATTGGAATTATCCACTTGAGAAAAAAATTTCATATTAAAAAACAGAGAAAATCTAATGAATTTCAAGGTTTCCTCCTATGGAGAAACTCAGCAACTTCCTACTTCAACCAACAGAGACCACCACAGGAACATCCGGTTGTCTAGCCATCATTTTGAGTAACGGCGGTTCAGTGAGCAACTGAAGACGGGAGAGATTCTGCCGAAACGCATCTTACTTTTATGTAAGTAAATGGAGTTTAGTTACTACTCCATTGTCAACAGCTTCTTAAGTACAATATTTATATTCTGTTACTACCTTCTTTAAAACTTACTCAGCAATAAATTATTGTCTGAACATGTTTCCTGGACCCTTGCCCACATCCTTTACTGCTAATGAACTGGTGGATGAACAAAATTGCATCCTGGACACTTATACCTGGCTTCTGGAGAGGTTACAAAATTTTGTAACTAAACTGTGATCAGTAAGAATTTTGAATTCATCAATCTGTCTTCATTTTTCTTTATGTAGATCTTTTCCCATGGGTTCACATCCAATAGTAGGTGTGCTGATTTTAACAATTTTGATTTATTTTCTCTTTCAGATTTTCTGTTTGTTTTTCAATTAATCCAATTAATCTGGTAGATGTAGATGTTTTCTGGGACAATTTGGTCAAAATGATTGGTTATGATTTATTTTTATAATGAACCTACCTGTACTATGGACCAAGATGATGTTGAATTCTTTGAACATTTTTTGAAACCTTTGAAAAACCCAATGTGGTATGTAAATATTTTAACACTGCCACGGGTGGCCGAGGTCGTTAAGGTGCGAACTCGTGACCAGGAGGTCTAGGGCTTGAATCCCGTCGGGACCATCCTCCGTGACTGAGGTTTTTTCCAGGTTTTCCTCAGTCCTCATAAATGGCAAATGCTGGAGAGGTACCCTAAACTTAGGCCTGGAACGTTTCCTTTCTTAAAAAAAAAATTCTTTCCCAATGTATCATTTCATCTCATATATCATCAGTGTCACCGCCTGTGGTGCCTCAGTAGTAAAAATGGGCATTAAGCACTAATCAACAAAAAAATTATTATTTTAACTTTAATTTCTCTTCCTCTAATGTCAGTGTACTATGATTAGACTTTGTGAACATATTCATGGTAGTCCAAAAATGAATGTTTGGTTTGGTTTAATGCACTACAGAATGATAGAACCTTTTTTCTTTGCTGGAAAGAGCATTATAGGGATAATTTACTGAGACATACTAAACAGTACTTACTTCCTCAGGTCAGTCAGCCATGTTGTTTCAACAAAATGAGCACTTATTGGTCTAATGATGTTCAGGACATTCTGGATAGATATTTCCCTAAGAGATGCATAGGTCATGACCAGAGAACAGAAGTTAGACAAAATGCCTTTTCTATCTGGGTGAGATAGAAATGAACATGTTTCTGTACATTTGAGGTCTGTAGGGCCAATTTTTATTCTGTCTTTAATGCCTACTTTGGCTTCTGTTGTTTATTTTAAGGTTTAAAACCTTTTTTACCTGTTTTGAATCATTATGCATTTTTTTCTATGATTATTTATGCATTTTAAAAGGCATATAAAGAATTTCATTGTATCAAAGTGAAAAAGTTATCAAAATTAAATGGCATGTTCACCTTACAAAAATATATATTGAGAATCTTATGCATTTATTTCTCTTTTCAAGCAGTCAAAACATTCTTTTTAATCCATTCACTTAAGCTCTTTAAGCAGCAGAACCTTCATTAGTGAAAGGAATGCATGGTACCTTGGGCATATGAATACCAGGATATAGAAAGGATGAGAGAATTTTACTGTAGTTTTGAATTGTCCTGGCAAATGACCTTCTATCAATCTGCATGAGACAATTCTAGAAAATTTGTGATGGGAGTAATCTCTCAGCTGCATAAATATAACAAACAATTGTAAATGAGAGAGATGAGAGCGGCAGAGCTGTGCAATACATTGTCCCTACAATATGTTCAGTACAGAGTAAGAGAGATATTAGGCTGATTCCGCTAAAAATGCATAAACAGAAAATGAACCTGACCAGAAACCACTGCACATCTTTCACTCATTTGCCAGAGCTATTCAAAACTACTTTACTTTGTCTTGATAACATTTCCATGATGTCCTGAAAAGTGAATGTACAATTTTAACTGGTATGAGTCTTTCTGAAATAGCTTCTTTTAATTATGCCTCAATCACTTCACTGGAAATAGAACATTCTTTTTCCATGAAAAAATGTTCTCTCTGACAAGCAACTTTGAGTGTTGATACCTTGAAAAAAACATCTTGTTGTTGCTTGTAACCAAGAAAAGTAAGCTTAAGTACTTCAATTATATATTAATGAAAAAGTATCTTTAATACTTATTTTCCTTAATAATAAGTGATATTACTTTAAACATTTATTTTAATTATACTGTTGCCTATTTTCAGCATTTTAAGTGCCTTTTTGCCTGCCCATTTTAACCAAAATAAATGCCTGAACTCCCAGGCTCTGGTCATGACACACCAATCACCAGGCCATCTTGCTCTCCTGAAATCATCCTCTTGGATTCTTTTCCTTTGGGGATACAGCAAGGATTGCATTTATTCTTTTCAAGGTGTTTCATTTTGAAGATGAATAATTGAAGCCATGCTACATGTTTTGATATTTGAAGAGAACTGGAATATCGTTTTGACATCCTGAGTGCAACTAGAGGAACACATGTTGAGATGGATTGAACATAAACAAAACTTGGAGATGTGTACAACATTTTGCAAAAAAGCATTGCTCTATGTCATATGGTTTGTGAGCAGTGATTAATTGTAATGGTACCAGAAATTTAATGACACCCTATATATTACAATAGTGATGCTAGCAAGGAATAAAATAGGTTAAAACCTAACAAATCAGGCCCTGATTGCACCTTTTTGTGTTATTTTACTATACCTTGTCCTGTCCTCAACTTTTATAAGTGGGTAAACAGATCATGTGTGCTGGGCAAACATTAAAGTCTGAGCTGCATATTATAGAGAGACAATAATTACCTCATACTGTAGAGCTTGTCATTATTCACAATGGATAACTTTTATCAAGGTTTTACCATATAGTAAATTCTCCAAATTGTGTGTGGTGCATTGTTAATTTGTTAACTGCAGTTCCTTAAGTTTGTTATTAATGTATATTAAGATAACCTATAAAGGTATTATTTAGATTATATAGGCTTTCACGGCCAGTGTCAATTATGTAAATTGAGTCTTTGCGGCTGTAAGGCCGTGGTCCAATGGAATGAATGAATGAATAGTGTTTAATGCCAATTTTTGTGGTCCAATGGGAAGACTCGGCAGTTTACATAAATGTGAAATTATTACACATGAACATGTGGAAATCTATTAGGATAGCAGTGAACTATATAGCAATATTATAGGTAAAACAAGTGAATAGCAAATGTTATATTAACAGTAATATTACAGCTTTAAAAAGTTATATGGATTCTTAAATAAAATATACAGAATATTGATAACTTTCCAAGTTTTATTAAATTATAAATATAGTTCATGTGGGTTTGTGTGTTCCTTAAAAATGTGATTTCAGTCTTAATGGTTTTTCTCCAGATTCAGCAGCATAATTTGATGGATAGTAGTTACTACATCTATATTCTATGGTAAGTTGTCTCTTTCCTCTTCTAAAAAATAACTGCACTTTCACCAGCTTGTCAAAATAATGGGAGTGTGGCCATTTTTTCAACTTTTTAAAATAACCATCAACATAATCCAGATCAACACATTTTTCTAAAGACACTCAATGATTACAGAATTACATATAAATTAAACTGTGGAAATTATCCATCATAAAAGTTAAATTTAAAAAGATAAATTTCTTTAGATACTACAACAAACAACATTAACTATTATTTAATGAGATCTACTGCCAATATTATATAGCACATTAAATTTAAGACCAACTCTGTGTCAGAATTGATTTAGCTGGTGAATCGAATTAGTAATATTATGCTCCACATACCATTAAATTATACAGCATTTTTCACAGGCCATAGCCCACAACATCAGCTTGAGTCCAATGTGGGATTTGTTGATAATATTGGTATAGCTCTCGTGGACATTTTATGAACTTTTGGTTTATTTTGTCAAAGTTCATAATCTTATCTAATTTGATTTACTTTCTATATTATGTTTATCTTTCCTTGATGTGCAATTGCTGATTTCTCTACCTTATTGTACTTGAGTTTCCCCAGTGTTCTTTGAGCCTAATTCCATTGCTTCTTTTTGTTTGCCAATATCACTTTATTGCATTCTGACCAGTTGATGTAGATTCCTGGTTTCTTCTCATTAGGAATTCTGTCATTATCAGCTGAGTTGAGATTGTTTAGGCTGAATTTGTTCACTGGAGACGAAGTAAAATTGAACTCTCAATATACTTTCTGAAATTCTCAAGAGCACACAAACATGCAGTACTCATCAGCTTAACACATAGACTTGTTAGTATACCCAGAATGAGTTTCAATTCAACGAAGAGTATTCACATGTAATATAAATGGCAAAAACCAATGGATACAACCAAGATTTCAAAAAAGAAAAGAGGTTAAAACAGGTTACTACGTAGAAAGCAAGAAAAGAAACTACCATTTGCAGGAAATTTAATTATCATTCTTGGACCAATAAAAATTCCAGAAAATAAGAGTTTGGTATTACTTTGTGCCCAGTGAACAAATTCAACCTAAATAATCTGCTCAACTACAGTGATGACAGAATCTCATTGTTTTAGGTGGCCCAATTGATAAAGACACAAGGGATTAAGGTAGAAGAAACATGTAGACCATGGAACTGGTCCTCCCCTACCTATCCATCTATCATGGTAGATATCCATCAGTGTATTTTGAACAATGCAGTTAAAAAGCACTGGAGCCCCATCATACATAAACCACAGGTTCTTCTTATTTGCAAGGGCACGAAATTGATATCCTGCCATAGTTAAACACAACTCAAGTGAAAGGGGGGAAACATTAACCACAAATGCACTCAAATGATAAATGTAAACAAGTCTTCTTGGCAACACGTAGTCATCTCGGATGCTATAAGTATATCAGCAGTCTTGTATCAATAACATCATTCAATTACCCAACAAAGTGAATTTTATTTTCGGTTACAAACTTAAATTGTTAGATTGTATCTTAAAATGCATTGTAGCACACTTTCATTAATAATTCAAAAACTAAGGATTTCCAGACAAATGTTTACATGGACTTTTTTTCTTATTTTGGCATGAGGAATTTGCCACCAAAGTTGGTAAAAGTATTTTTGATACAACCTGTATAATTGCATATAGGGTATTAATGTTTGATCACTGTTGTGTTCTGACTTCTGCACTGTGGTAACTTCTAATTCTGATGTTCTTTACAAAAAAAAAAATATGCATGCTACTAAACACATTTTCATAAAAAGGGTGTGCTAATGCTGCCCACTACATTTTCATAACCATGGCTTCTTTTCTTTTGAATTCAATTAGCCAAATTAATCTAGATACTACTGGTGGTTAACAATTGACTAGATTACAATGAACAAAATGAAATTGCAAGGACTAGATTTTACTGGGTTATTTCCCCTTCATGGGACTGCTCCATTGTATTCGGCTGCAGTTGATGAACTCTACAGTCCTCGTCTCATTTCCATACTTGAAAGCTGGCCAAGGAATTGGAGGGTGTCATTACGAGTTTAATTCTAGGAACAAACAATGTGTTGTGTGCCAGTGTATTAAATATTCATTAGATGGCATAATACAGTATATTAATTACATTAATAGTTTCAATTAAAGTTTTCTATTCCCCAAAGAGTATTTATTTATGACTCATACATGCTTATAGAATGACTCATTATGTACACAGATTCTTACAAGATTCCTTTTTTTTTTTTTTTTTGAGTAGTGTTTAACGCCCGTTTTTACTACTGAGGCACCACAGGCGGTACAAGATTCCTTGATATTCAAATTACAAGTCAAAGTTAAATTAGACTAATTGGTAAATAAATTTCATGAAATGCTTGCTAAAAAGCTATGTACAGTATTTACAGAAGAAATTTATATAACATTAGACATGCTCTGGAATGTGCTCCTAAAAATCACTTGGACATCAATTCTCAGCAAATGGGAATTTCTTGTACCTCAGTTTGAATGGCTACAAAGCTACTGAAGTTAAAACCTTATAAAATCACTGTATTGCAAAAACTTAAACCATGTGACCCTGCATCAGGAGTAGATTTTGTGAATGGATTTTTAATAGTGCGCATGACAGAAACTGACCATAATCTAATTTTCTTTATGGTTGAATCTTCATTCTAAGTGGATATGTTAATTCTCAAAACTACCAATAATGTAGTTCAGAAAAACATAATCTGCTTCATGCGGAATTCCTGCTTGAAAAAGATAGCAGTGTGCACCATCAGCGGTGAGAGAATAATAGACCCTATTTTTTATAAGAAACAATTAATAGTGGTAAGTGTGTGCAGAATATTTTGGAACCCTTTTTACATGAATGTGAGGGAATATAAGTTTGTCACTTTCCATCAAAACTCTGCAACAGCAGATATAGCCCGTCTCCTTGCATGCAATTCATGAAATATCAGATGAGTCATCATTAACATCATATGGTCCCCTCAGTTCCCAGATTTAACACTCTGGAATTATTATCTCTGGGTGGCACTACAGAAAAATGTAAAGACAAATTCACATACATTAGGCGAACTGAACATTTGTGAAGAAACTTCTTTCATTTCTCAGAGAGAACTGCACAGGATAATGGTTAATTTCTTAAGCTGATGCCAGAAATGTTTGGAAAAAGAAGGGAGGCAGTTCCAGCATTTTCTTGCTTGATAATACTGAATAAATTATAAGTGTTAATCACTTACACGACAATCATAGCTGCAGACTTTATGACCACAGTACCAGCTTCAACTTACCTACAAGCCGTCACTCATTAAGCACTCCCATGAGAGGAAAATCAACAATATATAATAGTATAATTATAAATAAACACCTAAGACATATAAAGTAAATAATTAGATAGAGTAAACAAATATTAAAATAAAAGTAAGCTATAAACATGGTTTAATTAATAGAGTATTAACAGTAATATGTTGCTTTAACTTACTTTTAAATTTTAAAACAATCTATCTGATTGTCCTGATATTACAAGGTATGGAATTCCAAAAACAAACAAGAGAAAATGTGAAAGAGAAAGAATTTGAAGCAGTTCAATGTAATGATATCAATAGTAGAGATGATGCTATGATCTGATATTGAGGCTATGATGTGAAGATAGTTTATGAAAATTACATACAAGGTACCTTGAGGCAGAAATATGAAGAATTTGATAAAGTAATGAAGAGTAAGATTATTACATTTATTGAACACTCTTAAATTCTCTGATCATCAGCATCCCATTCAATTCAGGTCATTAAATGGGTGATCATTTTTGTTCAGTGGCCTCTTCTTAAAGGCTGAGGCTCTTTTATGTGCCAAAACCTACTATGACAACGGACGAATGACTTTATTCCCCTTTGAAAGAAAGCCAATATAGGATATGCCCTAAAAATCCACTGACTTGAGCCTGGTTTGAATCTATAAGAGAATTATAGTTACCATTAGGCCACCAGGGCTGACTTTAATATTCAAAGGATATACTTAAAATAATATTACATATTTATATAATAAATATTTTTTTATTTTATTAAGTTCTTTTGTATGTTAAAAGTTTTTGCATTATGTACATATTTTTACACAAGACATTTTAAATAATGTACTGGTTTTGAACATCTGAAAATACAACATATTTAAATAAACATAGATTCCATAGCAAATATTTGATATGTAACAAAACATCTGAGACACATGAACAGAAAAATAAATGTCTTAAAATAACATATATTTGAACTACATATAATTAAAAATAGTGGTACACATAATTTGTTTAATATAAAAATGTGATTCATTAGCATGGCTTCTCTTTATAAGCTGCAGAACTTCTGATGAAGATAGAAGAAATACTTCAATTAATTTCTTTCTTAACATCCTAAATCAAAAACTAAGAAAAGTTATTTACATTACTTGATAAGGCAACACTATTTTAATAACAATTCTTGGTACATGTTTTAAAAAAAATTAGCAATATAAAATCAAAATTATTAAAATTGTTATAGATATTAAACATAAAAATATACTTTTCATTCTGGAGCATCTAATCATGAAAACTGTGAAAATTTTAAGGATGAGATTTAAATTTTTAAAAATGGTTGATACTTTTGTACAATTTGTATCAAGCAAAGAATAGAGAACGAAGTGTGTGTTACAGGGGGAAAAAAAGAATTAAAGACAAAGACTACAAATTTTTAAATGAAACGCCCATTTATTTTGGTACACATTGAATTCTCCTGCCAATTTCCATAGTGTTTTGAAACTGATGTCACAAACAAGCTAGCACCTCAAATTACCTGGCATTTTCTTTCTGGAAAATTCTGGAGGAAACATCATTCACGCATCTTATTGGGAATGTAAATCAGGTAGTCCAGTTGAAAAGCTTAGCCTTGAGCCACAGCAGTGGACCAAATATTCATTTAACAGCAAAAAATGGAATTTTAAGTTTAATTCAATACAGATCTTTCTTCTGTGACAATATAAAAGAAATATCAACATTAATTGTATATTGTACTGCACTAAAACTCAGCAAATCCATTATAGATATTTAATGGTGACCATTTCTTGCATCAAAAGCTCTGCAGTACAATGCAATACATTGTGCATTAACACACTCAAACATTCATACCAAACATTCTAAAAACATATTTACGTGATCAAGTAAGTAGACTGTACACAAAAAAACAAAACAAACAAAAAAAAAGGGAGCTTATTTACATCGTTAGAAACACTGAAAGAAGCAAAATGCATTGCTACACTGCACACCAGATTGCACATTCTCTTTGATGTTCAACCCAATGTGCTATGTTCATATATCGAAATGACGATTCACAACACTCGGAGTGCCTAACACTTCACACGAAAACACACTTATACTTATTTATTCTTTGGCATTGTGTGTAAAATATTGATGAAGCAGGCACAAAACACACTTTTAACTTTAATGGAGTGCTCTTCCATGACTGTTCTGAAAATTTCAGCTTCTGCCCAAAGAGGAAAACAGAAACAAAACCTCCAATGGTCACTGAGCTAAGATGCCCATATTGAATATCACATATTTTGTCACAAATGGTAGCAAATTAAGGCTTTGTGGAGTTTATACATCCTTCAGAGATTCTGAAGTTTGTTCCACACATATTGAAGCAATGTCCTTTTATCTTTACTCCTGTTACATTCTCTAACTTAACTGTGTTACCATAACACTGGAAGACATAACAGGATGAAACAATTTCAGTACTTTGAAAAGTATACAAGGAGGATATTTACTCCATATTGCAAAGCTTTGGATATTGGTTTAAAAGAGTAAGTTATTATGGAGTAGACAAGTTGCACAGTTCATTCAAAGCAAATGTTCTTCACTTATATATACTGAGCACACAAGTTACACAACCATAAATATGTTCTGAGGTGCTTAATTTAGATTTTCAATGAGTTATTCATATGACATAACTGATATATGAATGTCACATAGAGTTAGATGCATGCTTTCATAATCTAAAAGTAAAAAATTGGAAGATAAACATTAATGAATGAAAACTAATGATTATGCATATTGCTTACTGGCAGATAAATACTGCAACACATCTTCTACATATATATATCTAAAAGTATATGTTGTCAATTTGCAGATATTTCTAGCACATAATGTAATGAACATTTTATTGATCCTTTTTAATCCAAGATAAGACTGAAAAATCACAAATTTTGCATAAAATAGTACTAGAATACTGCACATTTGTGACAGACTAAAGTTGACTAAAACATTAATATCTTTCCCTTGTTCATCATTAACATCTTATGTTGACCAGCTAAATCTCAAAATGACCTATTTTTAACTATGAAGAATGATTGTCAAGGTTGCCAACTGTCTCATATTGTACAGGATTTATTATATTTGAGGGTTTAAACAATTATACCACATGAACCATTAACAAGATGCCAAATACTCCATATTTTCCATTTTCCACAAATTGATATTAATTTACCTCATTTGTCAGAAGTTATCTTGAAAAATATTAAATATTAAATGACATAAACTACTTTCAAGATAAAATACTGTCTCACACAAAAATGAAAGGATGGAATTTATATTTGAGACCAGCTATGTGTCAGAATAATACAATGAAGCAACTTACATATTCTTAGTTAGCCGGTGAGTTGATTTAATACTCTTATGCTACAAAAAATTCCAGAATATACTCAAAAAAGAATTTAGTATTGCTTTGTCCCAAGTGAACAAATTCAACCTAAATAATCTGCTCAACTCTAGTGATGAGAGAATCCCTAAGGAGAAGAAACTAGGAATCTATAGAATCAATTGCTTGGGATATCATAAAGTGTATATTTAAAATAAAAAGAAGCATTGTAATTAGGCTCAAAGAGCACTAGAGAAACAAACATGATATAGAAATGGAAATCAAATTACTGAAATTTGTAGATAGACATTCGGAGCTGGAAATATGGGAAAAATTTTTGTAAAAAATGAGAATAAGATTATGAATTTCGAGATCCCAACAAGACAAATTAATCAAAAGTTCATAAAATGTACATGTGAGCTTTACCAAATCCATCCAGCCATCAATGAATAAAGCAGTCGACTCACAACTTACGATGCAATGACATGTACTACATAATTCAATGGTAAGTGGAGTATTACATTGACTCACCAGCTTAATTAAGAATAAAGAAAGGTTGGAAATTGCATGTGTATTTTTGGACATATGTGAGAAAGAAATTAATTTTTTCCATATTATGAATGGCGATAAAACATGGATCTCATATGACAAATGTTAAATAAAAATAATCCATGGAATGCATTTAGCTTCATTGCAAAATAAAAAAATTTCAGGCAGATGTCAGCACAGAAGATTATGGTCACTGTTTTCTGGGACCAAAAACATGTCCATTGTGCATTTTATGGAGCTGGGAACAACAATTACAGTACGAAAATGGTCCTGTGGGAATTAAACCCCAGATCTACAGCTCACGAATCTGCTCCTTAACGTCCTTGGCCATCAATAGCAGTACAAGTGTACTGTGAAACACCTTCCAAGCTAAGGCATGACATTCAGAACCAGAGACATGAGAAACTGTCATTAGTAATTGTTTTTCCTTCATGACAATTCACCACTGTGAGAACAGTCTAAGATTCAGAATTTCAATGGAAACGTGTTTTCAGGTTTTACTTCATTTAAAGAAATGATTTCATTCTCAAATTGATAACAACAAAAAGTTGAAAGCAGCAATTCTATAGGGGTTAAATTCTCAAATAGCAGATTTTTATGCATAGGTTATCCAAAAGCTTTCCCTCTGTACACAAAATGTTTGTAAATGAATGGTAGCTATGTAGAAAAGTAAAGACAGACTGTACAATATGTGCAAAAGTATATATTTCTTTAAATGTGCTATGAATGATCAGCTTTTACTTTCCACATTGCCTTGTATATAATTTTATTTTATTTTATTTTTTCATTTGTTATGGCCACTTCCTCTGGACTTGCATTGCAATGCAAGATATGCATGGACTCGCAATTTCTTAGGGAGGTTGTTGATACAGTTCATTTACGGATGCTCTTTAACATCTCAGGTCATCAGCATCCCATTCAATTCAGGGCATGAAACAGTCAATAAATTTGCTCAGAGGCCTCTTCTTTCTGGCTCAAGTTTCTTTTATGTGCCATAAATCTATGACCCAGAACCCATGGCTTTACTTCCCTTCCAAAAGAAGCCATACTTATGAGATTTTTACTCTAAGGGAGGTGGATTAACTTTTAGTAGAAGCATGAGTGTCTCAGAAAGTGGAGTAAGAATGGGGAAATGACACGCTGTAAAGGTAGAGTCATCTTCAAGCCTTTTTTAAAACTTGCATAACTATATTAATGACTTCTTTTCATAATAAAACCACGTACTGAAGAACTAGCTAACACTTGGATAACATAATATGCTGAGCTGGCCAACAAACCATGGAAAGTGCTGCATTTAATGATACTGCTCCTAAAGTTCACCACCATGAATAAGATAGAGATTGTGCTTCTGTTTTTAATATGCAACTTTTCAGCCTTTATCTATTTCTTCATAATATGGCTAATATGTTTAAATTATTAATTCATAATACAGTAAACTGAATTTGCAAATGGATTTCTAGTTCCAAGCAGAACTTGAAGAACTCAACCTAGGTATGATACTTTAAATGATTACACTTCAATTTCTGTAAATGAGATATGCATGGTTAACTTAATGATAGCAGTACTGTATCAAACACTTTATACTTATACATATTCCTTCCACGGAAGAGCTCCCTTAATTCTTCTTTGGTGACATAATAGCTACTGCACTATTCACACAAAATTAGCAAGTTCTGCCAATGTAAAATGGCTTCTACTATACACCACTTGGGAGAAACACAATGAATGCCAATTTTATCACAAAAAAAATCTTTTGAACTTGTAAAAACATTGGTTCTAATAATAACAGTTCCTCGGAACCAGTTCAGGAACCCCAAGTGCACTTAAGTTTCATTAGTTACAAAATGAAAAAAATAAACAAAAACATCTTTCAAGTTCTCGTTGTTTGCAGATAAATCATTCATTTTCAGAACCTTTCACTATAATATTTTCTATCATGACTTTGCCCTGAGTTTTCTTTTCCCCCCTTCCATTCTAATCACATTCTTTACATTGCAAAATAATGATCCAACTCTCTTCTTGGCAATTAATAATGCTCTTTGTGATACTTATGATATTTGATATTAAAATTCTCTTTCATATCACTTTTGTGATTACTATTTTGAATATACATTATATAGAATACAGAAAGCATAAAACTTTCTAAATAATGTTTGTGAATGATAATGATTACATTTTAAAATGGTCAAGTTATTGCTAAGTGCAGATATGAGATAAAATCAGACAGTATGTAAGCATTTGAAATTACTTTTGTAATATGGAAAGTGCATTACACCATTGTCACCGCCAATGTTTTATCATTTAATTTTCCCTCTATATGAATGTAAGTTATGAAAGCTGAGGCAACAATACATTAAAACTAAAATTGTTAATTGTAACATTGCACAGTGAAGCAAATCATATATTAAGATCATTGTGTGATTGAGTCGAACTAACACTCTTTTGCTGCACTTGTTTAAATATGTAGGATCGGTTTCAGGAACCCTTTGTTTGCATCATCAGCCCATTGTCAACTCACATAGTGAAACCAGTCCTACTTATTTAAACAAATAGAGCAAAAGAGTGTTAGTTCAACTCAATCACACAATGATCTTAATACATTGGAAGTTAAAAAACTGAGGCAACAATACTGCCTGATAATGTAAATTGCCACTAGAATGTTTTTACGTTGTATGCACTTCATTACAAAAGTCTATAAAACAAAATAATCATTGCCTTATGGCAAAAGCTTTCATTTTTTCATTAGCATCACCTAGTATACCTAGAATTTCTCATTATGCTCCATTCTGGGACTTAGGTATGCAGCAAGGATTGTTACTATAACACATTAATTTAAGGGGGAAAAAATCTATCAATTTGATTACAATAACTTACTCAATGCTTTTGGTTCTTCTGAATCTGTCTCATACAACTTAACATGACCAAAGTAAACATTTTTTCCAGTTCTTTTTATCTCTTATTCTGTCCTAAATATCAGGATTTTACTACACTTTCTGTATCCTTGTATGATAGTAACAGCTGGTTATCTAATACAAAACTTACTATAATTTTCAAAAAAACAGTTACACTATGAATATTTAAAAAATATTTCCCCAAACACATGCCATATTTCTATTACCAATGCAGAAATGCCCTTCATATTTTTAATCATCTGGCCTTGTTAATGCAGTAGAACATGTTTCTTATTTCTGGAATTTTTAATGCAAAATTATTAAAAATTATGCACAAATAGCCTATGGACTTCATAGCAAACAACTGTTATCATTAAAACAACAGTACATGATAATGTTGGCTTAAATTTTTATGTATATCAATAATCAACCATTTTAATGCATAAAGCAGTTAAGTTAACACTACAGTGTTAAGTTTCCTTGGATATATTCTGAAAAAGAAGAAATAAGATATGACTACTTATAAACTTATAAAATATGAAGCTAAATTACAAAATTAATTCATATATTGATGTGTGCTTATAAACTTGTGCTTTGTCTGTTTGTTAAAAGCAGAATAAATAAAGGTCATTAAGTAGGTGACAGCCTTTTGGCTATTACAAATTTGCAGGGAAAAAAAATGTGCATATAAACTTAACAAGGCAGTATCCACTCCCCCCCCCCCTTTCACCCTTTATGTTACCTTTATCTAATTGATTTTCTTCCCAATATCTTTTAATGCCACCATACCTGCTCCAAAGGTTTGCAAATTCACTATATATGCCTTTATTACATTCAGATTTACACCAACTTTCAATGCTGTCATTTTCACCAGTTGGTTTGCCTGAAAATTATTGCATCTTCTAAAACCAGTTGTTAAATTTAAAATTTAAAGGTAACTTTTTGACAGAAAGGAAAAACAACAGGTTAAAACAAAATTTGACAACTTTTGCTATTGTAATGAGCATTGCTGTAAGCAGACATTCCAATGTGATGCAACCTTTGCATTTCAATTGTGATTAGTGTGGCTGGCCTTCTATCCAGAGGATTAATTTAATACAGATTTGGCAAACCTGCACACAGCTTGTAACAATCAAGGCAAAAATGAAATATTGTTAAACTGTGCTTAAGATGTAAAAGAGTGATTATTATATTAAAACAAAGTGCCAAAGTATAATATAGGTTTATTCAATACTGGTGGTGTTAGTAATGCTTGTACGTCTATGAAATGTGAAATAATTGCTGACATTTTGGAAAGTAATAAGTTGAATAAATATGACATTAAATAAGTGTACATGCATGTATGGGTACATCCTCAGATGTTTCAAACAGTTTGTCGTTATGGTCAGATATCCATAGATAAGTTGGTACTTTTAAAACTACTGAATAAATAACTATAAAAGCATATTGCATTGTAAATCTTGTAGCAGATTATAACCTTATTTAATAAGTTTTTTTGTATTAAAACTAAACAGTTATGGTAATTATAGGAGATGGTAGGTTGTTAAACAATTAGAATGACACCACTGCCAACATTTGCCATCCTCACACTATTCAGTCATTTCAGTATTACCCATTATCTATATTGATATATTTATGAAAATACAAGAGGTTTCCACCTATTTGAACCTGGTCATTCTTAAGTGTAACCCCCCATGAATACCATTTAAATGTTGCTATAAGTTTCTTTACTAAATTATTTTTTGCAATTTTTATGAGGAAAAAACTAAAATTTTATTAATTTTGTTCCATTTTATTTGGATATGTTACATGTCCAAGTAAATGAAACAAAATTAGTAAATTTTTCAGTAATTAAAACTATAATTACTTATTCTAATTCATGAAACAATACAAAATAATTGGAGTATCCTTTAATATATGCAATCTTTGCTAACCTCTGTCTTCGGTTCATCAATAGTCTCCTATTGGAATTCTAGAAGACATAGGTTCAGCCCACCACTTCAGGTAGTACTTTTTCTTTCACATCAGAGGGTATCTCTTTCCAATATTTTCCTTACTTATTTTCCTTATTATTGCTATCTTTTAAGCTCCTACTCTGCTCCATTTTTTCTTGAATCCAACAATCACCACATAATAAATAAACCTTACACATTCCAACTCAGCTTCAATTCAAAACAGCATTTGCTGATTACTTATTAAAAACTCTAAACATATTATATTATTAACAAATTTTAAAAGTAATTTAACAAACCACAAGACACACAATTGTTAACCATCCACATCCTCTTATTTTTAAATCTATATGAATAAACCCCTAAATTCCTCATTTGAGACAGATCCCCAAAACATTTTCTTTATTGCCAACTTCTTTAGCATTTGCACCCATTTCTCCTTTATTTATATTACTCATTATCTATATTTCACTAGATATTTTTAGTACTGCTACAGTGAAATCGCCATCCATTGGGAGAATGATGGATGGGAGAAGGGGTCAAAATGTAGGCATCTCTGGCATGTTTAAATTGGGAGGGCCTAGTGACTAAAATGAAAGTAAGTCTGCAGAATGCTACCTCATTTTTTTTTTTTTGAATGGTGTTTAACGCCTGTTTTTACTACTGAGGCACCACAGGCGGTCAAAAATAACCTTTAGGTCATCAAGTATCCTTTCTGCTTCATTGGGCATGCCATGCTTTTACTTCCTTTTCATGCAGCATACATATTGCAAGAGCTTATGATGGACGATGAAAACTAGATTCCTTACTGTGAGAGTTGATTCTGTCTGTCTTACACATCTTCGTTTCTATTTGCTTTTTTTTAATCATGAATAATTGATAAACTGCAAAAAGTACAGAACAATGTTTTCCTCTGCAAAAACTTCTTACTGAGCAGACTTTGTATTTAGTTGCGTTACAATTACGATGGTGCTCACACTGATATTCTGGACACATAATGTTCAAGATTACAATATAAAGCAAATGACAAAATATATGTTGTATTTAGGAAATAAAGAGATGGTAATGCGACTAATGGCTCATTCTGTAACTTAATAGTTGAATATCTGTTTTCACTTGGTGTTAATGTGATGACTATGTGAAATAATATTAATAAAGTACCTTTGAATAAAATTGAAATTGATCTACATAAAATCCCCTTAAATGCTTCTAACTATTTATTTAATTTAAAATAACATTCCTTAAAAACACTATGATGGAATTTGTATTTCCATTTCATACACATTTATGGCATTCTGGCATCTTAGTGGTGGTTTAGATCATTACAGCAATATACTTCAAAACCTAAATTGCATTACAGTTAACCACTGTAAGCTCATTTTGCTTTAGTAGTGATGCATTTTTGGTATTCCAGCACTAATTATAAAAGTGCTAGAAATACCTTCCAGATAACAGCAGCTGGGTAAATCACTGACCAAATGAACTATGCATAGACAACACATGTGATATAGGTAATATCAAGTAGATCACTTATGCAAGGAAGTGAGCTCTGGACTAAAACTTGCTTAGGAACTTTTTTCTCTATTTTGACACTCTGTACTGAAAATACATAATATGGTTTGGTTTACTCCAATATACAGTATTGGAACAGCCAATTTAAATATGATTACAATTTTACAAAAAGTTGTTTTAGAGTCATTCATAAGCTTGACAAAACAGCTTAATGCAGGAGTATATTCAGAAAACCAGTAACTTATCAATAGCTGTCTCCTTGTATGTATGTAAAATTCTTTTCTTTATGAAAAATAAAATAATTTTTTCCACTAATAATTCTAGTAAGCATTATCATCACTATTACAAGAAAATTTGCACAGAGTGAATGGTTGCAGAAAATGGACTGAACAGACCCATTTGTAAAAGGAATTATACTCTCTAACAAATTAGTAAACACTTAAAACTGAAGAAAAGGAATAACTTCAAATAAGAATCAAAAGAGTATATAATTGATAAATGTCTATATAGAATAGATAAATTAAAATTTTAAAACAAATAAAATGAAACTTGGGCATACATAAGCAAAACATATAATAGTTTTAAAGTTACCCAGGGTGAATAAAAACTTAATTAGGAGATGACACGACTCCATTAAAGCACATTTCCGAACCCACCCACTCCAAAAAGCACATCTACTTTTATAGCTGAAATAGCACCAAGAAGGACAAAATGGCAGCATAGTGTGCTGGCATTACGGTTGTACCAACAGCAAGAAATGCGCTAAAGGAACAAAAACCAAACTCATTATCATTAAGACTCAAATGACTGTAAACACAGCTCATGAGAAGTTATACGAAGAATCAATATACATAGTTTTTTTGTATCGGAGTTTTTCACAGTGAAATATATTATAGTAAAGTAAGTGGAACAAAATTAGTGAAACTTGAGTGATTTCGTAACAATAATTTGTCAAATCAATATACACTTTCAGATTGTGCAATAAAATACATTATATAGCACCACACAGAAGCAAGGGATAAAGGGTAAAGCTCCACGAGGCAAATTTCTTAAACTAAACTTTAGCAAATACCTAACGTAATCAGAACCTAACAATAATGAATATTCTTGCGAAACTTAAACCTAGCTTATGGGTTAAGATTACCAATAGTATTAGCAGACTTACTTTTATATGTCTTTTTCTACAATTCTATTACAATTGCACCACAATATGATAAAATGATATAAAACTTGGCAACTCTGAAAAATAAACGATGAACTGCTAAACATAATGCATAGATCTGCCCTGAGAGGGGAAAAGGAAGACACATATGAGCATACCGATGCAGAATTTTGCTATATCAATAACGTAACATTTAAGTCTAAACTCTGAACTTTTTACATCATGCTTTAATAATATCTCACTTTCTTGTTATATTAGATAAATTTGAAGTATAAACTTATAGTTCCAGTGGGTGCCAATATTCAAATTTTATTCAAAATACTGTACCATTCTTATTTTAGTAAGCTTATTTCCCCATTTATTTCACTTTGTTTAGTTTTAACTTATCTTATAAATAACTTTCATGTAAGAGCTAATTATCATCTGTATTGACTACTGAAACTCATGTGCTGTGTCTATAGTTACTAATATTCACCTATTTCACTTTGTTTAGTTTTAACTTATTTGCAAATTGTAATATAGTTGGATGGAAGAAAAGACTCTAAGGCCTTAACTCTGGCAGTATAAATAAATAGAAGATAAAGCTGCAATTTATGTAAACATGTTAGGATATACACAAAAAATACATATGGTGAAAAGTGGAGCAAGGCAAGAGGGAGAAGAAGATGGTACAAAAATCAAATTACAGGAAATAGATGTTACATTTTTTCTTACCCTACCCAAATCCCACTTCTCCACTGCCCCATTACAAGTCTATCTTAGTGCAGAAATGTTTTATACACTGAATGCTGTCTTGTTAAGGTTACCTGCAACTGCAGAATTCTGATTGCCCTTTGTAAACTTTCCAGTTCACCTAAGGAAGAAATTATTGCATTGCATACATGAAAAAACTGACACATTAAAAAAAAATTTAACACCATCTAAAATGTTTCCAAAAGCAACAATCGTGATTTCTAGTGCTCTAGTGCTTTGGTATATTTATATTCAATGTAATGAATGTCACATTGCATTGCTACCAAGCAAAGAAAGTTTTGCAAAGCTCCATGAAATGCAAAATGCAAATGAATCTGACATTTGTACTTTAATGTGTACAAAAGCACAATTACTATATTGTTACGTTTTTAAGTTTTGCTTTTACTTCACTAAATTTACCTCAAAATATATTATATTACAAAACTTTGCAATGTAAATCAAAAATATGATCACTAAAATTCAATTAGTCAAAATGAATACCTTTTTTAGGAAATATTAAATGTTAATGTTATCTGAACCAAATACTTTAAATGACAAAACTAGTTTGGCTCTACTAATAAAAAAGGGCCTAGCAGCTCAATTTCTCCACAATTGTGATTTGCCATTAACATTAATATGACAAGTGGTGATGTAGCAGTGAAGATGTAACATAATCAGCACTAAGGGGTGGATTAAGCTCTCATGAGCTTAAGAAGAAAGAAGAAAGAAAATGCAATATGCATTTAACTTATTATATCCAAAGTTCACAGTAACAGAAATAAAACTTCTACCTACTGAACCCCCAAAATAATTCTAGGTGACATCAAGCGGAATGATGAAAGTAACAGGCAAGAAGGCAACTTCTGTGAAGCTAGTAGTTAGTGGCAATTTAATGCAAAAAAGCAACACATAAATGAATAAAATGAAACTTTAAACTATCAGAAAAGTAATAGAACTTTTACAGTGGAGTAACTTTAATTCTTAGGTTGATGAATTGACTAAAATTATACTTTTAAATCTCCACTTACCAATGTTTATTTGCAGAACATATTTCATGGAACTTTGTCCTCCTGATCAATTAGAGATAAGAATTCTTTAAAATTTTACACAATAATTCAAAAGGAGTGATGGAGAAAGAAATATGTGGACTGTTGTGATAAATTTGGGAGGGAAGGACTGGCTGATGTAAGCAGGAGCATTGTTTTTAAAGGATTTCAGAGGAGAAATTGGAGAGGATGTGTTACTTGAAGCCCAAAGGAACATTTCATTGTTTATTAGAGTGTGAAGGGATAAAGAAATGGAGAGTGTATGTGAAATGAAATAGGATAAGAAATTTAAGAAAGTAAGCACACAGAATATTGACTGATATGGGGACAAAGAGATGGGGGAATACTTAGGAAATGTAAGAGAAAAATGGATTAAATTAGTTAAGAAGTATGAGAAAATTGGGGTATGATTGATAAAATAGTGCTAATAAGGGAAATATAAGTGAGGGATTTCATTATGCACATAACCTGTGTATAATGAGGCCTTGCATAGATGGATGTTAGATTTATCAGTACTACAATGTAAGTATATTAATTTATTAAATATTTATAGACGTTTACCATAAAGTTGGTAATAATAGTTTGTATATATTTATGAACACTGTATGTAGCTGAATTTGAGTCTTCAGGAAATTGCAGTGAATAATCACTGATGAGCCGAAGACTATGGTATGGAAGGTAGTTAATTGAAAATTGATAACTGTGTGTGTGTCAGGTTATTATTGGTAAATAAATTTAATTCAATTCAATTCATACTGGCGAAGATTCACTCTTCCCTTTCTCTAGGCAGATCAAAGGTTGTAATTGTCTAATTGAAGATTATGACTTGTGGTGTACACAGCACACTCCACAAAGCACAGAAAAGTAAGACAACTGGACATGCCACTGAACTAAGTTTATCAAACTGAAAAATTTGTTTGCATTTATTGGTCAAATGATGGACAAAGAGCAACAGCTCATGGATGAGAGAAATGCAGCGCATTATCATAGTAATAAGGAAGAGAGCTGTTAAATCATATGACTATATTAACCAGTTTCTTTTGCCATTTGATTGATAGTAACAAGGGACCTACAGTGGTAATTTCATAAACAGAATACTGCAGTCTGTTACAATCCCATAATTGTTATTTCTGTCTGCTCGAATTTTCCTCCATCATTTAAAAAGTTAGCAAAAAAGTATCTACCTATTGTATATTTAATTAATAATGAAGTTAAAATTGAAAGATGGAAACTGTGGGTTCAAATATTTGCATTTCTGATAAATTACTTTTGATAATCAACACTACTGTACTTACTGTACAGTATTACTATACTGTACTTATTGAAAGTTGTCGTAAATTGCTAATAAAGATTTGTTCTCTTATTTCTGCTTCTTTTAAATGGAATATATAAAACAATAATATAACTATCATGATTTTACTTGAGGATAATACATTATAGCAATTTCAATGTTTAGCAATTGAAATAGGATAATGGAGATTCTAATATGCAAATAAATACATAAAGTGAATAAATTCTGAAATATATATTATATAAAATCTAAGTCTAAAGATTAAGCTTTAGCATTCTACCTTGTTAAGATTTTCCAAATTACCTTAAAAATTCTTAACCATATACCAACATTATCATGTTTTGTTTTATTCTACTTTCATTATTCCAGACCCCAAAGGATATAGAACTCAGTTTAAACTTTTGTAATCATGCCTCTGAATGCTAAAACTGTATTGTTCCATAATATATTACAATAACTTTTTCATTCCCTTTTAATAAGAAATATATTAATCCATTCGTTAATTAAAATATAAACCATTTCATTTTTCATTCAAAATATTTTTCTGCAATAACACACTCCAACTGGTTTCTGAATAACAGACTTTCAGCATGTTTTTAAATTTGTATATAACACACTAATTTAAAAACACACTGTAAGGCCGCAATACTGGTTCTCGCTACTGACAATAGAGGGGGAAGGGAGCCACTAAAGGACTGGCTGCTAAGAACTAGTTAAGAGTTCTCCAGCAAGACGAGAAGTAATGGCGTTGGTACACTGATGAGTTAATACAAAGTCTTTTAACTCTTAGAATGATGATGGTGATGGTGTCCACTATTCTTCTGGGCCTTCTTCTTTCTTGCAGCCAACATATCATAAAATGGATTATGACTTATGCTCTGCCTGAAGAAATAAAGCACAAAATATTATACCACTTTTTTAAAATAGTAGGAATTTTCACAATGAATATAGTGAATATAGTATAATATTGTAATTTTTATGAGAAAATCAGTGAAATTTTAGTGATTTTCTCATAAAAATTGCAATATTATAAAATGAAACCTTCTAGTATGGAAAATAAATGAAGCATTATCCGTGATAATGCTCAGTCATAAGTGTCTTTAGGGGGGAGGAAATTACATTAAAACAAATTCAACCAAAAAATTATCAAATACATTATATGGAGGTAAGTCAATATCTTATTTATGCATATTAAAGATAACATTGCTTATGTTCCAATATAATTCAACAAAAAATTAATATCTAAAAATGTATGAATCCCATTTTCAGCAAATGTTTTGGGCAAATTAAATCATGTTAGCTGCACCTATTAATGTTTGATTTTCCTATAAAAATTTAAAACAATAATATTAATTTATCATAATAGGTTCAAGTAGTGGAGGTTGGGAACTACAATGGAATAATGTACTCTTAAAGGTAAAGAAGCCATGAATGAGAGCAATTAGAATATGTTTCAGGAAAATTCTAAATATGTCAATAAAATGGTTGGAGAAATTGTGTGAAGTGGTAGTGGAATCAAAAATGTTACATGGAGTAGAAATATCGGGAACTTCTAGGGGATGGTTGAAAATTTATTTAATTAATAGGATATTTTACAGAGAGGTGTTCGGATTGCCTAAAGCTTCACTGAAAGGAGTAGCTTTAGCTGGGTAGGGAGGAAGGGTTTGGTGATGGAGAAAATTTTAAAATATTGGTATAGGATTTTGAAATTAGGGAATCACAATGTTCTAAAAGAGTTAATGAAATATCAAAGCGAAGTAATGAGAGGTAACAGCTGTATGAGAGAAGTTGAGGAAATATTGCAAGAAGTTGGGATGGAGGAACTTTGAGAATTTGGAAATAAAAGTAGACAAGGATTTAGGAAGAAAGTGAGGCAAAGAATTGAAGATATAGAGAGGTAAGAGATTTGGGCTAGTTGATTTTAAAGTGGGGGAACCTATTACCCTTATTAAGTAATATATTATAGTTCAGTTTTTCTTCTATTAGGTTCGAGTTTTTCATGCTAATTAACACACGGTAATGCCATAACTTATTTCATTAAATAATAAGGCCATAATTTGGATTTTATATTCTTTTTTGAAGTTATTCTACTCACTGAGGAATTCGTTTAGTTTACGCAGCTCCTGCATGACAGACTTTTTCACACGTGTAATAAAGTTATTATCAGGAAGAAATTAAAACAGAGTGCAGTTTCTTTCCTAAGACAGTAAGGTTATTCTTTATATTTAAAGAAAGTATAAAATAATTACCACATAATGGTACAAGTTTATATTAATTGTACTTGTACTGATCTTTAGTTCACATATGTGCACTAATTAATTTAATACTAAAATTAAGTAAAATTTCTACTCACCTCACACATTTAATCCACTCATCTTTTTCTTCTGGTGTTGCTGCAGACATTCTATACACAGTATGCTTCCCTGAAACAAGCATAACATTTAGCACTGTTAATAAATGACCTGCATTAAATTTTTAAGCTGACCTTTATAAATGTATTCAGGCCCCACTAAGAAGTTTCCTTAGGTTACCTAAATGCTAAAACTAAATGAAAAAATAAAATTATCACTTAATGTTAAAGAATAAAACTTTATTTTTATCCACTACTTAAATTACAAATATTATGCCCTTAAGCCCTGTTAAAATTTTCTTAGTTCCTTAGTTGGTGTACATTGTATTTTGCCAGCATTATAATTGCCTTTTCTCTGAGCTTAATATAAATTATAATTACATGATTGGAAAACAAAGCATTTTAAATTTAAAAACCAACTTCATGAGGAACAATTAGGAATTATAAATCAGCCAGGTGGTAGATATTTTATTCTTATGCTCCATTTACTATTGAATTCCTTTGAATACATTTCACAGATCTTTGACAGCATGTCGATTTCTTGATGATTAAAAGTCTTTGGTGTAGTTACAGTGGGCACTTAATGAATTTATGAAATAATTAGTTCTCATATTTCTTTATATATATTCTTTCCCATATTCCCAGTTTCATTGGTCTATCCAAAAGTTTCAGCAATGAGCTTTCCATTTCTATATTATGTTTACTCTCATAAAAGTGATAGGCCATTGGAAATATTTCTGCCAGCTCGTGTTTTATGTTCCTGCCATGTTCCTTGAGTCTGATCCCTATACTTATTTTAATTTTCCTGATATATATTATTATTTGGTTCATTTATGGATACTAACATCTCATATCATCAGTGTTCCATTCAATTCAGAGTGTGAAATGGCCAAGTTTGATCAGAGGCCTCTTCTTTCAGGCTTGAGGTTCTTTTACATGCCATAAATATACAGCATGGAACCCATGGCTTTACTTCCCTTTTGAAGGAAACCATACTTCATATTTTTATGCCAGAAAAAATCCATAACCCTGGCCAGATTTGAACTCATGATCTTGGGTCTACGAGGCAATATGTTTACCAATAGACCATAAGGACCAACACCTGTTATATATTTTGTTGCAATCTGAGCAATAAATCTTGTATATTCCTAGTTTTTTCTCATTAGTAATGTTATCATTTATTTCGAGGAACACAGAAGAAACATGAAATTTAAACAGATAGAAACATTGGAGGTAGCATATCACTTATGGCATAACACTCATTAAAAGAAATAAAAAGCAGATTACTAAACTCATGGGTAGAACAATAGAGCTGGGAATATAGGAAAGAACTTACACAGAGATATATGAGGATAAGGTTATGAACATAAGAGATTGCAACAGAGGACAAATTGATTCAGAAATTAATTAAGTGCCCAGCAAAGCTAGACCAAGAAATCATCAAGAAATCTGGAAGTAAGGAAGGCTTATGAAACATGTTCTGAGGAGTTTAACAATAAATGGAACATAAGAGTTCAACATGGACTTACTAACTAATCTGGAATCTTTTTCTACAGAGTACTTTAGCTATAGGAGGGCCTAAACAAAGTATTTAGTTCAATATTGAATATTCTATTCACAAAACTTAATATTATCAGCATAAATGTGATGTACTGAAAACATGTGCCCAGTACAGTGAAACCTCTTCATTTTCCACTATATTCTACCATTTTATCTGGTTCTACAAGGTAATTACAAAAGTCACAGCAACCATTTTTTCCCATGATAATGCTGGTCAGACATGACATTTTAAAATATACCATTGGAAGGTCACAATATATGCCAATGTTTAATGTATTACTTTTGAACAACATAGAGATCTGGATCAGAACAAAGAACAAGACAAAATAAGAAACATCAATCATTCATTATAAATGTGTTTATTCCTCTAATTATAACATGTAATTTACACAACATACACATCATGTATGTATGGCATCTTTGGTCCTTCAAAATAGTCTACCACAGAATCCACTACTAGCTACCACAGATGTAGAAACCACTGAATACCCTCATTATCACTTTGAGAGAATTTTCTGGTCTCATGTCTCATTGTGTGGCAATGTCTTAATTGTCCGGAAGTGTATCGTGCAATGGTTCCTTAATTTTCAGTATGAGATAGAGGTCACAGGTGTTGCTATTCCACTGACTGACATTTCAGTTTCAGTTCATAGATCCTGGGCCAAAATTCATCCATAGGTTGACATAGCATGTCTCGTAACATCTCCACTGTTCCACTTCCATTAGTGCATGTGGTACCCACTTCGCAAGTGTATAGATCTTCTTGTAAAATCCTGTGGATGGTTCTTTCTTCAATACCTGTATGAAGCTGTAGCTCATGCAGACCATCTCCTATTGTAACGTCAAGGGTTATTAAGGTCCAGGCGTGTTAGCTGGAGGTCTGGGGTTCATTTCCCACCAGGATCGCCTTCCTTGACTGAGGTGTTTTCCAGGTTTTCCTTAGTCCTCGTAAATGGCAAATGCCAGGAAGGTACCCTAAACTTAAGCCATGCTATACATTCAAAATGCCCTAAATAACAGATTTTGTGACAGATGGATAGGTAGAGGTGGATTAATTCCCTGGCCTCCACACTCTACAGAACCAAACCCACTAAACTTAAGCTCTTGTGTATCAAACCACAGTACAAGATGCAGAAAGTCTTTGTGCTCATATTTAGAAAGGGTGCAAAACAATATGCAATTCTCCTGGGATACATCAGAGCATCTGGGATTCAATGTAACGGCAGGTTGATGCGTGTATCAATGCTAGCAGAGGGAATTTTATATTTCATGTAAGAAAGAGTTTCATATGGTATGCTGGTACGTTCAGTGTGTTTCTTGTGATTAATGTACTGTGAAGAGTTGCAGAAAATAAGTTCTAACATGGAAATAAAGCATTTCCGAGCTAAGATATTTTCTTCTTCTACGTGTGACGAATGTGTCCTGAACGTTTGGTCATACCTTATTGTTTGTTATTCCTGATATAATGATATTAAAAAATGGTACTTAAGGCCAAATGTTTCAAATAGAAAAAAAAATATAATATATAAAATAATTTTTTTAAAATTTTTACCTTCAACAACCTTTCCTTCACTGTCCGTCTTGCAGGCTTTGATGAAGTCGGAGCCACTTGCATACAGCTCAAAGCAATGCTGTTTATGTCTGTCATTCACTTCTCGTACCTGGATGTTCTCCAAAGGGATAATGCCTCGAGGTTCTTTATCTGTAGTGTATTCAAAATAATAAAGGCAGTTGTCATTCAAGATGAACCATCTTCGTTTCCAACTTTTGTAGCGACCACCTGCAAAGACAATAATAGGATAATTCTACTGTGTTTTCTAAGCTTAATACAGAGATATCACGAGAATTTTGAAACAAGTAATGCTCAAGTAGTTCACAGGCATATAAACAAAATATTTACTTATTAGTTGATATCATTGTATGATTCAGTTGAACTACATTAAAAAATTAAAAAATATTTACTGTTTAACTTGAAATGTAATTGGAACTTGTAGAGTGAAGCTAATCATATAATAAAGATATGTATGAGTCAAATTAAACACTCTTATTGGCTCATATGTTTAAATTTAGTATATGTTTCATTATTGGAATCTGCAGCTGATGATGCAGACAATGGTCTAGAAAAGTGTGCTCCATTAAACAAGTAAGTGGAGCCAATAAGAGTGTGTAGTTCAATTCAATCATATACTAATCTTAATTATTTCACTATTTGCTTGATGTATAGTTCTATAACATTTCAAGGGCAGTGTTTACAAGTAAACATTTTAAAGCAAACTAAAAAACTCGAGTTACATAAATCCACTGTTACTACTCCTTAATTTAAAAAATGTGTAAATAATTAGAAAATTTGTTTAAAAAATATAATGCATAAAAATGAATTCCCAAAGTCAATTTATGTTTTCACAGTAATAAAATGTAAATGCATCAAAGAGTGTTTGCACTCCCTTAGTAACACAAAACCCTATACCACATTAATAACATAATTCAAAGTTTATCTTGTTTATTATTTCTTGTGAATGTTAACATTTCTCAAAAGAGGTAAATGAAAGTGCCATTTAATTATGGATGAATTGGGAAAGAATTTTCTTTAAGGAAGAAAGTGTTCCAAGCTAAGTTTAGGGTGACTCATGGCATGTGCTTATGAGGATTAAGGAAAACCTGGAAAAAGAACCTGTCAGGGAGGATGATCCTGGCAGGGACTGAACCCCAAACCTCCCACTCATAAGTCTGTACCTTAATGACCTTGGCCCCCTCTGTTGATGGAAAAGAAATGATGAGAAAGAACAAAATCATCTGGTTTCATGACATCTGTTTTAGTTTGCACTGCACATATAAGCACACACAATATGTTTAAACAGATCCATATTCAGAAGATTGTGTTTCAACAGTCACTGTATCAGACATCTATTACCACATGTAAACAATGAGTCCATTAGACCTGATTTCAATAACAAAACCCATCCAGTTGGTCTCCCTAATAACCTGATATTTAAGGAGTCTGAGAGACATATGTTCCCACAATGACACAGCTGTAATCTTACACATGTTCCTAAACAAAATAATTATGCATACAGATTACAGCAACAAAAATTAACATGCACAGATTCACAATGTTCTTGCCTCTAAGTCAAAGTGCCTTTCTGATGGTATTCTCTCTCTCTCGCTCTCTCTCTCTCTCTCTTCACACACAAACAATAACTATATGTCTATAAGAATGCATTTAGCATAAAGAAAAAAAATGCTCTGTCATTATACAAAAAATAAAGAAGCTTAACATTTTCAAGTCACTGACTTTTTCTCAGAACAATGATTTTTGACTTACAGTCTAATTTTTAAAAGAAGATACATGACAGCTATCAAGCAAGGGGTGGAGAAAGGTAAGGAGAGAAGCCAGTTGCTATGGAAATGCAAATAACTATAGCCACTTAGCTTATACTAGTGACCCATGAACCCCTCTGGTCGATTTTCTGGAAAGCTGAGCTTCTTTGTGCATTCAGTTATTCTGTGTTTTGTTAACCTACTTTATTAGAATGTTTTCCCAATACATAGGCAGTCATGGAAGCAGGACAGGCAATGATTTCTACAAATAGTTTAGGGATCAGTTAATCTCTTAATATTTCAAAATTCAGCATGATAATATGGATAATGCCCCAAGTAGATAAAACACCAATTAACAGCAATACTAAAGTGCAAATTTTTGAGTGGCTGAGTTGTCATAATATGGCATGTGACATCACATGACAAAAGGGAAATGCTTTTACTTCTAAGGGAACACAACCATGTCCAAAATAGTTTGTGGATGAACTAGCTAAAGAACATGATCATCATACCACCAGATGCCCCCATAAATTGTCATAATAATGCCATAAATTCTGGGCACAAGAAAAGGGCAAGATTGCTAGAACAAATAAGATTTTACATTAACTGAAGTAGAAAGCCTGACAAGAGAGTAATTAATGAAAGGGGCCAGAAAACTGCAGCAATTGTGTTGGAAGAGATATAGGAAGGGGCTGGATGAATGGATGGCATTCTGCACAACTGTATTATCGAGATAATTATCCACCTTGATCACTGCTGCAGTAACTGGAAGGAGGAGGAGGAGGGTCATAAACAAGGAGGTTCATGTGGAAGAACTAGAACCTGTGTAAGTAATAATCTATTATTATGATTCTGTTGAACTACACACTCTTAATGCCTCACTTACTTGTCATAAATGTATGGAACCGGTTTCGAGAACTTTTAGTTCTCATCTTCAGTAAAGCTAAAGATGAGAACTAAATGTCTCGAAACCGGTTCCATACATTATGACAAGTAAGTGAAGCATTAAGTGGAGTGCTGCAGTGTGATCAGGAAGCAGATTTCCTCTCCTTATTGCCAACATGTTTATCTGTGTTTAACTTATGAATAATAACAGTGTAGATGTAGTCTGTATTAACATACTTTAATAAAGATAAAATTATATTTTTCTATATTGCATATTTTGAGATCTTTACAAAGTATACTGTTCATATGATTGTGCCTCTTTTATTTAAATCTCTGCTGTGAATAAGTGTATTAAATGATGGAGTGTACAGTTCCTGTAAGCATACTAAATTATTAAACATCTTATAATTCTTAGATGAATAATATATAAATATAATGATTGATGAGAAGCATACCAAAATTAAAATGTAAATTGGAACTTTCACAGTCAGGCTAATCATATAATTGAGTTCATCCAGAGACAGAATGTTAAAATTTATATCCTTTACCTGGTTTTGCAAATTGACAATTCTTTCTCAATCGATTTATACTGGAGTATGAAGTTTTTTAACAATATGACTTTATGTTTGATTTCACAGAAGCATTTTAAGAACCAACAAATACATTACCACGCAGTCAAGGTTTTGCCAAACAATTAGTCAACAGCTGATGATGGTAACACTCATTCTTGACTGTCCGAATTTTAAATATGTAAATGGAGTTTGTACAATTCCTATAAATTTATTACTGTATTATCAACATATTACAGCTTTTTAAACTTAGGTATTCATTTTTTTACACTAAACTCCACTTACTTACATAAAAGTAAGTGGAGTTTAGTGTAAAAAAATGAATATCTAAGTTTAAGATATACTACCACTCCATTGTCAACAGCTTTGTAAGTACAATATTTAAACAGATTACAGATTTACATGTCATCCAAGATGATGTCCTTAATAGTACATAGCTTTATTATGCTGAATAATGTAATGTCATATCAAACATTTGCAATGGAGCGTTTCTTTTGTGGCTTTAGCGGATTTTCTAGTATTATGACAACTTGATCATTGCAGAATTTATTCTGATGTCCCAAAATGACCATCAAAGCGCTCTGCACAATGTTCAGAGATACAATATTTAAACAAATCTCCTTGATGAGTAAATTGTTTGTTCTAAAATTAAGATACTATTACTTACCCTGTTTCCAAAGCCATCCCTCCTTGTCTGGATTAAAAAATGTGTGCATGAGGTCATTTCCATCATCTTCTGGGATTTTGAATGGTTCAGTCTTTATACTCTCATACAAACTCTGGGGAAAAAAATTAAAAAAATTCAAATATCATAATTTTTTGCTGTTTTAAAAATGTAACATTATGAATTGAGCAATGATTGCAAGAAACCAATGTTGTAACATCGGCTGCATAAAAAGAAATTTCTATGAATAGTCCGTATAGAGGCTGTGATTCAAATTATGAACCAATGTTATAACTTTGGTATCCATATTTTATTTTCCCTCACATTGCTGTGAAGAAATGTTTCACCTGACATTTTCATAACTATGCTCTGTGATAGTTTCATGAAACTTGTTCATTAGTGGGAGAAATGCATTCAGTGATATAATGGCAGTGTTGAGTAATTAAAGAGAACACAATTTATTAAAATTCACCCACTCTAACATGAGTAATTTTCATAAATTGATTAGCTTTCATTCAAGCACTGTACAAATGGCCATTAACACAACACTTTATGTGTCCTTTGCCTTAAAGAACAAGAGTAGTCAAAAAATATAATGTATATCATAATACTTACAACCAGGAGTTCCTGAGGTAAATCACCACCATTGTTGATTCCTCTGTTCATCGATATGAACTGCTCCACAGTTGGTTTATCCTTTACACTTGGGTTATGCAAACTCGTGTTTAACATGATGATTGCAAATGAAAGTACATAGCATGTATCTGCAACAGGAATATTCTTATCAAATCACATGTTTCTGGGACATGAAAAGATGGCACTCATTGCTGTTATATATTTCTAGAAGATGGGGTATTTCAGTTAATACAAATTGAATCAAATGCTTATGCACTTGATGACAGAGGGCTCAATTTTCAAGCTGTGAACTACAAATTAGCAGACTATAGTCTGATTTTCAAAAAAAAGACTAGTAAGGGAGGAAGGCTATGGAAACATAAACAAACATTGCCATTTTGCTTACAAAGGTAACTCATGACCCTCAAGTGAGTGGTGTCCTGGAAGTCGATTTGTTGGTGCATTCAATTACTTCATGTATTGATAACCTACTTTTATAGAACTGTTTTATAGTACTTAGGTAGTTATGGAAGCAAGGCACGTTTGGCTTAGAGGCAGGTAGATCAAAGATGGATTCATGGTTCACCATAAAGATAGCTTCCGATCAGGGTGTTATACACTCAGCTAGAGAATTTATCTGTGCTCTTAGGGACTTCTTCAAGCAAGAAGAACAGAGTATGTGCCTCTAAAATGAACCCCTTATTCCATTCAATCATGTGAGGAAAGAGACTGCAAGTGCCCTTAAAAAAGTAAGGTGAGTGTTTTGACAATCTTCAAAGAAAAGGAGCTCCAGCCAGGTACATTGAAAATTTTAACTCCAAGAGGTCAAGAGTATTACCCATCATGCAAATGGACAACTTTCAATTAGATGCAATAAGAAGCACATGTATATGGCTACTGCACCTGAAAGGAGCATCCTACTACGCAAATTTCTTTCTTCAATTGCAGAGCAATTTCAAGAGGGTCCTACCTCTTTGAACAAGGTTTCCATGATCTTAGATATGAGTTCAAGATAATAAATAAATGAAAAATAATACTCCAAAGATCTGACATTGTAGTCTTAATAGCATTATTTTTAAGAGAGATAAAAAACAACTTGAAGTAAATAGTATTGTTGGATAAAACATGAGTAAATGCTGGCAATACTGTATGTATTAAAGGGCTGGACAGATGACACAATTGAAAGTTCCATAAAGATACCCACAGGAAAAGTTTATTATTTCCCATGGTTTTGTTAATGGCGCTCTACTGCTATTCAAGTCAAGAAGATCTGGGGATTACCATGAAGACATGGATCATTACCATTTATACAAATGGTTTAAGGACTAGTTACTCCCGAACATCCCAGAATCTAGTATGATTATTATGGACAATGCACCATACCACATGGCCCAAATAGATAAAGCACTCACTCACAGTAACAAAGAGCAAATGGTACATTGGCTCACTTGCCATAATGTGGCATGTGACATTATAATGAAAAAAGGGGGAACTTCTATTATTTATTAATGAAAATAAGCCCAGGCCCAAATACATTGTGGATGAACTAGCTAAAGAACATAGTGATCAAATCTTTATATAATTGCTACTTCAAGCCCATAGAACTAATCTGGGCAGGAGTAAAGGGCTATGTTGCAAGAAACAAAACATTTACTTTGCAGAAGTGGAACATCCCATAAGGGAAGTAGTAAATGTAGTGACCAGAAAAATGGAGAACTATGAAATATGTGGAAAGAGTATTGGAAGAAGCTAGGTGAATGGATGCACCATTGATGATTGTATGGAAGAACTGATTATCCACTTTGGTAATGGTTCCAGTAGTGATTCCAGTAAGGAGGTGGAGGAGCATGTAGTCGATGTGGTTGACATGGAAGAAATACATCCTCTATAAGTAATAATGTAAGCAGAAAACAGGTATGTTTGTTTCCAATTTTATTATTATACATTTACAATAAAAGCATTGGAATGTAAATAATGTAGAACACATGTGTACATAGAGGATTCTATAGTCAATCACATATTATTATGTAAAAAATTAACATTTATAGTCACATTTGCAAATACAATTAGATTACGTAGTTAATTCATTAGAGATCATTCTTGTTCTTAAAGTAGGCTATAACAGGATACATCTGCAGTGTTAGTGCTGATGTGAGATAAAACCAAATGCTTGTTTAGACATACTGGGAACTCAGAAGGATAAGGGGAGGGGAGATAGGAATGCACCTGCTTCTTGGCATTATCACAACTCTCCATGTGGGGAAACTGATGGCTATATTTTCTTTTGAATATCAGACTATATTTGTACATGATCATGAAGATGATAATGTGGAGCTATTCATGAAAAGAGCGAGAAGGTAAACCAGATTATCTCAAGGTAGTGATTAACAAAGTGTGGGTTCTGACTCCTTGGAGTATTGTATAGGAAACTGGGGGATTTCCTGAGTGGATTTACATAATAAAAATGCCTTTTAACTTATAGTTAGAAACATAACATAAAAAGGTTTCTGGTGATTATAAAGTAAAAAAAAATACTGGAATAAATGAACATGTTTTCTTAGAAAGCACATTCTCAAATATGGACTCTATTCCACACATGCATGCACAGACACACATCATTTTCAAGGTGTAGATAATTTCTTGCCTTTGGTTTGAAAGCAGTCATAGATATAAAATTCATTTCACAAAAATATACAGTGCAAATGACATCAACAATTTAGGAGTTTCAAGCTTGAATAATTATTGCATTCTTTTGAAACCTCAAAGTAATTTCATCAATATATATTTATATAAATTTTCTTTTCATATATGTTGAAATTCCAACCAGTTAAATATCTTTAACCAGTTTCAGCATCAATTTTTCTGATTGTGGTAATTGCTTTGGGTTTCTTCAGGAAAATGCTGAAAATACATTGGTTGAATTAGGTCGAAAAGGAATGGTGGTTAAAAGAATTCTGAAATACTGTTATAGTGATCTGAAAGTAGAGCATGATAATATAATTAAAACTTGTATGAAACATCAAGGAACAGTTTTAAAAAATAATTGAAGATATGTTTACGGAATTTTGGAATCCACACAGTGAAACTTTTGTTAATCTTATTTTGATTTAAAGTAAAATACTAAAAATCAAAATAAGAATAATTGAAGAGACTGAAAGAAACATTGGAAGAGATCAGTATGAGCGATATATGGCAGAAGAGAGAAAATAATTCAATAGATTTCTGGAGGAAAGTAAGGAGGAGGATAGAATATATTGAGAGGCAAGAGATATGGTCAAGTTTTGAGAATGTGATTGTACAAGACATTAGATTGGTATAGGGAGAAGTATGTTGACAGCTGTGATAACCAAGGGAGGGAAGGATATGCAAGGATGCAAATGGGGGCATTGTATCTTAGCAACATGGAAATATGTGTTATTGATGGAAAAACAGAGGGTATGTTTCAATGTTTGATGCAATACAATTGGAGAGGTATAAGGGATCCAAAATGGAATAACATGGAAAACAACATTGTAGGAATAAAAATGTTTACAGTTACTTGAGGGGAGAAAGAAGTAAAAGTATGGTGAATATTTAAGAAGGGTAAGGGATAAATGGATTAGGAAAGTGAAGAGAGAAAAAAGGGGAAAAATAGGTGAAACGTGGCTCTAACTTATGTCCACAACCAGGGAGTCATGACATATTAGGTCTTCAGGAAAAGTTAGGTCATTCTGAATTGAAAGAAATGTGTTAATGTATATATACTGAAAGAGCTGGTGCAAATTTCATTCCATATCTGCAAAAACAAGCTCTGTTGATTTATTCCTGGCTGATAACATCACTCTCAGCCTTGCAATACATTACTCACACTGTTTAAGTGTTAAAAAATAACAGTGAGGAAGGCACAAGCATAATTATTTATTCATATTAAATTATTACTGTCATGACAATAGTAGTTCAAGGCACTACTTTAAAAGGCACTACTAATGTCAACTTTCGATGATGGCTCTACTTTCATTACATTCCTGAGACACAAGAGATGTGTGAGTCATTTTTATTTGAGATGCAGAGTTGGGAAGTAGCTTTGTAGTAGCTTTCACAATAACAAAAGTCTATAAATGTGATAGCACTGTAAGAAGGCAAGTCAGCAGGTGAGATTTTAAAAAGGCTTCATAAGCTCAAAATGTTCAAGAGGTTTGTTTATTGCTCTATCCTCATTTCATAAAGACTGGAAATGTGAAAGACTGCCCCAAGGGAGACCCCACACAATACTGAATCCATAAAGTAGTGGGGGCCTTTGTGTTTAGAAATCTGGTAAGGAGATGGTCAGTAATGGGCTGTAAAATAACCAAAATGTCTTGCATGTTAAGTTGTGACCTGGTACTATGTGCTTACATGCATGCAAAGGATTATCTCCTTACAAATTAATTGAAACACCAGAGATTCATTAAATCAGGGCACTTACTTAAGCATTAAACAGCAAATGGACACAATGAATCTTTTTTTCTGATGAAAAGATATCTTGTTTTAGTAGGCTTTCAGTGCTCAAAATTATATGGTATATGCCACAAGTCCAAGAGAAGCAACAAAAAGATTCACAAGGATCCAGAGAGACCACCATTCTGCAACATGCAAGATATGGTAGGAAGTGAAGTATGAGAGCACAATTGAACTCCATTTCTGTAACAAGTAAAAACATTGGGACATGGCTTGCAGGAAGAGGAAACATGCAAAAATTGCCAGTTTGAAGTGCTTGCTCCCTTGCAAAACTCCCTGTTGATGTTATGTGATGCAATTCATGAGTGGCCACAAAGCATAAGGACTGAGTGTGTGCTAAAAATGGTAATTATGAATAATTATGTATTTGTATTTGTTACATATCCATGGAACTGATGCTATTATAAGGGCTTTAGTTGAAAAATATGAATTATCAGTAACCACCTAACCCCTTAGAATTTTCCAAACTGGCTCAAGGAAATATTGTTCTACAGAAGGAGCAGCCCAATGATAAGGGCCAGATGCCTTCCTCCCAACAAAGAAAGTACCTGTATCTGCTTTGTGGCAATGAATAAATTGGATGTTTTTGAGGACTCTATTTTCATGACATAAAACAATTTGGACTCCATCAACTGAAAGTTATTGGAGCTTACTCAACTAGACAGCACAAAATTAAGAATTTATATGGTTTGAAAAACATCTTGGCTGACAGTGTGTGAAGTGAGTAACTATCTTGTCTATAGAAATGAGATTAGAAAAGAAATAGGGCAACTTTCATTTTAGATACAGGCCAACAAAACGACAGGTATTACATGCATGCCACAATTTGTTGTCATATTACAATACATCGGGGGGGGGAACTGGTTGACATGTTCATAAAATTAATTGCTGTTTCTGAATTGATTGCAAAAGGCTTAAGCCTTTTACTTTAACAGCTGAATTAGAAAAGTTCCATATAACCCAGAAGTTTATAGCACAAACATATGATGGTACTGCAGTTATGAGATAATGTCGGGGAGAAGTGTAAGTCCTGATAAAAGAAACATTCCCCCGCACCATTTAGTATGCCCCTGGCCCATGAGCGGCACTGTTCTAGAGTCATTCATCTTTTATGAGAGGAGAGTTTTTAAACTGATTGCATCCTAGTTGACAATCAGAATTTCACATATGGCAATGGATTGAATTCAGAAAGAGGAGGTGCAGATTGATGAACAAAATCAGGTATATGTTCCACCAAAACATAATTTCTGATTGGGGTTACAATCTAATTCATTGCAAGCAATAATGTCCGAAGGGCAAAAATGTGGCACAATAAATCATCTGGTTTTCTCTTATAATTTCTACATTCTTTGTACTCCCTGAAATAATTTTCGATATCTGAGATTCTAAACATTATAGAGGTGCAATATACTTTCTTCACCATACATCATATCTAGCTCTTCCGGCCATTCTGATGGATTTTACACATTTAAGTGGCATAGAAGATTATATGAGGATCACTATGCAAGTATTGAGACACAGAACAATGGCCACCCCTATGGAAAACATTGTTGCTTGGTTGAAATTGTTCAGTCATTAGTGTTAACCATGGTAGCATGCAGAGCTCTGCTGTGTTATTCGTTTTCCTGCATTTTATATTTTAAGTCTGGTAAGTGAGAATGTTCTTGTAAGTGCAACAGAGATTCAGAGAGAGATTTTTGTGCAATGATCTTGTATGATTTCAAATGTGGTTTAAATGAAACGTAGTCACTTGAGCGTTTGAGGGGGACTTTTACAGACTTTTCTCCTTTACATGCTACCGTGTTCTGTTGGTTTGAAGAATTAAGGGGGGGGGGGGAGTGATATTCTCTTAAAGATGAAGAGACCAATAACAGTAGTGACTGAGAAGAACATCACCTCTGTGGAAACAACGATCAAGGAAGACCCAAGACTAACCTACAAGGACATTGAGCCTGACATTAGCAATTAGTTCACCGAGTGTTTCACCTATCCTTCATGAGCACCTTCTTGTAAAAGAAATTTATAGAATTTTATCCAAAAAGGTAGAACAGTGTTGATCTTGTAAGAGCTGGTGCATACCAATATAGATTTGCAAGTACCATAACTAACAGTACAAGATGAAGTCCAACTAATGCTTTGATTATTATGACATTAAAATTTCTCTCAGCATCTTATGTTAATTTATTGAAAATTTTATGACAGTTTTCATGGTAAGAATAGGTATATTTAATTGGCTTATGATATTTATAATTTGAAGCAAACTTTACCTGTATTTGTAAAAATATTTGGATTGAGCTGACAGTATCTTTGTGCGAAGCACTCCATCATTCTGTCTATTTTTTGTGCTTCACCAGGAAGACGAAAACTCCATAAAAATTGCCTGAATAAAAACACAGAAAAGTTACTACACTGTACATAGTACACACACTTCTTGTTATTAATGTTTCTTCCTGATTCTCTTAAGACTAGAAAACGAATGAATGAATTTATTTCAATAAACAATATTACAATTAAATTTACATATTATTCTTAATTCATATCTAAATACTATAATTCATTTTTAAGTTCTAAGTAATTAAATATAATATTTTCCAATTTGATTGCATCAGACCCTAGTCCCCAGTCTATCAGCAGCTGTCTACTGGAATATCCTGGGAACCAGCTTCGATCTAACCAAAGGTACAATAATAAAAGTATTTATTACTCCAGTTATAAAATCCAAAGTATCAAACTGAATTTTACCAACCTTAGAACTACTCTATCTTTACAGTTGCTCATTTCTCTAAATATTATATAAATCAATATCTTGGTTACATGTGTACAAATATTAAATTTGTTTCCATTAATTACTCCATCTTCTTTCCTTTTATATTCCCATTCTCAATTATTTCCTCACAATTCTAAATCATTTCTCTCTTACCTTTCCTAAATACTTTCCTAGTTGTGTAAGAAATTGCTTTCTATTTTTGTTAAAAATTATTTTTGCGAACAAGCCTCAGACCCCTCCTCCATAACTTGGTTTTCTTGCACTCTAGGATACTGCATCTGAATTACTCCCATCCATCCTGATTTCTTCCCATTTTAGCAAACCAAATTCTTTTCCATTTCATCTTTGCTTGAGCTGTTAGATATTGCTTAACAATATTTTCACTATCCAAGGACTTAATTCTATAGAAATATTTTAAATACCTTGTTCGATCACTTTAGCTTCATGCCCTATTCTTCCCAGCTCAAGTAATGCTATTGCATTTGGTGAGATCCCAAGATTAATTTGCAAAATTCTCTATGAATCTTATCAATATTTCTCCATGCATTTTCCAACCTCCCCCCCTCCACACTAAACATCATTTTAGCTTCAATCATTGCATAAAACTCTTTCAAGTCAATTACTCTCATATCTATTATTCATTAAAATGTTCTGATACCACCAACAGCCAACTTACTCTTTGCCACTATGCAATACATTTTTCATTTGGTCACTCCATCTCCCATTAGGCACTCAACCGTAACTCCCAGATAAACAACTACTTCATTTCACTATCATTAATAGCAGATTCAATCCTGGCTAGGATCAATGGATTTTTTTCAGGAGTAAAAATCCTAAGCATAGTTTCCTTTGGAAAGGAAGTAAAGTCATATAGATTTGCAGCATATAAAAGATTCTCAGGCCTGAACGAAGAGGCCTCTAAGCAAAATTTATCAGCTATTTCACACAATGAATTGAATAGGATGCTGATGACTTGAGATGTTAAAGAACATCCATAAATAAACCAAATCAATCCACCGTTTCTCATCCTTTTTGAGCTTGTTTCCTTTCTTAAAAACCATAATGTTATATTCATCGTTATTAATTTTTAAATCCCATTCACTACAATACCTATTTATTGCTTTAAATGAATATGAAAATCCTTTGATTGAAATTGCCCTAAATTGTCTAAAAAGAGCAGGCTGGTTGCATTGTTTATTGCAGGGTAGTGTGGATTTTGCTTCCCAATTTTCTTAATGAATGAATTAAATAAGAATGGGTTTAGTTTACAACCCTGTCTTAAATCTACTATGTTACACATGAATTCTGTTATTCTATTCTCACTCAACTTAATGCAAAATTCATCATTTTGATATAACCTCTTGAACACCTCTATGAACTTACTGCTAACCCCCCTTTCTTTTGATTTGATCCAGAGTTTCTCTCTGTTTATTGCATCGAAAGTTTTTTCCAGATCAACAAAGAACATATATAATCTGTCCCTTTTGTAAGAAGAAAGTAATTGCTTTCCCTCACCAAGACACTATTGCTCTAAAACCCTTGGAAATATTTATATCTTATCTTATTCAGTAACATACTTTTTTCAGACTGCTATTTTTAATGTTTAAAAAGCAAAATATGAGGTATATCTTTGTCCTAATTATTTCCTGGGCAAACTAATGGTTATAAGATTATAATAATGGTGGAGAACCTTCCCACGCATGGTACCACCTGGAGCACAATTCACTTCCAAGTTTTCATTTCCCCTATGATGGTGAAACACTGTACGATATAAATATTAGCCAGAAGCTTGGTGATTTCCAAGAGAAACACATGAGAAGGTTTACCCAGCTTTCAGTATTGAAGCTCATTGGTGGTAGAGGCCAACATTTCAGGAGGCTACCAATAATCAGAAATACACATGTCATTCAGAAATTGTGCTTTGAAATGAAGGTACTTCATATGTTCATATGATAAATTTTGACAAAGCTCAGATCAGGATATTCTTTGCATTAAGGACATGAGCAGAGTTGTGTACAAGCTGCATTCGCCAGAGCAACAGCTACTCTGCTAGGTAGTAGCGCAGCAGCTGCTTAAGTACACCAAGGATCATGAGCAGACTTCAGAAAAAGTAACATGGCATTCTCATACTACTTTTAAAATTGAATTTGATAAAAAAAATGGCAGAGTTTGCTGTTTCATCATAATGTATAGCATGGTAGTGCCTGGCTCCATACTGTGATTTGAGTCCAAGCCTAATAAATATCAAGGTTCCAATACTATATTGCATCACCTTCGGCACTTCAGATGTTACTAGAAGTACACTGGGTTGGACATCCAAGCCTTTTCCTGGATAATCGTCCAGATGGGTTGAACTCAGCAGGGTATATGTTCCTGAGACTCATGGGTAATTAAGTGTGCTGTAGTACAGTGGTACTCCTGCGCTGTGCCAGAATTTTGATCCACCTAATGGTTAAGTTAACCACCTGCACAGATGAGGAGGCTGATGCCAGATTAGACAGCTCCACCAGTGGAGCCAGGTAATACTGGTAACTCCACTGGAGGGCGAAGACATCATTAAGCAGCATATCTGTTTCTGCCCCACAAGAGGGGAAGGTGGTTGGTTTTGGAAACTATGTACCAGTCTAGTGGAATACACCACCAGGGGAGTGATCTGAGTCGTGTACCCTGCTGGGACAGGAAAGAATTGCCTCTTAATAATTATTATTAAAAATAATGGTGCAAATCTACTGCACACCACCAGCTCTCCCTGTAACCTAGAGAATTTTATGGTGTAAAGGAAATACTGATTTGCCTAATTGACGTAAGGGTTCCATATATATTTCTCCTTGCTGCACATATCAGTATAAGCCTTGGGAAATATTGCAGTTTTTCAGGCAGAATTCTGAACTGTGCTTTTAGAGCATGTGAAAAAGGGTAGTATGGTAAACAAATTTTCATCCTCACAGATACACAAAGTGCCTTAAAAACACTTCTTTCTAACCTGGTAAAATCTAAATTAATATGGGAATGCCTAAATGCCCGTACTGTCCTTGCATCTTGCAATAGGCTTGAACTGAGGTGGATGCTGGGGCACTGGGGCATTATAGAAACGAAAAAGTAGATCAGCTGGCAAAAAAGGTATTGGTACACTCTTTGTTGGCCCTGAACCCATGGTTGGAATAGTACACATACTGCTAAAACCGTGGTAAAAACACGGATATGACAAAAACACCAACTTAGGTGGGAAACCTATCCTGGACAAAAACAAGCTAGGAAATTGGTCCTAGGTCCAATCAACACTGTTTCCTCATCTCTTCTAAAATTGGATTGAATAGGAATAAGGGAAGTGGTTGCATTAATTACTGAACATGGTCACTTCAGAAAAATATATGTAAAGTGGGACTCTACTAGATGCCGATTGTGCAAACAGCCTATTCCTGATAAGAAAAACACTCACTCTTTCTATAAGAGAAGACCTGGAAAAGGACGCTAACATTGGAACCAAAATACTGAAACTTGTGTTAGGAACAGATTTTGTAAAAGAGTGAAAGCATCTATTCCTATGGGATTGAAAATAAGCCTTTTAGATTGTGCAGAATGTTGACAAACTCCAACAAACCTGAACTTAAATGACCTGGGAAACCACACACACAAAAAAAAGTTCTGGAATACCACAAGGGATTTGAACCCATGAACTTGCAAACGTGAGTTACCGCAGGCGTCACTGAGCTCGGGGCAACAATGGGGTATGTGTTGCTCTTCGTATTTTCATTTGACATCTTACATGCATTCAGCAGATATGGGCAGGGGTTTGAATGACATTCATATGAAATGGGAAATACTACCAGAACACCTTGTGTTATATATGAGGAGTTTACTTCAATATATTGGATAATATAGTAGCAGTTTCATTCATGGTAAATTAAACTATACAGAGTGTCCAATTCATCCCCCAAACACTCAGCTAACGTGATTCAACTTTCATGACACATTCATCTGTCGTTATAAGTGTTTAGCACATCTAAAATATAGTAAATTAAAATCAAATTACTTACCGGAGTGCTTGAACTAAGATAAGGTCGGTAAAGTCGTGTAGCTCAACGAAAGCTTTAAGCACCTTCTCATTGAAGTCGTTCTTTTCGCCTAAGTAGTCTCCTATCGCAGTCTTGTTGAGTCCCTCGCCTTTACACAGGAACTGAGCTACATCTTCCGCTGTGCTCTTCAACAGGCCGTGTTCTATAAGGTACTCGATGCCTTTCTTTGGGTCCATGTTGAATTTTTTCCTTCCTATCGACATCTGCTTCGCTTTCGTATTGTTCTTCCTGTTAAAATGACACGAGAAACAGAAGTTAATTTTTTAGTACAGACCATCTGAATAGGCATGACTTAAACTAACGCATTTATTAAAAGCTATCTCCAGCAGCAGTAAGAGTGGATTTCGTTCAGGCAGCTCTGAGAAGTAAATTGTTGAAATAGTCTGAAGGACGAAACTAGTAGGATATGGTGGGATAGATGAGGGTGTTTCAGCGCTGCGACTACAATAATATGACGATTCAAGGACGTAGGCGTTTTCCGGATATTTCGGTTCCAGACGTCGGCAGGCCTGCCACGAGGAGGCCCCAAGCCAGAAACCATTGGATGCCAAGACACGAATTCTCAAAGGCAATAATCCAACCTCATGCCCCACGGAGCCAACCCGCTTATCTTGCACTTTTGATCCTACAATCAGTATGGATGACCAACATTGTTCTGCTGTTTTTGGCGATATACAAATTTCAAGCTTTGGCAATAAATATAGTCACGGCAGAAATGAACTGTTGCCAAGAGTTGGGCTGTTAAGCTGGTAGGTTACGTGTCAATCAGTGTTTTCAACCATAAGGAAATTTCCCTACTTTTAGAGAAAACATGCCCAATCATAGGGATATTAGGCTTGAGAAATTCTTAGAATTGCAACCTGAGTTTTTTTTTTAATTCCAATTAATATTTTATATTATATTACATTCCAAAATTACAGATTTTTTTAATTCAACTTTTTGATCAGTATTGTAATTTAACAACTACTCGTATATGTCTGTCAACTCTCGTCAGGATGGTAACTTATGCACTATAAAGTCCACCGTATGTAATGGCGCAACAATGAACATGAGTTTTTTCCTTATTCATTCCCAACGAGATTTTTTTCTCCTTGTTGCTTCAGTGCAAATGTATCAGGCTGTTAAGTAAAGATTGATCATACTCTTTTGGGGAAGGGGGAGAACAACATATCTTCACTCATGCTTACATCTTGATGTTTCTTCTCAAAGTAGTTTCACTGGATACAGTGCATCTGTCTCAGCGTTTCTGCGAGTCTTCAAAGACATGCTGGAAACCATTCTTGACAGGCGACTCAAAATTGCCTCCGCAGCTTTCTGATGATGGACATTTCCTTCCACAAAGATATTTATTCACTTTGGGTGAAAAGAAAAAGTCACACGGGTCTAAATCTAGATTATAGGGAGGGTGAGGGACACATTTCACACATTGCCGTTTATTCAGCAACAACATTTACAATATACGGCCATGCATTATTATGGTGCAGCTCTCAGTTGTTGCAGGGAAATGTGGCCTGGAATTGTCATTGTCGAAATGACACACCATTCTATTCTTGCTGCTTTTTGTTATTCTGCGATTGTTGCGTACCCAACGATAACAAAATTTCCTCGCACTAGTATAATTGTGCATAATTTCTGACACCTACAGCGAATGCGTGTTTACACACTCCACAATATTCCCGTAATTTATTTGCGCATCATTCTTCACTATGGCTTCTACACAAGCGACGTTTTCATCTGTAACGTTTACGAGAAGCTTTAGGAAACGATTTACATTAGCTGTGCTTTACGAGTACCGCGCAATCCTTGAACACGTCCATTTGTAGGGCAATGGACTGATACTGTAGATGCTAGATGGCGGTTGTAAGCAGAGTGTTCGTTTGTTGTCAAGTAGAGAGAGACGTGGACAAGATGGAAAGCGATTATCATAGACAATGAAGAGCTGCATGGTTTTTGTGGAAGGAAGAAGTGAAAACTACAGAAATTCATTATCGTATACATAAAACTCCTGCAAACAAGAATGTGAGCACTGGGCGTTCTCATCATGCTCTCCCAGCAACACCAAGGTTGAGTTTTATTTGATTACGGTTGATATGCACATACTTTTAGATGAGCTGGAATATTAAGACAGGCCTCGGCCTTGCAAACCTGAGGTGAAAAAGTATGAACATGAGTTCCATGGGACTTGACACTGGTACAGAAGGACAACGTGTTGAAGTCTGTCGTCGACTACTGGAAATGCGTAATGGAGATCCGGAGTCATCTCCATCTGAAAACATTGGAGAGCCCGCACGGCAACTTTTGCTGGCCACTAATTAAGGTCTTTCTAGTGTTGCCAACAGGAAATATACCAGTTTCTTCATATCCCGAAAATTAAACAGCTACCCTCGTACTAGGCCCCATAGACATTTTTGACGTAACATAAGCCTTTGCCGTCATCCACCCGACAATTGTTTTTAGAACTTCATTACAAGTAAGTGACGCCTTTATTTCACATACTTCTTAATCTTTGGATTAGAGATTTAACCAGCAGGACAACAGATGACTCGTTGCTGCTTTTGGACTGAGGAAAGAAGTCTAGAAACCAATCTTGCACTAACGTTATTAGTGTTTAAATGTTCATGAAAAATTCGAAGGACTTTTGTTTTAGAAAGGCCCAGCCTTGCTGCTATTTCTGTAACTTTGAGCCGCCGGTCTTCCATAATTTCTCCTTTCACAAAAGCGATGTTTTCAGGAGTGAGCACCTCCAAGGGGCGGCCTGCACTTCCAATGCTTTCTTGACCCATTCTTTTACGGTAGAATATGAGGGGGATGCTTCCCTATATACACCTTCCAATCGCTGTTTAATTTCATTTGGAATAAGTCCATCTTTTATGAAGAACTTGATAATAGCTGGATACTCCATTTTGAACATGTCACAATCTTATACACATAGCCTTCTTTAAGCAACTATATCTGAACAACGGAACACAGCGGAGAGCAGTTACAGTTGCAATTATTTACTTAACAGATAAGGTATGACACCAGACAAGGGATTTGTGAAGGCAATAATCTTTACCGGCGAGGCCGGAAACTTATGGACCTCCACGTATTTTAATATAGTTAGAAAGTTGGTAAAGATAGTGTTAGAATTCCACCTGTTCTCCAATAATGTTTTGTTGAGTACAAGGAGGGAGGAGCAGAAGAAGAAACGAGAAATCAATTGTTGTGTTTCCTAGAGTTGAGTAGACAAATTTAATCTACGTTTAAATTGCTTTATTGTTCGACAATCTCTGACTTCAGGAGGAAGGGAGTTCCTGGTTCTGGGAACTGACACGCTGAATGAAGTTGAGTAGAAATGTGTTCGGTGATGAGGGACAGAGAGTAGTCACATTCCCGGTCCGAGATAGGGGCAGGTATACAAAACGAGAGGTGGTATACTGAGGGGCGCAGGTACGGAGGATTTTGAACGAAGCGTAAGCGAATGGAAATTTCTACGTTCTTTTAGAGGTAGACATGACGGGTGATTAGTAGGAGTATCACATGATTAAATTTACCTGTGTTGAAGACGAAACAAACACAGGCATTATGAACGTTGTCATGTATGTCGATCTGCCCAGTGTTCTGATTAGAGTACAAGACATCACAATAATAAGTGAGGCATAACAAACACTTGAATGAGAATCTTTTTGAGATTGAGAGGTAGATCTTTTGCTACATGTTTTAATGTGAGAATCATAGTAAGATAAAACACAATATTCGTAATAAGGTGGCCACATTTTACAGAAGAAATGTTCATAATATTTCTGACTTGCATAAAACAAAGTAAATAACGACTGAAATAGTATTATTAATATTTCTTAAGTGATCCAGTTTTTAGTACAGACCTATTGCTATTCTTCACCTATAAGAGTCATTAACATCTTTTGGATACTTTTCAGAGTGCTTTAGAAAAGAATTTATATCCTTAGAACTACTCACTGATTTAAGAATTAAAGAAATTATAACATTCTGCCACAGATCTCCTTAAATCAAAAGGGATATGACAGGACAATATAAAACTCACCCTTCGTCCGCGGTGTCCATGTTCTCCATTTCCGCGACCACCTCGCCGAGTGCATCTTTCAGTTGCTGAAACAAAGAAAGAGAAAAAATAAGTAAAATCTTCAAACTGAAGTACCCACTTATTAAATAGATATGAGGGACAGTAAATGAAAACAGGTTACCCATCATAAAATCAAGGTGGACTAAAGCTGATAACACTGCTTTTTAAACGATACTGCCAAACATAGTACGCTCGTTATATTGCACACTCGTTGTTTGTTTAGTGCGCTTGAAGGTTAGAAGGGAAGTATGGTTACCACTACACCACCAGGGCCGACTTGAAGTAATGTATTCGACAAACATAAAAAATAGTGACGAAAAGACTGCTAAGGTACATTACCTATGCTGCATCATTGCTTCTGTAAAGAACCTGTTATCTTTATAGTCTTTCTATAATTATTTTAATATGTATTTTGTAGACTTATTCCTCTAACTTGGCGGTTCTCAAAGTTCCTTTGAGCGCGAACTCCCGCTGTCGCCGACCCCTAAGATTTATCTCTTAACTTTAAAATCCTACATTTGCATCCTACGAGGATTATCCATTACGTAACTTGCAAACTTATGTGGGTACTACATGTTTGAAGAGGCACCTGAGACTATTGTTACTAGATGGCAGCATTAGACCGGTGGCAATTGGTGACATTCGACAGGAGACAATGGCGGCGCCTCGAGCAGCGCTCCTGTATGGGTAAAACGTATGGAATCATAGAATACTCATAAAGAAATCTTCCCATCTACGGTGAGAAATGTCTGTCACGTCAAGCTGTTTACGTTGCATAAGTCTCTGAAGGGTGGACACGTATCGAAGACGAGCACTACTTCGGCCGGCAAAATGCCACAGAGGTGAATTTGCATTGCATTGCAGGTCTAATTCGAACTATACACACTATAGCGCTGCTACTGGTTGTTCACAAGACATGGTCTACCTCATAAATCATGACAGGTTAGGTTTTCACAAAGGGTGTCGTGCATGCTACCCCCAACGCAAAGTGCAAAGAGTGAGTCTGGCATTACAGCATCTCAATCGCTACCATGCTAATAGAGAGTCTTGGGTTCGCCATTCCCAGTCCGAGACAAAGCCTGCGTCAATGCAGGGGAAACATCCCGCGTCGCCTGCGAAATAAAGTTGAAAGTGATGTTCACAGTTTTCTGAGATCACGAAGGCACACTGTTCACCGCATTCCTGCCTCAAGGACTGGCCATAAATGCCGACTTCTGCTGTAACAACCTCGCGAAACTTCGTAAGGCAATTCAACGGAAGGGACCAGGACTCATCAAAGGCGTGCTGCTATTGCATGACAACGCGCGTCCTCATACTTCCAACAAGATAGTTATTTCAAGTGGGAAGTCCTTAAGCATTCTCCATATAGCCCTGACATTACTCCAAGCGGCTTACATTTGTTAAGTCCTGTTAAACATCATCTTTCGGTGAACATTTTCCCGACGATGAAGCTGTTAAAACGGAAGTCTCCGCTTGGTTCCGAGAGCAGACCAAAGAATTTTACGTTACTGGTTTTTAGGGGCTTGTGAAACGATGAGACAAGAACCTGAATGTACAGGAAGGTTATGTTGAGAAATAAATCAGTAAGTTCCAAATCCTTTTGTAACTTACGTTGGCCTTTAGGCACTTACTTTTAAGGAACTTGCCCTTTCAGTTATCAAAGTTGGAGACTTGTATCGTAATTTTAAACATCTCCTTTATCGGGGATGTTATCTGCAAAAATCGATGCCTTAACGGTAGTGAGCTAAAAGTCCTATATCAAACAGAAGTGACGCTAAATGATAGTACAAACAACCAAACGATATTTGCTTCCCTCAACCCATTCCTTCAATTTTCTCAAAAGCATTAACTGCTGACAAGACACGACTTTATCATCATGGTCCAGCAGTTGTGAGGTGTTTTGAAGTTGCAAGTAGGAAACGTTTTACAAGTCCTTATTTTCATATCCTGAAATATTTATTCTATATTATGAAAGGAGATTTAATGTTGTCAGTTAAGAAAAGGCGAGAAAATAGAATACAGGATGGCCAACAAGGGCACTATAGCCCAAATGTCGCTTCTAGAGCTGTAATGGGACATCTTATGATGTGCTCGCGTACATTGCTACCGCATCTACCCTGCATTTCGGAATCGGCTCCCTAAATCTAACACAAGTCTAGTGTTTGAATTATTTAACATTTTGTCTTTAACAGAATTAGAATGCTTTAATTCTGTAGTTAACGTGCTAACTTTCTATGGTTGATGCGGAGGGCTTGCGTCACATGTTAACGTCACACGATACAAGGAAACAAGTTACCGTTATCGTGGAGAGGGAAACCCCAAGATAATGAGAAACGTCCTTCTAATCGGGAAAGGTCGCTAAGAGACACGTCGCATTCTTCACATTGTTTTCTAACAGCTGCCCATGTAAGGTATAAAATATGTCGCTCTACTTGTTCCTTTGTTTCTGAGCAGCACGGTGGTCATAACCACCTGCTGGTACTGCAGCCTCTGATGATATCTCAACCATGCAGAATGTTAATAAAAGCAAATACGGAGTTGTCTATGGATCAGCGCCCACGATATGCGCCAGTTTATGTACGAGAGCTGTTCAATAAAGAATAATCATAATTTAATTTGGTAGAGTACCTTTACTCATCCAGTTTTGGTGATCTTTCTAAAAGTAGTTTCCGTTGGATGCAATTTATCTGTCCCGGCGTTTCTGCCCAGTCTTCAAAGACATGCTGGACACCATTTTTTGATATTCCTTCAGAACTGCCCCCACAGCCTTCACCATTGCTTCTGATAATGTAAACTGCCTTCCATGAAGGCGTTCTTCAATTTGAGGAAAATGAAAAAGTCACACGGGACTAAAGGGAGAGTGAATGACACACTTCACAAAGATTTTAGCGAGATATTCAGCAACTGTGCGGCCATGCATTATCGTGAGTCAACACCCACGGAAATGTGGTCTTTTACAAGCGTGTGATATGGTCTTGAAGAGTACTGCCCAGTTACAGTAGTGCGTGCAGGTACGACATGCCGGTAAAATATTCCTTGAATATCGAAAAATGCATGTGGGGCATCTCTTGTTAATATCCAGCAGTAGTCGGCAATTCCAGCAACTTTAATAGTTCCATTGATGGAACCGCTCATGTTCAGCACTCAAGACGCTGTAGTTTTCTGCGAAGAATCTAGAAGAGAGTAAAGAAATTATATTTTGAAGCCTAAGCGCTGACACTGTCTAGGACGTTGTTTACATGCAGGCTTTGGTTTCTCAAGCCGGTTGCTCATTGCCCTGAAGGACTCGCCCAAGTTTTCATCCACAAGAAGTTCATGAGAACCAGTGAAGATTTCTTCCTAAACTTTAGCCTCACTCAGCAGTGGAAATTTCTCTCAGGTACTTGAAAGACTCCATCCTTGTTCATTCCCTTTACAAAGTTTTTCATAAGTTCGAGTTTGATGTATAAAGGGAGCAGAAAATTTTTTGCTTTGATCAACCACAGGACTCTGCTGGACATCTTTTGGCGGGTCTCGGAGTTTCCCTTGGGGAACAGTGAGCCCGATTGTACTATTCACACAGGAAACAGCGGTATAATATTGCAATTACCTTCAGGTCTCTACAGATATGCCACAGGTCGTTCTATTCCTTCCACAAGTAATTTTACTTGCATATGTTTCCTGCATGTGGTCAGCATGCCTATAGGAATTGAAGAGAGTTCCCACTGTGTAGCAAAACAGCTTTAAACAAAATGTTGACGAGTCTATGAATAGCCTCCAGTCCCGTGGCTTGTGTCCCACAAAAACAGCTGTCATCAAAACATTCACACCACAGGAGGCAACTAAGTTATTATAGTTTTTAAAATGCAGAAACAGATCTGTTGCCTCCTGTACGCTAATACTTTAACATTGTGCTTAGAAGATTTCTATGTACAAGCCTCAAGGTATGGGTCTGATGTCGCTTGCGGTAGTATAAACTGTACTCCTCTGGAGGATTCGTTCCAATGCCATGCTCACCTTCTATCTTGATATATCTTTCTTAATTGGAGGTATATTAGTTATCTGCATGATTTGTCGTTTGTCTCCAAATCATAGGAATTTTAGTCAATTCTGAAGGGATGTAGTACCCATGAAAACCTTTTTGAAAATTTTCTTAAAAGCTACATCGATTCTACCTACTTGGCACCGAAAATGACAATGAAAAATTTATGTATCTGTTAACCATATATCTGTCGCAATTTTTGTTTTTTCTCCATGACAATCGGTGCATGCCATAGAAGAAGAAAATCAGCGAAATCAATTAGGAGTGGAACGGACCTTTAGGAAGGAATAGGAGTATACTTGAAAACCGAAATTTAAAAAGTGTCTTAGGTTTCATTTTCTGAATATTGTTTTAAAATAAACTCAACCTGTAAATGAGACATATGTTTTATATTTAACAAAATCATTGTGGCTATTAATGTAATATGTGTGTGAGAATTGTATTTATATGTAAGCGCGCTGTGTAATAATCTTCAGGAAACGTTTGCGTTACATGCTTTTACTAATAAAATTTAAATCCATTGGATATAGAGGAACTTTCGATTATATTTTGTTGATTGTGTTTATTTGCTTAGTACATTGTAATTGTTTTTAAATAGTAACATGTTTTTGTTTTATTGAAACATATGAACATCTCAAATACACAATGTAACTCGAAGCTTTCTGTTATTTCCCTGTTTTGTGAATGTAAAGATATCAAGGGCCCACTTCATAAACATGGTTACATTTAAAAACGTTTAAAAATTTTCACACAATAACTTTGTCATCACTGGTCATATATTTCATTTAATTAATATTATACCATTAATTTCTGTGATTTAATCTCAATAATAATAATAATTCTAAAAATGTGGTTTCTCTTATGTTATACTTACAGATTTCAAGAATTCTATTTTTGTTTCCCCAATATCACACAGCAATGTCATAACTTATTTCATTTCATTAATTAACAAGGCCATAATTTGGATTTTATATTCTTTTTTAAAATTGTTCAACTTCTGAGAAATGCCCTTAGTTTACGCAGCTACTGCGTGACGGATTTTTTTATTTATTTATTTTATAATATCTCATACCATCAACGTACCATTCAATTCAGGGTGTAAAACGGCCGATAAATTTTGCTAAGGTGCATATTCTTTCACACTTGAGATTCTTTTACGTGCCGTAAATCTAAGATACGGGACACACGACTTTACTTCCCTCTCTTTGGATTTTTACGCCCGAACTCGCATAATCTACCCTGAGCCCACGATTTTGGGTCTACGAGGCAAGTAAGGTTTCACTAGACCCCAGAACAGACAATCATAGGAATGCCAAAGGATGGCTTCATTGAAGCAGATTCACAGAACAAGAACTGCATCAAATGTGTGATGCTCACGATTTGTCTTGATGCCTACTTTCATAGCAATATAATTGTGATAGACTGTCTTTATGTGAGGAATAATTGGGCGTTGCTGGGCGACAAATGTTACATCATATACATAACAGACATTGCCAGATTTTTTAAGCCTTTGCGTGCTGTAAACAATGAAGGAAACAATCTTCACACGAGGCAATCTGTAAACACAGTAAACAAAAGAAGATCTAGTGATAGTTCATTCCCGCTCCCAGGTTTGCAAACCCTATATTTGATTTACGTACTATATTAGTTAGCCGCTCGGAGCGCAACACTAGCAAATAAGAGATAAAAAGTGTTTTAAATATCTTATTTGTTTTTAAAATATTAAAAGCAATACGAAATAAGTATTTTGAGTGAGAAACATTTTTACTGCAGATCAGTAAAATTAAAGTTGATCGTTCAGCGGAAATGTTTTAAAAGTGCGCTCTGCTCACCGAAGTTTGCTTCGGGTAGGCAAGCTATTTAGTGCCACAGCGAAAATTAAAACTTAACACAATTAGCACTAAACATGACGCAGTACAGTTCAGGACAAAAAGTTACTTACAATAAAACGGCATAGGCTTCAATGGAAAAATTGTCAATGTTCCGTTTCCATGGTAACCAAGTAGGAAATTATTAAAACTTTTAAGTGTTCATAATTCACGGTAAAGAACTGCGCTATATTCTCATACTTTCGACCTGGCTACTACATTCTAACATCACGGCACACATCCAAGTTATATCTCTGAGCTGCTGCTTAACCTTTTTATTAGCTCCCTAAAAAGTTGCCTCATTTCTTGCTTGGTTAATGGTTAGCCTTGCTACACAGCCGCAGGCACTAAATCAAAGGAGTTGTATGAGAAGAGAACACTAAAATATAATTAAAAAGTAAAGGTTTCTGAAGTGTCTCAGTTTAAACCAAACTTTCCTGCAAACGCTGTAACGATGAGGTATTTGGCTTTGAAGTGTGCACCCTTCTTTCCCTCAGCTTAATAAAATCAGAGAACGCGGAGCAACTTTCGGCAAGTATTCCTTCAACTTTTCCGTCGCCGGATGCCATCCATTCTAGAGCGACGAGGCACGGGAAGAATTCTTATTGAATTCCCTGCCCAATCACAAATAACTTTAAATCCAGCTGTTTGCTTCTTTAAACAGGTTTGGGGCTGTTCCTTAATTTGGGGGGGGGGGGGGGTCGCGCTACGAGGATAATACTGCGCCTTACTATTAGCAACAAGGTTACTTTATATTCATTTTGTTTGATCCCCGACATAAGTATTAACTTCTCCAGGCAAAGCAACTTGGGGGGGGGGGTGTTTTAACTACTTCAAAATGCGTCTATCGTCCACGCTGGGGCACTTTAAAAAGTTGCTATAATTATGAAAAGTTATAAGGATGTACTTAACAATTTCTAAATTTCTAAGGTAGTCCCCAATAACTCGGCTTCTGGGGTGGAATTTGTGATTCTGGTGCTTCCCCCCCCCCCCTCCGACATTGCCCTTTTTCCGCGATCTTGTCTCAAAAAAATCCGGATTTTCATTGAGCATTTCCAGTAGGGAATGACAGAATTCAACTCTCTGTCTTTCTGCGCCAGGAACCCAATGTGTGTATGGTGTTGCAAAGCCGAAGCCTATAAGATATTCCAGTTCATCAAAGGTTATGCGTCCGTCAGGCATAATCAATTCAGACACAACTTTAATGTTCTTGTGAGACCACCATATTGACGGATGACCATACTCACATTCTTATGTGAAGATTCCCTGTCGCTAGCGAACCCAATGGACCCAGTTGTGAACGCTCTTCTTTGAAGGAGCTTCCTGACCATAACACCTTCCACAACCACCATGCTGTCACATTTTGCTCATTACAATCGTCTTTCACATTGCCCAAGTTTTTCTCTACTTGACAACAAACGAACACTGACCGTTTGCTACACGCTCTGCTTACAACTACCGTCTAGCGTCTGCATGGCGTGTCAATACAAATGAACATGCTCGTAGATTGCGTGCCATTCATAAAACACCGCTGTCGTAAAATAATTTCCAAAGGCTCCTTGTACAACAATCTGCTGGATATTCAGTGATAGCAATTTAAAATTTTCCTCGTGCATATAAAATATAAGTACAGTTAAATTAAAGTGTATTTGTCTAATTAAGCAAATTTCCTCTATCTTTGTTTCATGTGACATTTAAAAACAATATTTGTACAATGAGAACTATTCTTTTTCATATACAATTAATATATATATATAATTATTAAGAGGGTGTAATATTGCATTATGTAAGCATCAAGAGAAGCTTTTATAACATTACCAATCAGAGAATGTTCAACAAAATGGTGAAAATTGGCCAGAAGAGCAAGAGCCGCCACTGCATAAGAATATGTTGACATCTATTTGTAACATCCGCTACCTTTCTCCCAAGAGCAAGGCCGTTACCTAGCAACTGGAATGTACTGCACCTGCATAAGGAAGACTCATCACCGAGGTATTTCCATTGCACAAAACGAACATTTGGTTTTCTGCCGTGACATTTCATGAAACCTGCGCAAGCATTCTTGGCATCTCAAGAATACCTGTACAACCCGGGCCAGTAACATGTGCTAAAGGTTTCGTGACCTGAATTTCTCACATCCTTGATGCAACTTTGATGAATCATAGCTTTTATTAAGGAAAAAGCTTCGTTTTACCTCCAGCAACACCTATATTCAACCTATTCTTAATGCAATCTAGCAATATCAGTGAGTTTCATTAAAACGGTGCTTTTAAAAGGGTGTATTGTAGCAAATCTGTCGCGCGAAAAAAAGAACACAAACATACCAAAAAAAAGTGAGTCCGTCGAGCAGGAGCTGCGTAAATTAAGCGAATTTTTCAGCATGTCCAATTTGTGACGGATATTACAGAACGCTAGAGCAGAGAAATTGGAGCGCCTTTTAAATTTCGATTTTCAGGTGTACCCCAACTTGTAATCGTCCGATTTTCCTGATTTTCAGGAACTATTTTTCTTGTTTTATTTAACTGGACATACAGTTGTTGCAAAAAAAAAAAAAACAAAGTGCCGCTAGTGTGATTTTTAAATTTGGGGTTTCAGGTATATCCCCGCTCCTAATAGATAGTCTTATTTCGCTGATTTTCAGAAATTTTTTTCTCATTTTATTTCATGGCATGCCGCATATGTTACGTTTCATTGAGAAAAAACAAAAAAATGTGGCCGCTAGAGGGATTTTTAAATTTTTGCTTTAGGTTGACTGCCATCCCAAATGGTTCAATTTTGCTGGTTAACGACCTCGGTCACCAAGGCAGTGTGTATGTGATAATAAAAGAAAAATTAAAATAAGATAAGTCTGAATTGAATTGCACCAGATCTAAGTCTCCAGATCACTGTAAAGAATTAAAGAGGGTTGCGGTTAAACTATGTGACTCACTGGAAGCTTTTTGCAGATTTTTTACAATTGGTGGAATTCAAAGTTATGTCCGTATTTGATTTTAGAGCTATAAACTACCTTATTTTAACTTGTATTATATTCATATATATATTAAATAATATAAATACATAAATTAAAAATAATGTAACACTTTGAGCAATGTAACTAAAAAGGCAATTACTAAAGAAGCAGAAAAAGAATAAAAGATTTAAATACTCACAGAATTATTGCTCGCTCTATTTCGAACTAGTGTACTTTAAGGGCAGGAAGACAAGTGAAGGTGGTAAAAATAAATATTGAATCTCAAAGGTAACATACATAGAAATAGAGTAGTATAAGAGCTTTATGCAAAAATATAGCAGCCATCTCTCCATCTCTGATCAAACTTTCAGAGCTATGAGTAGGTAACGCACCAATACGCGTTAAATTAAACGATTATCAAAATTCTTACAGTGAGATAGGACATGTTGGGCAATCGGCAAGGGAGATTTGGTTTTAACAGAACGTCTATGATTGTTGATACGACGCAAAGTCTGGAAAAAAAAATAATAAAATAAAATAAAATAAATAGAGGGAAAGCATCCAAGACTATCCTTTGAAAGTGATGACTGAAGAAAGTGTTTCTCTTGTTGAGAAGAAAACAAGTTGAAACTCAAAAGGCATCTTAGCAAGGTTGGAGCTTTATCTGATAAGTCAGGAAAACTTCACTGGCGGATTTATTTCAGAACATGAAAAAGAGCACCGTGTGATTGTTCCCATGTATTTTAGAACAAAAATAATCACAAATGACAAATCCATTGTCGAAAGAAATGATCACTAAGTCTAACAAGTAAAGCATGACAATAATCTTTTGGGAGTTGATGAATAATTCACTTTATTGACTTTAAGATATGAATATCAACGTGAATGTAGAATATTATGCTTCACTGCTGCACAATCCGCGTGAAGTCAACATGGAGAAATGGTGAGACTGTGTAACCTACCTTACAGCGTCCAGTGACTATCACCTGTTTTGTAAACTGAAGAAATATCTTTATGAAAAAGGGTGAAGATGTGAAACGGTGGCAATGAAAGAATGTGCTATCTCAAGTTAATCGGGCGGGAATCTTTGAAACTACCTAAACAAATGCTATCTCAGAATAAATAATAAAAACATTTCAGTGCAAAATCCGGGGTTGCCACCTCGCCGGGATTTTCCTCAACCCAGAAAAATATCAGTAGTTTTCGGGCTCAAGGAACTAGTACAAAGCAATGTGGATCATTACCCATTCTCTTGAAGACGTGGCAGTTTGCTGCGTTGCTAAGGGGGTTTGTATGCTAACGAGGTGAAGGGGTTGCATGCTATGGCAGGGCGGTACCAAGGGCGTCGCCCCTGTAGGGCTGCGTCACACGTTGCCACGGTCCCTAACATAATCTCGCAGCAATGCAGGTGATAGATAATCAAGTGTTACATCTACTGCAAAACGAGAATCGCTGCTTAATGCTTTTGTCTAAATTTGAGAAAATAAAATAATCATATTTAAGGGTTCTTAAAGTGAGCGTAAATGCTATAAACAAGATTTGTTGCTCTAAAACCTTTAACTTGTTTTCACCTATATAAAGTAAGCCTTTAGGGATCATGTTCAGGTTTTATACCGTTAACCATTAGGCACAAAGTATCCGATTGTAATGCAAGTGTTAAAAGCGAAAAATGTTATATAACAATCATATTTACTTAACTCAGCCAGGGACTGAGTTAAGTAAACCGACTAACACAAGTAAATAATTTTCAAAACTTGTATCAGATGTTATTTATTACAAATCCCTTTAAATAAATTAGTAAATAGAAATTAAATCTATTCCAGTCATTCTGAAGCGTTTCTTGTTTTAAAGAAATAATTCGAGTATTTCTCACTAGCAGGAAACGTACCTAATACTCTACATAAGAGGGACATTCAAAAAGTTTTTCAAGTGACTCTTTAAAGTCCAAGCTAAGGACTGAATTCGAAAACTTATCCCCAAAATCCTTAAAAGTACTCACCATCTCTTTCCACACACAGATGTAGACGGTGCAAGCACTTGTCTTAAAAACACTACGCTATTCGGACTGAGATATTGTCAACAGAGTCGAATTTATAGCTTCAGAAAGGTCCTTAACTCTTTTAAAAGGTTTCCCTTTCCCAAGATTTCACTCGAGGACAATCAGAAGTCGCACGATGCAAGGTCAGGGCTGTAGAGTGGGTGGCCAAGCAGTTGGACTTTGGCGACTTCCAATTTCCTCAAATTTGCGCGTTGCCGCTCAAAAGCAAGTCTTGAAGTTAGTGTTTTTGCACGACGCCGCCCCAACTCTTCAAATAAAGGATCCTAAATATAACTGCCATAGTATTCTCCATTCTTGTCATTTCTTCTAGCATACAGTCAACCACTAATGGACCAATAGTTGAAGAAAACTGTGAACATTCGCTTCCGAGAACAAAACTCTTGTCGGAGAATAACTTGTCTTGGGTCGTTCTCATTTACCGAGACGCAGTTCTGAGATTTATTTGGGGTGTATAGTAATAAAACAACTTTCATCACCAGTCAAACGTTTAGCACCATTTGGTGAAAACATGCTCAGCAGTTTCCTTGCACATTCCTTTCTCCTCTTCTTCACTTCATTGGTTAGAAACGTGGAACCCATTTTGCACACATTTTTCGCAGCGTTAAATGTTCATGGAGTATACTGACAATGCTGCCAACACTGATACCCATTTCCATACTTAGTATTTCCATAGTATGTGTCAATTTTCCTCCACCAACTTCCTCACTCTTTGAATTGTTCTCTTGTTCACAGCTTCCTTTGGCCGGCCAGGGCGCGGGCTGTCATTCAGTTTCTCGTCCTTCTTCAAATGATCGATCCATCTTGCAATGGTATCAAATGAACACACTTGATCACCATGAACAGCTACCAAATCCTCGCTCTTTCACCTGCTTATAGTGTGTGAAAGTATTCTTTAGAAATATTCATTCTTTTTCACCAGCTATTGACACGGGGCTGAACTCAACAGACTGTACGACAGTGAATATGCAAGTTTAAACTTTCACTTATGCGTATTTTAATAGTTTAAGGCCCATTGTTGCCACTGCGTTAGTTTTGTAAACATTACTGTCCAGCAATGGATTGCAAACGTTTTAATGCATCTCTTAACGCTATAGTTTTGTTTCATTTTGCCGCCAGTGAAATGTCTCTACTTTCCTAGATCCCTGCATAAGCGTGGGAAGCAGCAGTAGAAACATTTAAATTATTTATGGACGATTCAGCCGCAGACACATTCCGGCTTGATGCTGATTCGCTCGAGCATGGAACGCCAGGCTACCTCGGCACGTAATCTTTGCAAAGCTTATATCTCTCTTTAGCCCAGGTCTATCCATTTAAAGGAAGTCGAAATCCCTTATCTTATCAATTTTAAACCAGTTAAGTTTATATTCCTATTGTGATAGAACCATTAGAGCTATAACACTGACAGTTGAACAGCTAATTTTGGCAATTTTATCTGTGTACTGAAGCAAAATTAATAGAATGTAGGCATTGGAACAAGAATTAGATACTTTTTTATTTGACGCCCATTTATGTTAAAACGTTTTACACAAAAACTTAATAGTTTATCATTATTTTCCTTGTTTATTGTTTCAGTAGCTTCACTGTTATGTCTAGAAACGCCACTTAAATTTCAAAGCAATTGATGCAAAAGTTTTTTTTTTTTTTTGTCTAAAGTTACACACAGGTAGGAAAAAATATAGTTTTGAGAAAATTTCTATAAAGGAAAAGTGTTAAAAAGTCACTCACAGTTCCAACCGGGAAACTTCGACATGATTAGGATTTCGGCTATATTTGCGAGACCCCAATGTAGGTATCGATAGAACACAAAATGGTGGAAAATGTGGCTCGTGCTTTTAATTATATGGCTTTATTTATTTGGTTAGTTACAGTTACCTGGTTTATTACAGTGGTTTATTGTTGGAAGAAATTAACAGCAACGTGTTACTTCTTTTGTTTTTAATTAAATTAATATTGATTTAGCGAAATCATACCAGGAACATGTTTAATAGAAAGTGTTAGTACAACGTGGGTTGCTCTTGTATATCTTAATTATGGCATTACACCGCATAATACCGCTTTTCCTAAATAGTGGAGCTATGAATAAAGAGTATACACTATGCAAATGTTGAAGTTAAAGATGAAGCTGTAGTGTTAATGAAACATTTGGTACCAAAATTTTTGGTTAGGGAGGACATCTTTCTTGTGCAAATTTCCCTTATCTACCATCACGTGTGACAGTGAGGGTTAGCAATGAATGGTGTGAGCAGGATGTTACATTTTTGACTGGTTTGTAAGCGAGGTTAAGTTAAGACAAGACAGGTGCACCTGTTTATAACTAGTGTCAAGGAAGACTGTGTTCTTTTCATTAAAATAGACGATGATAAACATGATGCTGTTTCAATTGTGTCGATTAGGTTTAAGGTGTCCAGTAATTGGAAATTGGTGTATTTTATAAAGACTTGTGCCTACTTGTGGAGAAGTTTATTTCGTTTACATTTGAGAAATACTGTTTGTAAACAATTTCATACTCTTAAAAAGCATCGAAACATTTTCCAATGCTATAAATAATGTCATCGTGTAAACGTAAAAGTTTCGTATTTGGTATTGGTAGTCGTAGGGCGACTTCGGCCGCCATTTTTTCCCTTCCTGAAGTGGGATTTGGTAAATGTAGTTGGTCTTGGATTTCTTCAGATTGTTTACGTCAGAACAGCCAATAGCAAAAACAAATTCACCTTTAGCGAATGGTAAAAATCAAAACCATGTAGCTCAATAACTGGTTTGAGGTGCCAAAATCAGAACTTTCTGTTTTTTTATCCATGTGGATGTGTTTTCAAATGTTTAAAAGCTACTTCTAGGCTACATATCACACAATTAAGAAAGGTCGGAAATTTATTGTAATTCAATTTATAAAAATATTTTTAAAAAATCAAAGTTTTGCTTTCCAAATCCGTTAATGCTGGCTCGTCAAGATTTCAAACTGACGACTCAGTGCTTCACACAAGAGATGATAATTAGAAATGATTTTAATTGTGAAACAGAGGAAACAGCCTGCCCGACAGTAGGTTAGGAGTTGCAGCAAGAACATGGAATGTTAAGTAATGGCGAGTACCAGGAATAAGAATTAGGGAGCATGGCTTTGTTTTCCAGTGTGTGGACAATTGTTCTTCGAACAAAAGAATTCTGGCGTGTAGGTATGCGAATGCCACTCACGTAACAACCCCGAGCAGTGGTGCCATCTCCCCTAACACTGCGCCTTCTACTCAAGAATGTGAACAAATGAAGGCATGGCACAATAAAAGTCACCAAATAAAAATACAGCAGCACAGAGAAATAACAACTTTTAAGATATATGGAAGAGCTCTATTAAAATTTGAGATGCTACCCTCCCACCCCAAAGTCCATACCTCCTATAATCAGGACAAGGAGCTTACGCGGGGGATACAGGTTCGAAATCTATTTACGTTATTTCCGCTAAGACACATCAGATTCGTGTTTATTACAATGTAGATCTCACTTCATTAATGATGCTTATAAAATTATTTTTTTTATCATCCTTAAGTGCTTTTCAGCTATTATGTCGTTTCTTTTCAAATGTTCAGCCAAATTCCCAACTTCACTAACAAAACAATCTGTCTTTTTTTTTTCTGCAATTAAATTCACAGAATTGAAGCACTAACTAGAAATAAGGCCCTATGCTTATATGATGAATACTACTGTTATCTTTGAATCTGTTCATCAAATTTACGTAAATATGCAAGCATTTATTCCGATGCTCAAATTTCAAGGTTTGCAATAATTGAATATGCAACAAATAAAAGCAGGAACGAATTGTTGCAGTTGGATTGTTAGGCCGGTGGATTCAATATTTCCTAACGCTAGTCAGTATGCACATAAGCACGATCGAACGAAAACAGGGCGCAAAATATGTCACGCTTTTGGTGCTGATGCTGTGAATGAAAACGGACGGTGTAAAGATGACTTTCGAATTTCCAAAAGAAACCGTCGAGGATAAGCCACGGATAGGAAGAACACAGATAACGGTGCTCTTTTAGGCACTATTGAGCCGAGCAATTGCACTTGTGAGGACGTGCAACGGCAATTCAACGTCAGCGCGGCGTCATTCCCTTTTTTGTTAAGTTGCAGATATGCGACGAGAAGTGAATCCTCTACGACAGCCATGGAGCACTTTTCAGTTAAAAAGTCCATCACGGAGAGCTAATTTTCACTTATATGACCGAACTACTTGAGGATAATGGGCAAACATTCAGAATTTAGAACTTTTAACATGTAAAACGTGCTTTACTAACTCATTTCATTACAAATAAAATATTTTCAACTCTAATTTCTCTACATACATTACAAAGCAAACAAACAAAAAAACATATTAAGCACACAAAACTAACTAAACGCAAGTATTGTAAATTCATAATAGGTCTGATACATAAAACTATTTTAATGTTGCAAAACCAAAAATACACTTTGGACCATAAAAGAACTGGGGGATGAGCCTGAATTTATTTACATAGCAATCTACAGTTAATTTAATTTGGAGTCGAATATCTAGCTACTCATCTGTGTTTCGTTTTATTACCTGCATGAGCAGAGAATCCTGATACAAATAAATAAGTGACTGTAAAGGGCAAAAGAGTGATTTTAGATTTATCATACAAAACTTTAAATTCGTCTTTTAACTGACATCAGAATTCAGATTCTGATGTCAGTTCTTCTTATTTGAAAAATTCTCTTTTATCATAGAATGTGATGTAAAAGCAATCAAGCATTCACACTGCTCCATTGTCAGAGAGACTGGCTTTTCTGATACAGCAGAGAATGGATTTACAATGCAAAAGTTATATTTCGTTTTTTCATGGATGTTCTTCCGGAAAACAACTGTTGAAATTATCGAGCAAATTTATAGAGTGAACTTGAAAGTAATTTAAGATATCCCCGGGTATGTCTGAATCTAGTTTTTTCTATAATTCTTTTATATTTGGGAAACTGACAAGATTGACACTGTTAACTAATTCTGCCCAAAACGTTTCTTTTTGAGGCCTTACTCTTTATCGCTTGCTTCAAACACTCTTGTTGCTTTTCCTTCAAGTGAGAGGCTTAAACTATTAACTTATTAAAAAAATATCGCCTAAAATTTACTAGATAGCGTTCGTCACATAATTTGTCTCCCAAAGCGAAGCTATTGTCAGTCGGGTAGGTTCTGATTCAGCCCTCATTTCAAAGAGCCGTTACCTGGAGAGTCACCTTATTTCTGTGTATGTAAACTTCCCATTTGATCACACAACACTCTGAATAGCGGCCATTCTTAATTCGTGATTTAACAAAATTAATTAATTTCATGCATTTTTTCAGGACTGCTTTTAGGGAAAGATGGCATATTCACAGCACGGGATTGACGGTGTAGGGTGCAGTAGCTACTGCTGCACTCTTTCGCTTGTTGCTCAATTTTTAAGATACGAAGGTAGTTGTCGGCCTAACCATTTTTGTAATTATGATAAAGACAAAAACTATATTTCACTTTTCAATATTATTGCAATACACTTCTCACATCTTTGAATTAACATTTCAGCCCCCCCCCCCCAAAGTTAGAAGCCTTGTCTGCAAAATGGACATAAACATCATCAATCACTTCTTTGTGACACTTAAATTTCCTTCCTCGAAGGTCCTTCTTGAGTTTTGAGAAGAGGAAATTGTCACTGGGAGCTAGATCAGGGCTGTAGGGTGGATGGTCGATTTCCTTGAAGCCACATTTCTTCCTTTATAACAAGAGCTGTGTGCACAGGCGCGTTGTCATGAAGAAGGCGCACACCTCCACTCAGCTTTCCTTGCCTTTTCTTTTTCATGGAAGCACGTAGTCTGTGCAGTAGGTCAGCACAGTACTCTCCAAGTACTGTGGTGTTCCTCTCATTTAAGACAATGGGTAGTATTCCTTCACAGTCCCAAAAGATTGTGACCATGACCTTCTTGGTTGACTGAGTAAGCTTGGCCTTTGGAGGCGGTGCTTCGCCAGGTTCAAGCCACTCCATTAATTCTCTTTTGGACAAGAGATCATAATACAGAACCATAGTTTCATCTCCTGTAACAATTGTTTGCATAACTTCTCTCTCATTGCCATGGCAAGTGCTCCAAACATGTCTGACAGCAGATGACTCGTTGCTGCTTTTGAACTGAGGAAAGAAGTCTAGGTACCCATCTTGCACTAACCTTATTCATGTTTAAATGTTCAGTTACTCTTTCTGTAATTTTGAGCCGCCGGTTGTCCATAATTTCTCCATCCACAAGAGCATCTTTTGTGAAGAACTTATTAACAGCTCGATACTTCATTTTGAACGTGTCATAATATACACACAGCCTTCTTTATGCAACTATCTGAACACTGAACACAGCGGAGCGGAAGTTACAGCTGCAATTATTTACTTAACCGATAAGGTATGACACCAGATAATGTTTTTGTGAAGGCGAATCCTTATCGGCGAGGCCGGAAACCCACTTTCGTAACACCAGACGTCGTTCCAGTCATTGCCTTCGCGCCTTCTGTGCACACATCGACACAATTATCCTATGGGATGACTTCTGTTGTTACCTGCGGAAGGTAAAATATGCACCTCAATCATTTCTACTTGAATTTTACCGACAAACGACTAATAGCCGCGCAAAGTTTCAAACCTGATCATTTTTTTATTCTTCCAGTTTCTTCAAGGAACATTAGATATTTTAGAGGAGTTTGAGAACCCCTAAATAAAGAAATAATAAGTCATTGCTTTGTCGAAGGATGAAGTCACATTTTTGGGTTTTTTTTTGTCCCCCCCCCCCCCCGTTCCCCTTTTTCTTCATCCGTGCAACGCAAATGGTTGCAATTCTGACACTGATATTGTATATTTATACTCCAATTCATTCATGTCATGCACAACTTAGTCAACTTTCGAGTAGCCATAAAAACTGGCCTCCAATGAGCTTCTTTTGTTTTCGAAGTTCGCAACGGAATTTTTACGGCGGCTTTCAAAGGATAATGATGTAAATTTTTTTCTTACCAAAAAGAGTTCAAAAATCGTACGTTGTCAAAGACTGATATTCTATATTTCTGACACAAATGTGCTATATTATTTGGGTTTTAAAATATTTACCCCCTTTTTCCTATATTTTGTATGCATAAAACTAAACGAAAAAAAAAAAAATAGTTCAGAGTAATCTAACAGGCCAGAAGAGCTAAATCACTTCCATATCACAAGACCTCTTCCTGCAAATAGCAGGCAACGTTTTTAAAGCGCATTCCGCTTTGCTGGCCTCCACTACAGCCGGCTGTTGGAAATGTTGGCGGTTACTATCATTAGCGTAGGAGTAACAAGGAAACCAGATAGCATTTCCCATGAGTCATAGACACGCGCATGCAAACTGCACGATCTAAAAGCCGAACAATCAGAAAACCGTTAAATCATTCTTTTAAGAATAGATTCATTTTTATTTCAGTGCTTTAATAATTAATATATACGAGGTTCATTTGAAAACTACTCTGAAACACCCACAGATGAAGCAGCAGTTTTGTTATCAAAACCCGTCATCTTCCATAGAAGAGTTTGTGCAATAATACAAGATTGGTCAAGAATTGTAGTAGCTATAGTCGTTTATTCCAGTATAGATTTGTGTATATGGGGAAATGCAGTTATAAGCACTTGGTAAAGTAGGGTATGAATGCAACAGAAATTCATACACATATGACAACCATTCTAGGGAGACTCAAAAATATCTGTTTCCAAGTGGATCACAGCGTTTAACCGCAGCCGTGAACGATTGGAAAATGACTCCTGCAGCGGACGACCAAAATCTATCATGACATCAGAAATTATCGTGATTCTGAAGGATCGCCGATTAAAGGTGTCCGGATTTGCGGAAGCTCTGGGTATTTCAGGGAAACACATATTTCAAATTTTGTGGGAAGAATTGCACTTGAAAAAAGTATCAATAAGACTGCTGACTCAGGACCAAAGCGAATCAGAGTACAAACCTCTCAGCGTTTTTAGACAGAACCCTCCGATTTTACGACCAATGATGAAGCATGGGTGCACTAATATACACATGAAATAAAAGAGCGGTCTAAACATTCCTCAACGCCAAAGAAGGCAAAGAGTGTAAAATGGGCCCGGAAGATCATGGCGCCGGTTTTGTGGAATACCAAACGTGCACTGCTGATTGGTTATCTTTCCACTGAACATTTTTTCACTGGAGCTGTTATGCTAATCTTCTGGACGTATTAAAGACAAAATTACGCGAGAAAAGGTTGCGTTTATCAAGGAAGAAGGTCATCTTGCATGAAGACAATGTTGGCCCTCACACAGTGCCAAAAATTAATAAATTGGGGTAAGATATGCTGCCACATCCGCCTTATTCCCCTGACCTGGCTCAATCGGACTTCCATCTGTTTCCTAACAGAGAAAATTCCTTGGTGCACAGACATTTTCCCCCAACGAAGAGCTAAAATCATTAGTTGAGGCGTATTTTCCACACCAGGTGTAATCTGATTTCCTTGATGGGACAAAGGCTCTGGAGCATCGCTGGACAAAGTGCATTAGTGTCAAGGGTGCCTATGTTAAAAAATAACAACAATGTGTCGCCAGTGTATGCTTCATTTCGGGAATTTTTAAATGACCACTGTAAAGGCCAATTCGGTTGTAGGAGCTGTTGTCACACTGAAAGTTACTGCAAACTGATACGCAAAGCAATAACTAGATTGCTTTTTGTTCAGGACAACTACAATAAAGTATTCCCCAGTTTAGTTACTAGATATTTTTAACAACATTCAAATAAAATATTGGATATTAGTCGACAAGCTTTAGACAATGGTTTTTTGTGATTTTAAATTATAACTGAGACAGAAATCAGGATGCTGAGTGTCAAACATTTAAAAGAGATAATCCAATCACCTACACCTTGGTTTGGCAGAATCTGGGTGCCACTCATTTGGACGGTGTTGATGTCCAAGAGTCTCTCTCTTTTGCTGAACAAACATTTAAACAAAAAAAAAACAAAAAATAATAATAAAAAAAAACCGAGCGAAGGATGGCCCTCTGGTGCAACTGCGGTTTTTTGCAGAAAAATGTGCATCACCAAAGAATTCACAAGCACGTAAAGGACCTGTAAGTGACTTTTGTTTTGTTTGTTCAAACCGGAAGATTTCAACGCTCGCTTCCTACAGCTAATGTAACTAGTTATTTGCACAACCAAATACTGCATATTACTTGAACGTGAATTAAGGTTTATACCTCTAAGTAGTTCGATGGAAACAATCATGATGTACAAAATTACACAACTATTGACGAATGCAATATAGCTTCAATCTGAATGACTTTTTACTCTTCATAATGTCCTATTTAACTTTTCATGACGACAAGTATTATGACTGAAATTTACGAACTGCTCTTGGCATGATAGGAGTCGAGGCTTCGGTACTTGAAAATCCATTTACCAGCATGGACAATGGAAGGGCTGGTACTGCAGTTTCAAACAGTATATGGCTGGCTGTTTTTCCATTAATTTCGTGTATCTGTTTCTGACACGTCTGATGTTGCTCTAACTGAAAATCAATTTGCATGATGGAAACTTTATAACGATGTGGGGGCTGTGGAGAGTTAATGTGACAGTGCTAAGTGGATGTTCACCGATAACAAACACAATTACTAACACGCCCTATGCGCTTCCTCTAACGCAAGCCACAACTGTATAGCAGGCCATTCCACAGAGAGGGGGGAGGGGCTTTGGAGAATTCAGTCGAGATTTCCTATACAGAACAGCCATAACGTTCGGTTGTTTTCCAGTTCTCAAGTTCGCCATTACAAAATAAACGCTGTTTTTTATTTTTAAATTAGTCGTGCGTCCGAAATATAGAAAGCCTGGAACACAATTAAAAATAGACCAGCATCTTTCTCAGCGTTTCTTAATCCGACAGTTGGAGAAATTGTTTTGTGGAATTATTCTTGAACTAAATTTAGACCCCTAAAAGTCGTCATAGCCTATCACTCTGTGATTCAGCTGAGAGGGTGTGAAAACACACACCAAAATCTATTTCTCCCACGTTTGGTAACTATTGAAAACACAGTTTGGCATGTTTTGAGTGAATGTCGCTTTTTGGTATTACTTAGTTTTTGTCAAAATGATTTTACGGACGTTTTAACAGATGACTCGGCAATTATTGAAGATATGTTTATTTTTATTAAGTGCCGCAATATTTTATCGTTTGAAGCCTTTATCCAAATATTTTAAGCCGAACACCACGTTTATTTCTTTGCAATGGGTGGAAGGCATGTCTAATTTTGCCATTATAAGTAGGGGTTTTTCTTTCTTCCCCCCTTCTCTGAAGACTTTTACTCTAATATTTTCCCACTGAAATTTATCGAAATTTATACTAATGGAAAAAATTATTGCATCATCTAAAGATTTTGTGTATTTCTACCTATTACCTTACTTAATGTCAATAAAAAGTTCACTATTTTAGTATTTTATTATCTATAAGTAATTATGCATTATTTTATGCAACCCAAGCTCTAAACATTCTCCATTGTTGAGATGCCATTGCCTTTATTGTTGATTTTGATGTAGTAGTCAGTGATATGTATGTTTGGTAACAGATTCACTAAATGGGCAAAGGAACCGTAAAAGAGTGTAATTGTCGCATTAGATTCTGAGGAGATTACTAGTTGACATATTGCATCAAAGATGGGAGTTAACCAGTCCATTGTGCCAACATTTTGGCTAAATACAAGAAAACTGGGAGTTTGGAAAGCATTAAAGGAAGAGGCAGAAAAAGGCCTGCTACTGCTGCTAATGACCCCGTTTTGACTTCAGTGTAGTTGAAAAGATAGTGGGAAGAAGCTTCTAGTGTGATGATTTACAGCAGAACCATCAGATACAGACTTTCAGTAATGGGTTTACCTGCTAGACGGCCACGGGAGAAGCCCCTAATGACAGTTAAAATGAAGAAAGCTCTACCAGAATGGGTCAAAGAAAATGCACATTGGACTAAGGAGATTTGGATTTTTTTTTTTTTATTTTGTTTTCTTTAAGGACGCTCTTTAACATCGCAGGTCATCAGCGTCCCATTCAACTCAGGACGTGAAACGGTAAATTTTGCTCAGAGGCCTCTCTTTTCAGGCTTGAGGTTCTTTATCGTGCCGTAAATGTACGACACGGGACCCACGGCTTTACTTCTCTTCCGAAGGAAGGGATTTTTACACCCGAAAATATTCGTCGATCCTGGCCGGGTTTGAACCCGCGATCTTGGCTTTAGAAGAAGGAGATGTGGAGTAAAGTCATCCTCTGAAATGAATCAAAAGTTAATGTGAGAGGAAACGATGGAAAAACATTTATCGTCGTTGAGCGGCGAAGAATTTCTGCCAGTGTTTGGACTCAACAGTGAAGTTTCCAGAAAGTGTGATGGTCTGGAGTTGTACTTCCAGCAAATGAGCGGGTGTATTACATTTTGTTGAGGGAACACTAAATGCAGATGCGTGCATGTTGATTTTAACAGAAAGTTTAATGCCAACAAGTGGAGCAGTTTGCATCACCAGAAATTGCACTTTGCAGGATGACTCCGCACCATGTCAAAAGGCTTAAACACTACAAATTTTAACAAACTAAACAACTGTTTTCATGTTACATCCACACAATTCTAAAAAAGTTAAATTTTATATTACAGGTTAGAAGTTTTCTTGGAGAACGAGGGATTTCCACTCTCACCTGGCCAGGGTACAGTCCAGATCTTAACCACATTAAAAACAGCTGGAAGATAATCGACAATGCTGCAACAAAGAAAGAAATAAGAAAGACCTGGTTGAAGATCCAAAGAGTGTGGTTTAGTGAGATTTCGCCTAAAGAAGTCAAAAATTTAAAACTTTCAATGCCCAAACGACGTGATGCCGTAACAAAAGCCCGGACAGGCAACACGTAGTATTAATTTAGCATTTCTACGATAAAAAGCACTTATTTCATGTATGTAAAATACTTTCTTATTATAATTATTAAATAAGAACGCATCAGGTTTATGCAATTTTAATTATAGCGTATAGGCTATTTAGTTACAAAATTCGACATTTTGTTTAGTTTTACCGTGTACACGTAATTTTAACAGATATAAAAAAGATTACATAAAATGTTTACATTTCCAGACTTAAAATATTCGGGATATACCTAGAAACACAATTATAGTACAATTCCAAAATGTTTTGTGGGGGGGGTGGACTAAATATTTCCGGTACAGTAAGGTGACCAACAAATTCTATAGGTATCAGACGAAACATTTCGAATAATATCTTTAGTATTAAATATAGTTCTTTTCTGATAACTACTTATGTTTGGTCGGGAGGAGGCAAAAAATTCATCCAGTGCAATTTCCAAATCGGCAAAGATTCGGAGGTGACTATCCAAAGAAAGGAAACTATGATAACAGTGAATTGCACAAATGTTTTCGGACACAGAACACGAAACTAGCATTCGTTTTTTCGTGTCGCCTAACGGTGTTGAACTATCTGTATGGAACTGCTTGCGCTATTGTCTCTCAATCTGGGAAATTTTGTAACTTTACTCTAATAAACCCCTAGGAATGTTCAGGTATAAGGAGTTTCCTGGCTGCTATTGTGATGACATAAAGGAGTATCTTCTGTGCAGTGAATGGTGGTTACACTAAAAGTACTAAGCAGCACATTTAAGTAATTGTGGTTAAAAGAATGTGCAATTTGATATCTTAGTGGTCTATGCTTTCATCTGTTTGCATGTCTCCTGCTGTAAAAAAACCCTCTAATTTATTTTGCTACGTATGAGGAGAGCATTTTAGAAAACCTCAGAGCCATCCCTATAGATTTAAGGGGAAAACTTCAAAATTTGAGTGAGGCAAAACTAAAGGAAGGCATCTTTAAATGTCTACAAATACGCGATCTGCTTCACGATTGTATTCAATGGGACTCTGAATTCTGTTGGGGTGAGGGAAGCCTGGGTTGCATTCAAATATGTGTGTGGGTGAATTTTCTGGGAAACTACAGAGCATTGTTGATATGATTTATTTACGGACGCTCTTTAACACCTCAGGTCATCAGCGTTCCATTCAGTTCAGGGCGTAAAAGGCCGACAAATTTTGCTCAGAGGCCTCTTCTTTCAGGCTTGAGGTTGCACTGACGTTGAATTGCTATCTACGTCCTCACATCGTTATCCATTACTATCCATGGCTCATTCACGAGATTTTCGTTGTCTTCTTGGGACCATCTTTGCACAGCATCAGCACCGAAGTCCTGGCATATTTTCTCGTGTTGCTGCAGTTGATTGTTCCCAGGTTTATCGTTGAGTATACAAACTCGTAAAGCTATCTTCTGGGTGCTCACTGCGCTTCTTGGTGTACTGGCTAACACAAGCTTAACAGTCTGTCGGCTACAATTCGTTACCGCCTTAACTTTATTTATTGCAAACGCTTCAAATTTCAGCATCGCGAAAAACCGATAGAAATGTTCCATCTGTACACACAATGCAGTTTGCAACTTTTGTTAACTGTTAAATTTACCTAGTGGGGAAGATAAATATTACAATTTTTGAAACTGAGTGAAATGTGAAAAGCGAGGTAGGATCGATCCGCGATGACCAGGGTCGATGATTTTTTTCGGGCGTAAAAATCCTAAGCCGTAGGTCCCATGTCATAGATTTACGGCATGTAAAAAGAACCTCAAGCCTGAGGCCTCTTGAGCAAAATTTGTCGGCCGTTTCACGCCCTGAACTGAATGGGACGGTGATGACCTGCGATATTAAAGAGCGTTCGTAAATGAACATCCAAGATCAGTATGTCTGTGTGTGTATGTGTGTGTGTGTGTATATATATATATATATATATATATAAAAGTGCTAGTTCTAACAAATATAGGAAATTACACACAAAAGAAAAAGGGCTCTAAAGCGAGTTTTGCCTTCCAGTACGTAAACAAGGCGCCAATGTACATGCCACAATATAAAGCATACAATTTAATATCAATACTAACATTATAAGTATTAAATCAATTTGCATTAGACGTAAACTCTTGGAAATTGTTTGATATTAATGTTTTAATTGTTCAAAATTATAACTGAAAATGTGCTGTGCTGTTAAAAACACACGTTACGTTTCCGAATTCATCACGTAATAATTATACATGTTTCACATGTGTGTGCAATTAAAAACTTATAGGATTCGATAATTTATTTGGTCAGCGGGGTCTGCAGCCCTGCAGTATACCAGCCGCCTCTAATGTCAAACATCTACTGAAAACATTTCTTTAGGTACGGCCAAATTTCTTCATCGTTCACAAAATTAGCGCAAGTAATTACTGCCAACCTCTCTGGTGTGGCTTGCTAAAATCTGAGGTGAGCAAACGCTTCCGGTTTTTATCAAAGCGCCATTGACGTCATAACAGCGGGCGTGTTTATTCAATCAAAACACTGAACAAGATTGGTGCGAAACTTCGACCTCTCCCATGTAACTATAGGAAGGAAATTGGCTTCTCCAAATGCGAACAGCACTTGTCTGGTGTGCAATGCCGTTATATGAAAATTCGCCATAAAGGAATTTTGCAGTGTAGATGAGTAACTAACATGTAATAATCAAGTCCGCACTATTTTCTACTTGAGCTGTTCTGAACCACACGGTTCGCTAAATCCGTCATGTAACGGGACCCTACAGAATGGTTAAAAAAAAATTAACAGCTGAACACATGTCCAATATATATCACAACCTTGTACACACGCAGACATTCATGCAGAAACCTCTTCAGGGAATTTGAAATTTTAACTCTTCCATGCGAATATATTTTATCTCTCATGAACTTTTGTATAAGAAATAAACTAAAAATTGTTCAAAATCAAAATATACATGACAATACTAGACAGAAAGCAAATCTACATCGCCCAATTTCAGCACTTTCATGCCATCAAAAAGGCGTTTATTATGAATGCATTTTAGTATACAATGCTCTTCCCTCTAGCCTAAAAGTCTTAATAAACAATGATCAATTCCTTTAAATCTGGTCCTAGAAAACACCAATGTAAAAAAGCCTATTATTCTGTAAAGGAATATATGAGTGACAAGATCGTACTGCACAACATATCAATGTATATGTAAACATGTATATAATAACATTTGTATGATTAAGTGACTTGTCTGTTTTTGTTGTCTGGTTGAGTTGTTCTAGGTGTTCTTTTTCATTTTTATTGTAATTATTTATGTAGATGTCGACAAATTTTTGTAAATGTAGATTGAATGCTACTGTGGTAATTGTACATGCCAAGTTCTATGTTCGTAGGTCTCTGTGACTGCTCCGCAGACTCACCGAATGCTCCAGGAACTAAACTAGGGCACGAGCAAAGCAGGTTCATTTTACTAGGAGTTGCATATAGGTCATGCTACTGTTCTTTCACTGTGCAAACGGCTTTAGCACTGTATTTTGCGTTGAATTTCCATTTTATATTGGTTTTATATATCTTTTATACAAATGCATTAATTTAAAAAACATCTTATGAACATTTTTTGCAGTCAGCACAACACAGCATTGTTTGTACGAGGGGTGTTCTCGGCCGGACTCAGTGATGTCGTGAAGATGGCCAAATTACTATTGTAGTTGTTAATTATTATCTTTTAGATGACGTGCTGTAAAGATTCAGACGAGTATAGTCACTTGTTTGTGACAATCGTGTGAACAAACTAGTGTAAACATTTTCTACAAAATGGATAAAACTGAATTATGAACCGTGATAAAGTATCTCGTTTTGAAGGGTTTAACCTCAACAGAAAGATCAGTTAGATTCCACAAAAAAGGATTCTTCCCCTTAGTTTTCGGTGGTTTACTCAATGATCGCCGATTGAAAGTACGCGAGTTGGCTGACATTGCAAATACCGCGATAGGCCGTTACACTATATTTTACATGAAGTTTTGTGTATGAGAAAGCTTTGAGATCAATGGGTGCCACGTTTGTTAACAACGAACCAAAAACGCATTTGAATGAACCTTTTGCAAGAATGTTCAGACTTGCTTTAACGAAATTCCGGAGAGTTTCCCCGATGTTTCATAACATATGGTTTCATCACTACACGCCAGGGACGAAGGAGCAGTCCAAACAGTGAGTGGCAACAGATGAAAGTGCACCAAAGCAAGCAAAAACGGTTCCATCTGCAGGAAAAGTCATGGCTACGGTTTTCTGGGATTCTCATGGTGTGGTGCTCGTTGACTACCCCCGAAAGGGCAGAATCATCAACGGGGAGTATTACGCTTCACTACTGGACCAACTGAAGGATGCTATTCAAGCTAAACGTTCCACATTTTATGAAAAAAGAAAGTTCTTTTTCATTATGATAATACGCCTTCACACTTGTCTGGGATTGGTGTTGCAAAAAAGTGCATGATCTTCGCTTACAAGTTCTTCCACATCCGCAATATTCGCTGGATTTGGCTCTACTTGTTCTCAAACTCGAAGAAATGGCTGGTGAACGAAGATTCACATCAAATGTTAAGGATGAAACTGAGACAGATACTTATTTTTCACGGTTAAACAAATCTTATTTTACTGAGGATATTAACAAGTTGGAAAGTCGTTAAACTAAATGTATTGATTTACAAGGTGACTATAACTGCTAGGGGTGGCCGAGGTCGTTAAGGAACGGACTTGTAAGAGGGCGGTCAGGGGTTCGTTTTTCACTAGGACCGTCCTCCCTGACTATGAGGCTTTTTCCAAGTTTTCCTCAGTCCTCATAAATGGCAAATGCCAAGGAGGTACCCTAAACTTGGGCTTGGAGCACTTCCTTCCTTTTAAAAAATCTCCTTTCCAGTTTATCACCTCATCTCATGTTATTATCAGTGTCCACCGCCTGTGATACCACAGTAGTTAAAAGGGGCGTTATTTTTCAACAGCCACATTTTTTGGGGTTGAAATGTAAAAGTAAATAAATAAACAAATAAAAATTTCTCTTAAATCTTGTGTTTTCTTGGCCAAGCCCGGAACTTTTAGATCGTCCATCGTGTTGACAGTTCTGCTCCACATTTAAGTAAATTTCTTAAATAAACAATCATTTAGTCATATATATAAATGCTCCATTGACTACTGATACACATTCGAATAGTTTTCTTTACTATGGAATTATACTTCCCATTTCCGAATGGGCCAGTTTGTGTAGAAGTGAACCATAACACTCACCTTCAAGGTGACATCACTTTCCCCGAACTAATTAAGAGAATTTCCAGATATGTGCAAAAACGTTTGCTCATTCTTCTTGGAGCACGCAATAACCTGGCAGTGCACTGTCTGATTTATGCCACTCCGTGGATTCTCTTTAGGAAAAATATTAATAATAAATTGTAGTTCTTGACAAAGCTCTAAAAACATGCGCGGGACCAGGTTATATGCTGCTCCTTCTAAGCTGCTGTAAGAAATCGAGAGCATCTTGCACCGATCTTCGTCACACAAATCTTTTCGTAGCGGCTGTAACAGAAAGTCCCAACCTCGCTGAGATTTCCCTCAGTTCCAGTCATCTGCTTCATCGTCACTTTCACAGTCAGCACTTTCTAGTGACATAAACTCGCAGTTGAATAGAACAAAATCAAGACCTCGAAAGAAACAGTGCAAGCTGAGTGTTTCAATTTGATGCGTGGATAGAATCTCTACAAACCTTTGTTACAGCTACTACAAAACAAACGAGGATCTTACCACTTGTTCCATTACCTCATATTTGCCACTGAAGTGGAAGATAAATGAATTTTACTGAAACCAGGCTCAAATAATTCTTTCAATTAAAACATCCCTGAGCCCAGAGCGCTTCTGGCGCTTTCAAACCAAGGGCAATGAATTAACAAGCGGCGAACTGTATTCGTCTCGATTATTAGGTCAGATTTGTCTTCAAGTGGCTTGTTTATAGAGTAGTCAACCTTACTCATTAAGAGACTGGCTTGCAATCTACAGGATTTAACACCCAAAAAGATTATGTATAGTGTAGAGCATTTTCTACAAGAGAATTCAAACCGTCACGGTGGCCGAGGTCGTTAAGGCGCGGGCTCATGAGCAGGAGGTCTGGGGTTCGATTCCCTCCAGGACCTTTCTCCCTGAGGTTTTTCTAGGTTTTCCTCAGTCCTCATAAATGGCAAATGCCGAAGAGGTACGGAACGTTTCCTTACTTTAAAAAAAAAAAAAAATATCCCAATTTATCATTTCATCTCATGTATCATCAGTGTCCACCGCCTGTGGTGCCTCAGTAGTAAAAACGGGCGGGACGTTAAAAACGATTTAAAGGGGGAGGGGAGAGAAAAATCAAAACGTTCTTCTAAGTGCTTTTGGCGTCATTCCTGAACAAATGTTTCCGACACAAGAAAGCTTACGTACTCTTGGAGCACTACACACCTAAAAGGCGATCATCCGAAACCTATACTCCAATGTCTTCCATATTTGCCATACTCAGCAGTGGACAAATAAGGAAACATAATCAAAATATTATAAATATGCCGTCTTTGCTTTTTTTTTTTTATTATTTATTTATTTGCGGACGATTTTTAACATCAGGTCATCAGCGTCTCATTTAATTCAGAGCGTGAAACAGTCGATAAATTATATCCAGAGGTATGTTCTTTCAGGCTTTAGGTTCTTTTACGTGCTGTAAATCTAAATACGGGACCCACTGCTTTCCCTTCCGAATGAAGTCATACTTAGGATTCATCAACCCTGGCCGGGATTGAATCCGCGATCTTGGGTCCACGTGGCAAGCGTGGTTACCACTAGACCACCAGGACGGATTCTTTAGGTGGTAAAATGTTTCAAAAGGAAATGAAAATAAAAATACGAGGACTGCTCAGTTAAGGATTTTATTTTCACATCATATCTTTATTCATTTTTATAATTCTGATGATATTTCTCAAAGTAGTTCCCATTGGATGCAATGCACCTGTCCCATCGTTTCTGCCTGTATTCAGACATGCTGGAAAGATTTTTGACGGGTGCTTCAGAATCGTCTCCGCAGCGTTCACCACTGCTTCTGATGCTGGAAAATGCCTTCCACGAAGGTGTTTCTTAAATTTGGCGAAAACAAAAATGTTACATCTGCATTGTATGCAGAGTGAGGGACACACTTCACAATATTCAGGAATAATATTTACGATGTGCGGCCATGCATTACCGAGCTTGTTGCACGCAAATGTGGCCTTAAAGAATTTTCAGTACAGCTCTGTAGTATTACCCACTTACAGTTATGTGTACAGGTAAACCATTCCTTGAATATCGAAAGGTAAGGTAACCATAACTTTCCTAGCAGAAGCAACAATGTTTGAGCTTTTTATACAGAACTTTGATGTTTGCTCTCAGAATCGAAATGGCGTAACAAGTTTCATCAACAGTGATCACGTATATGAAAGATTCTAAACCGAAGATCACGGGTTCAAACCCGGTCAGGATTGAGGGATTTTTACGGGCGTAAAAATCCTAAGTATGGCTTCCTTCGGAAGAGAAGTAAAGCCGTGGGTCCCGTGTCGTACATTTACTGCACGAAAAAGAACCTCAAGCCTGAAAGAGAGGCCTCTGAGCAACATTTGTCGGCCGTTTCACGCCCTGAATAGAATGGGACGCTGAAGACCTGAGATGTTAAAGAGCGTCCATAAATAAACCAAATCAACAACCTATGAAAGACACCCATCACCTTCCTGTAACACCATCTGCAACTGCACCCAAATGTGAATCAACCGTGCACAAACACGTCTCACGTGCAACTTTTCAGTTACCAACTGTGGATGGCATCCAGTAAAATTTTCAGAATTTATGAAAGTGTTATTTCGACGATGCTCTCTGACAATGACAGCAGCAGTGTTCCTTTCATTAGAGCACAAACAGGATCTCCGGGTCCAACTTCCATTGAAAGTTGTTGCCTCCCCTCTTCAAAGATTTTAAACCACTTTCTAGCTGTTCTGCAGGGAAGAAAAAACTCTCCATAGGCCTTCTGTAACATTGCATAAACCTCGGCTGAAGATTTGTTGGGATGAAAGCACAATTTCAGAGCAATACATTGTTTAGTTTTATGTGTTGTAGGCGGAAGTAAACATGTCTCAACTTAAACAGCTTTCAAAGGCGGGAACCGGAGGCACAACAATGAAACTAGAGCCACGTGTGCGTTTCGGATTAAGTTAATAAAATATTGTAAAATTAAATCTTAACGTGAGAAATTATGCCTGTAAAAATTATTATTATTTATTGAACAGCTCTTGTGGAGACAAAATATATCTCTAATCCGCTCCCTAATAATAACTGTAACAGGAATAAATTTATAGGTGCTCATCAAGTACCGCGGAATGTTGATAAGAGTTCTTTCAGATTTGCTGCGATCAATGAAGCGATACTGCTACAGGTGAATAGCTTGATAAACTTTGATTTGTGAGTGCAAAAGCAAATAATTTTGACGACTGATTGGTGCTAAATGTTGGAATACTTGAGAAAACTTCATAAGGAAATAATTTTGGCCAAGACATCTACAAAATGATTATCACAAGCTAGAGCCATGATGGGAGATGTCACATTTGTATGAAGAGGTGCCTCGGGTAACCACGAATGGCTGTGCGCACAACAAATAAATAAATTAAAAAAAAACTTTTTTGAGGAATTCCTGCCTTTTATAAACGCTGGAGCAATTATGTTGAATAAATACACACAATGCAGAAAAACGTTGTTGTTTGCACCTTTTTCAGCATGGGCTTTTCATTATTTGCTCAATTGATATCGGCACATATTTGACATTCTTTGTACTTGCACGGCACAAAAACAAGATAAAGATGCTTGTTTCACGCTTATCTTCACCTTATCTCGGATTACGGACCTGAGTTAGTTCGAAACAAAGCAATGTGATGATTACCTTCTGTCATTGTACATATTAGGGCAGAAGAAAATTTATTTTAGCTATAGAACGAGTTTTTAATAGTAGTTCCTGAGAAACGTTAAGCGTTTAGATAGGTAAAGAGCAAGAAAGAGTATAGAAGGAAAAGATCCAGCCAAATTAAGGTATATGTTAACATGAATATATTACTCGTGTACGTGACATGTATTTAATTACGCTGCCGTGCATTTAATAAAATTGCTGCGAATTTTGTTAGGCTGAAATGTATTTAATTATGTTAAACATGTGCAATTGTAAAGTTGTAAATATTACAATTTCGCTATTTCCTCACTGCCATCATGGATAACTGCAGGTAGTGGATGATTTTTCCTTCGTGGGACTGCTCCAAGCGTAACAGTCGGGTCGGTAGGTTCAAGCTGGTACCGCGGTGAACCCTCCTAAACCCAGATCACGGGTTCGAACCCGGCCAGGATCGATGGATTTTTTCGGGCGTAAAAATCCTAAGTATGGCTTCCTTCGGAAGGGAAGTAAAGCCGTGGGTCCCGTGTCGTACATTTACGGCACGATAAAGAACCTCAAGCCTGAAAGAGAGGCCTCTGAGCAAAATTAGTCGGCCGTTTCACGCCCTGAATTGAATGGGACGCTGATGACCTGAGGAGTTAAAGAGCGTCCATAAATAAATCAATCAAAAAAAAAAAAAAAAAAAAAACCGCGGTGAACGGGCTCCAGGAAGTCCGCAGCTATGATTGTCGCTTAAGATATTACTAACTTAAAACACTTAAAAGGTGCATTTGTTCACTATCACAAAACAAGAAGATGCTAGAACTGCCTCACTTCATTTTCCATACATTTCTGGCATGGGCTTATGGTTTTAACCATTACCCTCTGCTGTTCCCTCTGAGAAATGAAAGAACTTTCTTCACAAATATTATTTCTCAGTTCATCTACATAATTTGCGTGGATTTGTGTTGTACACTTTTTTCTTTTAATGAATCCCAGAGATAAAAATCGCAGGGCTTAAAAAGGGGATCCGTATGATGACTCTATCGTCGAATATTTCATGAAATGCATGATTCTGCACCGTTGCAGAGTTCTATTGGAAAATGGCAAACCTACCTACCCTCACAGTAAATTCACAGAAAAAAAGAATGCAAAATATTCTGCATACACCTATCACGTTTCTTTAAAAATAAATAAATAGTTGCTGTTATTCTCTCGCCGCTAATGGCGCAGCAGTTCTATCTTTCGATCATGAGGGATCGTGAAGCAGGTCAGATTTTTCTGCACTCCAATACGGTTGTTTTGTGAATTAACACTTGCAATTATGTGGAACCAAGATTCGTCAGTAAAGAAAATTAAATTAGGGTCAATTTCCCTGTCATACACACTATTCCAAATACATTCATAAAATCTACTCCTGGATGCAGGGTCACCTGGTTTAAGTTCTTGAACTACAGTAATTTTATAAGGTTTTAACTTCATAGAACTTTTCGTTTGCTGAGAAAGACGACGAATTGATTATTTAGGATAACATTCCATAACTTAATTTTTTTAATCAAGACTACTTCACTTCCCGTTTCACTAAATTTATCAGGGAAACTATCTTTAAACAATCTCCGAGCACCACGAATCGATTCTGTAAATAAATACTCTTTAGGGAATAGAATATCTTAATTGAACCCTATAAACACTGTATTACGCCGCCTAATAAATGCTTAATACAATCTTATACCACAAAGAAGAACAGGTCCTTCAGTACCTAGTGTTAAACTCGTACTGACCTCCCCTTCTGCTCCCCGGCCGGCTTTTAAGTGTGGGAAATGAGAGGAGAACTGCACAGCTCGGTCAACTGGGACCAAATGCATGTGGAGCAATTCCGCGAACGAAAAATCACCCGGTACAATTAGGAGAAAGAAGTGTGCTATAGTCAATGCTGTTATTTCTTAAATATTTACGGAAAGTTAAACCTTCTATCTTATATGTGTGTTTCTGGTCTTGTTGGGACAGACAGCATTTCAACCAAGCTTAATGAAGAGTTGGCCATTTTGAAGAACACCCGATTCCTGATTTATGAAAATCACTGTCTTCCAAATGTAACGATGATGTAACCAGGATGTTTCGATTCCAAAAGTGCAATGTGAAGTGCTTTAGAAGACAAGACCTTGCAGTCTGGTAATGTGCTCACGCTTAAGAACGATACTTGCACATCCCAGGATCAGAACATAAATACCCCCTAACCTTTGGACTGAACAAAATCTCAACCTGAGCCTTCTGCAGTGCGATCAACACTCGCTCAGCATTATCTGGAGAATGTGTGAAGGACGCTATTATTGAAATCTCGCTCTTGTCAGCAAGAGTCGAGAGCAAACCGATACGTCCTCAAACAAAGGAGACCGTGATATTCTTTGTGCACTGTTCGTGAGAACGTGCCTATTGTAGTTAACGGAGCGACTTCATCTAATCTGCTGACGATCTCAACACAGTGGCATTCACTTCACTCAACTCTTCCATCATTCATTTCCCTTCAAAGATGTCGATGGTTACTTTCATTACTGTATTAAGCATTTACCTGGATGTAATCGTATTACCTTTATTTTTTACATTTAAAAACGGGTTTTTGCTAGCCTACCGATCACTGTGACATCTGTAGCGAAGCGGCGTGGCTCTTTGTAGGTACGCTGAGATTTGGAATGTAGAAATTAACGGAAAGTTTACTTTATGATAAAAATACATTGAAAAGGCAAAATTTTCATTTAAAAAGTATGGCATTGTGACTATATTATCGTATAATAAAGAATTGAATGCACAAAGAACATACTGTATTTACTCGTAAATATTATTCACTGGTAGTTCATAAAGACTTTACGTTTTCTGGACATATTCAACCTTAATTAATGTGTTTATCAAAATTTAATGTAATATATTTACATGTCTGCGTCTACACTAGAATTGGATTGTTTCCTGCAGCTGTAGTCATAAGCGTAAAAAAAGACACATGATATTGTTGCCACAATTGTCGACAGCGTACTCGACCTTCTGCAGCTTTATTGTTTATAACCAGAGCCCAGAAGAAATACCGAAAATAGCCAGTAATATAATAAAAATAAGCGTTTAAGACACTTAATAATTTCTTTATAATATAATCAAAGTATTTAAACTTATTTTCCTTAGTTACAAGCAACAACAAGATGTTTTTCAATGTATCACATGACATAGTCAGCTGGTTGTCAGAGAAAACATCATCATGCAAAAAGAATGTTCTACTTCCAATGAAGTGAATGGAGCATATTTAAAACAAGCTATTTAGGAAGGAATCATACCAATTACTACAGAACATCCCTTTCAGGACAGCATGGAAGTGTTGATCAAGACAAAGTAAAGTAGTTTTGAATAGTCCTGGTGAATGAGCAAAAGATGTGTAGTGGTTTCTAATCGAGTTCATTTTCTGTTTGTGATTATAGGGGAATAAGGTTAGTATCTCTCGTTACTTCCGTACTGAACACACTGTAGGGACGGTTTATTGCACACCTGTATCGCTTTCATCTTTCTCGTTTGCAACTGTTGCAGCTGAGAGGCTACTCCCACCACAAAGTTCCTAGAATTGTCTCACGAAGATCGATACAGGTCATTCGCCAGGACTATTTAAAACTCCATTACTTCCCTCATCCTCTCTTTTTTCTATTATCCGTATACCCGAGGTAATCGTGCGTTTCTTTCACTAATGAGATATCTGCTATTTAAAGAGCTTAAATGAATTAGTTGAGGGGAAAAATGGTGACTGCTTGAAATGAAATAAATGTATAACAAGATTCTAAAAGATATTTTTGTGAGGTGAATTTGCCATTTAATTGTTAATACTTTTTTAACTTCGGTATACTGAAATTCTATATGCACTTTCTAAAATGCATAAATAATCGCAGAAAAAATCCATAACGATCAAAAACGGGCAAAAAAAAAAGTTTTAAACTTTAAAATACGCAAAATAAAACTGGCTCTACCGATCTCAAATATACGGAAACATGTTAATATTTATATGGTTCTTAAATATATCCACCCAGAGAGAAAAAATCATTTTGCCTAACGCCCGGACTCTGTTTATAACAAATGAAACTGCACGTAAAATTCTTCTTTGATATTGTTGCCTATCATAATACCAATGCCAAATGATACAACCAAGACTATAATACGAAATTATCACCATGTGATGCACTCATTTAACTGGAAATATCTAAAAATAAATAAATAAATTTACAATAGAAAATCAATTGTCCCTAGCGATGAGTTTTTCGGGCTCTCTCTCGGCACACGTGCCCCTTGTCCCCTATCTAAATGGCGCATCAACGCAATGATAAAGTAAATTACGCGCAATATTACAAATTAGTTCATTTTACATGACTCACCCTTACCTCTGCTTGTATATAAGCTCAATATTCCGACCCTGTTCACATCAATTACTCTTATAATGAATTCTTGACGTTTCACTTAACTTTTTTTAATGCCAGTTTCCCTATACTTCTTGTAAGACACGGCCCCCTGCCACTGCAGTTGACATTTATGTAAACATAGAGGGGAAAATAATTATAAACGAATTCAGATTCTACAAATTTCCAGAAGATGGCAGGCTAAGCAACTGGGCCGAGTCAAAGGCAAATTCCCTCTCAGGACTCCTGTGTTTACATGAATGGAAAATCATAAACAAAACGTAGAACTCTACTCCAGGACTACATTGGGTAAACAATCTGTACAACCACGACAGTTTCTTCAATAACTGTGTGCTCCTTACCGTTTCCATATTTACTGTTTTCTTGACAAAAATGGTAGTGTGATATATTTTTGTTTGGCTCTTGGAGAGGGTAGGTGCATTCTTAAATAAAATGTACGTAGTGTCATTTAAAAAAAAAGTTCTATCTTGTATCTCCTACATTAATGGAGATACAAAAACGTATACTCAAGAACTGCCCCATGATGTTATGAAACAGTTTTTCATTTGAAGCATCAGATAAAAGTTATTTTGGGCGAGGAAGATAAATGGGAGGAGAGAGAGAAACACACACACACACACACAAGATTTAACACAAAGGCGTGTCAAAACTTTGGGGAAACATTCCTTGCATATAGAAGGTGCAAAGAAATGCTTTATTTCCTTGTTAGATCCCTCTGTCTACACTCCCCTTACAAGCTAGAATGCTAGCATTAACTCCATAAAAGAACAGTTGCTTAATACGTGCAGTAAGTAAACATTTACTTTCATCTCGGTTAAAAGAGATGGGGATATTGTAATTGTTCCTAGGTTCACCATTGTTGTGGTCATTCTGTACCACGTGGTCCGTTTGTTATGCTACTCACTTCACTGCTTGACGTAGCACCGAGCACGTAGTGTCAGCTCTGTGTGTTTCCGGAGCTCGTTCAGATACAGTAAAATGAGATATTCAAATACGGAGTTAGCAGATGGTCATATGATCTATGTAATAGCTGAAGATGTAGAGAGTCTTCGTGCTTGTATTCTGCAAGACTGTCAGATAATACGAGATACTCCAGAGATACATCAGGACATCAGGGAGTCCATGCTACGGCGGTTTGATGGATGCACCCGTGTTAACGGAGGCACTTTTGAACATTTAATATTCTGTTTCCCACAGTTCTGTTTTTGAATATTATGCTATGTAGCCCAGGTATAGAAAAATGGCTCTAAAAAGAATACATACATTTTTTACACCCTGGAAAATAGACGACTTTTTTCTCCAGATTAAGGCTTAACACCGAAAAGTTCCCGGCTATGAAAACAGGATAATTTTTTTTAAAAAGGCGAGTTAGTATATTTCTATAAAAATGCATGCTCTCTCTCTGTATGCTTATATGACAAGTGTTTATTATAATTATCAAGATTCTAGATTCTATATTCAACTGTAGCAGTAGTAAAGTTTGGCACCCCGGGTTTATGCTGCCACCGCTGTTCTAAAATACATACATTAATTTAAGTCTTAACGGTTCTGCGTTGTATATTTGTTCACTGCCTTCAGCTGATATTGTCAAGACATCCCCGTTGTCTCTTAAAGAAAGGATGCAGACTTAAAATATTTGAAGGGAACATTCTTAGTCTCCTCTACCTTTTAGATATAAAATCAAAAACTTGGTAATTAAAGAAGCAGAAAACACGAAGAATGAACAGTCTAGCCAAAAATAATGTACGTCGCAGTCAAGCCTTGAGCTTTCGACACGAGCTTCGTCGATACGCATATGTTTTCTTGCCAGCTGTTTCATAGTGAACTGTTTGATACTTTACACTTATACCGTTCAGAGGTCTATCTAGACATGTGCCAAAATAAACTCTGTTGTTGGCAACGCTTTATAGAGGCAATGACCTTGTCCGTAACTATCTCTGCCGGAGTATGGCCAACATTTTCCTTTTAACTTGATCCGATCAACATTCCCTTATGGGCCGCTTCACATACGTAAACTGAATGGCTTTATAAGTGAGTTGGTTTGCAGAAACGCTCCAACAAGCCGACAGTATGTCGCGGGAGGTCCGAAAAAAACAACCAATGGATTTTAACAGATATATGGAAACATATAAAAAGCTCCTTTTTAGGGGGTATTAATATGAAAATATAACAAAAAAATTGTCATTTCTTATAACTAGCTGTTCATTACATATTGCCGGTAATTTGTTTTAACAAATCAAGTGTTTAACCTTTTCAATTAAAGTTTAAAGCTAATAGTATTTAAATGGCAGCAAGAGAATCACGCCTACATCTACAATGCTTGAATTTCTGTTTATTTTGGGTCCCTTTCACTATCTAATAAACAAAAGAGTCCTTGCATATTATTATTATTGAAACACCAAATAATAAATATTCATAGAAACGTTTTGTTTATCCCAGTATTTCCCCTGGCATGGTATGCAACGTTCTCTCCTCTGGAACCGCTTCTAGAAGTGTCCATGCCATTCTGCAGACAACTCCTCGTGTGCTGCAACCGCTTCCTCGGGGCTGGAAAATCGGTGGCCTTCACAGTAGGGAACAAGAAGAAACCAGTGGAACACAGTAGCACGTGAAAAGAAAGCCCCCCCCCCCCCCCGTAAAACACTCAAGTGTCTGCGTTTCATTTAAACCACATCTATCTGAAATCGTACAAGATCTCGCACGAAAATGCTCTGTCTGAATCTCCCTCCATTGCACTTACAAGAACGTTCACACCTTCCAGACTTAAAACATAAAATGCAGGGAAATGAACAACAGAGCTCTGCCTGCTACCATGGCAACACCAATGACTCAACAATTTCGACCCAGCAACAATGCTTTACCTAGGGGTGGCAAATGTTCCGTGTCTCAACACTTATCTAGTGACCCTCATATAAATGAGTTAGAAAGTATTAAAAAGGCAGTGTGAGCTACTTTCTTGCATAAAGCTTCATTTGTCGAGCAACCATTATACATTTCTTGTGCCCTAAAGGTGAAAATAACAACAAGATCCAGATTGAAGGAACGCAATATCATCACAAAAGTGCGCTTCCATGCTCTATAATTGAAGCTATAAAATCCATTTACAGGAGGATCTCTGCATTTCAGAACTCTGAAAACGTGTTTACTTGGGAAGACTGAAACTGTAAACGAGCTTGAACTTCATGATTTGGGAACGATACCCTAAGACAAGTTTTGCATTTAAGTTGCTGTGGAAACAACTGATAATGAGGCAATAGCTTTGCTTCAATGATGGAAATGTAATAATAAGTACAGTGCAAAGAAAAAATGGGAATAATTCCCGGGAATGGTGCATATCAACATTGCAGAAGCTTGATGGAACAAGAATTTGATAGGCACACTTCAGAACCATGTGCAGCGTCCAGCAAGAAAGAAAAAAGAAAAGAAGGCCAGCCAAAAGCAAAGAGGATGAAGAAAAACACAAGGAGGCTGATTATAGACCAGGAAACTAATAATAATATAGAAAAAACAGATCGGAAAGCAATGTTATCTACAAAGTACTGCCGCATATGGGAATTGTGTGTTAGTAATGGCACTTAATTAAAACACTAATAATGAGACATATCATTATTGTAACAGTAAAGCAATCTTGAAGTCAACAATTGCGAGCAAATTGCACGCTATTCTGGCACGTGTGAAAAGTCAAGCTCTGTGCACGAGTATAGATGCAATATTTAGAGTTTTTTGTTTTTGATAAAAAAAAAAAAAAAAAGGTGTCAATCTATAGAGAGATACGAGCGGGTCAAGTCGCACAACTACTCTCGCTGGCCATTGCAACAGGTAACAGTAAGGTAAGACCAACCTCGTGCCAAGTTAACTGAGAAGAAGAATGTAAAAGCGGGAATTGTACCGGAGGTTGCGGCAATATAACTTCTCTCTCGCCATTTCCCACAAACCTATTTTTTTCCCCTCATTTAATGCGCCTTTTCTCAGAAACTATTCATTCCTAACGAAGTAAAATATTTTATGGTTGTTTTGCAGATGTAATAAAATAATCTAAACGCAATAGTAAATAAAAGTTACTGTTAAAAATTAGAACTTGTAAAAAACCTTTCAGTGGTTAGAACTTTTTAAAATTTGCATATGATATTGATGAAAAAATTAATGATTCAGTTTATTAATGTAATTTTCACCTACAAATAGCCAAAACTTTATTTCGCTATGATCTAGCTTTAGAGAAAAGTATATTGTACATACTAACATGTTAAACTATAGCAATATGCTCAGGTTGTTAACAATAATAGATCAAAGGGACTAATTTTTTTCAACTTATTTAAATAATAAAAGCAGAATATAATGAACATTTGTTAATGCCAACTTAAATCGGCTACACACACATTTTTAACTACTAAGGAAATTTCATCCTATGCAATTGAAAACTCTGCATAGGAATGATAACATGTTTTGGGTAGCTTATCAAACCTCCCCCCCAAAAAAAAATACTATGAATAATTGCATAAAAACTAAAAATTAGCAAACCATAGCCCCATTAGAAAACAATGAAAACACATTCCATCACATTTAATACAGGAATATGATTATTCATATGTCATAATTAAAGAATGAATATCGTTTGTGCCGAATTAACGTAACATCTGTATTTATTTGCACTTTTAAAATGTTACTAGTATGACCGCAAACTTAAAACAATTTTATATTCTATGTTAAAAATATATTAATTTTGGTCACTATTGAGAAGTTTGTTTAATAGTAAGTTCTACTATTTTTTTATTGATATCTAGAATAAACTTTTACCTAATCACTGCAGTACCAGTGTTTAGAGAGAGAGAGAGAAGTACTCTTCTCGACGGCGAACTGATTAAAACAAGTATTCATTTCTCAGCATAATCTCCTTTGAGCTCAATACATTCTAGCCGACCCCTTTATATTCTTTGATGTTCTGTTGTTTCACAGCAATAAGCAATACAGTACGATGCTCTGGCGACAGCAACAGAAACTACATGATAAAAACGCAAGTTACCATTTGTTGGCCAGTTCTGAACTTTACTATCAAACAGATAGTTGCCGAAAGGTGAATTTTGGCTAGGAAACGAATGTAAGTTATCTACCCTATAAAATTTATGGAAGAGATAGTCATAGTATAGATATCTAGAGCTTTGTGCACCCAGGCCTGGATACATCGTCATTTATTAAACATTAATTTTACTTCTAAAATCGAATAAATAAAACGTTCAAGTTTAACGAGGATTCAAACCTAAGTAGTTTCTATTATTAGACGGGTGTTTTTGTCCGTTAGCCTTCAGAGTACACGGGCCAAGCAAACTCATTTCCTGTTTATGACATAACTTGAACATGAACTGAGGCGGCATTAAGAGTCCAGCGTCAGCAAATACTTCCGATATTTTCCAAATCGGTTATGGTACCTGGCCATTGCCCCTCCCCCCGTTTCCCCCTCCCCCAATAGCCTTAATAACCTCGCACCACCCCAACAAGTTTCTGAGGTGTGGAGCTATCGCTATGTTAAAAAGACACATATTGCCCCGAGACCACGTGGAAAATTTAAACATTTTCTGTTCTCATATTATTAAGAATATCTGAGAGTGTCTTATTAAATAAATATATTAAACAGTCAGATAGAAATGAACACGTTTTCATACTTTGCAATCGGTAGGGCCTGTTTTTATTTTGGCACCCCCCCCCCCGCCTATTTTAAGGTTTAACACTTTCCTGTTTTGGATCGTTGTGGATTTTTTCTGCGATTATTTCTGCATTTTAAAAAGCATATGGAAGTGAAAAAGTTATAAACATTACGTGGCATGACGCCTCACAAAAATATCTATTGAGAATCTTGTTAAGCCGTCAACAACTTCCTTCTGAAGCCATTCTTTAAATAGCAGAACCTTCATTAATGAAAGGAACGCACGGTTACTTCAGGTATATCAATGCAAGGAAATTGAGGGGATGAGGGAAGTACTATAATTTTGAACAGTCCTGGCAAATGACCTTGTATCGATCTGCGGTAGACAATTCCAGGAAATTTGTGGCGGGGTAGCTTTTCAGCTGCATAAATGTAACAAATACAAGCTAGAAAGATGAGAGCGGTACAGCTGAGGTAAGAGAAATACTAACCTGATTCTCCTATTAACCCGAACCTGACCAGAAACCATTGCGCATCTTCTGTTCATTCGTCAGGACTATTCAAAACTACTTTACTTTGTCTTGATCAACATTTCCATAATGTTCTGTTGTAACTATATGAGACCTACCGAAATAGTTTGCTTTAAATATGCTCCAATCACTTCAGTGGAAGTGGAATGTTCTTTTTTCATGATAAAAATTCTCTCAGACAAGCGGCTGACTATGACCATGAAAAAACATCTGGCTTAATTACTTTAATTATGTGATAAAGAAATTATTAGGTATTTTAAATACCTATTTTCATTAATGAGCGATATTACTTTCTGTTTTCACATTTAATAAATGTGTATTTTAATATTACTGGCTATTTTAAGTGCTTTTTCGCTTGCATATTTTAACCAAAATAAACGCCTGAACTTCCGGACTCTGCTCATTCACCGTAACCACTGCCTGTCTCAGGGATGCATTGCCACGGGATGTCATGAACTGCCAAACTCTTAGAGGAGTATTTCATAAGGTTTAATGTTAATAGAAATATGGATTACCCTAAATATAGATTCCTTATGTTACAATAGAGGTATTTGCTTTATACTACTGTAGATTATTCATTCTATTATTGTTATTACTATCAAAATGTTCATGGTATTGTAATGGTTTTTAATTTTTATGTTTTACTCGTATATTTATTGCCACTTTTATGATTTACTTAAGTTAATAAGTGTAACAATTGTCATAGTTAGTGCTTTTTATTTTTGTACTTTTTATTTTTCTGAAGTCAATATTTTTCGATATTCATTTGCATTATCAATATTTATACATTAACATACATTTATTTATCATGCTTTACATAGGTTTATGTATGTATGAATATTGTCCTTGTTACTGTTAATGTTATAATTATGATATTGTAACAAAAACTTCATGTAATGGTTAAGTTTGGTAGAGAAGGCCTGATGGCCTTAGTCTATCAGAATAAATAAACAGTAAATGTGGATCTTCAAATAGAAAAAGAAAAAAAAATGAAATTAACACTTACACAATTTCCCAAAGTATTAAGGTTTATTGTTACTTAAAACATTTTAAACTGTAATAATATGTGAATAAATACCGACACAAAAAGTTTCCAAAATTTGGACTATAGAGAGTACTTTAAAGTGGATATTTTAAAAATGGATGATAGGCTGCAGGATACCCTTCATTTTATTTCTTAAATAGCTAATTTTACAGCTTCATAAGAAAACCTGAATAATGTATATCTTTCAAAATGGCTCAAGCTGTACTTCATAATAATATTCCATAAACATTTTCGACAAAAGTGTGATACACCAACACACAAATGTTCATGATCACTCTTAATGTTTGTTTTCAACCGAACACAGTGACCTTAAGAACATTCACATCATGACGGTGTATCCCACACGCTACGCAATTTCCTTGAAGAGTTTTACAACATGCATAGCCTTCTTTACGTAACTGATAAGGTTAGGGAATATCTGTGGGCTGGCGACGCACACTCGCTAGAGCCTTGACATGTATTGTTACACAAACCCTGACCCCATCTCAACCAGTGCTCAGGGGCGAAATCATATCAGTATTTAAAACTTTCAATTCCAACGTTCGTTTCTCCAAGGACTCGGACAATATCTCCCGTAAATATAGAAATATGTATAAAAACTTTGATGCTTATGTCCATCACGTTAGAATTGTGTTTATATGCTTTCATAATAAACAGTATTTTGCATGCATGAAGATCGTAGGTTCGATGCCCTGCTTGATAACTTATTTAAAAAATCATGGGAATACGCGCTTCCGTTCTGCACCAAAGTGCAAATTAATGTGAACAAAAAGTTTTTTGTATTTTTTTTACATTGTTTCACAAAAGTTCAACATTACTTTTTACTAAACAGTGTTTTTAGTATTTAATGTGCCAAATCTTTTTCACTCGTTTGAACATTAAGAGTCAATGAGTTACTTACATATTTCTGGATCATGAAACCATACTTTTATCACAGCACAAATCATCTTTTCTGTGGTAGTGCAGCTCATTTTTCTCATCCGTTTCTTGACAACCCCCCAAAGACTCTCTATAGGGTTGCTATACGGCGTATTTCTATTTTTCACCATGAAGTCTTTAACATTCTTCGATGCATAAACCGCCATGGGTGGCCGAGGTCGTTAAGGCGCGGACTCGTAAGCAGGAGGTCTGGGGGTTCCAATTCCACCAGGACCGTCCTCCCTGACTGAGGTTTTTTCCAGGTTTTCCTCAGTCCTCATAAATGGCAAATGCCGGGGAGGTACCCTAAAACTTAGGCCTGGAACGATTCCTTCTTTAAAAAAAAATTCTTTCCCAACATCAGTTCATCTCATGTATCATCAGTGTCCATCTTCTGCGGTGCCTCTGTAACAAAAACGGGCGCTAAACATTATTCATTCATTCGATGCATGGCATAGGGCAAAGTCTTGCTGGAAAATTACCTTTTCAATGTTCAGTTCCTCTTCAGTTCCTTCGGTTGAAGAAGTTCTTTTTTCCAAAATTGGGATGTATTTGTGACTGTTGATCAATCCGTCAATATTAATAAAACATTTGGTGTCTGCGAATGCAAAACAGTCCCAAAATATATTTTGTGGAAACTTTACCGTCTCTTTTATGTGCTTCTGCGAGATTTCCTCTTCATCGCTTTTCAATACATGCGAGACATTCAACCCTTGTATTTTCATCAGAAAATAGGACCCTTCTTGTGCTCTTGTGCTCAGTTCTGTTATTTTTTAGCCCATGCCAATCTGTTTTTCTTCATAGGACATGTCAGTAGCTGTTTTCTGACAGGTTTTTGGCGTTGTTTCCAGCTTCTAGAAGTTGCCTACGCAATGTTGAGCCATCGATTTTCACCCCTGCGGCCTCAAAATATTTTTTTTAATAAAAATTGTTATTTTTGGTTTTAATTTTGCTGGTTCTAATTAGACAGGCATAACCTTTCCTGGACGTTTTCCCCTTCGGCCACATCGTCCTTTCCTTTGAGGTGAAACTGCTCCAAGCTCATTTTTCCTTCTAATTATATTACATTACATTTCATTCAGTTGCTATCTGTCTCTGAGTCATAATATTAAATTCTCAAAGGATTATGACCATATTTGTATTCTTAAGTGAAATATCCATTATGAATATTAAATATGTTTGATAAATAAAATGTTAAAACAGCTAGGAAGAACACAAAAAAATTGCTTAACTTCTAGTACAACCACTAAAAGCAATAATTACAATTAACTATTGTCAACAATGGGTATCAATAATGCTGCGTAACTGTTATTAGCGCAGAAAAATTATAAAACTAAATATTACCTGTTTGTTTATATAGTTTTATTTACGTTTGGTATAGAGATGACAAAAAGTTTTGTCGGATTTTCGCATGCTCAAACTTTAAGTATCGGCAACAATTAAAGTTAAGGCGGGAACGAATTGTTGCCGAGAGTTATACTATTTCATATCATTTTTCCCAGCCCAGTGTTAAGCCAGTATTCAGAGATGCGCAGTCAAACATGACCACCCCGAAGGTGATATGCTGTATGAATTTAAATTGGGGAACAATACAGCTGCCGCGGCGTGGTAAATATGCCAAGCCTTCGGTGCTGATTCTTTGAATGAACGGACGGTGCAAAGATGGTCCGCAACTTCCATGAAGACCACAACAATGAATGAGGCTCTTTTGGCGACTATTAAAGCGAGCAACAACCAGACTTATAATCAGAGCCGGAAGTTGGGAAAATTTTATCTGGGTGGATGTATTTAACTGTCAGACATTAATTTGGATCGTTATAGTTTTTTTCTACAATTATTTACGCATTTTAAAAAGCACATAAAGAATTTCAATATATCGAAGTGAAAAAAAGTTATAAAAATAAAATGGCAAGTTCACTTCACAAAAATATTCATTGAGAATCTTCTTATACATTTATTTCTTTTCAAACAGTCAAAAACCTTCTCCTCGACCCATTTACTTAAGATCTTTAAATAGCAGAACTTTCATTAGTGAATGCAATGCATGGTTACCTCAGGCAAATGAATACCAGGAAATAGAGAGAATGAGGGAAATACTGTAGTTTTGAATAGTCCCGGCGAATGACTTGTATCGAACTGCGTGAGACAATTCTAGGAAATTTGTGATGGGGATAACTTCTCAGCTGCATAAATGTAACAAACAATTGCAAGCGTAAAACATGAGAGGTACAGATGTACAATATACAGTACCTACAATGTGTTCAGTACGGAAGTAAGAGAGATATTAACCTAATTCTCCTATAAACGCATAAACAGAATATGAACACAACCACAAACCACTGCACATTGTCTTGATCAGCATTTCCATGATGTCCTGAAAGGTGAATGTTCTGTTGTAACTGGTATAAGTCCTTCCGAAATAGCTTGTTTTAAAAATGCTCCAATGACTTCAGTGGAAGTAGACGCCCTTTTTCCATGATGAAAAATGTTCTCTCTGACAAGCGGCTGACTATGACAGTTGATACCTTGAAAAAATATCTTGTTGTTGCTTGTAACCAAGAAAAGTAGCTTAAGTACTTTAATTATATGACAAAGAAAGTATTAAATATCTTAAATACCTATTTTCATTTATAATGAGTGATATTACTCTAAATTTTAATTTTAATAAAATTTTATTTTAATTAGATTACCGTCTATTTTCAGTATTTTAAGTGCCTTTGGACCTGCCTATTTTAAGTAAAACCAATGCCTGAGCTTTCGGGCTCTGCTTTTGATATAAACCCGGTCGCTGTGACAAAGACCCAGAAAGCGGCACCAGCTGACGATATCTGGCTTCCTGTCACTTTCTTGATACACTGCTAACATGCGATGAAAAGTGCTTCCTCCATGTTGTCATCACTAGTTGGAAGGTTATCCTGTGCTTCGTAACTGCGCCAGCAGGCCGAACAATCAATGCCATTGTATACTGTAACTAGCGTCCATAAAAACACCCTGCCGTAGTCTAGGAGTAGCGGGGCCCGGTTTTGATTCCCAATTGAGTAGTTTCTTGGGTTTTCTCAGGGGTTTTACCTCAGTTCTATAGATGAATGCCCGGGAAACAGGCCACAAAGTTCCCCGATCTTTTTTGGCCAAATTGTCTATCATCCTTCATCTGGCACAAGAGATATTTAGGTTGTATGCCATGATCAAAAAACAAATAAAAAAAATATGTAAAAAATCGGATTGTATGATAATGCAAAATCACATACATTAGCTGTATGTGATTTTGCATTATCATACAATCCGATTTTTTATCGTGACTCGCGAACCCAATATTCATATTAGTTGTCAGCCTCTAGTGCACTTACTATATTCTCCAGACACTTCACTATCAGATTATCATATTTTACTTCTTTTTTTACTAATCCCTTCCTAGGGCAGTAATTCCTAACCTTTGCCAATCTGGAAACTACACTGGATGAATCTTTCGCTCCCCGCCCTAAGGAGTTCTATCACAAAGAAACTCATCATGTGGCACAAGTTTCTCGATTGGGATGGTAACTAAATTTAATAGTAAAGATATTATTTTGTTCATGAAATGGTTTGAAGTGTTTGGTCACTTTACAGTTCCGAACCAATTTATTTTATAAACTGCATGTTAAAATAAACGCACTCTTTTAATTTAACCATCTCCTGTTCGATATTCTGCTAAAGTGTTTAACGGCACAAACACTGATTGTTGGAGCCTGTCTTACACTTAAAATTAAACTTGGCAACTACTATTATATCAGTTGCCGGGCTGATGTAGTGTTTTATTGTGTTATTAATGTTTGTACAGTAAAAACTTTTTTCTTTGGATACCCCTGCATGTGACACATCATTTAAATGGGCATCTTTTCTTGGAACTGGACAAAGTTATATTTACAGTATATGCTCTAAGTTGGGCACCGCTTATTGTCATAACTTTTCTATTACGTATTTCTGCTAACTTGTTTGGCATTTATCTCTAAAGCTTTAAATGGGACATTAGCAATACCTTGGTACTGTAACAACAAAAGGATGGATTTTTTCCCTTGCTGGCTTTCAGATACTTGTTTGAGCTTGAATGATATTTATTCCTATGCTTTTAAGCACAGTAGTATTTTCTACTGTGCTTCCTAAATTCTTTATAAAATGTAAAATTGTTACGTATTTCCCAGGAAGTACAATGTGCATAACTGTGAACTTAATGAAGCAAATAACAGCTTGCCTAAAATAAGCAGAACGTTGCTGCGTTACTGATGCTGTGTGAAGTGCAAAAGTTTACATTTATTTTCTGTGCAGTTTGAACATAAGTAAATCATGCTAGTAACTTTTTAATTGAGTATTAATGTGTAATAGATATGTAAATTGCTTTAAATTATGTACGTTCCATGAAAACCTACTTCCCTCTCTCATGGACACCTCGCTAAATTGGACAATTTTTAATTGAACCATATATGTCCCGGTTAGACAGGTTTCAATGTATTACTTTTTTTTCTGTATCGCAATTTAAATAAATATTTTTTCTAATGTTGTTATTCTGGTACATAAAATGAAACGTAATTCTGACGCAAAGTAGCAAAGTTCGTTATATAGAAAAAACCACAAAATAAGGCAGAGAAGATCACTGTGAACATTTAACAGTTACATATATCAAAGTACGTTAGCGGGAATGTATTTTGCCTATTGTGATTTTATATGTGCCACAATATCCTGTGGAGAAGAACATTGCGGTGATTGTCACAACACAAGTAAACAAAGAGCAAGATAGGATTACACCATCGATCTTGGCACTTTCTTTCCAACAAGTGTCATCTGGCGTCCGTTCTAGAAGATCAAAAAAACAGGCAGTTGCACGACGCGAATACTTCTGTTCACACTGCCAATATGAAATTTACACAGAAGCAAAACTAACAGCGCATCCGCCTTACAGTCCCAACCAGGCACCACACGACTTTTCCGGGCTGTAAAGAACGTGTTCGAGGTCACCAATTTTTCAGCCCTAAAGAAGTAGTCGCAGCTTACAGAGTGGAATGTGATGTAGTGCCGCAAATGAGAGTATTTGTGCATCCCCAGAGTATGGCATGCTATATACAATATAAAGTTGTGACGAACAAACCTGCCCTGTTAGTTAGTATCTCAAAACTTAAGAATGTCTGAATATATTTTGTTATGTTTGCAGCCTCTGAATGAACCTGGAAGGTGTATGTGAGGAAGGAACCTCATGCCACCGTTAACGGCGAATGCTCACCTTGGCTTGCCCCTTCATTACGTCCGTGCCATTGTGTGCTCTGGAAGAATGGAGACGGGATGTCGGGCAGCAGACTGGGCGTTATGAAACGTTGCGTGTATTTCTCGCGCATTTTCCCACCATTGTTGCTCTTACCAAACTTCCGTTCCGTCTTCTACCAGGTTTATTTCTCTAGTGCTTATTTCCCAGTAAGTCCATCTTTTCATTCTACGCACGTCGTTTCTTTTATTTGTTACTATCACAAGATGGCTGAGACTACCGATATCTGGAAAGCTCAGACCCTCGAGTAATATTTATTAAGACTATTTCACGAATAAAACAAGAGTTTAAATATAACTCCTCTCAACTTGGCTTACACAATTGTAATAGTAGTATATTTGTACTTAACATTTTCAAGCAATCTTGCGACAACACAGTTCTAATAGGAACCGCCACCTTCAGATTCTGGTATCCTTAACAAAAATGACACTGTTGAACACATTACATGACACTTCTGGGAACTGAACCGCGGATGTTGCCCTGTTACAGGACGTTGTCGACAGTGTTTTTCTCATCCTGCCACTCGTGTTTACTTAAGGTGTAAGTTTTAAATAGTCCACTGTTAGGGAAAAACACGTTTTCTCTCACGTTTCTCCTTGCGGTGGCGGAAATCCTGCTTGCGTCTACGGATTCAGAACGTGAAAATCAGTTTGCTTTTCCCTTACGTTACCAAGAAATTTCTATCCCAGAGGAAGTACGCAATACGTCCTTATAATTTCCTTTAAGTTAAAGATGAGACGATACGACTTAAGAAACTCTTTACAAGCTGAAAGCATTAACTTTTTATCGCTAAAACTGTGTAGCTCCAATTAAAAAGTAACAAGACTTTAAAAGCAAAAGGTAAAAATACTGGGGAAGGGGATGTGTCGGTTTGTTAATATTACAATTATACCTACAAAAGATATTTACAGAATATTCCTATTGTATCATGAACAAAAATCATGAAAAAAGTCCACACTTAACAATATGAATAAATGGCGAAATTCGCATTCCCCTCATGTAATTGTGCGTCGGGCGTTATGCGAGTCTTCCTTTTGTGGGAAAAATATTAAATTCACCTTTTTTATTTTGAAAGAGAAATATGCTACAGAGCCTTCGTTTGGAGGCGTTGCTGTCTTAACGAAGATTTGCCTGCTCTGTTTCTCACCGATTCTGTTCCCCCACTCCACTTTTCCGCCTCTCCGTGTGCCGGCTAATCAGTTGACACGAAGTCTTTGTGCTGTTGAAAGCTGTTTCAGTTATTGTGCGTTGGTGCTGTCAAAATGCCAAAAAGTTCGTATACTTTAGCATACAGAATCTTCATGTATAATTGCTATGTGATGATAAACTCTGGCAGACAAACGAGACGATGATTTATAGACGGATTCTCTGCTGTTCGTGCGCCTCACAGAGAAACGGTTCGTAATATCTCCTATAATTAGCGAAACTAAGAATAAGAAACCGATAGTAAAATGCCGTGTTATTACAGAGGAAAAACTCGATGACATCGGAGAAAAGTTAGAACAAAGTCCAAAAAATCTATGAGAAAGCTTGTACAGGAATCAGGAATCTCGCAAAACTCGGTTTGGAATGTCACTAAACTTTTACAATTAAACCCCTATAAGAATACTGTAGCTCAGGAATTGCAGTCACGCGATATGAGTAAAGTTAATTCCTGCAATTGGGCGTCGGGTAATGTTAATGTCCCCTCTACTGACACTTTTTTTTTTTTTTTTTTTTTAACGGACGGATGGTTTATTTACATGGCCATGTAGGGACACAAAACAAAACAGTGCATACTGGAGTGCAGAAAACCCCGATCTTGTTTATGAAATATACTGCATGATCAATAAATGGTGTTCTGCTTACACTAACATAAAGAAAACTATTGACGCATTCACGCTACAGTCCAGATCTGACACCCCTCTTTCTTATCCCTAAACTAAAGAACCACCGAGGTCAGCGATCTTCCAGTACTAAGAACCGGAATTGGCTGCAGTGCCAGGAAACGAGTGACATGGTCATTCCGGAAATGGTTCCAAAGAATGGGTTGTTGTACACGACGTCAAGGAGATAACTTTGAAAAGTAGCGACGAACCCAAACTCTTTCAGTATCTCAACTAGGGACGGATTTTATTCTTAGTTCCAAATCGAATGTTACTACCTTTATTTAATTGCATTTCATGCACTTTGCAGCCAAAGGACAAGGTTTTTATATAGGATATCCAAGAATTGCCGTGTAATTTTCCGGAAGAGGCAATCTGCACTACGCTGTAACGGACAGGTAAATAAGCAGATAATTTAATCGTCAATAACGTATAAGAACATGCTATAGATACTTTGCATATTTTATATGTTTCACTGACTGTCCAATACTTTACCCACGTGAACAATAGGCCAGAATCACTATTATATACAAATATAGATACAAAAATAAAGGGGGAAATGAAATGTATTAATAACTGTGCATCGATTAAATATTGTTTAGGTTGCTTATGCAGTAATTCAAATATTACAAAGAAAATTAAAGGAAATAAACGCACTTAAATAACTCAAGAATGCATATTTTAGAGAATTAATGCAGGTTTCTCATTTTGCAATATATATATATATATATATATTGCAAAATGAAGAAACTTGCTTATATGAATGTTTCGTCATTTGGCGCATAAGAAAGCATATTTTGTTATTTTCTGTAATCTGGAGCTGAATCCAAATTTAATAACACACAAAATCTGAATATTAAACGAAGAAGAATCAGAGATGACAAAACATTCACACATTAATATTATCTAATTACCGCAATCTAGCTAGCACAGCCGGCTATTGTCGGGGAATAATCGACTTGGACAGTATTGCAGCAATCAACAAAGTACTCCAAGTTGATTACAGGAAACACCAATAATCAACGCAAGAACGTCTGTTACGCAGACAACTGTTGCAAGATTGTCAGGAACGTTATAGAGGCTGGTGTGCGCAAACTCCAACGTGTTAACAATAATACAAGCATAACAATGCAGTAATCTGCTTTCATTTCACTTTGGTGACGCATTAGTGTGTTTATTTTCCCCCCTCCCCACGACGTCTGCCTTGGAAAAGATGAACTATAACAACTGTTGGTAAAGTTGTTATTTGCCTTTCTGCAATAAAAACGTATATGTGATATTTATTATTTAAGCAATTAAATCAAAATTTAATTTTACATAAGTGAGAGTTCATATATAACGTGTGAAACTCCGAGGTTACATTTTTCATATCTTTGATGTTCCCTAAGAGTGAAAAACACACGTCGCTGAATCAGGTTATCTGCTATCAGACATTTCGTGCACAATATAAAAAGATTGCCTGAAAATTTAGAAAGATGTGCAGAAGCAAGTGATCTATTGCAATTCTTGCAGAAATGAGCTAAACTTTAACATTTGCCTCATTATTCTTATGTACAACTAAAAATCTTTGCTATATTCAAATACTCATTATTTATATAAGTTAATGTACATTTCTTTATAGCGCCTTAGTTTGATAGAAATTCAACTTTAAGCGATTTAATTATTTACTTGGAGTAATTAAATATCTAACTCATCAAATTAGCAACATTAATACGTTCCTTATTTTTTTTTTCTAAATTTTACAGCATATTCTGTTATTTTTACTGCATATATTTTGTTTTTAAGTGTATACATATTTTGCCGATTTTATTATTTCTTACTGGTAATTTATCTGGAGAATCAGGCGCCGACAGCGCCTTTTCATTTGATATGCAACTTACCCATTTTTATTACTGTTGTTCAAAAACAAAAATTAAAACTGTAACTGCCCCGCGGGGACTACAGGTAATTTTCCAACAGAATAACAACATTCTATCGTCTTTTGTTACTACCTCATATTGGTAAACAGCATTTCAAAATAGTATAATGCTACTGTTAAAAGTATATCACATCTGAAAAACTTCAATGCTATTATGTAATACAAATTCTGCTAATTAGCTCATTAATTAATTAAAACACCACGCAACATTTGAATCGTGTATAGGTACGTCACTGTGTTTGGACCGACAACATGATCCATGCCTATAGATTATCTACGATGTATTAAAAAGGTATATATTTGGCGTAATAATTAACAAAACTTTACTAACCTCATTTCTTATAAAAATATAATAATGTATACCTTACGTTTACGGCATTATCCAATGACGAAGCGTGAAACATGGAATGTCCAAATTAACGGAAAGTTTACTTTATGATAAATATACCATGAAAAGGCTCTGTAATTTCATAATATAAATTTTAATGTTAAAAATGATGGCAATATAACCAGAAAAGTAAGTGAAAAGAATCGCCGAGTTTCTAAATTCCCTCGGGGAAGAAGCCCTGCCCTGTCAAATTTTGCTATCCTGTGTAAATACCGAGGGTGCCAAAAATTATACACAATTTCATAGTAGATATCTATTTAATACATTTCAAAGTTGAACCGAAAAACAACAGTAATGTGTAATATGATGTTCTAATGTTGCTACAAAAATGGAGCCAAGATTATCGTTTGAACAGTGGAAAGCAATTTTAAAGTAGTATTGGAAAACGGAGAATGTTGTTGAAGTTCAAAGGCAATGGAGACGTGTACAGAACAGAACGGCTAACTCGAGTAACAATTGCACGCATTCGAGACAAATTTGAGACCCATGGTCCCTATGCGATGTTCACAAGTGCAAATCTGGCAGATCACCACATTACCACTGAGATGTACGTGCGTACCATGATGACAATCTTCCAAGGCACTGGATAGGACGACGAGGTCCGATTGAGTTTCCACCGCGTTCTACGGATCTAACTACGTTGCACTTCTCCCTATGGGTAACTCTTAAGGATGTTATACACCGTAGAAAACCAGCTACACTGGCAGCACTTCGGGAAGAAATTAAAACGGTATGTGCTGCAGTCGCTGAGGACACTGTAACTGTAAAGGTCTAAGATGATTAGTGCTAATCTTTTTCTATTTGTGTGGATTCAGTTTTGCTATGTTAACACAGTTTTTTATTTATTTATTTGCTTGAAGTGCACTCTCTGTAGTTGTGTATAACTTTTGCCCATACCATAATAAAGAAATGTCCGGCAGGAATGCACAAGAAAGCCACACAGAGCACCTTCAAGTCTCATGCCACTTGTAAATGTGTAAAACTGGAGTATTTGATAAATTGCGTTAAGTATTAGATTTCCCTCTAAGTGGTTAGCAGTTCCTATAATTTGAAGAAATCCCAAGACTCATTCAACTTAATGTTTAAGTAACATCAAAAACAAAACTATCCCAGTTCGCCATCTTCAACGAGGACAGTATACACACTGAAGAGTATTGTATAGCAAGGTGTCCACATTTCCAGAACTTAAGATTCTGACCTAACTCATACACACAAGATGGTCAGAACTTCACCTAACAACATCTTTTTGATCCTTTTTGGAGTTTATAATCGTCTAATAAACGATCTAAGTTTCAGGCATAATTGAATAGTACTGCACAAAATGTAAAGAAGTTTGTTCAAATGTGTAGGGTCTTGAACATCAATACTGGACAAATGGGCGACGGTTATTCACAGACTCATCAAAAATTAATTTGAAGACTGCACTTCTGCATAATGCAATGTCCTTCCATCGCCATCTGTAACGCACATTGCTAGTATGCTAGAACTAGAACTAGAATATCTGTGAACATTTGTTACAACTTGAGACGCTAAATTCTGCTCTATGTGTAAAAGACTCACCAAGGACACAATTCTCTAGACATTAGATTCTAAACGAGAATGTCTTATTCCTGGGGAGAAAAATACGTCGAAGACTCCTTTAGCGTACCCTGAAAAAGTATATCTACGTCCTCTACATACAAAAAAACTGGAGACTTATGAAACATTTTGTAAAAGTAACTGATAAGAAAATTGCTGCATTTCTATATTGGAAATCTATATTTCCAAAAGTTAGTGGTGAAAAACTGAGGCTGTTAAATCTATTCCAAAAACCATCCTGGCAATCATGAAAAATGTCTGTTGTGGTTTCCTTGGTAATCATAAAACAGAACTAGCTCGATATAGTGAGGTGACCTTGTGAATTCATACAAAGCTATGGCATGCTAACACATCTTTAAGACCTCATTTCTTGCATTCTCACCTAAAATCTTGGGTTCGTCAGTTATGAAATGACCAGTCTTTTCATCAGCACATTTCTAAGATAGAAAAGAAGTATCAAGGCAAACTGAGTCCAGTCACTCTAAAGTGCTGCTGGACCTTGAAGAAGGGCATCAAAAAACCAAATGTCACCATGCACTTTCTTAGGTATGCTTATTTTGTAGATTATTTTACCAGGGTATCGTAAGTACTAGTGTTATAAAACTATAGCGTGATTCACAAAAAGCCTTGCCTAATAGAAAAAAATCGAAGCACTTGGCGCTATGACGACACCAGCGAACGCGCCTGTGCACATACGGTCCACAGCCCATAGGGAGTGTTAACGCGAACTGTGAATGTGGTGTTAACAAAAGAACAAAACTTGGGTGCTGCGGTTTGGCAAGGCAGCCTTAAAGGTTAAGAGCTGCGCTAAATAAAAGGCAGCTGTGTTCCATTCACACGTTATTCTGTTACTGCACTGCAGAGGCGAAAAAATAACTCTTACATTGAAACTAAAATTTACATCAACTACGCGGGCTTTTCAATAAAGAATGTCATAATTTTACAAGCATTTCTCACACTTTCTTACCTTTACAATATTATGTTACCTTAATGCGTAATGTACAAATGGCACTATTGTTGTCACTTCCGGTTCCCGCTTGTGAATGAACAAGTTGAGGATGTTCGGTTCCGCCTAAGCAAAATCGGCGTGACACGCAACGAACAATTTGCTGCTCCGAAATTCTGATTTCATCTTAATAGACCTTCAGTTGAGAATTACGCAATGTTATAGGTCTATGGATAGTTTGTTCTTCTCGAAGATGGTTCAAAGTGTTTAAAGAGGTGAGACAATTAATTTCAAAGGAAGTAGAACCCTGTGCTCTAAATTCACATTAATGAGATCAAATTAAGAAATGTTAAAAATGTGCAATGATGGCCTGCGTTCTTTGTGAGCACTCTGCCACGTGTACAGCTCTAATATTCTAGAAGCCCGGCCATTAAATGAGACAGGAAAGGTTATCTGCATAAATAAGCAGTTCCCAACCCATCTTTAAATTCTTTCATCAACATGGGCTGTAATAGGTCAACACGGAGCAGCCGCGAGCGGTGCTGACGCAAACGAGGTAACCTCAGGCTTCACAACGCGTTTTTTTTTCAATACTTCAGCTGAACTGTTTGCATAAGATTGACATGCAAACCAAAACAGGACGGTTTGAATGAATTGCAATGAGGATATGATAGAATGACGCGGAGATGTGAAATTTGAAGACAATAATAATAGGTAGACGAAAGATGTCAAGGAGAAAGCAGGACGAAGATAAATAACGTATGATGACTGTTATTGTTTGCAGGCAAACCGAGCAGCAGAAGATCTATAGCTCTGTAACAGGTACCCAATCTTTGTGGTATTCTTGAGTGATCTTATGGCGTCAAGGACTCCAAACAAAATGGCCGGCAACGATATTATATTTCTTGTTAACGAAATTTCTGTTTAGAAATTGCAGCGTGAAACATTTTAAAGACGGAACTCGAATGTCAGAGTTCTGTCAGGTCATTACATTAGAACAGAAGAAGTTCATTAGGTAGTTAGCAAGGACATTCGTGTACTGTAGTCGAAACAGCGAGAGCATTTAGAATGAGTCACATTGCTGTTTAGATGATTGCAACCACCATCTCAAAGCTGCCTCAGAGATATCCAAAAGGATATGATTGTTTTGTATAGTGTTTAACACCCGTTTTAACTACTGAGACACCACAGGCGGTGAACACTGATAATACATGAAATGATACATTGGGAAAGGATTTTTAAGGAAGGAAACGTTCTACGCCTACGTTTTACGATACCTCCCCGGTATTTGCCATTTATGAGGACTGTGGAAAACCTGGAAAAAAACTTCAGTCAGGGAGGGCAATACCGGCGGGAATCGAACCCCAGACCTCCCGCTCATGAGTCTACGATTCTTGTACCTGTATCCTGTGGTACAACCTAATGCCGGTTGCACTTGTGACCTGTAGACGCTTGCTTTATGCTCCGAGATAGCAAATACAACCTAAAAGAAGAGTCGGACAGTGGGCAGCATCTAAAGCAAGGAGGAATATGTCATTCATTGGCTACCCCGCAATAACTCAAAGACACGCGAGTCGGCGAGCATTGCCTGCTCGTTAATTTCAACAATTTTTAAATTTTGCATTCACTGGTATAGTGATTTAGCTGTTTGTTTTATAGTCTGCAGCTATAAAACTTTTTGGGTTGTTAACGTATTACTTAGTTATTGCATTAAGCTCTGGTTATATTGAAGCGTTTGGTGTGGTTCTACTGCTTGTAGCTTCGGTTTTGTATGGTGCCATTCCGGTGCATAAGATGCATTATTGCATTTATATAAACTGATGTACAAACAGTGAAGCTTGTGTAAGTCCGTCAATACACTTTTTAAACGTTCATTTTCCTATTATACACCTGCTGTAGTACTTTGATATGTTATACTTTATATTGAAATACAGTTGTTTTTACTTTATCAGCCTTCTGTTGTGTAATAGTAGTCTAAAACAGTCAGTATATATAATAGGTATACATGAGGGTTGCACGAGCTTCTGTAGAAAGTGAGTTGCTCGAGTCAAATCAGTTTATATTCGTGAAAGGAGAAACTAAAAGAGGCGCGAAATGACTGCTTCTGATGTTCCTGGATGGAGTATCCGAACAATAATTTCACTCATGTGACGTAATCTTAAAATCGAAATGAAACGAAACCAAATTTTGAATTTTGACAAATCATAACCGGATTACGCAGTGAAATTATCGAAAAAAATTATCAAAACCATTTTATCACGCGACGTGCATTTGTCTTGTGGTCAGCGTAGCCAACTCTATATCTCCATTATATATTTCCTGAACACGCATCACTTATCACTTTTGCTAGAAGCGATGGGGAGGTGTTGATAGTAACAAAAGCATGGACAATCGACAATCACAACACAAAATGAAGGATTGTTCAAAGCTTTTTGGTGATGCGTCAAATGTACATCTTGATCTTATCATTAGGAATTCCAAACCACAGAACACCAGAGACAGAGAGAGAGAGAGACGGAGAAAACCAGACAGGTTGTATGCTATGTTATCTTCTCTCTCTCAGTTGGTATTAGAAAATCAAAAGGTAGCTTTTGTAAGACTTTTGTCCGTTTCAGTCTCACGGTTTCTGAAAAGAATAGATATTTTATAAGTGTAACGTGTTATACAAGTGTTAATATTCTGTGCGTGTATTTCACTTATATATAAATTAACAGTAATTATAAAAGTAGAAAAGGATGAAACACTTAGTCACACTTGAAATTGCTATATTTCGAACTCGTTGAGTTCTTCAATGGTAAGAAGTGTAGCTTTGACAGTGGCGAATCACCGAAATGTTTCGCGATCTGCAACTGCACGAGAACAAGACTGGATGATAGTCTGCAGTTGGCTTAATTCACTACAGCTTTGGAATCCTGGCGAAGTGTCAAGAATTTGATAAAATGCACCACAAAAAATAAGAAAAGATTACTACATTCAGCTCGAACTGAGATACTAAATGTATCTTCGCCCTCAACTTTCTACCACAGAGGAGAAGAAATGTTTTCAGAATTTTTCAGTTTAAAGCCACTGCATGGTTTCTCAAGCTGGGAAGAGAGGGAACGGGTTAGCAAAATACACTTCTGTAGCAAGTTTGCATCAAAGCAATAAAACCTACAGGTATAAGCACACAGTAATTTTTTCCCCTTGTAATTTTTTCTATGCTTTATTAATATTCCAAAAGCTAAAAAAGTGCAAAACATGACATTGGTGGCATCTGTCAAACACACTGTTAGAGGGGAAGGAGGAGTTTGCAAAGCTGGAATACTGGAGGAGGACACAAGGATAACGATGGGCGGAGTACAGAATTAAGTGCAAGATAAGAAAATCGACATTCATTTCAGTTTCTGAAGGTGCTATTAGAAATCGTATCAGGTGCTGTCTTAGGCAACAACCGTTCGCCCACATTTTTACTTACTGCCCTCGCTATTCGAGAAAAATCGCACACTATTAATCATGCACCGACATACCCAAGTGGAGTCGCAACAGCGGAACATTTCTACAAGAAACAAACTTGTGGAGGATGCAAACCAATGTACAGAGTGAGCCATAAATCGCGTTACACCTTCGTTATTTCAGATATTGTAATTTGTTTTATATCACAAAACACCTTTAACATTATGTGTACAGAATGATCAACATCATTATTGCAACATACGGTACGCTATAATGATCAGAGACCAGAAGTTCACGCATTTATGTAGGTTAAAATATACACACAAAAGACACTTAAACACTGAAAATAATATAATTAAAATAGGCATTTCATAAAAGTGAAAACAGAGAGTAATATCGCTCAATATTTATGAAAATAGGTATTTAAGATACTTAATACCTTCTTTATTACATAATTAAAGTACTTAAGCTTACTTTTCTTGATTAAAAGCAACAACAAAATGTTTTTCAAGGTATCAACTGTCATAGCTGGTTGTCAGAGAGAGTATTTTTTTCATCATGGAAAAAGAATGTTCTACTTCCACTAAAGTTATTGGAGCATTTTTAAAATAAACTATTTCGGAAGGGCTTATACCAGTTACAACAGAACATTCACCTTTCACGATATCATGGAAATGTTGATTAAGACAAAGTAGTTTTGAATAGTCCTGGCGAATGAGCAAAAGATGTGCAGTGTTTATGCGTTTATAGGGGAATCAGGTTAGTATCTCTCTTACTTCCGTACCGAACACATTGTAGGGGCGGTTTTTTGCACAGCTGTACCGCTCTCATCTTTCTTGCTTGCAATTGTTCGTTATATTTATACAGCTGAGAAGTTATCCTCACCATAAATTTCCTAGAATTTTCTCATGCAGATCGATACAAGGCCATTTGCCATGACTATTCAAAACCACAGTATTTCCCTCATTTTCTCCATTTCCTTGTATTCATATGCCTGAGGTAACCATGCATTGCATTCACTAATGAAGGTTCTGGTATATAAAGAATTCAAGTAAATGGGTTGAGGAGAAAGTTTTAGATTGTTTGAAAAGAAATAAATGTATAAGAAGATTCTCAATAGATATTTTGTAAGGTGAACATGCCATTCAATTTTATAGCATTTTTTACTCCATATATTGAAATTCTTTATGTGCTTTTTAAAATGCGCAAATGATTACCGAAAAAAGTCATAACAATGCAAAACAGGTACATATAAAAAATACAAAATAAAAACTCTTCCTACTAACCCCAAATGTACAGAAACATGTTCATTTGTATCTGACTGTTAAATATATTCACCCAGGTAGAAAAGCTATTTTGCCTAACTTCCGGACTCTGTTAATGGTACTGCTGTTAATTCTATTTACCAACATTAACGGTGATAAATACAGTTTGAATTATTGTAACAATTGCATTTCGCACTGTAACCTTGACAACCGAAACGGTAATAAGAAAATGCCTCTAGCTGGAACCAAACTAGTGTTCTTTTGACTCTCACATACTTGCAATTTCTTTCCGCAAATGAGAAACTTTCCCTTTAGCGAAACCAGATAATATTACAGTGCTGCATTTGGAAACCTGACACCTTTCACTCGAATCTATTTCACTTTTACCTATCATATTCTTAACTGCCTACGGGAATTTCGTTTCTTTCTTGAGTTAGGATGAATAAATTTCGCGCGAGTTCATCATGAAACGCTCACAACAGCTTCTCGATACTTTATTTTAATATGATTGAATTAAGCTCGAATTCAGTATTTAATCAACACTTCGCACTTTACATGCGTGACCGTGCCAGATGCTATGAAGTATCCTGTGAGGCACCAACTTTATCCATTCCACTTTCAAACAGCTAAGGACCTAATATAACTGATTCCCTTTAGAGTTGTCAAATGTCCCAATTGTATTTACTTTGGTGTAATTAAGGGATTTCAAAAATTAACTTATTTGGATGCTAAAAATTACGATTTAAAATTTGCAGTAAATTTCCCACATTAACAGTATCACTTATTGATGTACTGTATAAGACAACGCGCGTCAACTATTGTTTGATGAAGTTTAACTGCGAATTAAGGAATAGGAAATCTGTACTACACGCAACGGTGCAACTAATGAGGCAAACATATGGAGAGAGAGAGGGAAGTACAGTCCCTGGTGATGAATGCTGGGTTCACTAATTCCAGCGAAAAATGGCGGTATTCATTATCGCCAAAATCACACAAGTCCCATACCTGTCAGTCGGTAAAGTGACACTCACGCTCTTCTGGGACTCTTAAAGGTCCAACCATTGAACATGACATGCTTAGAGGATGCAATGTTAACAGTTAGTCATATTGTGATCTGCTTGAGAACCATTTGAAACCTGTGGCCAGGTCGAGACATTGAGGTTTGCTCACAACTAGTGTGCTGTTACAGCATGATAATGCAAGACCTCATACAGCTCATGCAACGGCACAAAAAATTGAAGATCTTAATTTGAGTGCCACATCCTGCTTATTCGCCGGATGTGGCACCTGCCGAGTATCGTGTCTTTGGACCACTCAAAGAGACACTAGGCGGTAAGAAGTTCCGTACTGATGACGAAGTGAAACAGAGGCGCATGATGATTTGATGCATTCAGTCACATAAATTTTTCGTGGAATCCAGGCATTAATGAAACGCTGGGACACACTGCATTGAACATGATGGAGTGTTGGAAAATGAAGTGTTTTCATTCCAATGTATGTATTTTAGAGTACAAAAGTATTAAGCTTGCTTTTTGATAACCTCGTTAGTCACACGCGTGTTCTCAGACTGCCTTATGACAGTGTTGAAATGGGTAGACAGTGACGCTTCACATTCACATGTCACATTCTGGACATGACAAACTTCACTCAAACAAAATTATCCTGCATCCAGCCAAGGAATCGAAATCGGAACCCCTAAGGACAGCAAACAGGTACTCTGCCGACTGCGCTAAGAGGCCAGTCTAATTATTGTTTCGGTTACAGAGTTTTTAATGTATAAAAATAACATACAAAAAACAATGATTGCCTTTGTGGGGGGAAAAAAATCTTGCTCAATTTCAAATTACTGAAGATAAATTTTTAGACCTCGTGTCTCCCATCTAACTTTGAAATATTCAGTCATGATTTCTAAAATTAAAAATTTGGCACACAGGAGCTACGTGAACTAAGCGAATTCCTCACCAAGTCGAATAACTTTACATTCAATATAAAATCGAAATTAGGCATTATTAATTAATGAAATACGGAATTATTGTATGGTGTTGCGAGAACAATATTAGAATTCTTCCTATCTATAAGTATTACAAAAGGGAAACCACAATTTTAAAAGTATTATTATTATTATTATTATTATTATTGAGATTAAACCACAAAAATTAATGATATACTATTAATTACATGAAATATATGATGTACAAAGCTATGCTGTGTGGGTATTTTTAAACATTTTTAAATGTAACTATGTTCATAAACTAAGCGCTTAGTAACATTTTTACATTCATTAAAATAGAGAAAAATGACATAAAATTTCCAGTTACACTGTGTATTTAAGATGTTCATATGATTCAATAAAACAAAATCTTGTTACTATTTAAAATCAATTACAATTTACTCAGTAAATATACACAATCAACAATATACTTCGAACGTTATATCGATTTTCAATGGCTTTTAAATTTAAGTTAAATATTATTGTAGTAAAAGCATGTAATGCAAACGTTTTCTGAAGGTTACTACAGAGTGCTCTTACACACAAACATAATTATAAGACATATTAGATTAATATTTCACATTTGCTATCTTCACGGCGATACTTTTGTTAAATATAAACATATGCAACGTTATAAATGCAGCTTATATGCTGAATTAATTCTGTCCTTTTATTTTGAAACAATAGAAGGACAATTAAACCCATAGCACTTTCAAAATTTCGGTTTTCAGGTATATCCCTGATCATAGTGGTCCGATTAACCTAATTTACAGATATTATTTTTCTTGTTTTATTTAAATGGCATATGCCGAGTTTTGTTGCGAAAAAAAAAAACCAATATTGCTGCCGCTAGAGTTTTTTTAAATTTCGGGTCTTAGGTAAACTCCCACTATTAATGGGCGAATTTTACATTTTGGATTTCAAGTAAACTACCCCCCCCCCTCCTAATAGTATAATTTCACTGATTTTCAGAAGCTATTTTTCTTGTTTTATTTCAATGGCATATACAGAGTTTCCTTTAAAGATTTTAAAATTTTGTTCGCTAGAGTGATTTTTAAACTTTGCTTTAATCCCCACTAAGGTTAAATTTCAGTTTTCAAGTATGTCCCCACTCCTAACGGTCCTATTTCCCGGTTTTTAGAAACTATTGTTATTAATTTATTTTAATGGCATATGTCGAGTTTCGATGAGAAAAAACAAAAATTGCGACCGCTAGATTGTTAACAGACACATACATACATTCATTTTCCTTTTCTGTGCCCAGTAAGTACGATCCTTGAAGATATGAAGAAATTTTCTAAAATCTTTTCATGGAGATAGCCGCAAACGCTAAATTCCTTCTGTATTCGCTAATTAAACGAGATACTACACAATAGAACTTTTATTAAGACAATAACGATTATTACTACAATAATATATCGCAGTCTACTTTCTTTATAATTTAATGTTAGCGGCTGAGGTTTTTATAAATTAGGACTGTATTAAAACGACCAAATTAGAAATGAAAACACAGAAGCTTGACGTTCATGATGTCTAGGCCGACAAGTGTGTGTACAAAATCCAAATTCGGAAGTTTTCGAAATCCTAAACGAGACTACCTGCAGCGCGCCTCCGACTCAGTGAGATGACGTAACTAGTGATGTAACCACATAGACTCTTAGCAACGCAATTCTGTGCCTCTGTCACAATCTTTATAGACTCAACTATTATAATGAGTTGACATATTCCCGGAACTCTCTGAGCTGTTCAAGTGCCTAAATGCTCGCACTCCCCTTGTCCAAATAATAAAACTGCTAGAGGAGCATTTGCAATATCACATGACGACGCTTTAATGTCTTTGCTTGTAATCCTGTATGTTCATTTAAGTATGTATACAAAGGGATGAAATTACGAGTGCAGTTTGAAAAATGTGCTTTCAGTTCAAAGTCGAGTTGATTGAAGTTCATGGGGTCTCAGTACCGGTGTTGTAGATTATTCATTTCAGATAAGAGGGACACATAGTATAAATAAATTCATTATACCTGCCACATTAACACTCACCCCCTTCACTACCTAACTACAGGTATATGTAAGAAACACTTAGTATTTCTTAGTGACAATTCCTGAAGCCATTCTCACAGGCTGGCGTTTTTTAAACTGTGCTCCGTTGAAGCCCACATACCTGCTATACGTACGAGCTGGCAATTTCTGCTAATCGGTTTAGCAATTAGGGTTTAGATGGGTTTGCCAGTTCTAGGAAAAGAGGTCGTCATGTTTCGAGGCCATGCGTACCTGCAGAAATATAAGTGAACATTACAAGAAACTATTAAATACAGAAGCAGTCACTGCTAATAATGAAACTGAATTGACGAACTGGAAGACAAGAAATAAGAAAAGTGACGGAATTCTGACATTAACATGGAATTTCGGAAATATGAACGAGAAAATAAAGAAAATAATTCAACTGTTCAATAAAATTTAAATAGATGAAAATGTATTTGAAGAGTGGAAGACAACGGTATAATAAACATAAGAAGGGAACAAAATACAAAACGTCAAAACTATAGAAGAATAGAACTACCATGTACAGCTGTGCTTCCCAAACTTTTTACGGCACGGAGCACTTGTATGACCATACTATTTGAGGATAGAAGGTAAATATTCAGAATTTAGAACTCCAGACATGTGAAACATGCTTATTTCCTTACAAAACATTTTTCAACTCTAATTTCTCTCTCTCTCTCGTTGGTTTTGTTTTATATATATATATATATATATATATATATATATAACAAAACAAAAAAAAAGCCTTATGAAGGCAACATATTTTAAAACGAACTAAAAGCAAATCTATAATATATCCTCATAGATCTGGTACATAAAACGATTTTAATGTGGTGATGATGATTATGATGATTATTGTTTAAGGGGCACAAAACTGTTATTTTTAATGCGCAAAGCTAAAATGTTTGGGACTGTAAAAGAAATATTCTAGTGAGAGGGATGAGATTGAACTCTTGGCCATATCTGATTGAATTTAGGACAGCTGGAGTCGAATAACATCGAGACGTGATCTGGTTTTTTTAGTATCTGCATAAGCAGAGAAATTCTGATTCACATAAATAAGAGATTGCAAAGGGCAAAATGGTGGTTTTAGCTTTAGCTGACAAACTTTAAATTTCGCCTTTTAACGGGACAACAGAATTCAGCAAAGGACTTTACTATTAGCACTTTTCAAATATTATTAAAACAAAAATTGCTTCATTATGGGACTCCCAGGCTCACATTCGTGATCAGGCCATCCGCCAAGACACCCAAGGTGTCTACCGCAACAGTAGTTGAAACATCTGGGAAAGAGATAAGTTAGCCATAGCCTACAAGCCCAGGAATTTTTCTATCTATAATTTGTATTTCATCTGTTATAACATGTCGATAAAAACGTCAGGCGCTTTTTGTGACAGAGTTGGAGGACGAGGGCACAGCTCCATCGACTTTTTAAATTATTAAGATACCATACATGAGTTCGCCTTTACTGGATGTCCCTGAAGCGGCAGTCCAAGCGCCGAAATACGAATAAAATGCGCAGAAGATTATTTTCGGTATTGTTCGACCATAAATGTGTTTACTTCAAAGTTCAAATAGTTTCAGTATTACACATGATCATATTTCAAAGAAGAAATGTACAAAAAATGGTACTGAAAATCTTCTGGGGCTGAAGTAAAGCTGTAAACTCCGGTCTGTAGTATTTGCCAACTTTTGCAGGTATACAACGTTCCATGAAGGCTGCCACTGAGAGTCACCCTTGCAGCTTCACAATAAACACAGGCTATTGTCCATAAGAGACGGGTACTTTTGAAAAGGCAAGCTCCCTAGAAGTGGGGCAGTTTTGAGAAATTGCTGCGTTGCCAAGTAGATACAGAAATAGACGATCTCCATTACAAGTGTTCACACTTGTGCATATCCACTTCAAGAAATTCGAGGCTAGGTGTTAGCACGTTTGATTAGGTTTTGTTAAGGCATTTCTAAAATGTTGATATCTGAAGTTTTCAAGAAATTAGTCCCAAATGTAACGCGAATCGGTACTTTAGCACATAAACGTCGTAAATTTAATATCTTAAAATAAAGAGGGACATTTATGCAAGATTTGTCAGATTTTACAGACTTGATAGTCTATTTTCGGATCATCATGCCAGATATAATCCATATTCCATATTTATTTTTCACGTGTGGTTCATAAAGATAAAAAAAAATCGTTGAAATACTAGGGAAGTTTAATGAATGTATTGAAATGAAAAATATGTAGATTTATGCAATAGATTTTGAAAGCAAGAATTCGCATGGGCAGGATAGGAGTAACAAATTTAAGCGGATTAACAGAAAGAATATTGTGAAACAAATGTGAGAGAACAAGTGACACCAAAATGCTGAGGGATGCTATTACAGAAATAGAAATAAATTAGTAAATTAATTAAAAATGTTTTTAAAAATCGAATAACAAAAAAAAAATTAATATTTTTCTTTAAAACTACTGAATCAAAAGTCATGAGATTTTAAGTTACATAATATTATATATATAAATGAAGTAACCCTTTAAAATGTCATAAAATCCATGCAGTAGGAAAGAAGTTCTTCTGAAGTGTTTAGTGTCACTTAAATTGCGCATTCTTATGTGCGTTTCATTAAGGTTCTGCTTTCTTTGTCGATTTGTCACAAATTTGTCCGCCAAATTCTCTACTGAAGGAATTATATACTAAAATTTCACCTAACAAACCTGCTCGATCGACACACTATCTTACTTGTTTTGCATTAACATGTCAACTCATGAAAAATTTAATGCAGATATTCCTTTATATGCGATTTTTTCTTATAAATATGTCGTCAGCATAAACGTCTGCTTTTTTAGCTTCACTTTCTGTTCTAAAACACGAACTCGTTTTTGCTTACCCGTACTTTGCTTTTAGAGGACTCTGGAATTTCTCCGCCAGCCAAGGTCGTTACTTTCAAACAGAGTTATTGAAAAACAATATTTTCTTTCACCGCTAATTGTAGGTTTCATTAATTTCATGTCGAACAGCTGAATGTAGCGTGACGTGACACGCTGTCATGTCCGCAAATAAAATTTCAAGAGTCCTCCAACGTAAACAGGTGAGGTTATGTCGTCATCTCGCCCACGGGAAGCCCAACACTGGCTTCTCTTGACACCGCCGCGGCTCTAATTAAGCTTTTAATCAAACTCAAAAGAAGGCAAGTAGGTCGGAATTAATGTGTGGAGGTCTGTATTTAATCGCATATCTCAATAGAATCGCTTTAATTGCGGTATAACAACAAGTGACTTGTGCAGTCTAGTGTCACCTCTATTATTATGTAACCTCCAATAGAACCGCACGTAAGAGAGAGGTAAATACAGTAAAACTCATTTCGCTTACGGGAAGATTGTATATCTGTGTTACGCATGTAAAGTATTAACTTTTACAACCACGAGTGCTGATAATTTTTCGGTAATTTAATTGAGGTTAACGATTTTTTTTTTTTTTTTGTTATTACTATTACTACAAGCATGACTTTGAAAGCTCAATTAAATTACCGTGAAAAATTATAAGCAAGAAGTAAAATAACTGCAATGCAAGAACGATGCCTTTTGTACTTTTAGTATAATCATTGAAATGATTTAATGTGCCTGTTTCATCTTTCCGAAAACACACACTAATTTTATTAGCTTTTATTCCAGGCAGAACTGTCTAGAGATCTAAATTAAATAAAATACAACTGAACAATATTATTATAACAATTACTTTTCGTAATATTTTCGTACTCGCGGACTCGTGAGTGTCTTTTTATTATTATTATTATTATTATTATTATTGTTGTTGTTTAGCGCCCGTTTTTACTACTGAGGCTCACAGGCGGTGGACACTGATGGATGATACATGAGACGAAATGATATATTAAGACGGGGTTTTTTTTTTTTGGAAGGAAACGTTCTAGGCCTAAATTTAGGGTACCTACCCGGTATTTACCATTTATGAGGACTGAGGAAAACCTGGAAAAATCCTCAGTCAGGGAGAACGGTCCTGGCGGGATTCGAACATAAGACCTTCTGCTCACGAGTCCGCGCCTTAACGACCTCAGCTACCCGTGGCGGTGAGCGGGAGGTCTGAGGCTCAATTCCCGCCAACACTGTCCCTCCTGATTGAGGTTTTTTTTTCTTCTTCCCCAGGTTTTCCTCAGTCCTCATAAACGGCAAATGCCGTGGAGGTATGCTAAACCTAGGCCTGGAACGATTCCTTCCTTAAAGAAACACTCCTTTCTCAATTTATCAATTCATCGCAAGTATCATAAATGTCCATTGCCTATGGTGTCTCAGTATTTAAAACGGACGTTAAGCACTATTAAAAAAAATAATATTTCGTGTTGTACTTAGAACTTCTTTGGGGAAGCACTGATATATGTAACTGAATAATTTAAAAAAAAAAAAAAAAAAAAAAAACATTTGATGTTATAATAACAATTTAAGTAAATTTATTCATTTTAAAAATGAACACAGGAGAGGGGGAAAAAACCATCAGCTATTAGTTTTTGAGCACCGTGCTTTAAAACTACCCTTGAAGTTTAATTCTGATTGGTATAAAGGTATCAATTAGAACGTACATTGACTGAAAGGCGCTCGCGTGCAATTATCTCAGAAAGCATACATTTTATAGGAGGGTATGCTAAACACATTGTTCTTTAAATACTGTATTACAATAATAACAATTATTATCTTATAAGATTCCCAAAATTTAAATAAAAAAATATAATTTAATTTGTCGAAACAAATGCAATACACTGTTGGCCATTAAAATTGCAACGCCCATGTGCGTTAAATCGACCCCGCATTTTCTTAGAAGGAACAAACATGACTTGTTGAAAATACGACAGCAATATCAGCATGTCTGAATTTGATCAAGGGTGAATTGTGGCATAGCGAGAGTGTGCAATGTCATTCCCAGGTGCCCGTGTTGCACGAAATGCGTCCACAGCGAAACGAATATGAAATCAATGGGTCGAGGTAAGAGGAACACACAGACCTGAAGGATCCCAAAGATCTCGTTAAACAACCGATAAGACAAATAATTTCCGCATGAAAACGCATGTGTTGGAATTTTAATGGCCAATAGTGTGCGTGTGTGTTGTTAAGCATTGGTTTATAGCATTTAAAGCTTAACAACAGCAACAGCAACAACAACAACAATAATAATAATAATAATATAATTGTGCCATTTTTTTCTCCAATGTTTGCCCTTCTCACATTAAATGATGAGGTTGAAGCTGATACAGACGTTTGTTTTACTGAGGGTATTAAAAAGTTGGAAAGTTGTTGGACTAAATTCATGATTCACACTGTGTTGGATGCCGGTCCTGGTGGTGTAGTGGTAACCTAAGATCTCGTGTTCAAACCCGACCAGGATCGAATGCATTTTTTCGGGCGTAAAAATCCTAAGTATGGCTTCCTTCGGAAGGGAAGTAAAGCCGTGGGTCCCGTGTCGTACATTTACGGCACGAAAAAGAATCTCAAGCCTGAAAGAAGAGGCCTCTGAGCAAAATTTGTAAGCCGTGGAGATTTTAAAGAGCGCCCGTAAATAAAATGAATCAACAAATCAACCCTACGTTGGGAGGGGGGTTCCCTTTTCATTCTTGCGTTTTCTTGGTCGGGCCGACGTCTTTTAGAACGTGCCCAGTACCATGCTGAGCCACTGTTTCCATCGTAGCGCCGTTGCAAAGTGATGTACGTACTGGCAAATAACCCTCAACGACCACGCTGTGTATAGAAATTAACAAGAACAAAATTGTCTCTCTAGCTTTAGGAAGAAACGCCAGAAACACGCTACCATTCGTCAAACTGGAGTCGCTGACAAAAAGAAAAGCTTGCAGTGTACAAGAGAAAAGAAAGAAAAAAAGGTCCTGCCGCGGGAACGTAGCTCGGCTATAACATTTACCACAGAGCAGTGCAGATAATGTCTGTCTCCCTTCTCTGGCCTTGGGGCAGAGAACAGAACCAACAAGGGGTGGCAAACCCGCGCTTCGTCCTGCTAACGGTTTCACTTTACAAACTTGGAACAAGTGCTCGCAGGGCTGGTTTCCACGCAACAAAATGCTCATTTGTCCTACCGTCTTCATCTTTAACGAATTCTTGCTTTATCCTATCATTAAAACTGGCATTTAGATTAACCATTCTTGTAATATTTCTTAAGTGTTCTGATGCAGTTGCAGCATCTGATCGGCGTGATAAGTCGAAGAGTCTTATCACTTCAAGCCTATCATCTAATGGTGTGGGCTTCAACTGAAAAGATGCCACGGAAAGCAGTCGGTTGGACATCTTTCCGCCAATTAGCCTACGAAGTTTGACCCTTAGGCTCTACCTTTCATATTTCCATTTGATTTAAATTGTTTGTCTTTCATAAGAATATCTGAAATGTACAAATGTCGTGCGCACAGTTTCAAGTTCATACAATGCTGCAATACGTCATAGCAGCTGTTCAAATCAAAACTTAATGATTATGTAAGAAAATTAAGCATGTCCAACAAAGAGCTGTGATTAAATACTTTCAAAAGAATGCAAGAGTTGAAGATGTAATAGACACTATACCGCTGCTATTGGTTGTTCATACGGCATAATACCCGACAGGTTAGTTTTTCAAAAAGTCATGATGGGTGCTTACCCCACAACACAAAATTCAAGGAATGGGTCCGGCATTACAGCATTTAATCGCTACCACGATGATGAACACGATATACCAGCCCGAATTTCACAGATGAAGAGTTTTGAACTCACCATTGCCAGACAAAGCAATGGAAACATCCTATGTCGCCTGCGAAAAAGAAAGTTTGAAATGACCATTCGCTGGGAAAGTTATGCTCAGTCTTCTAGGACCACGAAGGCATGCTGTTCACTGCAACCCATCCTCAGGGACAAACACAAATTGCCGACTATTGCTGTAACATGCTCAGCTTTTTATGTGGTATAGTTACAGAAGCTCTTTATGTCATAAATCTACGACACGATACCCACGGCTTTACATCCCTTCCGAAGGGAGCCCTACTTAGGACTTTTACGCCCGAAAAAAAAATCGATCCTGCCCGTGATTGAACCCGCGATATTCGGTCTACGAGGAAAATATCGTTACCACCAGGACCGACTTAGGGAACTTCTTAAGGTCATTCAACAGAAGCAACAGGACTCCTCACCAAAGCTGTGTTGTTTTTGCATGAGAACGCGCGTCCTCACACTGCCAACAAGAGCAAACGAGACGCTGCAAAATTTCAAGCGTACTTCAAGTACGTATTTCAAGTACTCATGAACCCTCCATATAGTTCCGATCTTGTTCCAAGATACTTTCATTTCTTCGGCCCTATTAAATGTCATCGACAACAGCCCACATAATTTTATGCTGCTGGATAAAATCTTATGAGCGCCTCGCCTCAATGTATAGAGAGAGTATGATGAGAAATAAACCAGTACTCTCTTTGTTTACGTTCTATAGCCATGTACAACCTGCCCTCGTAAATACCAGCTTTAGGCAAACATAACCTGGGCCTTTATGCATATATATTACACAATTTGTACATATGTACAAACAGAACCAAGTAATGTATTAAATATATCTTAAATCGCAGCGTGCTACGAGTATATAAAAATTATTTTAATCAACCATACTTTTTAATATTCTTCATATGTCCCAGACAATATTAAAACAATGTTTCTTTATAAGTGAATGCTATTAGGTATGTTATGTTTATTCAATCCATTTTCCCCTTGTTACTTTATCCTTAGGAAATCTAAATACTGGAGTTTCAGTAGCACATTAACTGATATTACATTCAGGAACACGGACAATAGACCCATTTTTATATTGAACGCTTATTTAATATACTCACGCCTGATTGCCCAATGCTACATACAATATCGATATTCGAATTAAGGTCTACTATATTGTAGTTGGTCATAGTTAAATCCCGACCCAACATTTTGGTACCCTCTCCAAAATTGTCCTCTGCACACCAATTTTACTTATCTCTATAACAGTGGTAACTGATAAGGTAGAAAAGACTACAACATAAAACGAAAACCCAGGCAGACCACAACTCCATCCTTTTTCCTCTTGTCAAATGGCAGTAATGACAGCGGGATACTTCCTTTCTGACCCCTGGAAAGGAAATGGAACAATGACGCGTCCCACTTTAGGTACAACTCCTTCCCCTTGCCACCAATAAGGACAAGAAACACACACACAGAATGCTGCAAAAGTTGCTCTAAAGCCGAACAAATACAGGATGATCATAAAGTCCCTCCCTCCAGGGAAGGGGGTAGCTAGAATAGACATAACGGAAACGCTTATATCAATGGATAGAGTATCGCTCCAAGTTTCGTACTTTACAGATGTTCCGGATGTCCTCCGGCAGACATCAATCCTAAAGTCACGCTAAATCATGTGGCAAAAGCCGTACGAACACATGGTCGTTGACATAAACTTATAAGAAAAAATCACATGGAGGTAGGTCAGGTGACCGTGGAGGCTGCAGAAGAAGAGGAGAGTCATCTCCAATCCAACGACGAAGAATTTCAGCATCGAGTTACTCATGGACGTCATGATCAAAATGCGGCAGAGCCCCATCTTGCTAATAAAGTCGTGGTTATCTGCATATACTTGACACTAGCCACTGTTGAAGCACGTTCAGATACACTGGACCGGTAACAGTTTTCTCCGCAAAGAAAATGGGTCATACACTTTAGGGGAATCATAGATGTGTTTTATCACAACATCCGTTCTTGCGCGCCCCAAATGCGTACATTGTGACGGTTCGCTTTGCCTGACACATGAAACGTGTCCTCGTCACTAAAAACCAGTTCCACAAACAAAACCATCCTCTCAAGCCGCTCTTGAAAATCAACACAGAAATGAAGAAAACGACTGTGATCTTCGGGAATCGGCGGCTACAACAGCTGTATCCGGTTTGGTTTCACTTTTAAGTCATTAATGTAAAATACGCCAGATAGATGAATGCAGAATCTGCAATTCCTGGCTCGCGCGATATGTCGACTTTTAAGGCTCCTGACAAATCTTATCGCCCGACCTCAACGGTCTTAACCGACACTCTTGACCGGATTGTTCGTTGTCCATCACACAAGCAACCCGTCGCTTTTAATTTTTTGTAGCACGCACAAAACTTTGTTTTGGATGTAGATGGTTCTTGTTGATGTTTCGTACGAAGTTGTAGTTGTGCCATCACAACGGACTCACGTTTAGCAGAAAGCATATATTCACCAGTGAACATCATAGTTTCGTTATTACTGCCCTGCAGCGGCTAAATCTGTAATGGGGCCTATTACGAATGTAAACTTGTAGAGATACTCTTCCTATTGATATAGGCGTTTCCGCTATGTCTGTTATGGTTAATGTTCCCGAAACCAGGGAAGGACTTTAGATTCGCCCTGTAAAATGATGCAGTATTGTTCTGGCTGGTCTCATAAAGGAGTTAAAAAAAAATTGAAAGGAGAATGGTGGAGAGAGAAGTGCCATTAGGAATTGTGGTTTCAGAGGGCCGATAAAACAAAAATGCAGTCTCCGCTCATTTCTTTTGCAAAAAATTAACGATTTAAAATTGGGAAATTGGGAATTTAATAAATGGACATTATTCACTTTGGAACTGAGAACAAGCAACGAATCCCAGGTTATCCAATAGTACAGTAATCATTTACTTTTCCCAGTGGTTTCGATGAATGTCTACAGCGCAGGAAAATCATAGCAAAGGCATGCATTGTGACGAAATGAAGGTGACCTTTCAGCAGCAGATGAAATCGTTACACGCTTGGCTGGATTTTCTAGCCGCGTTCATAAATAATTTTGAGGGCGACTTGACAATGGCTCGTTTGCTGCCCTAAATGGCCAGTTCCCATATTAGATGTGCTTTGCATTTGTATAGACAAGAGGCGGGATCAACGTTCGGCCGGCAAGGTCGGCTGGGACCACCCTGAGGCAACTCTACCACCTGGGATACGAGAATTTCCGGTTTGGAGCATGCCTATGCACAAGTGTTTACCTCAGGTGAACCATTCACTACTTAACGTGAATCTACATCAATATACATGCCTAGTCCCGAAATTGCTTACCAAAATAAATGCCTCAACAAACTGTCATAGTCTGCAAGAAAATAATGGCACAAATGAGTAACAGCATCCAAAACACATTCAGTCAGCCATCTGCTGGCAACAATGGCCGACCTATTAAATGTCCCTGTTACAGTTGCATAACCCGCAGCTCAATGTCGTTTGTCAAGCGATAAGTCAGCAATACTAGAGTCAGTCTTCATTTTCTTCCAGTAATTTAACAACTTGTAAAATGTGCAAACGATTTTTTATTAATTTTAGTGCATTGAAATGCCCCTCCTCAAGATCACACCAAAACAGAGAATGTAAGCTATTTGAAGAGAAAATTCCTCGTGTCCTAGTTCCACATACAGCATGATTCTTAAGTCCGTTTCTGGTTTCGGGGGTCGATAGAACAGAAACCACGACAAGATATAGCGGAAAAACTTTTATCAATGGAAACAGTTATCCATCCAAGTTTGCATTCACAATAAGCGCCATGGATAGTTGTAGATTTAGCCGATGGAGGGCAATCATAGCGAAAACATGGCGTTCACTGGTGCGCATAAAGCTCTCTGCGTATTACAATTTGCTAATGTGAGTCCGTTGTGACGGTACAAAGAAGAGTTCGTACTAAACATCAACAAGAACCACCTACATCCAAGTCAACTAGTGCACGGAACATGAAGTTTGAAGTGACTGGCTGCTTGTGTGAGACAATGGACAGGTCGGTCAAGAGTGTCGGTTGAGGCTGTTGAGCGTGCACGAGAAGCATTTGTCAGGAGCCTTAAAAAGTCCACACATTGCGCGAGTCAGGAATTGCAGATACTGTAGCCAACTACCTGGCATATTTACGTCAACAACTTAAATGAAACCATGCCGGCTGTTGCAGGCGCTGAGTCCCGAGGATCAGAATCATTTTCTTCATTTCTGTGTTGATTTTTATGAGCGGCTTGAGAAGACGGTTGAGAAACTGATTCTTAGTTACGAGGCCAAATTTCATGTGTCCGGTAAAGTGAATCGTCAGTCACATTAGGGGCACGGAAAAACCTGATGTGATAGAACACATCTGTGATTCCCCTAGAGTCAATGGTTTTGTGCTGTCTTTTCGTCAAAAGTGTACGGCCCATTTTTCATTGTGGAGAAAACGTTACCGTGTAACTGGCCGTGCTTCAAAAGCGGCTAATGTCCAATTATATGCACATAGCCAAGACTTTATTGACAAAATGGGGTTCAGCCTCATTTTCATAATGACCTCCGTGAGTACATCGATGCTAAACTTCCTCGTCATTGAATTGGAAAATACTGCTCGAGATGACTGTATTCTTCTTCTGTAGCCTCCACGGCCACCTAACCTAACCCCATGTGATTATTATGGGGTTATGTTAAAGATCGAGTGTTCGTGCCGCCTTTGTCACATGATTTAGCACAGTTGCGATAGACGATCACGATTGCAGTCGCTGGTGTCGACCGTTAAATGTGGGACATATTAGCAAAGAGCTTGACTACAGCATTAATATCTGCCGCCTCACCAACGGACATTTGGGACACCCGCCAGGTATTTTACAAAATTTGGAGATTGGTTGGTTATTTTGGTTTATTTATGGACGCTCTTTAACAACTCAGGTTTCAGGGCGTGAAACAGCCGATAGATTTTGCTCAGAGGCCTCTTCTTTCAGGCCTGATGTTCTTTTACGTGCCATAAATCTACAATACGGGACCCACAGCTTTACTTCCCTTCCGAAGGAAGTCAGAAACTTTACGGCCGAAAAAAATTGTATCTATGAAAAGATTTTTTAAAAAATATCTCGAAATCTTCACCAATCCTACTTGATAGGCACCAACATATATTACTTGAAATAAAGTACGAAAAATAGTTTCTGAAAAGCAGCGAAATCAGAAAATTATGAATAGGAGGTTTATATGAAACTTCCCCCCTCCCCCACGATACTCGGTATAAATCATTTAAATAAGAGAAAATAATTTCTGATTTTCGCGGAAATCGGACCGTTAGGATTGGGAGTACATAATTACAAAATAATTTTTGTAATCGCGGAGGACGTCGATTAAAGTGACCCTGGGGAAGAAGTGGCATACGGGGAGATTATTATAGTTAGCATTCATTGGGTATTCCCGGCAAGCGATAAACTCGTTGGTTTCATGTGAAAGAGTATGGGGAAGATTAGTATGGGCATGCGAATGGAGAAAAACCAGACTAACTCTTACAACGTCCTGTGGCTTCAGTATCGAATGGCAGCGGAAAAAGCCTGAATTCCAGGGAATGCTGAAGAGATACAGAGCGATGTGCAAATCTTAAGCGGTAGTGTGTGTACTCTATCAACCTTGGTAGTAAAAAGTGCACAATAAATGCAGGCGGAGAGAACACAAAGGTTTCGGTACATGTAAAAATAAGCAATCGTACGTATATAACTATGTACTTTATTATTGGTCACATTCCGTTTTAGTTGTTACACAGCTAAGTGCAATTGGAAATGTTAAGCTAACAATATAATATGCAAATAAAATAATAATGATACGGGAAAAGCATGTACGTTTAAGACTGAAAGATTTTTTTTTCATTAAATACGTATGCACATAAATTAGCATTTCTTGTTTTTTTATTACATTCTCTGCTCTAGCACTCTGTAATACCCTTCAAAATTCAACTTGCTGAGGAATTCGCTTAGTTCACGCAGCTCCTTCGCAACAGACTTTTATTGCGTTTTAAAGTGGATCTTTTCTGCGTACAACATAAGGATAAAAAAAAACTATTAGGAAGAAAGATGCTGGGCGTAGAACGTTTTTTATGGGGAGGGAGATAGAGAGGGCAAACAGGGAAAGTGGAGCTTGTAAACGCCACAACTGCTTCTTAGCCCCAGCACTGGAGTGTAAAAGGGCAGCTCTTCATGCAAGGAGGGCGCAGGATTTCTCTCATCAACAGAAAGAATCGTTTCAGCACTAACTTACGTGGTCCAGTTCGTGTAACACGTCCACAGTGCTTGCTTGCCCCTGCACAACTGTCGAGCCGGCCTCCCCTGGCGAAGGACGACTAAATATATCCGTCTTGTTACGACATCGCTTTTGTAAGGTTAATGTGCACTGCAAGACCTTTATCCAGCACATCGCTTGTGGTTTCCTGCATAGCTTAATCAGAACACCGAAAGTATGTTTGAAGTTTGTATCAACATGCAATATAACACAGGTAGCTGCTCGTAACTTTTAGCGTGCAAATTTGAATCTCGCGCGGATGGCAGTTTCCTTTAGCCCTTCCTTTTTTTTAAACAATTCTGTGGATAAAAGCATCTCATTGTATAACCCGTTTCACTAAAAGCATTGCTCACAATAAGTATTTAAAATAACTACACCACTAGGTTTTTCTTTTCAACAACTAAAATGTTTTTAAAAACTAAAACTAAGAAAAAAATTATAGTACTATGCAATTTATATTACTATAAGATATTCAGAGGAAATTTTCATTACAAAATAAATAATATTTCATAATACAGAGCAACTAAAATATTGATGAAAAAAAAAAACACCTGAAAGGTGTTCGGCCTCTACCATACTACTGGCCAGGTATTTTGAGACACCTGTCTTAAGCATTCATCTGAAATATCAACTCATTGTTTCAAATACTTTAACAGTTTCCTAAAGCAGACTTGTACATATTCCATAAAAGAATAAAATTAAGTATTCTTCAGCGATAAAGTTATCATTTTTTTTTTCAAGTTTTATTTAAGAACAATCTTTAACGTCTCAGGTCATTAGCGTCCCATTCAATTCAGGGCGTGAAACGAACTATACATTTTGTTCAGAGGCCTCTTCTTTCAGGCTTGAGGCTCCGTAAATCTACGACATGGGGACCCATGGCTCTGCTTCCCTTCCGAAGAAAATCATACTTAGTATTTTTACGCCCTAAAGAATCCATCGACCCTAGCCGGATTTGAACCCACAATCCTGAGTCTACGGAGAGAGTATTATTAGCACTAGACCTCCTGGACCGACAACGAAGCATGGTGGGTATGGCGGATGTGGAATACAAACACGTCTTCCATGGCCGGTTTATATTTCATGCATATTTTAATGGGGGTTAATGAACATCTTCAACCTCAAAATGTGAGGGTGGCACGTTTGTCTGCATTATACGATATTATTTATAGCTAATAACAATACTGCCAAATATTGCAAAATAAAAGGTATAAGCAACAAGACAAAGAAACAAAATAAGAATTTAATAAACACTCCGTTTTCACCTAAAATGATGCCTTGGACACTACCGGAAGGAACAAAAAGTTCGTCAAGCAGGAGTTACATAAACTAAGCGAATTCCTCAGCAAGTAGAATAACCTTAAAAAGAATATAAAATTCAAACAATGGTGTTATTGATTAATGAAATAAGTGATGGCATTATTGTGTGGCATTATCATGGCAAATTCTAACTAATAAAAGAAAAACTGAACTATAATGCATTAGTTAACTAGGTTTGTCTGTTTTCTACTTCCTAAATCACTATATATAATGAAATTACTAATTTTTCAAAAGTAAAGAGAACAAAATTAGAATGCTTGCAATCAAGTTTTACAAAAGAGAAACTACATTTGTAAAATAATAATAATAATAATAATAATAATAATAATTAAAAGAAATATATGAACACTGAGACAAAGCTATACTGTGTGGGTAGTTTTAAACATAACCATGTTTATGAACTGAGCCCTTGATATCATCTTTACACTCATTAAAATAGAGAGAAATAACAGAAAGTTTCGAAGAAGAAGAAGAAGAAGAAGAAGAAGAAGAAGAAGAAGAAGAAGAAGAAGAAGAAGAAGAAGAAGAAGAAGAAGAAGAAGGAGCAGGAGCAGGAGGAGCAGGGGCAGGAGGAGGAGAAGTAGCTCATATGTGTCGATAAAAAAAACATGTTGCTATTTAAATATAATTACAATGTACTAAGTAAACACAATAAACAACATACAATCGAACGTTCCAATGATTTTCAGTGGCTCTGAAATTTAATTTAAAGCAAACGTTTACTGAATGTTATTACAGAGCGCCCTTGTATACGAATATAATTCTCACACACATATTAAATCAATATTTCACATTTGCTAAAAAACATACGTGTCGTTGTAAATACAGTTTATATGCTGAGTTAATTTCTTCTTTTATTTTGAAATAATAAACGCTTAAGCGCTTTTTAAATTTTGGGTTTCAGGTAAACTCCCACTCATAATAATCTGGTTTCACTGATTTTCAGAGACTATTTTTATTATTTTATTTCAATTGTGGGGGAAAAATTGCGGCAGCTAGAATGATTTTTAAATTTTACTTTAACCTACAATCTTTAAATTTCGATTTTCAGATATACCCCTACTTCTAAAGGTCCGATTTCCCTGAATTTCAGAGACTATTTTTCTTATTTCATTTAAATTGTATATACTGAGTTTCGATCTGAAAAACCAATATTGATGTAACTAGAACCTTTTTAAATTATGGGTTCCCGCTCCTAATGATCTGATTTCGCTGATTTTCGGAAAATATTTTTATTCTTTTATTTCAATGGTATATACCGAGTTTGTTGAGAAAATGCAAAAATTTAGGCCGCTAGAGCGATTTTTCAGTTCTTGCTTTATGTTAAATCCCTACCCCCTAGTGTTCCAATTTTGCTGGTTTTGGAACTCGATGAATCGTTTGTTAATTGATGGTTATGTGCCGAGATTCGTTGACATACACACATAACTTTTTCCTTTTTCTCTTTAATGTAATTTTTAGTGCCTAGAAAGTAGGATTAATGGATTTGAAGACATTTTACAAAAATCTTTTCACAAATCAACTGCAATCCTTGGAAACTAGCTAACAGCGGATTATTACTCATTACCTTAATGCAGAACTAGGCAACAATAAAATAAAAATAAAGACAGAGAGAGGGAGGGAGGGAGGGAGGGAGAGAGAGAGGGAGGGAGAAAAGAGGGGGTATACAAATCTATTCCTATTATTGTAGGTTCCGGAATGAACGTGTACACATTGTAGAGACGGGGGGGGGGGTGTTTTTTTTTTTTTTTTTTAGTTTTAAACTCTAACAAAAAGAAAGAAGAGCGAAAGAAAGGGAGATTTGCCCTCAAGTCCCAGCGACCCAGAAGCTAAATGTTGCAACACTGCAATGAGTGAAATCCCCTCCTCAGAAATGGGTTTGGGAAGACCCCACCAGAGAGCGCACGGCCTTGCAAGGACACGTAAAACGCTTTAGTCACTGGATTCTGCGATTGCTCACACAACCTCTTACGGGGAACCTGTTCGCTCAGATGTGCAGTGCATGTTTTCATTATTTAATTTTTATTATAATCTGTACAAATAACAAAGATTAAGAAACACTCCTTATTTTAATGGCCAAGTGCTTAAGTTCAGCAGCCTCGCGATCGTATTAATCACGGTGACCTCTAGAACCGGTTATAAGCCTGGAGGGATAGTTTAAATAAATTATAAGGCTGTGACTTCCGTTTACTCGGAATCGCTTCAAATGACGCATTGAAATCCTGGAAAAGCTCACTGGTATATTCAAGAGTATTTTCCTTGTCAGTATATGCACAGCATTATTGCTTCCTCCCTTTCCTAAATCTTATTTTATGCTGTACGGTGTCTTCCAATTAGAAAAGTTTCCAAACGGCGACTGTTTTTCCCGCACATAATCACATTGATATCTTATTTGTTTTATTTGTACAACCTTCCCTCAAAGTACATCATAACAATCAAGGTATTACATTATTTAGTAATTTTGTATCCTTTATATTGGCACCGAATTCACAGAAACAAACGAAGTTGCTTGAGAGCGTTTCAAGGTTAGACATCATGTAATTCTGCGCATTAATATTACCCGCATGTATATCTGTTGTTTCTATTGTTGTTATAATTGTTGTGGATTATATTTTCAAAACGGTTGTTTCATCAGTAGTGCTAAAAAGGTAAGTGCGTTATGTTATGATATTCGAAGAATAAACGACTCTTCCTAGAAAGTATAAAATGCAATTTCCTTCATGAATAAACTTTTTATTTTGTTATGCTTCATTTATTGTCGCTTTGCTTACATTGGTATTCTTGCGACGACTGTAGGTTGTGGACTAAGTCTATTAGGATGAATGAATTTAACTGAATTAATGATGGCGCAAATGCACTGGGAGTCATTGTTGCTTTAAGCTATGTGGCATTCATCTTCTCAGTAAGTAAAAACTTGAAAAACCATGAGTGCTGATATTTTTTTGGATAATTCAATTTGACATTAACGACTGTTTGTTGACTTGATGACTACAAGCATGAGTTTGAAAGCTCAATTAAATTACTTATGAAAAATTAGAAGGAAGAGGCTCCTCCTAATATAATTGCAATGCAAAAACGATGTCCCCCCACTTTTTTTTTTTTTTTTGTACTTTTAATATAACCAATGAAGTAGATTTAGCTTACCTGTTTAATCTTTCTGAAAAACACTGTATAATTATTCTTGAATTAGCTTTCAGTGACATTCTACACAAGTTTTACCACACATTCTTTGTACATTTTTTTCTTCCTATTATTACCCTCGTCCTCTCATAAATATACTTGCAATGTGTTCATCGTTCGTTGTTTGTTCGATCTCGTAATTTCATTCGGCGCAAGACTCTGAAAATTGATTCCATACCGCCTTTTTGTATTACGCGGCGTTAATTTTGTATCGCTTCTTTTGTATTTTGAATTCGCAAATCGCCAATCTCCGCATTTTTACAATTTGTATGAACCGCCAATAATAAACAGGAAAATGCATCAATATATATCATCATATGCATCATAGTTTTTCTCCTACGTTCATTTTTTCTGCCCTAATAATCTCTGCTTCGATTCGACAAGGATCCAGGAAGTCCATTTTCATGCAAAATAGTAGAAAATGGTGATTGTTATAACTGTGTTCAGTTTTGTTTTATTTAATTTAGATTACCATGCGGTTCTGTTTGGAATAAAAGCTAAGCTAATAAAATTGACGTATGTTTTCAGGAAGATCAAACAGGTAAGCCAGACCACTTCAATTACTATACTAAAAGTGCATTAAAAATCTCTCGCGTATTGCAATTATCTTACCTTGCTATTAATTTTTCTTACATAGTTTAATTGAGTTTTCAAAAGCATGCTTGTTGTCATTAGATAATTATTTCGCGACCATCATCAACGAAAACAAATATTTGTTAACCTCCATTAAAAATTATCAGCACTCGTGGTATTAATGAGGAAATTTTGACCTGACCGAGATTCGAACCTAGGGCTTCCGGATTAGTAGTCGTATTCGCTGCCACTAAACCATGGAGGCGATCGAATAAACGTTATGTGCCATTTTAAAGCAATGAAAGTTTTAATTAAGACCGCAGTTAATTATTTCATCTCGTTTGAAAATTTAAATTATTAGTATATTTACTTTGTGTTTCAGTCAAAAACACAAAATCTGTCTATTAAAAAATGTATCATTCATTGTGATAAAAAATTAATAACAATATATGAAGTAAAGTACTTTAATAAAAATATAATGCTTTAGGTTCACAAAATTGGTTGGATTTAAATGCCGGTATTTTGAGATTCTTGTAATATTTCAGCAAATTTATGCTTCAGACTTACATAAATTATGTGAGAACTGACAGTCTCCATGGTCTAATGGCAGCGTTTTTGTGACTACTAATCTGTAGGTCCTCGGTTCGAATCCGTCAGGTCAAGCTGTATGGGTGTTTTTTTTTTTTTTCCGGAGTTTTTCCTGGCCCTGAAGTGTATTCCAAATAGCTTTAAGGTACCTAGGTCTCCGAGCTCATTTGCGCTATCAATTAATTAATTGATTCATTTCATTCATCTCTACATTTAATAATGTTCGGTCCACAATCTACAGACGCAGCGAGAAGACCAATGCAGTCAAAGTGACATTAAAAGTGTAAATTATAACATTATGACCGTGTTATTTCTTTCAATAGCATTTCCAAGACAACAGAGCTCAGCAGGTCATCGTACCTTGACCTTGATAGATAATCACTGATTTTTATTATTCATACAATTGCTGCTTTATGCGCTCTTAAGGTGGCAAATTCTGGCCGTAGTTTCTCAGAATATGAAAAACTTCCGTTCCCGCGCTGAGTTGAAATCTGTTGCCTGATATCCAACATATGGCAAGTGACATAATCAACGAAATGCGTGCTTATCATGTAAGATAACAGTAGCATCTAGTTCCGGGGAAATGTGCCATGATTTTACTACATTAATTGGCATGTTTTCTTTAAAAGTTTCTGGACATTATTCTAAAATGTTTTTGCTAATTTTGTGACTTCTAAATTTTCTTTTTTTATACATTTAAAAACCCTAGTTTATAAAAATGACTATTTCAAGAAAGCAAAATTATTATTTGTTACTTCGATCATAAAAAACCGATAACATCTAAATACTGTCCGCCAGCTACAAACACTGTAACAGAAACCTAAAGATTTTCGCCTTCTTTATAATATATATATATATATGCTTCTATGACCACGAGCTTACCCATCGCGACGAAGAAAGATCCCACGCTGACCGTGCTAGTAGCTGTCCTGGTGCGGTGGGCAAAGACGCCGTCGACCCGGAACGGTTTCGGTTCCGGCGCATGGGTCTCTTCAGAGAAGCAAACCATCCTGCAGCGACTGCTATTGGGGGCTGTGCCCTCTTCCCGTGACCTCTCTCTTGCATATTTCCCGCTTATCACCTCAGCATTGCACCACAAGAAAGTTTCGCTGCGACACTTACCTACTCAAGAATCCCACTGTGCCAAAACACCAACCACAAGAAACAAATATTCCCTCTTACACAAAACACTCAACACTTGTACATCACAGACGAACAGATATAAGCGTTCTAGAGGACGGAAACTACAAAGGACGGACATCCGTGAATGAAGATATAAAGTTCACACACGGAGCCTCCGGAACTAACCGCCCCGCGCCTCACACTGCCGCAGACTGACTTGGTCCGGCCGGCTGATTCAGTCCACAGACGGAAGAGGAGAGGGGAGGCGAATCGCGATCTGGCGGCTTCGCTTGAGTCCCGTAGCGTAAATTGGAGCGAAATACGGCGACTACTGCCTTGTCCCTATGAACCGTTCAGCATATTGGCTTGCGTTCTTTGACACCTTCACCTGCAACTACAAATTTCCTCTCCAAATACAGGAATGGAAAAATGTATTGCATCACCCCCTTTCACGTTCATTTAAACATTAGGTACCTAATGCCCCTCACTTGTTGCTTCTCTATTCTCATCTCCATTGTTGGACTTTCAAGTGCATTTTTACTAACAATGCTGCACTGTTTGTTGTCAGTTTCTCAGTTTACATTGCAAAAATACAACACTGACTCAAGTCTCATTTCTAGTTGAGACATAGTGGTGACAAGGACAATGGAATAGAATTAACGCCGAGGAAGAAAAGTACTTCCTATACTTGCTAGTTTCTCTGTTGGTCTACGCACTAGAGAACAGGTTTTCATCTGTCTACCATTTCAAGAGTTCTAAAGAAATACAGGAAGACCGGGTGAAAGGAAGAGGACGGGAAAGAATATCTGCTGCAAGAACAGGATAGTTAAAATAATTTATTTTAGTGCTCGTTGGTTATCACTCTCAGAACTGAAGCGACAGTGTGACGTTTCATTTACCAGCAGAACTATCAGAAGCAGGGCTACCTGCCCGTCGACCCATAAAGAAACCTTTGCTGACTAAAACATGAGACAGAAGCGATTACAGTGGGCTAAAGTGCATGCAGCATGACAGTAGAGATATGGAATAGGGTAATTTTTTTCAGATGAGTCTAAATTTAGCCTGCATGGCTGCGATGGGAAAGTGTGGTGTGTTGCAGAAGTGATGAACTTTCGCCTTCATTCACAATGCAAACAGTGAAGCGTCCACAAGGTCAGATGATCTGGGGGTGCATTTGCAGCCATGGCATAGATCGTATGAACTTCGTAAATTACACCATTAGTGCAAACATTTACTTAGACATCCTTGAAAACAAGTTTATGCCTACAATACGAAGTCATTTTGGCGAATTTAACTGTATTTTTCAATATGACTTTGCCTCCTGTCACATAGGACTTTGGAGGTCATTATTTTGATTAATATTTGTATTAAATTGGAATATAGGTAGTGTTGATACAATTATCACTATTCAAACATTTCAGGTAAAATAATTCCTTAGAAAAAATAAAGTGAAATAGCCAGGATCTGAATCCGATTGAAAACTATTGGAAGGTTATGAAGAATGCAAGAAATAAGCCAAGCAGTAAAAGAGAACTCCAGGAGATAATTGTGTGCATATGGTTTCACTGGATTGACTCAGGACTGCATTAACAATTTGATTTTCTCAATGTTCAAACGATGCCAGGCAGTGATTCAAGCACGTGGTAGACCAACAAAATACGAATGAAAACAATGCAGTGGATTAGACAGTTGGGCTTTCTAAAAGTCAAAACGTGGCTGATTGATTGCTAGCGGCTATTGGAAATGCTCATATTTTACCATTCTTTCTCTCCATCCCAATAAAAAGCGTCTAGTTCTTTGTTCTTTGTCTAGTTCTGTTCTTTGTTTAGGTTAGTATTCATGCCCTTACACAATGGGCCTGAATTAATTTCATCCTCAAGAGATGTTCTGACAGACAATCATGCTCAACAATTAAGCGGAATTGGGCAACTCCAATTTTTCTTGTTTTCATTAAAAATTTTGAAAGTCTTTGGATCTTCATGTGGGTTTTCTTTCAGTTTTTGTTGGAAATTAAAAATGTATAATTATTAATACACTATGTTTTAATAATGGTACTTATACACCATTATACATTGAATACTTTAAAATTACAAATAAGCGAATTTATTCACAATCTAGCTTTACTTCTTTCTGCGAAGATTTAAATTTCTATTTTTAATAAAAACGCATATTAAATAAAAATAAAGTGCATATTAATGATGTCTTAACACATTTATGAAATACGGAAAAAATAAAAGCAATTAAACAAAAATGTAAAAGATTATAACGAAACATTAAAAAGTTAAGGATGCTGCAATAAGTTTTTCTACCACTGCAACAGATTCTCCATATTTCTAGGTGCCACATTCCAAGCCCTCCGGTGAAAAACGATCTTACACAGATCGACCCAAAAGAAGGTATACAATACTGATCGGATTATCTTCGCTTTATACAGAGCACAAAAACAAATAAGCCAACATGCTTTGGAGGCTTGGACGGTACGCTAAATCAAACTTTTTTTCTAAGACCGTATTTTCCTACAATACTTTTTTCAAGTCGCTAGATGGCGGCTGCGCTCTTGAGATGTAATGGCTGCTGCAAGTTTGTACATCGTGACCCAATGCAGTATTGTGATACACCTAGATTGAGGTAACGTACAGGCCCATGACGTGAAATGCAAAGAACTTTATCATCAACGATACCAAAATCGCTGTTCCTCCGTGCAGCTGTGCATCGCAACTAGTCTGCAAGAAACCGGGTCATTTAGGAGATTGCCTGGACAGGGACGAGGGCTCACAGTGAGAACTACAAAATATTCTGCTGCAAACTGGGGCGAAACGTCATTAAGGCTGCACCCAAAATTAGTGTGTTAATTTTAATTGAGAAATTGAACTATTTCCTTATTTGCACTGTGCGCTGTCTGTGACCTAAATAGCGCATCATCAATAATCGTTACTGTGTAGGTTAGCCTTGGCTTCAGCCTATCTGATAATGCCTGCCTTCTGGGTTTTTGTAGAACCTGAAGATTAACAGAAGAATCGATATGCAGACCATATCAAGTTAAATATAATATTTTGCTGATTTAGTTTTATTGTAAAATGGAATTGTGTATATGGTTTATTTTAACAGTAAATTCTATTTATAAATTATTTTTAAAACTTATTCTTATATTCCTTTAATAGTATTTTATAATACGCGGAAACCTCGGACCCGCTAATGGTTGGTAATTCTCTCCCTCTCTTTCCATATAATTATTCTCAGTTGCAGCGGAACGGTGCGGTATCTTACTAGGATTATTGGGAAAGGGACAATAAACAGTTCATTAATACGTCCAGGATTCATTTCAAGAGTGAAGTGCACAGAAAAAAGACTGGAGGTTAGGGCTTACATAGGTACAAACTGATTTAAGGATGAATAATGGTGTATGAACTTTTTATAAAATATTGCATATAATTTAATTTAAGTATCTCAAGTAATATCATAAGAAATGAAATCATTGTGTTTCTGTTTTCAGTGTCATTTCTCCACGATTTTCTTTTGCCTTCCTTGAGATTATGCGTAAGGAAGAAACTTTTCTCATATTGATTCAGGATGGGGAAAGCGATTGGCTATGTTCTGACATGTTATACTTTTCAGTTAACTCTGCCACTTCTCTCTTTGTCTTATCTTAATTTCGACGAATCAGCCGATTTTGTTTTAATTTGTTTATTTACGGACGCTCTTAAACATCACAGGTTATCAGCGTCCCAATCTATTCAGAGCGTGAAACGGCCGACAAATTTTGCCCAGAGGCCTCTTTTTTCAGGCTTGAAGTTCTTTATTGTGCCGTAAATGTATGACATGGGACCCACGGCTTTACTTCCTTTCCGAAGGAAGTCATACTTAGGATTTTTACACCCGAAAAAATCCATCGATCCTGGCCGGATTTGATCCCGCATTCTTGGGTTTAGAAGGCAAGTATGATTACCACCACATCACCAGGACCGACGCGAATCGGCGGAAAACTGAGGCACTGAAGCTGACAGTTTTCCAAATACCTGTGTCAAACACTGTGCCTATGGTTCATTTAAAGTCACAACAAATCAATTAACAAAAGCTTTCTCTGTGTAGCTGTTTCAAACAGCCCGACAACTTCATTAGCCCCACTTCCGAGACTGAGGATCGAATTCGTTCTATGTAATGACCATCTTAGAAAACATTTTAAAATTGTTTTTCAGAAATATTAAAATATTATTTTTTAAAAAAAATATTCCATTCGTTTAAAGATATGGTATAGAAATGCAACATATTCCAAGCTGTGGTATGGAAACAAGTAATGTATTGCGCTTTACAGTGAAGTAATTTGAGTTAAGGACCGCCTGTGCAACCGCCACAACAGATGAGTCAAAGAGAGTAAAGTTAATATTTTCATTTTATTCACAGTTTTACTGAAAGTATAACATTATACTATATTTAAAACTGGTATTACAAGGACTCAACTGCGTTGTATGAGATAATGAAAATGATGTCCCTCAGCGACAATACGTTGCCAGCAACTATGTAAGAAATTGCTGTATTTCATTTAACTTTCCTTCCGTTAGAACACGGCGGTTTGAAACATGTTTCTCGTCGTTGAGAGATCCTGTCTCTCGTAACTTTTTAACAAATGGCAAACTGCTTCTCTTTCTACGACATATTTTCTTGCGAATCGACTTCTCATTATTCTGCAAGAATCCGTTTTCACTTATGTACCGCATGTAAAACAGTTCTCAAGACTATATTTATATATTGGCATAACTAACGAAGAACAATAAGCATATAATGTAAACAACTAAAGTAGCCAGTAACACACGAATGCACAACCTTCTGTCAAAGCCTCCCCTCAACCTACAAGCTGCTACCTGCACATGTATCACACGACTCTGACGATTGGCTTCTCCTAGTTTAAGTCAATTCTCAATTTTCTTATAGTGTGTTCGTATAAGAACGGATATACTACGTACTTCACAATATGGTATAAACTGAACTACAGCAACCTTAATGTGCCAATTCTACATTTCCTGAAATACAGCTGTAATTACAGACTAGCATTACAACAATCACTTGCCAGATATTGTACCTTTGACTTTGCCCTCCCACGTGGCTTCAAATACACAGAACATCAATTCAGGTGACAACTTCAGTTCTCTTCATAATGAGCTACGTTAAAAACTGTGGTTTGGTGCTAATAAGTCGCATGTGTCAATTACATATTACTACACATCAACACTTATATGAGGGTCACTAGATGGAGACAACAAATAATGAATACTCTTAAGAACGTTTTGTTTATCCCAGTTTCTCAAAGTATCCTATGGCACTGTATGCAGCGCTCTCTCCTCTGGAACATCTTCTGGAAGCATCCACGCCGCTCAGTTACCGGCACAGCTGATAACTTCTTGTATGCTGCAACCGCTTCTTCGGGCTAAGAAATCGTGATTCCCAAGTTGGTTCTTCACAGTAGGGAACAAGAAGAAATCACACGGTACCAGGTCGGGACTATAAAAGGATGAGTCATTAGTTTTGCCTCAGTTCCTTGTAGAAACTCCATTGTTACATTAGCGGTGTGAGCTGAGGCATTGTAATGGTGCAACAAAACGTCCCTTAGTCCTGTCTTTGGGCGCCGTTTTTGGATTTTCTGAAACACTTTCGGAAGGCAAATTTCTGTGTACTATTTTTCTCCGATTTTTCGAGCACAGAGGTTGTCACCTAACCATTTGTAAAGAAGAGTCAACCATTTTCTTTCCCACGCCCTTTGACTTCTTGACTTTGAAGGGTGGGTGATCATCAGGGAAAACCCAAATGCAGAGTTGGCGTTTTGTTTCTGGATCAAACTGATATATCCATATATCGTGACCTGTAACAACATTTGAAACACAGCGAGACTTTCCACAGTTAAATCTTCTCTGCAAGTTTGACACCATTCGATCCTGTGAAGTTTCTCTACTTCAGACAGACAAATAATAGTGAACTTAAAGAAAGTTTTACACGAAGGTATTCGTGAAGGATGGTTGAAACACTCGACGAACTCGCAGTTCAATGTCCTTATATGTTAGTCTTGGGTCTTCCCTGATCAGTGTTTCCATAGAGGTGATGTTCTTCTCAGTCACTATTGTTGTTGATCTGGCACTTTTCTCTTCGTCTTTAAGAGATTGCCATTCCTTCTTTAATGCTCCAAATCAGTGGAACACAATAGCACGTGAAGGAGAAAAGTCCCCGAAAGCCCGCCGCCCTCAAACGCTCAAGTGACTGCGTTTCATTTAAGTCACATATGAAATCGTACAAGATCTCACACGAAAATGTCATCTCTGAATCTCCAATGCACTTACAAGAACGTTCACACTTTCCAGACTTGAAACATAAAATGCAGGGATGTGAATAACAAAACATAGCTCTTGCAACACCAATGACAACAATTTCGACCCAGCAACAATGCTTTCCCTAGGGATAATCAATGCTCCCTGTTCCAATTTTTATCCATTAACTCTTGTATGTGCCTCTGTACTTTCTTTTATAATGGGAGGAGCACTGATATTGTCAACAGCTTTCTTTGGGGTAAAGTTGGTATATTTGATTGTTTCTTTAAGCTCTTTTCATAGTTTCTATCCTACTCTTCTTTCATATGTAATTTGCTCTATACTACGAATTGTGTATTTTTACTTCTTTATCTACCCGCCCACTATTTCATGTTTTATGACCTTTTCTTATGCTTTTAGTTTAATTCGTAATTCTTCCATACCCCTTCCTATTTTTACACAATACTTTCACTTACTTCTTTTCTTTCCCCTGCGTGTATATAACCCTCCATTCTTCCACGATAACAGCCCTAGCGACTGACATTTGCATGCGCGACATCGCAGACACGCAATAAACTGCACTCTGCCCTAGTTATTTTCCAGGCAGTGGTAACTTTCCCAAATCTTATCTCGTCCTCAATTTTTAAGTTCCTTACGAAGGGAATATGCATTTCAATTTCGTATTAATCTATTTCCAGAGCTGATTCAAACAATCGTACCACTCAAAAATGTAAACGATAAGCAAATTAATTTTACTAAAATTGTTATATTACTTAATATGCTTGTTAAATCAATCAGTAATTTGAGGGTTTGACACACGAGTTTGGATACCTTTCGTCCTCTGTTGAACTCCTTTAGAAAGGTAGCAATGGGTGAAATTTTTCAAATCGTTGAAAAATTAAAGGTTTTGCTTTAGGTTTAAACATGCTTCATACGAGGGATAAGCCATAAGTCATAGAACTATTTATTTTCTCGCTAACAAGGAACACGAAAAATCTAACATATACGATTGAAAGTGTATAGAATGTACTGTTGAATGAAGCCTCCAGATGGTGTATGTGAGCAGAGCTGCGTGTCTTAGCACGCCCCGAAGTTCAGTTGGTGAGCTACAGTGTTAATGCGATGATAGGTACTGGCCACTTGTGGAATTAGAAGAGCAAATAAGAATCCCGGCAAAAACTGTGCACCGTATTTTACGGGAGGACCTGAACATGTGGAAAATGTTTGCAAAGTGGGTGTCATATCAATTAAGTGAGGTACAGAAGTGGACTCGCTAGAATCATGTCGCATTAATTTGGCAAGCTGTCAGGAAGAAATCCACTTGCCATCTTGTCTGCTTCCTGACACCTCCCTTGAACAACACAGAGACGCCCAGGGCCTCTGCCACTGATGACTGAAAAAATCATGACTCTAGTGGGATCTGACTTGCACGTATACTTTTCACGAGGACACGTCGCACAAACTGAGCTTTGTTTGCCAGAATTTCAAAAGTGCTCTTATTTGTAAAACAAACATGAAATATTAGAAAGACCCAATGGTAATTTGGTTTAAAGGTGGAGTTAAGCTCAAAAAAATCACTTTAAATATTACACTTATATATAAACCGATTACCAGAAATACAAGTCTTTATCCGTGATCCTTTGTCCACTTGAGACGTTTTGCAGTGGTTTATTGCGCTTGTGGGCAAGTCTGCGCCTCTTAGGTCTTTCAGATGCTGTGACGAAGATCAAATGTAATTTGTTTTGCGCTCGAAAACTTGTTTCCTTCACAAATCTTTTTCAAGCAACGTTCTACCCTTGGGTGAAAATTGGTTTTCGGCTTCATTTATTTCTCCTTTGAGAACCTAATTTCACAACCAATTCAATTTTCTTTTTAATTCGCATTATAGACGCTGCAGATAGCTCCAATCTTAGAGAAATTGGAGAAGAAAAACATTGTTAACCAGTGCTATCATCTCGAAAAGTCAAATCACGCGATTTGTCCATTATTCCCGAAAGCAGTTAACAGTTTTCATGCAGAATGATTTGTGTTAGGAACAGAATACTAAACTTCGCGTTTCAAACCATAAAGGAACTTACAATACTGAAATAAGCATGTTCTAGTTGTTACTATTACAGCAACTGATGTTTGTAGTTAACGTATCCCTTATAATGCTCTGTGAGGAATAACAATGAAAGATGAGTCGTATGATACAAAGAATTTGAAAATATTAGGATGTGTCTAATAATATGGCCGGGACTGTAGTGCCGTACGCTCGTTCCTCTGCGCAATCGGAGTTTGTAAACACCGTTGTTCTTTAGTGGACATGCGATTTCCGGTAAAATTAAAGTTCGCTGACACAAGCAATTGATCTTGTTCAGTCGTGTTTATCTTCAGTTGCATACTAGGCTATCTACAGTGGAGTATGACGAGAGTGAGATATGTGCTAGAACAAAGAATGCTTATTTCTGATTGTTATGTGCAAAAGAAATCGTGTAAATATTGTAGAGCAGAATTTTGCACTAAATCTCCAGGAGTGGAAAGTGCAATTTTCAGATGAACAAAGTTGGAACCCAGATACAGAAGCCTACACCAAACCAACCGGATTTAATAGAGGAGATGCTTGATAACACAGGCTATCGATGAGAAACTTCTACTCGAAAGTCTTTAACACGATTAGCCCAGCAAGTTGGTAATCTGTTTGGGGTGCGTATAAACCCACTCAGCAATTACCTATTCATATAAAATTGCTGCTGTGTATGAAATAAACACGTGGAGAGTCTGAAACAAAATATCCCGAAGGAAGTCTGCAATATTCGAGAGAATGAATTGTGGAGATGGTCTCAAAATCTCGGGCATGTCTCACAGTAGAGGACAGGCACTTCGAGGATTTACTATGATGGTAAGTGCAATATTAAATACTGTTTACTACTAAAGAATACGTTTGATAAATGAAGAGTGCAAATGGTAAAAGTGCCATTCTGTAAATTTTGCAGGATAAGCAAAAAAACTACCCACTCTGTTAGCATTTTAAATTATTACGAAGACTTTTTTTTACTACAAAATTATTTAGTTTAGCAAATAGTCAAGGAGAAAAAATTAATAATAAGAAAGTTCTATGTGCCATATGTGCCACATGCTGGGTTACAAGCGTCATTCAAACTTTTATTACACTTTATTTCAAGTTTTAGAGGGAAATAATTACTGAAGTAACATTTATTATAACGTTATTAAGCAAAGCTATGTTACTAAGTGCAAAAGTACAAAAATGTATTACGAAACTATTTTTAATAGTGTTTAACGCCCATTTTAACTACTAAGGCACCACGGGCAGTAGATACGTGAAGTGAAATGATAAATTGCGAAAGGACTTTTTTTAAAGGAAGGAAGCGTTCTAGGCTTAAGTTTAGGGCGCCTCTCCGGCATTTGCCAGTTATGAGGAATGAGGAAAACCTTAAAAAACCTCAGTCAGGGAGGATGGTGTTGACGGGAATGGAAACCTAGACCAATCGCTCACGAGTTCGCATCTTAATGACATCGGCCACCCGTGACGGCGTGAAACAGGTACAAGAATGCCAATCTTTATATTTTATCCTCCTAAATGACAGAAAGAGTTCAGTTTTTCATTCTTACACAGAAACTGATGTCTCATAAAACTCTCAGTGTTCTTCAGAAAGGAATGGCAACATGGTCTTTCTTTTCTTCAACTGATAAACGGGGTTGATCTTTCAGACGAAGCACATCAACCACTGATTCTCCTCTCTAAACTTCAAAAAACCCTCCACTCTTCTAATGGCACATTCTTTTAATAGATATTTTAGATGAATAGGATAGAGATACTTAAGCATTGTACATTTTGAAATGTTGCATTTATTTCATGTTAACAATGAATGAGCAACATTCTTAAAATCAAAGAAATCACTTGACTCTATTGGAAGTACATGAAAAGTATTTATAGCTTTAGTTTAATCTACAATCCTACGTAAATCTTGGGGAATGAAGGCCTTACTTACTTTCCTTGTTTTCTCTATAATAACAAAATCTCTATCGTTATTCAATCATCTTACTAAATATTTATGCACTATAAACATTTTCCCTTAAAAAGCAATATTATCATAGCATGACATTTAGAACTGCGCTATCTGTTAACGAGTATTTGAACTACTTCATCCGTGTATAGCCACTTATTGTAGAACGCGGCTAGGAATAAGATCTGGGCATATATAACGTACTTTTGAAATAAAACGATTAAATTTTAAAATGGCACTTAGAACGGTTGACATTTCCATTCTTCAAATAACGAAAAATAAAACATTGTATGCTAAAAGTTCCTACCGTGCGACATGTTTCCCTCGGTAGGTGGAGAGGCAGTCACTCGGGTAATATCAATGTCCGACTCTGTAGCTGATAACTAAGAATTGATTGGGGGTGGCTACTCCTGCTCTATAGCCAAAGAAATAAGGAACAGACCAGCGTATCTTTTTTTTTGATTGATTTATTTACGGACGCTCTTTAACATCTCAGGTCATCAGCGTCCCATCCAACTCAAGGCGTGAAACGGCCGACAAATTTTGCTCAGAGGCCTTTTCTTTCAGGCTTGGGTTCTTTTTCGTGCCGTAAATGTACGACACGGGATCCACGGCTTTACTTCCCTTCCAAAGGAAGCCATACTTAGGATTTTTACGCCGGGTTCGAATCCGCGGTCTTGGGTGTAGGAGGCAAGTATGGCAACCACTACACCATCAGGACCGACCTCAGCGTATCTGATAATGAAATAAACTACTCTACAAAAGGCGGGATAACGCCATTTTGTACTACAAGACCTGCTTATTCATTACTACTTTCGTTCAAAAAGTGAAGGCCTCAAAATAGCAAAATTATACGCACTACGTTACAGATATTATTTTATTTTATTTTATTTGTGATAGTGCAGAATTTCAAGCTGTTTAAGACTACCTTCTGATATGACGAAGTTGAAGAAAATTTTAGATAACATTTTTTTAGTAGTGTTTAACGCTCGCTTTTACTACTGAGGCACCACAGGCGGTGAACACTGATGATACATAAAATGAAATTATATATTGGGAAAGGATATTATTTTTAAGGAAGGTAGCGTTCCAGGCCTAAGTTCAGGGTACCTCCCCGGCATTTGCCAGTTATGAGGACTGAGGAAAACCTGGAAAAAAACCTCAGTGAGAGAGGACGGTCCTGGTGGGATTCGAACCCCAGACCTTCCGCTGACGGTTCCGCGCCTTAACGACCTCGGTCACCCGTGGCGATTTAGATAACAATCATTATACGATTAGATTTTTGGTTTCAGAACGTGAAGATGGTGCTTTATCGACTTGCAACGACCGATTCCGTAGAGTTAGAGATTCTTATCCAAGTATCCAGGCACTAAGCAGAGATTCAGAATGACGAAATGGGTCGCAAATCCAACAGTGGGCCGACGTTATTTGCGTCCGGGTGAATGACACTTTGGCACTTTACCAACGTTAATGGCCTCCAGGATATGTCCAGCCTGGAACGGTACCAAAAGCAAATATCTGTCCTGGGTGTTTGTTTCCTCTGTTCAACTGTTTGTGCAAATAATCTGGCCTTAGTTTAGGAACTGCAAAGTATCAAAAACATGCCTTCTGTGTGATGAATTCAAATATTGTCTTACATATCTGTGGAATGAACATGAATTAGGTAGAGATTAATATTTTGTAGTTTAATTGCGTTTTTACGTTTATATGGTAAATTTTTCTAGTATGGGGCCAAAACGTGTCAACTCGGCTGTCGCATAGGCTGGTTAGTGGAATGGAATTTCACTCACTTTCCGAACAGGTTCACTGGTACGGACCATACATTAGTGCTGGTGTGACTTAAGTCGAATGCACGGTTGTTCTGATACTCAGCGAGCGGACTTTAAGTTGGCAGGCATTTTGTAAGTTGTTACAAACGACCATTAGGTAGCGCCAATGAGATATGTCATTACTATTTTCGAAACAATTGACATTTGTTTTGTGAAAACAGTTACAGCTTAGAAATTGAATGAGTAGTTTGTTTACAGTGGGCGTTTAAAGAAAGCAATTTTGCGAAAAAATGAGAATTTCACGCGAAGGTTTTCGTTGCATGATTCTTTAAGGATTTTAGTAAAGGCCTAACTCAATAAGCAATGCAGAGAATCGCTTCGTTCAACTTTTGGCAATGAAGCATCATCAGAAAAAACTGTTTACAATTGGTTTGCAGAATTTCGTATTGGTCGTGCGTCCATCAGTGATGAATTTCGTGAAGGTCAACCAAAATCCAACAGTTGTGCACAACATGACTGCAGAAGATCGGCAGGTGACATACAGTGAGATAGAGCCATCCTTAAGTATATCGAAGACTGCAGTACATTCGATTTTGCAGCTGTGAAAAGCATTTGTTCTCGATGAATTCCGCATAATTTGGCCGAAGCTCAAAAAAGCGACCGTGTTAATTGGTGTAATGAAATGTTCAAAATTTTTTCACTGAGGAACTGCAAAATCCGTGTACAACATCGTAACAGGTGACGAAACTTGGATATATTCGTATGAACCGGAAACTAAGCAACAATCCACTGTTTGGGTGTTCCGAGATGAACCGAACCCCACAAACGTAGTTCGTTCACGAAGCAATTCCAAGAAAACGATGGTTTGTTTCTTCGGTTATACTCGACATGTCGCAACCATTCCTTTAGAGGATCGAAGAACAGTTTAATGCTGAATTGTATACAACAATTTGTTTGTCAGAAGTCATCGACAAAATAAGGAAAAACAGTCGAAAATGTCACTCATTCTTCATCATGACAATGCCACCTCCCACACAGCACATAAAACAATTGATTATTTGAAGGAGAAAACATTGAATTGTCCTGATTTATCGCTTAACGACTTCTGCTTTTGAGATACCAACTTCAGAGTGGTAAAAATGTTTCGAGAATTGGTTTGAACGAATACAAAAGTGCATAAATCTACATTTTGAAAAGCAATGCAACAGTTTGTTTGTTTCTTTCCTGGTTTTTGTTAACAACTTAAAAGATAGCGCCCGCACACTTGCAGTCTAGCAAGGAACTAACCATGGAATGTGATATTTCGCCGCGTGGTTTATGCAGAGGATATTTGAACCAGTGCTTAGATAGCCGAACACCTATATATGATCGTAGGCGCAAGCGCATAAGTGATTTTTACGTCATTTGTTAAGGGAGAGGTGAATGGGGTTTTCGTGGAGTTTTGATTACTCTATAGACTAGCCTAGATCGCAGTCCATGAGATTATTCTGCCCTAACGAAGGACCAGGTTGCAGACGATATCAAATTAAAATATAAGATTTCGCTAGTTTTAGTTGTACTGTGACAATATGGGATTATGTTCATTGTTTTATTTTAACAGCAAATACAATTTATTGTCACTATTTTCTTTTAAAACGTATTCTTAAACAAACTTAACTGTATGTTAGTTTAAACGGGACCACGGTGCTAATTCTTCCTTTCCGCTCTTATGTCTATGTAACTGCCAATCGTTATCATAGCTGAAAGGTGCCGGTAAAAAGTTCCTGAAACATCACGCATTCAATTCAAGAGTGAGTAACGTATATGCATATAAAAAAGACCGGCTGATCGAACTTATATACCTATTTATGGGTCAGTTATGAAACTTGAACATTTTTTAATATTGCTTATAATTTAGTTATCACTTTGGGTAAGGATGGACAAACAGACATTTTATGTTGGCAATTCGACTTTCGGCATTGTGGTACGTTAAAGCAGACTGTGGGTGCAATGCGGCAGGAATTATTAATAAATATATCAAGTTACAGCGTTCATCCACATAATTCGAAAGTGCCCTTTTGCCTCCACCCTCTTATACAACATCTAGTTTTTATTTACAAAAAATAGATGGCATCAGGAAGTTCACCACGATGATAGCCAGACGAGCAAGTCATATAGTTATTTATTCCCGAAGCAGAGTTTCAAAGAAACCATTTTAAATAATGCTAACATATTATTATTATTTATTTATTTTTTTATTTTTTATTTATTTATTTATTTATTTATTTTTTTTTTTTTGCAGTCAAGGTAAAAGAAAGGAACAAATGTATTATATTAATGCACATTTGTACAACTTATATTAACAAGTGAATCTAAATGTTGGGTAAAATGTATTTAATAACTTTTCTGTAGGGGTATTCATTATATAACCTCTCGTAATTGAACTATTTTTTTCCCCGGTAAGAAATCGAGAAAGGAAAAGTGGTTGCTGTTCATGGTCGGAAGAAAAACTATGCAGTCAGCTCTCATAGGGGTGCAGGTAGATGCGATGCTGCTAAAGCATTTTCTGTCCCAAGAAATACCTTGAGATCGTTTCAAACAAACCTGAGGTGCAACAAGTGAAGCATCTTTTAAAACTCGATGAAATTGGGTATGGACTGACTCATAAAGACATCTGCAGTCTAATATTACGTTATGCTTTTGTGAATGGCATGAAACATCCATTTAGCAATGCGGCTCAAACGGCTGGGAAACACTTGATAAGAGACCTTCTGAACCTCATAAAACGCTGAGTATGAGAGTAGCAGAAGGTTTTCATATGCTCACTTGCATAATCACCGAAGTGACTTTTTTCAATTGGGACGAGACAGTTTGCAACTTATTTATAAACCCAAGGGAGTCATATCTAAGCGAGGAAAGAACGTGGAGGTCTGTAGTAAGTGTACAAAAGGTGAGAATGTCATGTGTTTCTGCAATGCCTCAATGGGAGCCGTTTGCCAAGTTCCTGGAGCACTTTATTAGTGATGTCTGGACGAGTCGTTCTCGTTCTTGAGGGACAGGGATTGCGTAGTTCCGACAATGACAGTTAAAACTGAGTACATTGCCTTAAATGTTCCTTAATTGTGTTGATACTGGAAATAATGTTTATTTTGAATGCGATTATTGCAGCATTGAAGATCATGTATAAACACTGTAGTGTCGTTTTGCCCCAACCACTGGTGGAAAATGGACATTTGAACCTTACATTGTCTTCTGAATATTATACTTCATGCTACAGTATTTCTTAGTTGTGGTCTTGTAGTATTTACCTACAGTGTAACGTTCAAGCAAAAAGTAACTGTATTTAAAATTAATATTATTTGCTTTATTTAACCGGGATTTTTAAATAAAGCACTAAAGTGTCTGTTTGCCCCATTCTTACCCTACATTACTGATAGTCACAATGCCATAATTGTGAAAGAATGTTATGATAACATTACAGTGCCATTTAGTGGTATATTTAACATAAATATATTAAAATATAAAATTAAGACAAATGAATGAACAGTGAATGAATAATAAGTAGAACATTAAAGAACAAGATATCAAAAGCAACACAAATGAAATTTATGAAGTAATGACAGTGCCAATGGAAACACATGAAGTGAAAACTGGACTATGAATAGGACAGACAGGAAAAGAATACAGCTGCAGAGAAGAGATTTTTAACAGGGGTAGCTAGATTTACTCTCTTAGACAAACGAAGAAATTAAAACAGTTAAATATGTATAATTTAAATGAAAAAAAATTAATGAAAATAAAAATAATTGGTATCAGCATATATTAAGAATGAAAGAGGGATGTATACCAAAAATTTTACTAAACTGTAAACCTAGAGGATATTGCCAGGTAGGAAGACCAGGAACAAAATAGAGCGATATGATTAATTGAGGATGTTAACAGGTCGATAGGCCTATACATTATGGAAGAAGACCAAGATTTAACATAATTTAGATTTCTCATTAATTCCAAAACCCCATGTCTCAGCGTACCTTTCACAAAAAGTCACGCCATCTTATATCGCAATGTTTTTTTGTGTTTTATCAGATTCCGTTTTGGTTGTGCTCCATATTTTTGTGTCCTTTTCCTTTAAAACTTTGTAAAAACATTTATCTTTTACTTTGGGGAAGAGATTTATGTTTCCATTCCTTATCTTAAGTTTTCCAACACTTTGTTTTCTGTTTTCAGTTATTTTATCTCCTTTCCATACGTGTACTTCTTTACACGCACGCACGCACACACATGTTTGTTCAATTTTATTTTAATATTACAAAGCTCTTTTCTTTCAGACTTCCACCATGCACGTTCTAATTGTTTTCTTTAGTTTTATTTCAGTGTTCTTTTGTTTTTCGCTTCATGCCCTACAAAGCACTTCCGTTTGGAAAAAACAAAACAAGATCGGATCTGCACATTAATTCAAGAGCAGACCAGTGTGAGGTATTTTCCCCTCCACACAGAAGGGAGTAAGTTATCATCCCGAGCTGGTGCTTTTGTCCGCCCATAACCATTGGATTTGTTGTCCCTGGTGTGCCAAATCACGTCCACTGCGCATTTACTGCTTACCCGACTGAGTTTCTTCCACTTGCAGTAGGCTCGGATAGCGCCCATTTTACCGTCCTTAGCGGAAACTGTTTGATATGTTATGACCTGAGAGCGGAAAAATGTGAAATTTCATATTTTAAATTATTTATTGCAGAGCATAATGTTTACATTTTACATTAATGTGACATGTCATTATTGTAACACTAAAACATTCTCGAAATCAACAATCATGAGCTAATTAAACGCTCGCCTGGTGGGAAAAGTCAAGCTCCGCGCATGCGTATAGCCGCACAATGTTGAGAGATTTTAGTAACTTACCCGTACGGCGTAAACCGTCCTGGTCTATCAGTCACGCCTTCTTTCACGAACGACAGCGGTGAAAATGAAGGAATCGATGCGGAGAAGTTGTAGTGTGACTTTAATAAATACAGGCGGATATAACACTCGTAACACACAGAAACATGAAATGGAATACAAAAGGCAGGGGAGAATAACAGTTAATCACATTCAGTATACAGTGAGATTAATGTAGCAATGTAAAACGCAAAAGAAATAAATGATACGGAAAAAGACATAAGCTTTTAACAGTTTACATTTTGCAGTTTTTTTAACCTAAGCTAACTTAACAGAAAGCTGCAATGTACATGAAATAAAAGTAAAATTGCATCCTATGCGTTGCCGTCCCTAAAAAAAAGATAGTATTTATTGTGGTAAGTAAACTGTAAACAAATTATAAAAAAAAAAAAAAACACTATAACCAACTGAGCCTCCAGGCCGATATGAAAAACACAGTAATTATACGCCTACATTAGTTAACTGAAATTGGGTTCGGTTTTCTCTGCTGCCCTCCGCTCCCGTTTGTGAAAGGAGTCGTGGATGATAGACAGGATGGTTCACGCTGTACGGGTAAAATTTTCGTAATGAATATACGTCAGTTTATTGAGAGACGTGAGCAGGTCAAGATGCACTTCTTTTCCCTGGCCATCGCAACAGCGTCCTATTGGTAACGTTTAAAACTATAATAACATGAGGTGATCCAATAAAAAGATACAGTAGCATCAGGTTAACTCAACTATCAGTTCATTAAAACTCGAAAAAAAAACTTTTTTTAAATTATCTCTAAATGTGTATACCCCCGGCACCTCACACCAAATCTGTCGCAACCTTCGGTATATCACTCGCTTTTTACATTCTAGTTAACTTTGCTCGAAGTTGGACACAGATGACGCGCTCCTACTTTTAATCCCTAAAAATGTTTTAAGTTATACGTACATAAGGGACCAGGAAAATAATACATTATTATTATTATATCCTTTCAATTTGGATACGATAATATTTTAGTGACGTGGATTCAAACGAGATTTTATTTACATTTTTCAGTTCTTTTATTAGCATTACATCGCTAAGAGTTCACCATTTGACAATAATCAGAACAGAAAAGAACTACGAAATTCTTGGACATGTTCAAAATATAATGCCATCCAATTATCTGGACCTCACTTTATGCTGTAGCATGGCCCGGGCTCTCATCAGTGGAGTGTACTACATAACCATTTAAGATGAATAAGTCACCTAATATCAATTAAACAAAACAGATAAACACACTATGCAGGTCATTTGATAAGTCCAATAAATATCCATGAAATAGTGCGAAAATTAGTGAAGCAACATCACGTATGGCAAATTTCTGCACATTAAACACTTATATTTGAAAATAAATGAATTTAAACGTGACCGTACTTGCATCGTAGATGAATCGCACTCTGAATGCAACCCCAATTGAGGTCACCACGATGAAAGTGCTGAGACAGTAGACATCTCAAGTGCATTAATTGACTGCATACCAAAAGCGTAGTGTTTTGGAAATATATAAACGCCGTTCGCAAAACTTTCGTGACTAAGGCGAAGCAACAGACCATGCACTGGATAACTATTTGTAAAAGTTCACCTGGTAAGATGCAGAGGCAGTCAAAGTAGTGAATGATACTGAAAATGGCGATAACTCGGCTGGGAAGGTAATTGCAGGGACTCCCAAGGAAGAATGATGTGATCTTTCTCCAGGATAATGCGCCATCCCATGCATAGACAAATGCGTGAACTAGGTTTCCATTTTTTTCCCCCTCAGCCACACTTAGCTTCTGGAGACTTCTTTCTCTCGGAACTTAAAACATTTGGTGCGGTGGGAAGAAATGTTAATCAAATAATGTCGTAGACGCCACCCATGATTATTTTGCAGAGATGCTGGAAAACTATTTTTGCGATGGAATGATACATTTCGAAACTCTTCGCTGGACCAAGCGGGGAGTACGGTGACAAATAAATTTTATGTTTCCGAAAAACGGTCCTTGTAAAAACAGAAGACAGATAAACGGTATAATGTAATATTTTGTAATTAAAAAAATAGTGGACATGTCTAATATGATTGTATTTTAAAAATGGTGTTGAAAATCTCATGTATTTTGCTGAGAGATAGGTAGAGAATATTTTGTTCACACGCTGCAGCTCTGCTCAAATTCGCATACTTTAAATGAACTGGAAAATACTAAGCGAATGGACGTCCTTAAGAGAAAAATCGAAAAAAGACCTTTTAAATTGCAGCCAGAGCAAATATCAATAATTTATCACTGTGGCTCCCCCCCCCCTTTTGATGACGTATATCAGCGACTTTTTCAATAGGTCGCCCTTCAGTAAAGCTGAAGAAGAAGAAGAAATCACTATGGCAAAGAAGAATTAACTACACGATGATTTGTAGAGAAGCATATACCTATGGTCGTAAATTTGTTTTAGTAAATGGAGAGCAAGTGGTATCTGAATAAGGAGACATAGGAAACTCAAATATATTTGACCAGAAAGTTTGCAAACGTTGATTTAATTTGATATGTTGAAAGTTACAATAGAACTTTTGTCGGCCCACGAAACACAGGCCCAGCTACGGGGAAGATAATCTATTTTTAAATCTACTCGCAGAGAAAATGAAAATGATGATTTGTTTTATTGGTGTTTGAAATACAATCAGTTTATTAAACTAGGAAATAAAACATTCCAATAAGTACAATAATAATTTTACAAGACTAAGTTATCCACTCTCTGTGGCCTTGATCCTTTTTTGTGCCTGTCAATGTATATAATATTCAGTTTTCGCACTGTATACCAAACGAGTCTTTAACCTTTTACGTAAATAAAACATAATTTACTCTTTTCATAACGACAAAAGATAGCCTGAAAGCCTATTCATCGAAACCAGCCAGATTCTGCTCATTAAATTCCCCTCTTAGCAAGTATAAATTTCCCTTCTAGCATTACATTTCCGTCAGCGGAGAATGACACATGGGCGGTTAATTTTGTTAATTAATGGATGTTTGCCCAGGCAGCCCTCGGCATGAACATGGCAGTATGCTAAGGAGTTAAAAAAAGTTTTGTGATTTACGTTGCTTCTCAAGCCTTTTGTCACTGTATTGACCTCTGTATTGTAAGCGACTTTATTCTTTAAGCAAGCAATTCCTACATAATGTGAACGCATTTATGGCCCTGAAATGTCTGTACCAACAGAACGAGAGGCTTAATCAGTGATGCAAACATTGTACAGATGAAGATACATAGGGTTGGTTTAGCGAAATTAATTGAAGCAATATCTAAATTTTGTAAGAAACAAATATTCGGTAATTAAAAAAGTTTGGTATTTAGACTATTTATTTATTTCCCTAGCATGAATTAATGCCATGGGGCCTTCTCTTCTACTCTACCAGACGATAAATATAGAAAATAGTATACAGTTATATAAAATAAAGAAAAAAAAACAATTAAAGATATATATAGCATCTAAATATTACACATTTTAATATAGTTAGAAAGTTGATAAACATGTTAGAATTCCACTTTTTCAATATTTTTTCTCGAGCGTAAGCGGAGCAGAAGGAGGAGGAGAAGAAGCGAGAGATTAACTGTAGTGTTTCCTAGAGTTGAGATGACAATTTAATATACATTTAAATTGCTTTATTGTTCGACAGTCTCTGACTTCATGAAGAAGGGAGTTCCAGATTATGGGAACTGACACGCTGAATGAGGTTAAGTAGAAATGTGTTCGGTAACAAGGGATAGACAGTAAAGTCATATTCCGGTATTTAGAGGTATGTGCCATATGTGGAATGAAAGATACTTTTCGGCACACTATTCTCGAATGTGAAGAAACAAAATAATGAGAAGAAAATTAAGGATGGAGACTTGTCTACCAACAGAAACTGTAGGGAAAAAGGTGTTGAACATCAGTAAATGGTATCATGGAGAGTGGTTCCTATTTAGATAAAGTGAAAAGGAAATGGTTGAGAAACTGAAACTGAGCTTTTAGAAATGAACATTTTGAATGGTGTTTAATGCCTGTTTTTACTACTGAGGCACCACAGACGGTGATTGATGATACACGAGATGAAATGATAAATTCATTTTTAAGTAAGGAAACGTTCCAGGCATAAGTTTAGGGTACCTCCCCGGCATTTGCCATTTATGAGGACTGAGTGTATATATTTAAGCAAATTTAAAACTATATCTGGTGAACAAGCAGCAATATCTGCTCCTTAGTCATGAGCAATGCTTGAAACTGGTTTCTTCGTTTGTGCCTAGCAATTTATATGCAATGATTGAAAATTCCCAATTATAACCGAAATACTGACTCAAAACTTATAAACCCACTTGTTAAGAGCCTGTATCTTACAAAAATGATAACTAAAAATTATAGAAGAATTATATTTTTCAAATGATTGCATTCAGAAACTTCCAATTTTCTGTGCAAATTTGTAAGCATATGTTATACATTTTCAATAAAATTTACAATATCTTTAACATTGAGAAATTACTGAATTAAAGAAAAAAACTCTTGTTGATGAATTTGGACAAACCACCGGAGGGTTAGAGGAATTTCAGCAGCGCAAGCCACTCCCACTCGGGGCTGCAACTGCAGTTAGCTGAGGGTTGCGGAACGCTACGTGGAATGGACCGGATTTCCTGATTCATATCTCGCCACGGAAACGGGACGAGAGACCGTGATATGACAATTGGCAGCCCTGATTCATTACATGTGGGCGGCCAGTCAATGGGGACTCTCCTACTACACAGGAGGCTTTGGAGCATTCAGCTTAACGAAGGAAACAAATCAATTCCTCTTTATGTACGTAGTAAATCAAGCAGACAGAAGAAAAGCATTTAAGAGGCTCCGTCAGGTTAGGCTCTACCCTTTCAAGTGAAATACTACAACACATAAATGCGTAGAACAAAAGACAACAATAAATAACAAATACAGTGAGGTTATTTGAGTTATAGGCCAGGAAAACGCGGCTGCGTAATGGAAGAAAGCAATCGTCCAGGCCGTATAGTGCATGTGCAGGTAACAACTTATAATTAGTTTGAGGAAGGTTTTGTCAAGTGATTGTGCGTTTGTGTGTTACTCGGTGCATTCACTGCGTGTAAATTGTGTGCATTTTTCTTCGTCAGTTATTCCACCACACAAACATAGCCTTGAAAAACAGGTGCATAAAATGTGAAAATGGATTCTTATATAGAAGTGGTAGAAAATATCCTGACATTCGTGTTACAAGTAGAGAAATTCGCCAACTTGTTAAAAAGTTACGCTAAACAGAATCTCTAAATGATAAGAAACATGTTCGGAGCCGCGATGTTCTTATGGACAAAAAAGTTGGATGAAATAAAAGATTTTCCTACGCAAATGCCGGCAAGTATTGCCCTTTTTCCGGTTGCGGCGGCTGCACTTTCCCAGTAAGCAGCCGCGCAACGGTCCATTATTTAAATAACTTCACTGTGTTTTATAATATATTTTTAAAAGGACATTCAAAAACTTTTTGAGCATCAATCACCTGTCCACAGTGTTTAAGTGTGGGCTTTACTGCATCCTTTATATTTTTGGTTCCCGAAAATGTTCTTTCAGAGGTTCAAAAAAGCGAAATCCCTACAGTGCCGAATTTCGAACTGTACGGTGAATGTTTCATAATGTCAAATTTAAGATCGTTTAGTGTAACCACTGTATGAACAGACATTTGAGAGCAAGCAGTTTCGTGAAGCAACAACATTTTCTTAGAGGGTAGTTCGACGTTTCGGGAGTGTTCCTCCAACATGACAATGCGCACCCCCACACCAGCAACACGGCGACCGCAAATTTCATATCGCAGTGTACAGAAAGGTTTCATGTGCACTGGACCATGTTCTACCATAAATAAGGTAGAAAAAAACTACTGTACATCATTTCCTTCTTATATATGTGTGGGTTTTTTTTAATTAACTTTTATGCCGCTTAATTACGAGTATTATCTTAGGACGGTGAATTTCACATACTATTATACAATTTGTATTTTTTACTATTAACTTATTTTCAAGAAAAAATACTTGTTATAGGTTTCAAAAGTGCATTATTGAAATTAATACAACTAATATACAATCTGAAAACCTACTTGAATCTAGTGCCTGAAAAAGATCACAATAGTAAGTGTTTTAACTGACATATTTTATAGTTTGCTTTATTTTTCCAAAAATAACTTTAAATGAGAACAAGATTTGATTTAGATAAACTAGGAAAAAATAATGATTGTGTCTTCCAAATTTTTCACCAAAAATTGTTTCTTTTGTCCGTTAGTAAACTTTTGAAATCATAAAAAGATCTTTCCACATCTACACATATTTTCATCTTCGATACATGCACAACCAACTTCAGTTTTTGTTTCCTGTCAAAGTATTTACCACTTCTATAACAAAGTGAGGCGGATTTTCTTTCAGCCTTCCCAGATAATGCCAGCAAGGAGCTATGCAATAATCAGCCCAGTTGATACCGTAGTAACACACCTCTCAGGAGAGAGGAAAAAAGGTGTAGACAGTACATTGTAGCTTACGCATATGGTGAATATGTGTACCGTAGACCTATCAACTTCACAAAGTCAATCTACAAGTTATTTATATTTAATTACATATATTATTCCCTTTAAAAGCAATGGCTTAGGTTGGCTTGCCCAAGTTCTCAATTTCAGCCGGACAAAATTCAGTCACTTAACATAAACATTACTAAAGAAAAAATGTATCATTCAGTTGCGTTTGCAGTTATAATTTTAAGCAAGAAACTAAGGAAGAGGCACTATCCAAGTAGGTAATTTACTACAAAACTACAACATTTAATACCACAAAACATGAGCATTATACATATTAAGGACAAAAAACAGGCACTTGCCTGAAGATCCACATCCTGCTATAAGATATTAAGAAATTCTGGATCAAAAATCGATTTTCGGCTTTATGTATAATACGAAACTACATCGTTTGCAGATTATGCCCATATATAGTCCTTCGGTATTTGATGAATTTAAATGGATTTAAATGTACATTCAAATAAGGTAGCCTGGTTGTTACACCCCTTATCCCCACTGCTTTCAGATTTCGGGTCAAAAATTAATTTTTAGTTCCATGCATAATATATAATGACATAGTTTGCAGATTTAATCCATATATAATTTTTGGTGATTTGGAAAATTTAAATTGTTTAAATGCAAATTTAAATATGGCCACCATGTTGTTAAACATCACACACTCTATCTTATCATTTGTCGTAACATGCATATTTTTAATTTTAGATCAAATTCTCTTAAAAACTATGTGAAACATAGCTATGAATTCTTTTGTGCGAGTGCAAAACATACTGCTCTATACAGTTGGTGAAAGCTTTTAACTTATGCATGCATTAGAGTTCTGGGAAAAAACTTTATGCATGCAGCATGCCCCATTTAAATTGCCCACCCAAAATAAAAAAAAAAAAAAAAAAAAAAAAAAAAAAAAAAAACTGTTCCAAACAAAAACGTTTTAATATCATAGGGAAGTTCTTGCTGGGTGTACACATTTTTGTATCTCCATTAATTTAGGAGATACAAAATACAGTTTCGTAAAACAGTAGATGTACAAACGATAAGGGGTGCACAGTTACTAAGAAACAAATGTTTAATATCTTGGTTGTACAAATTACTTATCCTAATGTATTTAAATTATAAATTTACATTATTGTTATTATTATTATTATTATTGATATTATTATTATTTCCGATTCATTTTTTTTATTAATTTATTTATGAATGCTCTGTAACATCTCAGGTCATCAGCGTTCCATTAAACTCAGGGCGTGAAACGACCGACAAATTTTGCTCAGAGGCCTCTCTTTCAGGCTTGAGGTTCTTTTTCGTGCCGTAAATGTACCACACAGAACCCACGGCTTTACTTCCCTTCCGAAGGAAGCCATACGATTTTTACACCCGAAAAAATCCATCGGTCCTGGCCGAGTTCGAACCCGCGATCTTGGGTTTAGAATGCAGGTATGGTTACCACTACACCCCCAGGACCGACTTCCGATTCATGTAAACACAGATGCTCTGAGAGAGACTTTTTTTTAATAGTGTTTAACGCCCGTTTTTATTACTGCGGCACCACAGGCGGTAGACACTGATGATATATGAAATGATATATTGGGGAAGGATTTTTGTAAGGAATGAAACGTCCCAGGCCTAACTTTAGGGTACATCCCAGGCAGTGTCATTTATGAGCACTGAGGAAAACCTGAAAAAAAAAAAGAAAAGAAAAAAAAACCCTCAGTCAGGGAGGACGGTCCTGGTTAGAATCAAACCCCAGACCTCTCGCTCACGAAACCGGCACCTTAACGACCTCGGCCACCCGTGAAATGGGTGGGTAACCCATCTCCCTCAACCCTCAAATTGTCGTTGCTTTAACTTACATACCGGTGTATTGTAGTCATTCATCAGAGTAAGTTAGTACTGCACTGAGCTATTTATCTTACAAGATGTACACGCATGAAGAGAAAGTAGAAATGCTGCTGATCTACCGAGAATGTAAGGTGGCAGATAATTATTTATTTAATTACATTATTGAAGAGGTTAAACGATTTAGTTAAACAAATGCACTGTAGTGTTAAATAAACGCAGTCATGCATTTATCGTTTCCATATCTACTGTTTACTTAAAATGGTATAGTGTGCTGAGGGTATACAAAAAGTATACCCTCAGCAAGAACGCCATCATGATGTTAAAACCCTTTTTGTTTGAAATTTTTTTTATTTGAGTCATTAAAAAAAATTATTTTGGGTGAGAAAGATAAACGGAATATCCTGTATATGGTTTAAAATTTGCATAAAATAATAACACTATATGCAAAAATTAAACTTTTGCTTTAAATTACTTATTATTTTCTCAGCGATGTAAGATAAGATTAATAGTTAATGGGAAAAGTGCACCTAAAGGAGCAAAGATGTTAAAAATTATTTGTTTTTTCTGGTTTATTAAAATAATGGTAAAATAATAACAAGTAAAGTTAAGAACAGTTTATAATTTATAAATAATTGTTTGATAGATGGTATTTTTTTCTTTTTGGATAGGCAGTAAGCTTTTTCAGAGAACTCAGCTTGTATTCTGCTGAGGTTCAGCAAGAAATTTGTCATGTTTCTATTAAATGTCTTTAAGGGGAATCGATTTGTAATTCCTTCTTTATTGTATTTCTAAATTAGCTTTTACTCCACATTTTTGTACGATTTATATTTGTTATTTTTGTAACATTACTAACTTGATTAGTAATTAGAACTTAATTTCATGACTGTAAATATGAAATTACATCTCCAAACATTCATGAATAATTTGTCTATTGCTGCACTTGCTGCCAGCATAAGACACCTACACCACCTGTTGTTTGTCTTTTAAATTGGGAGTAACATCTAATGTATGCCTTCTACATCTCATTTATGACCAATATTTTATGAAAATGGATCGAAACTCTGTGTGTTCTTAAGAAAGAAGTGAAAAAGTCCTATAAAAGAGACAAGGGGATTGTTTTAATCACTTACCGATGGCTGCAGCCATTGTAAAAGGCGCCCGCAGTGGTTGCAGAAGCCTTGATCGTAATACGGGAACATTTAAGCTTTCACAAACACAACTTCTAACGCGAGTGTTGTTCCAAGATCTACTGGTTGCTTTCTTATTGTTGACTTCTGGAACGGATCTTAGTCATGTTTATTTTTGGGCGCTACAGCACAGGAAACAGATATAAGTTTTCCTACGCAAGTGCGAAGTCAATGCGTTGTCTAGAGGAAACAAGTAATCACATTGTGCTATCTTTTGCTGTTATTTAATTATCTGCAAACAAATGATGACAAACTTCATTCTTCCTTCCTGTCCTGCTTTGGCTAATTATGAGCGTGGCTATTTAATTTTCGGGATTTGAAGAAAGTGTGTGAGATACAAGTTCCCTGCTAGCAGAACTGGAAAGAGGGTGACTTGATTAGTAACCATAATGGTAGTTAAGACTGCGGCAAAATGTTAACTGTGGTCATGCACTCGCTGTCTGATGCAACTCGAGAGCAGTCCCCTGAACCAGCAAACATCCTGGAAAATTTACTAAAAGGTTTCCCACACTCTTCTCCTAAGGTTTGAGAATTTAGACGCGAAGCTCGTTCATGTCAGTGATGGTTTGTGGTCCCGGTAGAAGGATGGGCCAGGGACATAACTACATGACACCCAAGTCTTTTTTATCAAGACATATTTTCCTAGGACTCTCTCATAACTGCAGCGCCATCGTACGTGCGTTCGTGATATAAACTTCTGGTATATATAGAAATCTTCTAATTCAGCTGTTAAGAGTACGTCTTACGCCTTCTGCAGTCAATCCAGAAACAGCAATGAATTTTATGAATCTTTTACCCGGTTTAACCCTCTGATATATCGTAATTTGACATACAAATATTGTCGTTTCGTCGGCCTATATAGAAACGAAATTTGCCCTTTCTTATCTATAGACAGGATAAGTTTCTCACTTCACACATTGTCAGCCAAGATGTTTTTTCACACAATAAAAAAAAAAAATATTAATTTTGTGCCGTCTTGCAGAGTAAGCTCCCATAGCTTTCGGTTCATGGGGTTCAAAGACGCGAAAATAAAACGCGCACTTTATTGCCAAGAAACAGATCCGCTTTTTTTAACTTAACAGTTAACATTGTGAAAGTCAACTTTCCTCTCACAAACAGTGAGGAAGCCGCCCAATTTCAAACAAAGTGCGAAAACTATCCCTAGTCAGTTATGTGTGGCGTCAGTAACTCCCCAATATCTGGTCCTCAGAAAAGAGAGAATACCGAGCGCTGCCATGGCCGTTTTCCTGCTGGCCCCAGAGAACGCAGAAATAAGCAGGAGTACGGTTAACTCATCTTGGAGGAAGACAAACATAAGTATTTGTAAATCTTTGCTGACTCCATGACTCACTTTACGTTTATAGAGTAAAAATTTCCGAGCTGGCCCATGAGCTTCCCTCGCTAACGGAGAACCCGCATGCTACCGCTACTACAGTAGAGAGGAAATGCGCTTATTGTTTAAGATACAAGTAGGTAAGAACTAATCCTTATACATTGCTGTTTTCATGCATTCTTTTATTTTAAGAGTTGAGAAGAGAAAATGTTAAAAAAAAGTATGGCATTTAATTTGCGTTGTTAGTTTCTTCTTAGCAAGTGGTCATATTGCAAACATTCCATTCCATGAACAAAAATACAATCATTGACAACTGACGCACCCTTCCCAGGGTCTTCAGAACGCTTAACAGAAAGAAGAATGAAGACTGGAGTATTATTGCTTCAGTACGACAATAAGTGTTGCCAATTTGGTGCTTTTAGCACCAGAATGGGTGTTTTTGAAAGTTATCTGATGTCAAATTTATATAGATAGTGCTATTGCGCAAATCTGGTGATTTTGCAATAAATTTAACACTTAATTTGGAGCCTTCAGGAAAACAAAGAAGGAAAAACACGTGAGAGCCATTTGGTTGATTGGAATGGGAAACTCCTGACATCATCTCTCTAGAGAAACCACAGTAAATCACCCAGAGGCACATTTGCATTGCAATATGACTAAATATGAAGCAGCTTCCCCGGCTGAATCATGAGTACAGGTAATGAACAAAAACAGTCGAGTCTTGAATGCAGTTGAATGAGGCTATGTCATGAGTGGGGAGTAGGGAAATGTGAATTTTCATATTTTGGAATAATTTCTCAGAATACAGGATGAATTCGATTCTTCAAGCAGCATTCCAACACATATGCGGGGTGTGTTCAATTCCTTCTTGAATAAATAGACAACTGCGGCATTATTTTTAAGAAACAATAAAAGTTCTTCAGGGTATGTCACTGTTTTCTCCAGAAAAGTGTGTAAAGTCAATTGAGAGTCCTATTATTGAAATGCCACAATTTTTCGTGCAGGATCCTATAAATTTTGTTCCAAAGTTGTGTCGTATAGAGATGCCAGCAGGAAAACCCCTTTACTGGCATTCTAGTTTGTTCTTAATAACAAAGGAAACTGTCATAATTACGATTTGCCGAAGGACATGGGAAAAATAAAAACATACAAACGTACAGTTCACAAAAAGCCTCAACCTTCAAGGAAAAGGACATACAGAATTCTGTGATTGTTACTGAAGAGGATAACTTCGAAGAAGAAAGGAAGGTAAAAAGCTGAAGTTTTGGTGCATTTCTGGTACTTTAGGACAAGAATTTCGTGCTTTCTCATTTTTGAAGTTGGCATGCTTGAGAAAAACAATGGATTCTGCAAGAAAGGAAGTGACAAGGGAATGATCCACCGTATAGTCTACATCTAACTCTCAGTGACTTTTTCCTATTTCCAACTGTAAAGGAAAATCTGTGGGGTCAACCGTTTGGAAGTCCGGAAGAAGTTGGGCGTGGCTGCTTCTACGATTCGTTTCGAAGGATGTAACTTTATATCAAGAGACGGGGAGACCATTTTAATAAGATATAGGCAACAGTTGGTAACTTATAGTCTTCCACTTAGTGGAATCCCGAAGTGTAAACGGCTACCTCTGTTCTTCAGTGATTTTAATTTTTTAAGCCATTGTTTCATATTAAGGAGTATAAAGACATATAACTAAAGAGTCGTAGATTACTTCTTAAGCGTTTAGAGTCTTATTTATTTACCCTGATAAGAGTTAAGGCCATGGTGCCTTATCTTCCACTGTAAGGCGAAAAAAACCCAGCAAAAATACAGAGAACTTTATAAAAATACAAGAAAAAACCAAATTAAAGACATAGACTGCATATAAATATTACACATTTTTAATATAATTAGACACACGAATAAAATAGTGTTAGAAATGCACTTGTTATTCAATAATTTTTCTCAAGTACCGGGCCAGGATGAGGAGAAGAAGCGAAAGACTAATTGTTGTGATTTCTAGAGTTGATATGATAATTTAATCTACGTTTAAATTACTTTATTGTCCGACAATGTCTGACTTCAGGAGGAAGGGAGTCCCTGATTGTGGAAACTAAACGCTGAATGAGATTCAGTAGAAATGTGTTCGGTGACGAGAGATAGACAGTAAAGTCATATTCAGGTTCGAGTTAGGGACAGGTATACAAAACGAAAGGCTATACACTAAAGGATGAAGGTAAGGAGGATTTTGAACAGAACGTAAGACATCACAATAATCAAAGTGAGGCATGACAAACATTTGAATGAGATTCTTTTTGAGATTGAGAAATGTTGCTACATGTTTTAATGTGTGAATCAAAGAAAATATTTTTTTGCATATGTGGGTTACCTGGCTGTGCCGTTATAGATCGGAGTCTATATAAACACATAGGTATTTGCCGTGATGATGATGATGATGATGATGATGATGATGATTTGATTTATTTAAGGACGCTCTTTAACATCTCACGTCACCAGCGTCCCATTCAATTCAGGGCGTGAAACTGCCGACAAATTTTACTCAGAGGCCTCTTCTTCCAGACTTGAGGTTCTTTATCATCCCGTAAATGTACAACACGGGACCCACGGCTTTACTTCCCTTCCGAAGGTAGTCATACTTAGGATTTATACGAAAAAGTCCATCGACTCTGACTGAATTTTTGATTTGTTTGTTTAAGGACGCTCTATAACATCTCAGGTCATCAGCGTCCCATTCTATTCAGGCGTGAAACGACCGACAAATTTGCTCAGAGGCCTCTTCTTTCAGGCTTGAGGTTCTTTTTCGTGCCGTAAATGTACGACATGGGACCCACGGTTTTACTTCCCTTCCGAAGGAAGCCATACTTACGATTTTTACGCCCGTAAAAATCCATCGATGCTAGCCGGGTTCGAACCCGCGACCTTGGGTTTAGAAGGAAAGTATGGTTACCACTACACCATATTTGCCGTGCTGGTATAATTAATTACATTTTTGCTTATCATGATGGGCGGCGCATCGCTTGAGTTTATTTTACGTAGTGCATGTTTATGCATAGTCTGTGATTTAAGTAATTCAGTTTCAGTCCAAATGTTTGTGTTCAAAGAGAGATGAAGGTTAGACCTCCATGAAGTGCCATAACATAAAGCTAATATCATTGCAAATGTAGTCAGGAAGCTCGTCTGAAGAAAAGCCCAACCATAGCGAAAGATGGCCCCACGAAGACAAAGCCATTACCTTAATTACATCCGTATGCGTGATGGAAACACAGCCACGCCCAGCCACGATAGGTCGATACTTCCATTTGATAACATTCATTCTTCCGTCCGCTTGAATGGGCACTTAAACATGTCCTCACAGATGGCGGCATAAACGCCCCCGTTTTACGTTCCCTAGAATCACTGTACTAGGATTTGTGACGCCTTTGGCGAAAGTTGTCAGATACAGAGATGTCAAATGTGAATACATCCTAAACGACGAGGCCAACATAAAAGAAAAAGAATGAGGAAGAAGAAAAGATAGCCATAAGGGGGAAAAAATAAAAACGTACATGTTTAACCTTTTAAGACACCTGCATAGTTTTCAAATGATTTAAGTAAATACCGCGGGCGTCCAGTTGTCCAACATTCACCGGAAATAAAACACCCACAGTAATCTCGTTTAGAAAGAGTTAACATTTGTAGCGGTTGAAGCGACAGGGTGTCACTGCAACAGTTTGTAACAAATCTTGCACAAGCAATTTGAGATAGGAAACCTATGATCTGCCTGTTCAATTTCCAAGTTATGGCGTTTGTTTCTAAAGTACAGCACATCACTGACATTGAAGCTTCCATTCGAAATATTACCACAAAACTTGTACAGCATGATACTGGAGGAAAAGAAGAAGAAGAAAAAAGATATTGTCGAGTCTTGTTAATAATTTTGGCGAGTTACGAATGAATTGAGGTTGTACCCACGAAAAGCAAAATGTCGGTCCTGGTGGCGTAGTGATTACCATACTTGCCTTCTAAACCCAAGATCGCGGGTTCGATCCCGATCAGGATCGATGGATCTTTTAAAAATCCTAAATACGGTTTCGTTCGGAAGGGAAGTAAAGCCGTGAGTCCCGTGTCGTACATTTACGGCAAGATAAAGAACCTCAAGCCTGAAAGAAGAGGCCTCTGAGCAAAATTTGTCGGCCGTTTCACGCCCTGATTTGAATGGGACTCTGATGACCTGAGATGTTAAAGACTGTACGTAAATAAATCAAATAAATAAGAAAAGGAAAAATGTGTTCAAATCTCCATCGATTCAAATATATGATTTGTTGCAGTTTATCATGGACGGATATAAGTCACATGAAACTTTTAAACAGAGTAGTCTGTCCCATTTAAATGCTTAGGGAAATGTACCGCACATTCTTGCCTACCGCAACCGTCAATCATCCTCTTGAAAACCCACTGTACATGCGGCACATTACTAAAATATCTCGTAAACTACTTGGCTTAGAATCGTGAAAAAAATAACAAAATAATTAATAATAAATTATTAAATAAAAAACCTAATCTCATTTAATTTACTTTTCTTGCAGTGAACAGATTGATGTATTTGAAAAATGTAACTTTGTCCTAGAAATGCACTTTCTAATAATTGTTCAATCTTTGATGACCCTTGCCTGAATTTTAACTCTGTGAAAAATACTCATGAATAGCACCTTCGTTGCAGAAATTGTGAGTTGTGAGTTTTCCTACCCTCAAACTTTATTTTATTTTTTATTTCTATCAAAATTATAACAATAAAGTAATACTTTTCCAGTTCTCGGCTTACTCAAAAAAGTTTAATCTTGTACATATCAGCATTGAACATTTATCTCCGTCCCAGAGAAATTCATCCAGTCTCCAACTTGCAGGTCACTTTTAATAAAGTTTTCTTCCTTTAGACGTTACGATAGGAGATCCTTACTACAGCATAACGTAAGCCGGGTCCGTTTTTTAACAAGATTTTACTGCACTCTCTTTTTCAACCTGCCCGAGACAGGATCTACTCGAGTAACAGATGCCAGGGTAAAACCGCTTATCTAAAGATGGATTATACCTGGAATAGGCTATTCTATGTCACCCCCAGGCTTTTCAAATAATAAACTGAGTGTTTCAGCCTAAATAGATGAGAAAATGTACTGCTAGGAAGCGCTCAATAATTTACGATGGGAGTATGAAAAAGCAAATTACAAAGTTTGCTAATTTCTTCAGTAATACCACTGATACTTTTTCGGTAATTTAATTGAGAATAACGAATGTTTGTCATGAAATTTATTTCGAGACCGAAGACCAAGAAATAATTAATTAATGGCAAAGCATTAGTTTGAAAGCTGAATTAAATTGCCTAAGAAATATGATAAGCAAGAGGTAAGATAATTGCAATACGAGCTTGATGCCTTTTTGGGAGAGGGATACTTTTACTATAATCATTGAAGCAGAAATTATAAGAATAAAAAAATGAATGTAGGAGAAAAAAATATCAGTTTTTAGTTTGTGATCACCATGCTTTAAAACTATCAATTAACTTCCATTGTGATTGGTGCATAAGGTATATTGGCTGAAAGGCGCTCTCTTGCAATTATCACGAGTAATATCACAGTCTGAGACTGCCTATAAATTCACTAATTTGTCTGGAAAGCTCAGACCATGGAGTCATATTTATTAGGGCTATTTTACGAAAAAAATAAGAATTTAAATATAATTCTCGTAAACTTGACTTACAATATTTTAATAATTGTATATTTGTAATATGAATCTTTTCAAGCCATCTAGCAACAGACGAATATCGATTGTCAGTTATGCCAATAGAGAAGAACCAAATACAGGGACTATTTCATGAATAGAACAAGAATAAAATTGTATTTGAAATTCGCGCAATATATTAACAATTGTATAAATTGTTATACTTATGAATTCCTACCTATTCAGAAACCGTGAGAATGAAATACACAAAATCGATATTACAATTGTTACCGTTCGATTTACTAATACCAATTGAGAAAAACAAAAACAAAACATTTTACCATTCTAATCAACGTATTTATTAAGATTTATGGTTGCTTAGGCAGATATTGTTACATGATTTATAAAATTGTTTCAGACTGTTTGGCTGAACACGCAAAAACAATTGCTTGAGTGAATTATTAAGTTAGTTAAATTTACAATATTATTGAAAACACAGAAAAGTAGTCAGTGGTGCGTGCTCAGGAATTATAAAGTGGAGGTACAGAGTTGGCTATACTGACTACAAGACGAATGTAAGTCGCGTGATAAAACGAATTTAATATTTTTTTTTTCGATAATTTCACTACGATGTCCAGCTGTGATTGGTCAATTATTTTTCTTTTTTTTTCTGTTTAATTGGTCGATTTTAAGATGACGTTACATGAGTGAAATAGTCAACATAATCCTCTTATAGTTCTATGCAATACCCACTTTCCTTTCAATATTTCAAGATCGATGAGCGATTATCAGGGATATGATAAAGAAAACAGACATCTCATACCCTGGTGTTTAATTATTAGGTTTGTCTCCTGTTTTTAAGTTTGGCTTTTTGTAATATTTTAATACTTTTCTTTTGTTTGGAGTTTTATTACAGAATACCATGGTTATTGCTGTATATACTGTGAGAATGTGTCAATATAAACCATAAAATGGAAATAACAAAGTCTGATTCTTCTAAAGCAGTACTGGAAACAAGATTATAAAGCTGCTGCCTCGGCTCGAAGAATATGCGAAGTGAAGAGAGGGAGAAGATATGCATATAGCACAACGATGATCCAGTGTTTTAATAATGGAGAAGAAGGCACTGAAGATTTACCATGTTCTGGCAGATCTTGAGAATACACGGAGAATTTTGGAAGAAAATCCGCAAAAATGTACTGCTAGGCTGTACAATGTCAGAAGATCTTGTCGAGTCTTGTTTATTACTTTTGGCGAGTTACGAATGAATGTTGAGCATTAAGATAATGGTGAGGTGAGATGAAACACCAGCAATAAAACCGAAGAGGGCCGAAGTGTTGGAAAACATATTCTTACTCAACAAAATGCGGACAGCAAGAGTTTCACTTGACAACTGCCGTCACAGCGCAATGATACACTGCAACCACCCTACACTCCAGATTTTTATCCAAAAGTGCTTCTGCGTCGCTTTTCTTCCTATGGTGAAGATAATGGAGGATGCCGAAGTAATTCGTGACAGTGAACAAATGCACATGTGTTGCTACAGTGTACTACATACTACAAAACAAAGACAACATGTGTCGTGACTGCTAACAGAACATTCTCGTGTGCAGTGTAAAGATGTAGTTTCTGAATAAATACGGCACAGCTGTAACTGGGAACAAACTCTCAATCAACAGAACGAAGATCAAAAGCTGCTCCCACCCAAAACCGCTATATTCAAATGAACGGCATTGTTTGCAGGAAAAATAAAGACCTTATCATGTGGATGAAGGGCAGAGTGACCAACTTCCTGACATAACATTTCCTCTTGATGGCGATCTTACGCCGTCAAAAGGAAACTATTTCTGTGACGATTATCCTGCATCCTGTACCATGACGTAACTCTCAACCGATTTACTGAAAATCTGCAAACATACTCTTAAATTTCTGTGGAAGAGTTTGGTCTTTAAATAAGTATTCTAGTGCTTCGTACGCTGTGTTGGTGAAGATGTCGATCTATTAAAATTTTTAATGGACTAACCTCAAGCTTTAAATCAATTAATCGAACTTCAATCCAATTTTTATAACATTAAGTTTAATAAACGTTGTATCTAGTCTAGCCATATGTTATGTTGCAAGTTTTTAATAGCAACAATGTACTGTGCTGTTTTGAAAATTAATTGCATATATTTTTCAAAATGACCCCCTTTTGTCTTAATACAGAATCTAAATCAATGGCAGTACGGACTATCTCCGTAAATGCTGCCTCCAAGAATCGCTTGAAAGGCTCAATATTGAGATGGCTTTCTTACAAACATCATCTTCAAGCATCGCCACAGCCAGCCGTCCAAAAGTTGAGGTCAGAATTGCTGTCTTGGATAACAATAAAATCAGGACATTTCTCTCAAACCAAGACTTGAGTGACCATGTCACGGACTGGTACTTACTGGAAGCTTCAGTACTCATACTTGTGAGGGGGGAGGTATTTTTGGCCTTTTGGCAGAAATGCAACTTTGTACCCTCTCTGGATCTGCGTGGCCCCGCCCACCAGCTACTTGGAAGCATACATTCCATCATTCAGGCAGTTGTAGTTCTCCTCAATAATGAACATTTTTTCATCCGTAAAAAGAATTTTTCTTTTTGTAAGTAATCCTCAAGCAGGCTCTGCATTTCAGCTTGCCTCAGTAATGATATAGTGTAGCATGAAATATGATAGAGTCATTTCTCGCTAAAGGTTCTTCCTAACCCTATAGTGAAATACTTGAACACCAATTTGTTCAAGAACAGCAATGGAGTCTGCAGCACAATCCAGCACCAGCTCACAAGACAACCTAGCTTAGAGAAATGTTCCTGATTTTATCAGTGCTCAAACTGGCCTTCCAGCAGCTTCCAAAACAACCCGCTGTGGTCGTGCTTGAGCGTATGTTATGTTAGAAAATTCACCCGTGTTGAAAACCTCAAGTGATCCTTAGAGGCAGCAGAGCGGATTTTTCCACTCAAATGTACGTGCTACATTGTGGCGTTCAATAAATTCACTTCTGCATGTCGAATCATTGCTGAAGAGCTGAACTGACACATTCAAATTGGGACATATCTTGGCTTGAAACACACACACAGTTACAAATCTGTAATCGTTTACAGCTAGATCCAGAATTTCTAGTGATTTGGAGTTTCGTTCTGAGATTAAGTGCCACATAAAGGAAGGGAAATAGCCCAAAGAAGTCCAAGAAAGTTTGAATGGGAAATCAATTTAAAGAGGGCAAGAGTTCATTTGGAGATGACCTGTATGATAAGTATCTTCATAAGAAATATGTCAGAAAGTGGAAGCTATCATTATGTTAGATGGTCGTGTAAAAGGTAATGTAATATTCCATGAACTAGCCATTTCACAATTGTTCATATCCATGTGATGATGTCAAAGGCCAGTCTTCGATAGGTCCTGAGCAGAAAGCAAAGTGCCAGGGACTCATTAAAAGAGTTTGGGCCTTTTCCAAAAAATTCTGATGACTTTTTCACAAAGAGAGCTATGGAAATGGAAACCAAACAGGAGTTTATGCAATGGAAGCATAAGGGCTGCCAACCTGCCAAGTAATTCCTGTGTCTCAGTCAACTAACTCGTAGATATGGCAACTATTTTGTGCGACGCAGAAGGTGTCCTGCTGTTGGAATTTATAGCTAACAAGTCCATCATCACTGGAGAAATCTCTGTTTTTACATTTATATAAGGCCATAAAGGAGACATTGAAAACGGACCTGTCTCTGCTTCAAGATACTGCACCTTGCTACAAACCCAAAATGCAAAAGCTGTTATCAAAGATAGTGGATATTTGGAGCTTAAGCATCCACTTTATAGTCCAAATCTGGCCATAAAGATTATTTTCTCTTTAAGAATATGAAGAAAATTCTTCATGGACGGAGGTATTTCAACGACGATGTCATGAAAGAGAGTGTAATGAGCTGGTTGCAGGATCAAGACATATCCATTTATTCCGAGGGGAAGTGTGTGGAGCTCTTCGACTGATATTAATGTGAAAATTGTGATGAGTTTCACCATCAGTTTTCATTTTCATTTTAGCTATTATTATTATTATTATTATTATTATTATTATTATTATTATTATTATTATTATTACCTATTGAACGCCCCACGTACAGGAATGATCAAAATACACTGCAGTACGTTTGAGGGGAAAAGGAAGGGGTCATTTTGAAACATTATTGGTGCTATGTATAGAATAACTGTGAGTACCATACATAAAAAACACATTAAAACAATTGAGAACATTTATTCAATAAAAACACCAGAACTTATGCCTATACAAGGTATTTAGTATATTTCTACAGATTTAGTCCCTAAATATCTCCAGTCCACTAAAAAATGTAATAAGATTAAAACTTTAAAAACCAAAGCAATCACCAAAGTTTTACCATAATGATGAGCATTTAATGAGCAGTTCTCGTGTCTATGTTTAAGAACCATAAATTTGTCAAAAAAAAAAAAAAAAAAAAACACACACACACACACACACACACACACAACAAAACTCTTCAGATGTCCAATAAATGTAGAATTTTAGGGCACAATGTCCGCTCTATTTCCTAATTCCAGTTTCAGGGGACCACCTAACGTGATGGGCACTTCCGTCTTGGGCTTTTAACACGGCGCCTTCGTTTCCTGTGTACCAAAGTAATTGATGCAGGAATGACGCCATCTCTTAAACATGTACATCAACAAGTCGCTCTCTCCGTAACAGAATCAAAGTGTACAATAGCGAGTGGACGTAATGTAACGGCCATAGAATATTCCTAAGTGCCAGGGAAGATCGAAAAGTAACGCACATTGTTCATCTATTTTTACAAAATACGAGTGTAAGTCATTAAGTAAGTTACAAATGGATACACAAAATTAAACAATAAGATTATTGATTTGAAAAAAAAAATAATATCCGAACATGATCTCCCTGAAGCACTTGTTCCATTGTTTCACAGGCCCCTGAAATCCAGCATAAAATTCTTTGGGAACCAGATGGTGATTTCTCTTTCTACAGCCTCATTGTCGGAAAAATGTTCACCCGAAAGACGATGTTTAAGACGGCAGAACAAATACGAAGGATGCTTGTGGACTTCACACTTTAGTCTTGTTGCCAGCATGAGGACGCGCGTTGTCATTCAAAGGCAACACCCCTTAGATGAGGAGTCCTGGTCGATTTAGTTGGTCTTACGAAGTTTCTTGAAGATGTTACAGTAGGAGTCGGCATTTACGGTTTGTCCTTCAGGCTGGAATGCAGTGAGCGGTATGTCTTCGTGATCTCAGAAGACTGGGAGTATCACTTTCCCGGCGAACGGTGTCACTTGAAACTTTTTTTTGCAGGCGACGCAGGATGTTCCATTTAATTGACGCAAGCTTTGTCTCGGCCTGGTAATGGTGAACCCAAAACATATCACTTATGACAATTCGGGCTTGCATATCGTGATAGCGATTGAGATGCCGTAATGCCAGACCCATTGTTGGCATTTTGAGCTGTAGGGTCAGCATGTCCGGTACAGACTTTGTGAAAACCTAACCTGTCATGCATTATAACTTATGAGGTGAACCATGTCGTGTGAACAACCAATAGCTTCGGCTATAGTGTCTACAGTTATCATTCTGTCTACTCGGATTTTGTCTTCAATTCGTTGCAAATTCGTCTCTGTGGCAACGGCCGACGCCGTGTTCGTCTTCAATACGTGTCCGTCCTTCAGAGAACTTCCGCACTCAACTAAAAACAGTTTGACGTGACAGGCGCTTCTCAACATAAATGGAAAGCATTTGTCTATGAATATTTTTGAATTACATACAATTAATCCGACAACATCGCACAACGGAGCACTGCTCGAGGGTTGTACATTCACTCAGAGGCGTCGCCATTTTGCAACAACTCCTGTTTCAGTATTGTAAAGATCGTCTGTCTCGTGCTGGATGTCCCCAATTGACTAATTCTGTCATCTAGTGGCAAAAGCCTGAGGTGCCTCTTTCAAACATGCAGTGTCCCACCTCAAATTGTAACTTACTCTGGTGCTATTTGGGTCCGGGTGTTCAAAGCTAGCAGAAAGAAAGTGGGAAGCTTGTGAGTGCAATTGCTGGATCAGGTGCTACGTTGGCGGAGAGAGCGGTAACTGGTAAGTAAAGCTATCTATCATGCATCGTCTAAATGTAGGAGCAGTGTGGTGTATTATTTTTGTATGGCTGACATATTGAAATTAATATGTTGACTCTAGTTGAACTACCCAATGTTGAATTAATTCTTTGTTTCCAAAGTCCTTAATATTGGTGAACAGTTGATCAAATTTTATTTGAATATTTTATTTAGAAGATTTAAATAAACACATCTGACTACCATGTATCGAAATTGTTCAATAATAATAATAATAATAATAATAATAATAATAATATATTCTCCCTGGCGAAGTTACGGCCGTAAGGCCTACTCTCCCACTTTACCAGGGACTTGTTTAATAATGTTTAATGCCAGTTTTAACTACTAAGGCATCACAGGCGGTGGACATTGATGAACATGAGATGATAAACTGGAAAAGGATTATTTTTAAGGAAGGAAGCGCTCCACGCCTAAGTTTAGGATACCTCCCCGGCATTTTCCATTTATGAGGGCAGAGGAAAACCTGGATAAACCTCGGTCAGGGCGGACGGTCCTGGTGGGAATCGAACCCCAGGTCTTCTCCTCACAAGTCCGCGCCTCCGCCACCCGTGACGATTTCAACAGGGACGATTTTTATTTTAATATACATTTACATATTCACTACCGTTAATGGCATTAGCAGTTTGAGCAACTTGTAAAATGTTGCATTCCCCAAATAAACAATCGAGATGTATTCTAAATTGTTGTGATCGGAAGTGCTTTATATGAAAGGCAGAGAGTTCCAGAGACGAGTTGCGCCAACTGTGAAGGATGAAGAAAAGTGAGAAATTCGGGATAAGGATATAGAGAGAATGGAATTGTGATTTGATCGGATAAGAAAATTCACATAAAAACGGGTCGAAAGACGGTGATGAGTTGAGATGCATACAATTCGACACAAAAGAACAAGGAAGTGCAGCTTCCTTCTAGCATCAGTCGATGCCAAGATAACAAATGAAAAGTTGCAGTGATATGATCTGATTTAAATAGCGAATGCAGGCATCATGAACACATAGTCTTTGTCGTGATGTCAGTTAACAGAAAATACACCTCATGTAAAGGAAACATACATCCATCACATAGAGAAAAGAGCAACAGTATATCCCCTTCAAACAATAAGTGTCACAAACCGAGCTAAAAGTTTACATTATCTCAAATTAACTACAGAAATAAATTGCTAAAGCCCTTTAGATTGGCACTGTCCCATTGAGACAGTTCATCTCTGAGATGTTAAAGAGCTATTAAGGGACGCTTTATTGATCATTATGAACTTTGACCAACCACCTACTGTGCTGGCATGTTCTGAATGGAGCCTCGTCATTCTATTTCTATATGGAACAAATGTCAGCCACTTCTATGAAACATCTGAAAACGTAAATGTAAGACATCTGTGGAGAATGAAATTTAATTTTCAGCTTTTTCTAGAACGGTTCACTTCAACAGCTTGAATCAGGAGCAAAGCTCTAAGCTAACTGCGGCTACACTACGGTGCTTAAATATTTAAACATGGATATATTGTCAAAAAGGCGGGCAAGAATAATAAGCTCTCCCTGAGGAAGGTACCGCCTTCTTTTATTTGGTCTTGACTTTGGTTAGTTAATCTACGACTCATGCAACATTCATGACGTATCCTACCTCTCTAGAAGCAGGTTCAGCCAAGCAGGTGTTTGCTCTTACCTGTAACAAAAATACAAGCAAAGTCATTACCGCTACATTTTCACATGCATGCAGAGCTCTTTTAGTGCTTTCTTTGGGTTTCGCACTTACCCTAACAATAAAAAACATGTAGAAATTAAGGATTTAAAAATGAGGACATTATGGCTTCGCGATCCATCTGAATAGTGGAAATCCACAGGATGGGCGAGAAGTAGCTCCCTATTGTAATATGCGTATATATTAATATTTTTGATGTGGCTTAATACAGTGGTAGAAAGTGACGTGTAATGGCACGTTGCAATAGTGCTAGAGAGAGAGGGCTGACCCATTATGAAGTCTGGCGTTCCGTGCTGCAGGTGCAGAGATGGTGGCGGGGAGAGCAATATTGGATCCAAAGATCATCAAGAATTGCCATGGCAAACGGGTGAGCACACGATCTGTGGCGGATACTCATTGAAGTGATCGTTCCTCGACATCCAGGTCAGAAGAAAATGTGCAAATGGTGCGGGATATGTTCAGCAGTCCCCAAAACTCAAGACGACAAGCCGCTCGTGAAAGTGGTCTTTCCGGTCACATAATGAGAAATATTCAGAAAAAAAATTAGATTTTCGCCATATTAATATCAAGAGCTACCGCCGGAAAATTATGATCATGGAATAGAATATGGTGAGATCATGCCTTGGTTGGTATGGAGACTGGCCCGAGTTGTTCAGAAACATCATTTGGAGCGACGAAGCCATTTTTCATGTCGGGAGGTTTGTTAACCGCCACAACTGTCACTAATGAGCCCGGGGTCCGGGGCACGATTGAAAAGTCTCAAAACCGTCCTAAGGTCAAAACACTTTTGCTTCACATGTTTTGTCTTGTGTCTGATAATTGACAGGAATAAGGGATTAGGAGGAAATAGCATTGGAAAATATGGTGCAATTCTAGCTACAGTGATAACAATTTCCCCTCCCCGTGAGTCACTAAATCCCTATTGTATATAAAGACATAAACAACATGATTACATATTTATCGATTTAAGAATTTTATCTGGACTGAAAAATATAAGCTAAATAATAATTAAAGAATACAAAAAGATATCCAAATTACAAATACTCAAACTTTAGGTATTTACCAGCCAATTTACGACTCTGGAAACAATTGATTATCGCTGCTGGAAAGAGTCTGCTTGAAAATATTGTTACTTCAAATTTAATATTGTTTGACATTGAAATAATGAAATTTTTCTCTATATTTTATGTAAGATGTTATATATATATATATACATATATATATATATATGCATACGATAAATGAATATAAAACCTAAATTGAAGAAATGTTTATACTTTTATGTAGAATTTAAAATATTTAATTAAGTGTATTGTTCACTGTATAATAAATGTTTTAATGCTTAATTGGGACTGTGTTGCCCATTAACATACTTTAATTATCTCATTAAAATATTTTATTTAACATTGTAACGTAACAAAAATCCGTTTGTATAAACGTTCCTGGGAACATACATGAAGATAGCTGCTGTTTCAGGTGCTGTAAAATTAAATTGTTGGAATTGCCAGATTTTGAATACAAGTTCTTCATGTTACGGACTGTTTGTGCCGCTTGCAGCTTTAGTGTCGTGCAGGTACATATAAATACCCAAACTTATAAAATAAAAAACTTAATTTATAGGGGATGTCCAATAAAGAATGATCAATTTATCTTGCGCTAAAATTTACTTACACAATATTTTGTTAGCTTAATGTGTAACGTACACCTGGTACTACATTCGCTGTTGTCACTTCAGGTTCCCGCCTGTGAGAGGTGTGCAAGTTCAAACATGTTTAGTTCCGTCTACAACAAATGCGACGAACAAAATATGCTGCCCTGAAATTCTGCTTTCGTCTCAACAAATCTTCAACTGAGGCGTACACAATGCTACAGAAGGGCTATGGAGAGTTTGTTCTTTCCTAGAGCACAGCTCGAAGCAGGTTTAGAAAGCTTAAAGTGGGGAGACAATTTCAAAGGTAGTGGAACCATCGCTCTAGTTTGTGCCCCAACAGAAAAGAATATTAAGACCGCTGCTGTCATTGTAAGTGAGGATTTGTGGAATACTATTAAGAAACATTAAAAAAATTCTAAACACTTTACTGGGTGTCACCTAAACGTTAGTTACTGAATAGTTGTACTTGAGACGTGTTTGTGCTTGGTGGGATCTAAACTGCTACATGCAGGTTTGCAAGCAGTTGAAATTGATATTGCAGGAAGATCTCTTTCGAAGATAATCACAGTGATGAAACTTATACATCATTTCCATCTTGAGGCAAACAGCAAAGCTGTGTGGAAATATCTAGCACTACCAACAGAAAGAAAGAAAGAAAGAAAAGAAAAGGGGAGTGCCTAGGAAAGTTATGATCATCTCAAGTTTCAATATCCAAGGAATGGTTTACCAGTATGTCATACCTGCACACACAACTGTAACTGGACAAAACTAGAGATATCCTGAAATCTCTACAAGGCCATATCACACACAAAAAGCAATATTTACGAGCAACAACTGGATGCTGCACTATGATAATGCACGGCCGCACTACGCAAATGTTGTTGCTGCATATCTCACAAGAGTCCTTCACCTTCCTTATAGTCCAGATTTAACTTCTTGTGACTTTTTCCTTTTTCCCAAATTGAAGTGGAGACATTTTTCATCAGAAGCAGCGATAAAGGCTGAGGAGGGGATACTGAAGGAACTGTTTAAAAAAAATGCTTTTGAGTGTGTCTTTATCTGCAGAGATGCTGGGAAAGGTGCACTGCATCCAACGGAGACTAATTTCAGAAAGAGTATCAAAGTTATGAGTGAGGATCAGCAAACATATGTCGTCAAAAAAGTTATGATACAGCCCTTCTGGAATGTCCCCAGTTCTTTAGAAGAAATTGCTGACGATGCGAGTTAAAACTATTCTTAATATAAAAATAAACATTTTATATAGTGAAAAAGGAGAGTATTTACTAACAAAGCATTTCTGTGTGCGTGTTTCGAGTTGAGAAACACCTGCTGGCTTTGGGGTGGATGTCCTTGCAAGTTCCCCGCGGGCGGAAGTACACGTCACAGACAGTTCATTACAACCTGGGCACGAGGCATTTGCCAGCAGGAAATGTACGGAGCTGTCTTCATGCCTCTGTTCTTATTGTTGCTAATCTGCTTACTAGCTCGACCGTACTTCTGTTAGATTCCTGGTCATTTACTGCAGTCATAGTCAGAAAGACGAAACATTGGGTCGTTCTCCCATACTAACCAGGGCTCCATTCATTATTCTATGAGCTTGACTTTGTTGTAAGGGGCTCCATCTTTCCAACATTAAAACATGCTTAAGTATCCATGTAAAGTTAAAGGTTGAAAAAATTTAGGGCTTTATAGGAATGCTTTTGACTATAAATTAATACATGAATTTTATCATCACTTCTTCGTCACACTTAAATTCCCATCCTCGAAGGTCCTTCTTGAGTTTTGAGAAGATGAAATACTCACTGGGAGCTAGATCTGGGCTGTAGGATGGATGGTCGATCTCCTTGAAGCCACATTTCTTCACAGCTTCCTTTGCAACAAGAGCTGTGAACACAGGCGCGTTGTCGTGAAGAAGGCACACATCACCACTCTGCTTTCCTCGCCTTTTCTCTTTGATGAAAGCACGAAGTCTGTGCAGTAGATCAGCATAGTACTCCCCATTTACTGTGGTGTTCCTCTCCTTGAAGTCAATGGAGAGTATTCCTTCACAGTCCCAAAAGATTGTGGCATTGATCTTCTTGGTTGACTGAGTGACCTTGGCCTTTAGAGGAGGTGCTTCGCCAAGTTTATGCCACTCCATTGATCCTCTTTTGCACAAGGGATCATAGTAGAGAACCATAGTTTCATCTCCTGTAACAATGGTTTGGAGAACCCCCTCCCCCCCCTCTCTCTCGTTGCCACGGCACAGATCCAAAAATGCTTGACAACATATGACTCATGGCTGCTTTTGGACTGAGAAAAGAAGTCTAGACAACCATCTTGCACTTACCTTATTCAGGTTTAAATGTTCATGAATAATTCGAAGGACTGTTGTTTTAGAAATGTCAACCTTGCTGCTATTTCTGTAACTTTGAGCCGCCAGTCTTCCATAATTTCTCCTTCCACGTGAGCGATGTTTTCAGGAGTGAACACCTCCAAGTGCCGACCTGTGCGCTCTTCGTCTTCAATACTTTCTCGGCCCATTCTTTTACGGTAGAATGTGAGGGGGATGCTTCCCCATATACGTCCAATCGCTGTTTAATTTCATTTGGAGTAAGTTCTTAATCTGTGAAGAATTTAATAACAGCTGGATACTCCATTTTGAACACGTCACAATCTTCTGCACATAGCCTTCTTTATGCAACTATACCTGAACGGTACATAGTGGAGCGGAAGTTATATCTGTAATTATTTATTAGCACATGAGGTATCACACCAGATAAGGATTTTGTGAAGGCGATAACCCTTATCGGCCTGGCCGTTAACTTATGGACCTACCCTCGTATGATTCACACGGTATTAACTGAATGGTGAAAAATCATAGGATCTTTTTTTGAGCATACATTGATTCTGTAACATTACATAAATATCATGCCACCTCCTTTTTTCAGAAATATTTCCCCGACAGGGAGCAGATCGTGCATTTTTTCTTTCAACTGGACTCTGGCATTGCTCACACTGCGAATAATTCCATGAGGGAAATTAACAATGTGTTTCCACAAGAGAGAGAGCCATTAGTAAGGATTTGTGGCCCCTCGGTTCGCCGTTTTACAGCCTGCGATTATTATCTCTGCGGTAAATAAAATGCCGTGTATAAGACGCAACAGCCATACAAGAACATATAGATAAATTTGTCAGGAAACTGTTCGGATTTCTCAAAATGAAATACAGTAAGTGACGAATAATTTCCTAAAGTAATGCACAAAATGTGTGGAGAATAAAGGTGGGCAGTTTTATTCGATAGTTTGGTAAGTAATGAGTCTCTTAAATTATTTTGTGTATTGTTGTATGTTAGTTTGTTTTATTGTTTTACCCTCCCCGCTAATCGAGAACCGGCTGGCCGGCTAAGAGCGGCGCGCTCGCCCATAGGCAAAACACTCCGCCGGGTAAATATACATTCGATAAAAATTTCTTTATAAAAAAAACTTTGTTAAATTTTACAAAGTGTTTTTAAACATATCCTGAAATTTTGAAGCAAATTGTACATTAGATTTTGAGAAAACGTGTATTAAAACAATTTTTTAGGATTTCACATGATAAACTTTAGAATACCTTTCAGTGCATCCCAGCCTCAAAGGATGGAGCATATTCTGTTACAAGTAATTCTTTATTGAACAACCGTATATTCGCAAATTCCACCTAATTTCAGAAAAATCGAAGAAGCTATGTTAGAGGAAAAAAGTAAATACATTTATTATCTTTCTTTTTGTTTTGTTGAAATGTAATTGGCATGTTAAGGAACCTTTAGATGAGTCTGAAAAGTATTATTATACTTTTTAATATGAGATACAATCATTTCTTTGTGTTTTACACTTCAGGAGAAATACATAAAACGAATTCTGCAGTTTAAATACCATGCGACATAAATTTTAGAAGCTCGCTGTACTTCTCCCCTTCACTTATTCAAGCTCGACGGCTAAAATGCAGGTTGATGAATTTAACTGTGGTTGTATATCCATTCAAGATGATGAGCTTTCAGGGCGTCCCAAAACCACCAAGACTGACGAGATTGTGACAAAAATTCACAATGTCGTACTCAATGATCGCCGATTGAAGTTATGTGAGTTCACTGACATTGCAAAGACCTCCATAGGCCGTGTTCGCTACATTTTACACGAGTAAAGGTATGAGAAAGCTTTTATATGGGTGCCGCGTCTGTTAACATTGGATCAAATGAACCTTTCTCAAGATTGTTTAGACTTGTTTAAATGCAATTCCAGCGAGTTTCTCCAACCTTTCTTAACATAGATGGAATATGGATTCATCACTACGCGCCAGAGACGAAGAGCAGTTCAAACAGTGGGTGACAACAAGTTAAAAAGCACCAAAAAAAAAAAAGTGGTTCCATCTGCAGGAAAAGTCATGGCTACGGTTTTCTGGGATTCCAATGGTGTGGTGCTCATAGACTATTTCTAAAAGGGTAGAACCATCACTGGGGAGCTTCACCAATGGACCAACTGAAGGATACTATTCAGGCAAAATGTCCACGCCTTGCAAAAAATAAAGTTCTCTTTCATCACGTGTGGCATTGTTGCTGAAAAATTGCAGGACACTCGCCTTCCTCATCCGCCGTCTTCGCCGAATTATTCTTTGTTCCCAAACCTGAAGAAATGGCTGGGTGGACGAGGATTCACATCAAATGAAGAGATGGATGCTTGTTTTACTGAGGGCATTTAAAAGTTTGAAAGTCATTGAAGTAAACGTATTGATTTACAAGGTGACTACGTTGAAAAAAAAATGTTCTCTAAAATCTTGTGTCCTTTTAAAACATAATCTCACAACTTTTAAATTTCAACAGGCAGACATAGGTTCTCAAAATGCTTGCCTAAGACTCCTCCAGGTCTTATTGCGGCGGGTTTCATAACACCCTCCGACATGCAATGTTCAAAGTTTTCGTATTAGATGTGCTAAATCTTACCCTGGATTGAGTGACTGGGAGGAAATCTCAGCAAGCTGTTACACTTATTCCATATCTTGTTATTCCAGCAAGTTTTTCTTAAAATTCTCATTTAAGTCTACGATTTGTATTCAAAGAACAGAAGGAACAAAAACATGGAAAATATAACGACGAGCCAGTGTCTCGGACAAAAGAGAAACCAAGTGCCCAATTACTTTGAGCGATCAGTAATTGCTTCTTTTCTAACGCAATGGAAACGTCTGACTAAAGCTTAGCGACAAGTGGCATGACGACACAAAAATAATTATAAATGGCATTTCCGCTGCTCTCCCGCACAATGGAAGATGTTTATTAAAATGCCATGACTAAGTATAACCTCGCATTGCGGGAGTTCCGGGAACGTATTAAATACAGCTTTTACTTCTCTCTGTTTTCCATCTCATACACTAATCCTGTTCAACGTTTCAGTTCTCTAGTTAGCCTTAATATCGATAGCAATGAGCCTGGTCAACACCTGGACCTGGACCTTTACGTTATTCAAATGACACAGGTATTGTGATTAAAGTCACTGTCATTTTTCCGCTAAATTGATGGCCTTTTTATGGGACATGCAAATATCGATGGCTAAAGTCACAGTGCACAACTTTATTACTACTAATGCTGTCGGTCCTGGTGGTGTAGTGGTTACCATACTTGCCTCCTAAACCCAAGATCGGGGGTTCGAACCCGGCCAGGACCGATGGATTTTTTCGGGGCGTAAAAATCCTAAGTATGGCTTCCTTCGGAAGGGAAGTAAAGCCGTGGGTCCCGTGTCGTACATTTACGGCACGAAAAAGAACCTCAAGCCTGAAAGAGAGGCCTCTGAGCAAAATTTGTCGGCCGTTTCACGCCTTGAGTTGAATGGGACGCTGATGACCTGAGCTGTTAAAGAGCGTCCATAAATAAACCATTCAAAAAAAAACTACTAATGCTAAACATACAGAGTGATTTATATAGAATTAACACATTTCTTTTTTCATTTATTTCAAAACGAATGATGCTAGCCAAAACGTGGTCCTGTGCACTGTTGTGCTTCAGATCGTCCAATGTCTGGAGGCATGTCTTTAGGAAGAAGTCGGGTGGTGTCAAATCAGGACGTCTCGATGGCCACAGGTATTTGGAGATTATTCGGTCGACAAAGGAACTTTCAATTAAGGTCAAGTGTAGCTCCATCTTGTTGAAAATGTCCATGATCCAGCTCTATATCGTCTAGTTGCGCAACAAACTGCATGAAAATCCGGCGGTATTTTGCAGTGTTCAGGTCTGCACAAATAAATGAACGAGTTTTGCCCTTTTCGCTCACCAGAGATGCAGTTGTTTCCACTGGTTCTCCAGTGACAGTTTCTTTCGAGGGATTGCGAACACCAAATTCGCTCAGGTATGCCTTTCGAGCAGATGTAATTGAATTTGTAATCCACCATTGCTTCACAAGAAAGAGTCGTTGATTTAGTGTGGTTGCATTTTCACAGCGACTCTAACAAAATATCGAAAACAGCTGTGAAACATAAAAGCCAACAATAAGGAATAAACATCTGCACATCCCCCTTAATTTGACGTTGAACTTGGGACATTGGGTGAATTTCCAGCAGAATAAATAAAGAAAGAAAGGTGTTAGTTCTATATAAGTCTCTCTGTATAAGACAATGCGAGAAACCAAACTGCTCGCACAGACATGGAACAAATCCAGGAATTGGAAGGGATTACACCCAGCATAGCCCTGATCTTGCGCCTTCAGATTACTATCTGTTATTTCCCGTGTGGAAGACATTTCGGAAACAATGAAGCCGCGGAAATGGGTATCGCCGAATTGTTCACATCAAAATCTGTATTTATCGTGTTTAATTTTGTTCTTTTTTTATTTCTTACAGGAAGATATATTAAAAACATTTGTGTATTATGATTACTATTTTTATCACTATAGATTGTGACTGGGAGTACAACAAGTTGCAGTTTGTTCCCTTAGCAACTTCTCGCCTGACGTTCAGATGGAATACTGCGTCCTGCAACTCGTTATTATAGCAGGCTTTTGTTTCGCCTGCATCGTCGCAGGATTGTAAAAAGCGCTCCTGGAACGCAATTATTGCCATAATTACAACAACAGTGCATCGTAGGACGAGCCATACGCTCTCAGTCCTCCACCCCCTGCACAAGGCACAAACCTTTTTCTTTCTTTCTTTCTTTCTTTTTTTTTCTTTCTTTTCTTTTTTTTTTTTTATTGTAATTTTTAATAAGAGAACGTGTATTCTGTAGAGTTAACTGTTTGTAGTGTTTTAACGCGAGAACTATAATGAAATTGAATTCTGTTCCAACTAACTTCTGATTTAGTTACATAACTTCGCTACCAAGTACAGTATTGAATGGCAGTGTCACGAGCTCCCATTTGGGATACTTAAATCCTATTATAACAACACTTTTGCATTGCTTTATTAATTTAAGTTTTCACTAAAAGATATAACAATTCTTCGAAAATAATTCTACATATTTTTATTCGTGATCTTTTGGGTATTTTTCTTCTGCTATATGTTTCAAATATTGCTTAATTTATTTCATTCCCCTCCCCTCACACCCCTTTTAAAGACACATTCATTTAATAAAATGTACGCAAATATAAAGAATAATGCAGTTATATAAATATATTAATATTTCTTTTAGAAGAATTTTAAGAATTTATTTAGAAAATACCAAGTTTCTTACTCGTTGTTAAAAGTTATTCTACAGGTTCCTTCAAAATCACTGAACTCCTGTTTTCATTACTATGGAAACAGTGAGCTGCGATCTTCTCGTTAGTTTACACAAAACATGTAGGTTTGATTCACAAAGTCCGTTACTGTATTGCTAATGGAGGGAAATATATAAACTATTGTCATGCTGGAGCTCAGCAAGTTGCTCAGCAAGTTGCATATGTGAAAGTTATTACAGAGCAGAGAATTTACTAAACAGCAAGTAACGCTAACTGAAGATATACATATGTATTTAATAAAAACATAACTGAGGCTTAAAAGTAAAACGCTTTTTCCGTATCATTATTATATTATTTGCATATTATATTGTTAGCTGAACGATTCCATTTGCACTTAGCTGTGTAACTACTAAAACGGAATGTGATTAACATTTAAGTTACATATTTAATTTTATGTGTGCGATTGCTTGTTTTTCTGTGTTCTCTCCGTCTACATTTACTGTACACTTTACACTCCCTAGGGTGATAAAGATTTGTACATTGCTCCGTATCGCTCTATCACTCCCTGGAATAAGCCCTTTCCGCTGCCGTTCGGTAATGAAGCCGCAGAATGGCTGCAGCCTGCGAAGCAAATCCGATTATTCGTCCATGGCAAAGCACAGACTATCCCCCCACACACACTCTTTCACATGAGATCAACGTGTTTATTGTTTGGCGGAAATATCCAAATTTTAATGCTACCAATAACAATTCCTCCCAGTATGCCCTTTCTTCTTCCGAGTCCCCTTAATAGACGGCCTTGGCGATTACACAAAAATTCTGTTTTTAGGTATACCCCCACTACTAACGGTCCCATTTTCCTAATTCTCTTATTTTATTTAAATGCTATATACCGAGATTCGTTGCAAAAAACATTTTGGGTGGGGGGTTCAGTATATTCCCACTCATAATAGTCTGTTTTCGCCGATTTTCAGTAAATATTTTTCTTAATTTATTTCGATGTCATATACCGAGTTTCGTAGAGAAAAACAAAAATTCCAGCTGCTAGACAGATTTTTTAATTTACACTTAACGGTAACTCCCATCCCCAATTGTCCAATTTTGCTGGTTAACGAAGTAGATGAATCGTTTATTAATTGATTGTTAAATGCACAGTTTCGTTGAGAAAAAACAAAAAGTGTTGCCGCTAGAACGTTATACATACGCGCACACGCCCTTTTGGCACTTAATAAGTAGGAACGATGGGGATTGGAACATTTTTTTCAAAAATCTTTTCATGGGTACGACCTTTGGTCTTGGTGGTGTAGTGGTAACCATACTTCCTTCTAAACCTAAGATCGTGAGTTCAATCCCTGACAGGTTTGAGATTTTTTGGGCGTAAAATTCCTAAGTATGGCTTCCTTCGGAAGGGAAGTGAAGCCGTGAGTCTCATGTCGTAGATTTACGGCATGTAAAAGAATTCAAGCCTGAAAGAAGAGGCCTCTGAACAAAATTTGACGGCTGTTTCACACCCTGAATTGAATGGGACGCTGGTGACCTGGGACGTTAAAGAACGTCGGTAAATAAACCAAATCAACAACAACAGTAAATGGAATTCGTTAATACTAGAATTAAAAATATGAGGTTTCGATGTGCATTATAAAAAGGGCCCCATTTTATCTAATGGTGTATCTGAAGTGAAATTAAACTATTTAGAGGTATAGCGTACTTCGATTTAGAAAACTCAATTGCCCTACAACTTGACAACATTGCATGAATGTAACTGAGTGATGGGTAACCCATCTCTTAAGATGAGTAATTATGGAAAACACTGTAGGTAATCTCTGCTAATGGAGACCAATACTTTGTCCAAGGAGCGTGTTTATAATATGTTGCTAATATTTTTAATTACAGATCTTGGGGTGTTTGCATTGCTCGCAAAATTCATTAAGGGGCCCAGTTTTTACTTTAGAGAACGTTTTTGTTTTGGTAGCATCCAGGCGATTAATTTGTTTGTGTATTCGTATAATGTTATCATGTGGTTATGAACTGCGTGAAAAGCACCGTGTTGCTACGATTTCACACGTTCACTCTTTTTTCCCCTTATTTACACACTGTTAAGTACACATCTGGTATCGGCCACCCTCCCCCAGGTAAACACTCGCACACGCTTGTTTTCGGTGTTTGGATTCACCGCAGCCTGCGGTCCTCATTAAGCTGTTTGTATGTCGCCGTGTGTTTGAAAAGGCACGAGTGCTGTTCAATAAATAATGATCATATATTTTTACAACTGTAATTTATCGCTCTAAAATTTAACTGCACAATATTTTGTTAGCTTAACACGTAGTACTAATTTCATTGTTGTCTCTTTCGGTTCCCGCCTTGAGAACTGTGCAAGTTGAGACATGTTCAGTTCCGCCTACAGAAAAACGTAGGCGACACGTGACGAACAACATGCTGCTGTGAAATTCTGCTTTCGTCTCAACAAATCTTCAGCTGAGGTATATGCAATGCTATAGAAGTTTGCATATCCGTATAGCACAGCTCGAGGATGGTTTTAAATGTTTAAAGAGGGGAGGCAATCAATTTCAAAGATACGTAAACCTTCGCCCCAGTTTGTACTCTAACGGAAGTAAACATTAACACCGCTGCTGTCACTGTGAGAGAGGATCATCGAATAACATTGACAACACATTCAGAAATTACGGGAAAAAAAATCACTGGGTGCCACCCATATATTGGTAGCTGAAAAGTTCCACATGACACGTGTTTGTGCAAAGTGGGCTCCAAGACTGCTGCTTCCAGAACAATCGGACGTTCGGGTGTAGGTTTGTGCGAAATTGAAGATGATGTTACAGGAAGATGCGCAGTTTCTTTCAAAGGTAATCATTTCTGATGAAACTTGGTTACATCATTTCCATTCTGAGAGCAAACAGCAAAGTAAAGTGGTTGCTCCGGAAGTTCAGACATTTATTTTGGTTAAAATAGACTGGCAAAAAGACACTAAAATACTGTAAATATACATTTATTAAAAGTGAATATCACTCATTATTAACGAAAATAGATATTTAAGATACCTAGCAATTTCTTTATCACATAATTAAAGTACTTATGGCCACTTTTCTTGATTACAAGTAACAGCAAGATAATTTTTCAAGGTATCAACTGTCATAGTCAGCCGCTTGTCAAAGAATATTTTTATCACGTTCTATTTCCACTGAAGTGTTTGGAGCACATTAAAACAAGCTTCGGAAGAACTTATACCAGTTACAACAAAACATTAACTTTTCAGGATATCAAGGAAATGTTGATCAAGACATAGTAAAATAGTTTTGAATAGTCCTGGTGAATGAGCAAAAGATGCACAGCGGTTTCTGTTTAATTCTTTTTCTATTTACAAGTTTATAGAAGAATCGGGTTAGTATCTCTTCTTAACTTCCGTACTGAGTATAATGTAAGGACAGTTTATTGCACAGCTGTACCGCTCTCATCTTCCTCGCTTGTAACTGTTTGTTACATTTATGCAGTTGAGAAGTTACCCTCATCACAAAATTCCTTGAATTATCTCGCGCAGATCGACACAAGTTCATTCGCCAGGACTATTAAAATACAGTATTTCCTTCATCCTGTCTATTTCCTGGTATTTGTAAGCCCGAGGTAGGCGTGCGTTCCTTTCACTAATGAAGGCTCTGCTATTTAAGGAGCTTAAATGAATAGGTCGAGGAGAAAGTTTTTGACCGCTAAAAAGAAATAAATGTATAGCAAGATTCTCAATAGTTATTTTTTGATGTGAACATGCCATTAATTTTTATAACTTTTTCACTTTGATATATTGAAATTACTTATGTATTTTTTAAAATGCGTAAATAATCACAAAAAAATCTATTACGATCCAAAAACAGCAAATAATAATAATAATAATAATAATAATAATAATAATAATGATGATGATGTTCTAAACATTAAATAGGCAACAGGTGCCAAAACAGGCAAAAGAAAAACTTGCCGTACGGAACCCAAATATACGGAAATATGTTCATTTCTATCTGACTCTTAAATATATCTAACAAGATAGAAAAGGCATTTTGTTTAACTTCCGGCTCTGCTTTGTTGAACAGTGTTAGCCATGAACATTCAGCAGGTTGCGCAATATGTTATTTCTAAAAAGCAAAGAAAGACGATCGTACTGTGTTGTTTTGTAACTGTACTAAGCTTGCTGTTTACGTAAAATGTGTTTCGTTTGTGAGTGAAATCTTCCGCAAATAGTGTGCATTATCTGATAGACTAAAGGTTACGTACATTGCATCTTCCCAGAGCAAAGCGTGACTCACTTGGCTACAATGACTGGTTCTAGACCTTGTTGACACCTATCGGTCGACCGGAAGTGTAAGTGAATCAGCGCATCCGTCCATGAAGCACTTGCTGGAATCCTGACTTGTTTCCGTTCTCTTGAACAAATTCATGAACATATTAAGCCCCGACTTTTGTGCGTTTTAAAATATTTCATTTAGGAATTTGCAGTTTTCAAGTAAAACAATTAAATGTGCTCGAAATACACCATTACTAACACTCCTGTGTCTTTATTGTGCTAACAGTAAACTACTTATTAATTAATGCTTTTAACATGACAATGAACACTGAAATAATTGGAATTTCAGGAATAAATCCTCTTCGGTGTTCCGTTAAATCCGCTAAAATACGGAGTTGCACGTCACATGATGTAAGAGTTGCGAATTTCATATCGGAATTTCCTTTGGATTCCTAAGCAGCTCTTCTTGTAATGAATGATTTTTCTTAGGCGGGACCACTCCACGGCGGTCGGTCAGTTCAAGCTGGTATCGCGGTGAACGGGAGTCAGAAAGTCCGCAGCTATGATTGTCACGTAAGTTATTACTAACACTTAAAAAGTACATTCACTCATCATTATCAAGCAAGAAGATGCTGGAACTGCCTCCTGTCACTTTCCATACATTTCCGACATCGAGTTATAAAATTAACAATTACCCTCTGCAGTTCCTTCTCAGAAATGGAAGAAATTTCTTAACGTATGTTATTTTTCACTTCATCCAATGTGTGTGGATTTGTCCACTTTTTCCTTTAATAGTGAATGAGATTTGCTCACAACTTGTGTAGTCTTACAGCATGATAATGCAAGACCTCACACAGTTCATGCAACGGCATAAACTGTTGCAGATGCTCATTATGATTGTTTATTCACCGGAACTGGTATCTTCCGATTATCATGCCTTCGCAGCACTCAGAGATGCACTGGTAACAAGAAGGTCCGCACTGACGACGAAGTGCATGGGTGGTTACTTTTTTTCAGGCATCAGTGAAATACTGGAACACCTGCATTGAACATGACGGAGACTGTGTTTTCAATGTATATATTTTATGAATTAACATATATTAATGCTTCTTTTTGACCCTGCCTCGTAGTTAAGTTGTGATGATCCTTGTAAATAAATACTGCAAATTTCTTTCGCAGCTACTTATAATACCCAAGATCTACAAAGAAGTTTTTCAAATCTTTCACTCGTGAAATTTCTACCGAACCAGGATGCTAAACGTCAGACCAAATGGAGTGGCACAGGGTCTTATTACAAGAACGTTAGGAAAAAGCAAGCGGTCAACAAAGAGGTCGGAGGTCACAGAGGAGTAGTACGCCGGTCGGGTATCAGTGGCGGGACATTCCTACCAAACTTGAGATATGAATCAATTAAGTTCTGATCGAAAAGCAATAATCTTACCTATCGGCAGGCAGATGTCAGGCACAGGTTTTTTAGCCAATGCTAAATTTATTTATTTATTTAAAATGGTGATGCTAAGACCATCTCTTATACACTGCTAGCATACTTACATTATAAAATTTTTACATACTCGTCGTCATGAAAGGAAGTCACCGCCTGATTCCGACAACAGCTCAAACAATTTTAGCTGCTGGATCTCAGGGGCTTGTGAAACGATGGAATATGTGCCTCAACATACACGGAAATAAATGTACATTTAAATAAAATTTCTTAATTCTTTAAATTCTATATCCATTTGTAATTTACTTATGACTTACCATCGTACATTGGTGGCGATTATGAACGTGAGAACTGAATCATAAAGCCTAATGTTCTAATAAATTGAATGTTCTAAGCTTAACATGTCTTTGCATGTATAATGTCTAAAATTAAAATTTACTACAGCAAGGCCTTTCACAGAATCAGGGGCAACTCTTTTTCTTCTTCTTCTTCTTCTTCTTCTTCTTCTTCTTCTTCTTCTTCTTCTTCTTCTTCTTCTTCTTTCTTGGTTCATTGCGCTTGTTTTGGAGAAAAGAGCTGTTCAAAACTGACATTGTAGCATTGTATTACCCCAAACCATATTATTCTTTACGTTCGCAAAATTTAATTTAGTCATCTCATTTTATTTAGTGTGGATTCAGACCTTCTATCGTAAAAACCAGCTCTAGAAAGCGTTGAACAGAATGCTGAACACTTTGATCCCCCGATATTTGCGACGTAATGTAAACTTCTGTCACCATTCACCAAGGGGACGGCTTTCACAACTTCTTCGCGAGTGATATCTTTATTTTGTATTGGATAAAATCATCAACTTAGGTTGGATAGAAGCGCGCCATAAACCTTGTTAAAGCAGAAGTGGCGAGATAAAAGCTCAATATCCAAAACAATGTGGCCGGAAGATATTTTCACAATATTTATGGTTTACAGAAAATAGAAGTAAATAACGACTGAGGTTTTTTTATCCCACCTTAACCTCATTTTCTTAGGTGATACATTATTTGTATGTCAAAATAAATCGCAAAACCATAATATTCATCTCCGTTTATGGTGAAATTCAATTAAACCCCAAAATCCATTCTTCATAAATTTGAAAAATGTATCCCCAATTCATGAAACCTTTGCAATCTACCTTAAACAGGAAAGATCAGTTCCCGCCACTGCACACAATTAACAGTTGAATGTGTGGTCCAGTGCCCCCTTGCTTTCCTCGGCACAGTCAAGGTCGGTCAAGACTTAAGCGGTAACTTTCTTCACGCTGTCCCAAATTTTCTGAAGTATTCACATTTCAAATCACTTATCTCGATAGTCGTAAATATTGTTCTGAAAAAGTAAGATGTGTCTATTATAATACAGAAATAAACACTGTCCTTATTTAAGCAGAGTTGCAATTCAATTTAAATTCTGATATTATCCTTAAAAATGAAAAGAATATTTAAGTATTATTTTGGTCAAATCTTTAATTCGCATTTTATACTAATCGGGTACAAATGCAGAATGGAGAAAATTTGAAGAGTGGAAATAGGAAACATCGAAAATGCCAAAATTAAAATAACTTTAATAAAATGGGAAATCTTGATAGTTCCACATTACAATTAACACTTAAATTAAACAATATTTCAAAAACAATATTAAATTTTGAATAAAGTTTCTCATAAAAATGAACATTTTGGTACCGATGTGTATGTCAAGCTACTTTGGCAAGATAACATGAATGTACAAAACTCCTTGCAACCTGACATAAGATTACATCAAGAGTGTGAATCATGGCAAGCAAGTCCTTTGCTAGACAGTGCAAGACGAGAGGTATTTTCTAAGCAAGGAAGTATCATTCAATTTCAGTCCCTTATTCAAAACAATGAATTCATTCAGTCATCAACAAAGAATAAAGTTTTATTTCAAAGTTTGTCTTTCTTCTCTCAGATGAAACATTTAGCCGAAGTTTTTATCTTTAGCTTGCTGGTATTTAGATGTGTTAGCAATGGAACCAGACCTATTAGCCACTTTCATCAATTTTTATATCTTAAAAGGACATTTTTCAGTTCTTCATTTAACTTACTTTTCAACAATGCCAAAATTCCGATCGGGAGACATGTATATGCGACCAGAAACCAAAAATGTTATTTTAATACTTTCAAACTTGGCATTAGAAACAAGCAGCATTGAATACTTAATCGTCGTATGCAATACCGCTGCCATAACCGGTACATTGGCGTTCTCCAGGAAACTGCCAAATGGCACGCCCTTTCTGTTAGATTTAGAAGATTCCTTTTGAACTATAAAGAAATTTATCTAGTGCTTCCAAAATGCTGATATTACAAATTTGCTACTTTGAGCGTTTTCCATTTCCAGTCTTCAATTAATATTCTGTTCAAGTAGCTCAAGGAAACTTGCATGTCATACAGGATAGAAAACTTCTGCCAAATAAGAATTTATTTTGGGCACTCGCTGAAGATAGGATAAGATGATTAAATTAAATATGCCTATTATTGTTGTTGCAGTTGTTTGCACCATTGAGCTATGGATTAGAAGAAAGAGGCTTTTTCTTTGTGTTTCAATATGTTTCTGTTCTTCAAAGCAATTCTAATTTGATTTGAACTTACATGAGAGACACTTTTGATCAGATCACATGGTCTCTTGCGAGAGATCGAGACAGAAGTTTATCTCTGTGTCATTGGTGACGCTATGAAACAAATTTTGCAGGGGCTTCCGAAATTATTTACAATAATTTTATGTTTTATGTATTAATGGATGGTTAAATGTACATGTGATATCTCAATATACTCCCCACCAACAGCAATGCACCGTTGTTATTTCATTGTGGTGTTGTGAAATCAATGTTTTGGAGTATTACGCCACCACCCATCAGACTGAGAGAGATCCTGAGATAGGGTGGGTGGGCACAACAATGCCAACTTTGCGGCCGTAGTGTTGCTTGTGTGGGGTCACACAATGATGTTTGAGGAACACATCCACAGATGCAGCAGCACGAAATTTCCTGTACAGGGGACACCCTGAAGGTTTCCATTGCATGAATTGGACTTTTGCAAACGGTATTCTGTGAGGGAGCTTTTCAACCGCACAGATCACGTCTATAAATTTCTACTGTTTTGACGTCTTCCTTCCACAAAAACCATGCATCCATCTTTGTTCTGATATTCGCCTTCCATCTTGTCCACGTCTTTCTCTACTTGACAACAAACGAACACTCTGCTTACCACGGTTTTCTAGTGTCTGCTTGGCGTGCTAGTATCGGTCCATAGCCTTATGAATGATCGTGCCCATAGATTGTGTGGCATTTGTAAAATATCTCCATTGTAAATCAAACGAACGCCCCTCGTAGTTGTCAACTTTAATATTAAAATAAATTAATTTGTTCCTAGTAGTAGGTTTCATATCACTCTTGCACGCTACAGAGTTACTGTGCCTCACACTCAGCAATCCCAAGTTAAAGGAGTACAGCTGACCTTTAGCTCGGCTCCCATACCCCCATACATGGAGGTAACTAGCAAGACTCAAGTGTTTAATAAAACTATTTTTAATTAGCCGATATTTCTGTTTTTACTGATTTCTTTCGGGAAGTTTGTCAACTATGAATTGGTTCATTTATCTGTTGAGACACATACACAGTTGTAGAATTACGGTATCAGCTATAATAACTGTAGCGTTAATTTATTTCGGGTCGTTCAAAATTGTTGATTTTCACAAATATACCATAAATTTATCTCATTAACACAAGAAAATTAACAAATTCAATTTTTAAGCTTTCTGAATTACTTATGGCAGCACTCTTACCTTACAGCGCATGCAATTCGCGCATTTATGCCCTCATGGCGCATGACGCGGAGAGCAGAAATGACTGCCAACTTCTGGAAAATGAAAACCGCACTTTATATCGTAATTTTCGATCTGTCACGTTGAAAATGTGAAAGAATATTATTGGAAATGGAATTCTCAATTGTTTAACTAAATCAAAATAAGAGACATGTGCGTGAAAATATAATTTCCACAGCAATGGCCAATTCTTTCACTTAGAATATAATTGGCAAAAGCGCTAAACAAACCCAAAGGAAAATAAAATTTTCTGCTACAAGGAATAAAAGATTTTTAAACAGAACGTTACTCTCCCTATTTGATCCTATCCGTACTGAAATTGTTGAAGTTATAATGCTGATTATTTACAGTGTTTACTAAAAATATTTTAAAAATATAAAAGCTAACGTTTTAAAAGTCCTGCACGCAATATCGTCGAAATCTCTAAATAAAATAATGAAACTGATTGCAAACAGAAATGTCTTTAAGAAATACACAAGCCACCACTGCTTACAACTCTTATCACCAACATAAAAAGTTGTAGCTTGAATTAAAACATATTAGGTAGTGTAGGCGGGAGGTCGCCATGGAAACTCGAGTGCACAGATCATTTGGACTCCGGCCGTGGCTTGCTATAAAACACTTCACAAGGTAGAGTCGTCTTCCTTGTGAAGGTTACGCACTGAGAATGTTGCCAATCCCACGGCATTGACGGAACAAACGTTCAAGGCGGTCTATGACGTGCGATGATTGTCGCGTGCGCCATCCCATTTCCTGGCAAGGGAGCGTGGTCTCGAAACTTCAGCAAGGTCACCTGTACCTCCGCCAATATCACTTTAAAACTGCATTTCATCACAGCACTTAGGCAGAGTATGCATCTTTAGTAACCAATGTCGCTAGCACCTATAATTTAACGTTCTATTCATAGTAAAGAGTTGAAAGGGAGCATAACGAATATAGCAAAACAAACATTTTACATTAAGGGGGGGTGCATTTATTTGAATTTAACATTTCTTTGAACTGTCGGGGCGATTCCAAGCTTGCATGGACATGACAGATGGGTTTCAGGCAATTTCTGCCAAGGTTTGGATACCTATCATGTTGGTATGAAACGAAATTAAGTATTTAATTAGTAACTTAGAACCTCCAATGATTGATATATAGACGAGGTACAACTTTCTAGATAGAGGTCACCTAATTACCTTTGTATTTTTAGGAAACATGGAAGGCCATGATTTACTGTGGCGATGTTCATGCTATTTGATACTCATATGCTTCAGGAATTTTAACACTCGGCCACACCATTCACTGGCTTGAAGAAGCTAATTTAAATCAGGCGTGTTGCATAATACAGCGTGGTGTCCAAAATTGAATACAAAGCAGTGATTACATTTTTAAACAAAGAACGACTTTCATCCAGTGATATTAAACAACGCCTTAAAGGTGTGTTTGAGGAAGTTTCCACTAGGTGGAGCTCTCAAAAGAACATATTTGAGCAGAGAGTCTTGAGGATGACCCACGTGAAGGTTGGCCGGTGGATTGCTGACGCAATAAAAAAAATCGTCACGCAGAAGCCGAATAAACAAAGGGAATTTCTCAGCAAGTGGAATTTGTAAAGGGTTATTATACAGCACTAGAGGAATGAAATTTGTGCAGCTAGAGAACTTATAATTTCGGTTTTTATGTATACCTCCACCCCTAATGGTCCGATTTCCCTGATTTTAAGAAACTGTTTTTCTTCTTTTATTTAAATGATTTTCGTTGCTAAAAACAAATATTGGTGCCGATAGAGCGATTTTAAATTTTCGTTTCCAAATAAATTCAAATCCTTTGTCTTATTTTATTTCAATCGCATGTGCTGAGTTTCGTTGCGGGGGAAAAAAAATTGCAGCCGCTAGAGCGATTTTTAAATTTTCGGTTTAGGTTAACTCCCACTTCCAATGGTTCAATTTTGCTGGTTCAAGAACTCGATGAATCGTTTGTTAATAGATGGTTATATGCACAATTTCGTTGAGAAATAACACAAATTGCAACCGCTAGAGCGTTACACACAGATACCTTTTTTCATCATATAAATAAGATCGTTTTAAATATTTCAAGAAATATTTAAAAACATCCTTTCATGTGTACAACCGCAACAGCTACACTCCTTTGGAATACGCTAATACTTAAACACATAACAAAAACCTTTGTAATAAAATTTATGGCCAGATTAGTTATTTGGGGATGTTTCAACAATTTATGCAGGTGGTTCGAAAGACATAACAAATCTCTGTAGCGCACGGTAATGCAACTAGAGGTAATTCTCCAACTCTTAGTGAATTCCCTAAGGGGAGTAACCTTAAAATGTGCAAGGTCACTGCAGACAGATGTAGAAAACATTACCACAGGTGTAGGTGTGGCATTCCTTTCTACCAACTCACGGCCGAGTTACCTACCGTTCCCTTTCACTTCTGTGCCACGGGGAAGTTCTGAATAAAACTTCCGGCGGGGGACTGAAATAAAGTATGACGAAAAGGCGCAACAGAATATCTCCGGCAACCTATGGAGAAACATCTGATATTAACCCAAAATACAAATCTTTTTAATACTTCTATCACAGACGTTCGTAATTTTACATTTATTGAGGCATGAATGTTAATTTATGTATTTTACATGCCACTGTGTTTAGCAGTTACACATTGAAGTCAACAATAATGACTTATACCCAAAAACAAGCCGTGTTTCCACATTCACAACACTAATTTTACAACTGTGCTCCGTGTTCTTTGCATAAAGTGCTTGTCATTCGCTTCTTTTTTGACGTCATGGTCCTCCTTTCGGTTGTTGAGATCCTGAATGGCACTATGAGCTCCATACATATCATTGGAATAAGAAATCTTATTCTTTATCTACGGCAGAATGGCATAGTGGTAACCATACTTGCCTCCTAAACCCAAGATCGCGGATTTGATCCCGGCTGGACCGATGGATTTTTTCGGGCGTTAAAATCCTATGTATGACTTCCTTCGGAAGGGAAGTAAAGCCGTGGATCCTGTGTCGTACATTTACGGCACGAATAAAGAACCTCCAGCATGAAAGAAGAGACCTTTGAACAAAATTTGTCGGCCGTTCCAAGCCCAGGCTTGAATGAGGCGTTGATGACCTGAGATGTTAAAGAGCGTCCATATATAAAAAATCAGCAAAACCATGGCAGTATAAGCTGTTCACAGCGTGATGAGGAAAGTTTTACTTTTCAGAGGCTTAGCATTGTTATCATGAACTACCCAGGTATACAGGCGAGCACTATTGCAGTCTTCATTTTAGCAGTTAGTGAAGACCAACGATATCCCTTTTACATTAGACTACTTCTTTAGTTGAACGATATATCTTTCATAAACGTTTCTACCAGTGAATACAGAGAAGCCTTTGTCGTTTTCTGCCTACTAAAGGAATATTGTTTCCACCATTGTCTGATTGAACAATGAACATTTCGTCATTTTCACTTTCAGTTAGCACAGCGTCGTCAATTTAATTCGTGATTTGGTTCAACCTCACTCAATGAATTATGAGAATAAAGATGATCACAAAAGGGTCTGACATTGCCGACAAATTCACGAACGTAGTGAAAGTTGTAAAGCTCAGACCCTCGAGTGGTATTTATTAGAACTATTTCACGTATAAAATAAGAATTTAAATATAATTTCCCTAAACTTGGCTATTATATGTAATAATTGTATATTTATATTATAAATACATAACCTTTTCAAGCCATCTAGCAACAGACGAATGTCGTTTATCAATAATGCCAAAAGAGGAACCAAATACGAGTTTGGAAGTATTTCTGATTAGAATAAGAATAAAAGTTATTTATATATTTGCAATTCGCGCATAGATTATTAATAATTGTATAAAATCTTATACTTATTTATGAATACCTACCCATCCAGAAACCGTGAGAATGAAACAGACGAAAGTCGACTATTACAGTCGCTACCGTTCGATTTACTAATGCCAACTGAGAAAAACAAAACAGAGATAACATCTTACGGTTCTGAACACGCGTTTATTAAGATTTGTGGTTGCTTAAGCAGATATTGTTACATAATTTATAAAATTACTTCAGACTGTTTGGCTGAATGCGTAAAAACAATTGTTTGGATGAATACGCTTTAAGTCAGTTAAATTTACAATTACTGATAACACAGAAAAGTGATCAGTGAATCACGCACAGGAATTATATATTGGAGGTATAGAATTGTCTACACTGACCACAAGACAAATGCATGTCGCGCGATAAAATGGATTTGATCTTTTTTTTCCCCGATAATTTCACTGCGATATCCGGCTGCGACTGGTCAAAATTCAAAAATTTGTTTCGGTTCTTTGGTCGTCACATAAGTGAAATCGTCATTAGAAATGCTTTCCTACCCCACTTCATAAAAATTGTAGTGCCTTTTCTGCAAACGTTGTATCGTTTACATTCAACTTGAGAAACATTTGAAAAAATAAAGATGATACTTGCAACAATATCTTCAAAATATAAAAACAAATGAATACTTACAATTGCGTAATCATCATTATTCACCGCGGAAAAGGCAATTGCAACGTTCACAAGCGATGGCCGGAAAGGTACCCAATTGTTGCTGCGTCAGAAAAACAATGAACGCGTGCGCGTCGTAAAATTTACGAGTGTTTGTGTTGCTGGGTTAAGTACAGTAGTCCATTACTCAAATGTAATTTATCTATTGGAACACATCCAAGACCTGTTACATCATCCAACTTAGAGGTATACGATGAAATTTTGGAAAAGAATTGTGAGGTAGGTTATGAGGGCATCTGCATGTTGCAGTTTGTTATGTGGGTCACATACTTCTGAGATCACGGAAATATAAGAACCAGTCAACCAGGGAAAAGAAGATTTAACTTTCTCAAATGTATAGTGCTTAAAAGCTGCTTGTTGCGTGGGTGTACCTACCAGCTGATCAGGTTTCAACGTGAAACATGTGTTTGGAAGTTTTGAGAGGAGAGGAAACGTGCAGAAGAGAAGAAGAAAAGAGAGAGTAGTACAAAGAGGAAATCAGAGAAGAAAATGTGAAAAGAGAAAGAGAGGAGTAGGAAATAGAAGAGTTGAACGAAGACAGAAAACGAGTACGAAGATATAAGGAAATAAAGAAATCAGAATGGAAAATAACCCCCCCCCACACACACAAAAAGAACATGAATAAAATAAAATAAAAAAGAATCGAAAACAAAGACGGAAAGAGAAATAGGCAGGAGTGTATAGGAATGGTGGAAAAAAGAGGTTAGATGAGGAATAGGAAAAAGGAGAAGAAAGAAAAGAGTGGAGAAAGAGAAAACGAGATACGTGAACGAGTGGAGGAAAAGAGAGAAGAGAAGAAAAAGGAGGGCAAAACGGAGAGAAGGATAGAGAAGAAAGGAGGAGAAGGAGGGAAGAAAAGAAATGAGTGGAGAGAAAGAGGGTGGGACAGAAAAGAAGGGAATGGAGAAAAGTAATTAAGAAAAAATGAATGGAGAGAAGAGGAGAGGAAAGAAGATAGGAGGGAAAAAAATGAAGGAAAGGAGGAGAGAAGAAATAACAATCACAAAATACAATGCTTCTAGAATGAAACACATGTGATGTTTATATGGAACAGATTCAAATACTGAATAATAGAATATGTTATTATTTGTTAAATATGCTACTAGTTGTATAAGTGGATTTCAAATGTTAAGAAGCAAGTCAGGCTTCCCCCAGAGATCTACTTCCCTTGAGAATTTAAGGGACGATCTCCCTTACAGAACTCCCTTGTGGTCCAGACCAAATGTTGACCCAGATGATTCTTCTCAATGACGTCACCCCACCTATTCCGAGAATTTGCATCCAGCAAAAACAGGAAGAAGCATCTCCCCTCACACTTCATCTTATTTTTCTTTAAATATAACCTTCTACTTATTTTACTTCTCTGTCTCTTTTTTCTATAAATATTTTAGCTTTTCTTCGTGTTCTGATTTCCGTTTATTTTCGTTCATTAAAGGAAGGATAGGGGAGGAGAACGCCTAATTCTTTTTTCTTTTTTAACAATGAACAGATATAATTCTCGTGCCTCATCCTTATACTCCCTTGATATGCATACCATAACGGATGGCGGATATTGAAGGTCAAAAGCACCAATCTAAGAAAACATCTGTGTATCACGTGCGTTCTAAAACTTACCAACCTGATTAATTTATTTATTTGGTTTATTTAACGAATCTGCTGAACAACTCTCAATCAATTCAGGGCGTGAGACGCCCGATACATTTTGCTCAGACGCCCCTTCTTTCAGGCATGAAGATCTTTTACGTGCCGTAAATCTACCACACAGGACCCACGGCTTTACTTCCCTTCGTGGGACCGCCATGGGTGACCGAGGTCGTTAAGGCGCTGACTCGGATTGGGAGGTCTGGGGTTCGAATCCCGCCAGGACCGCAATCGCCTACTGAGGTTTTTTCCAGGTTTTTCTCAGTCCTCATAAATGGCATATGCCGGGGAGGGACCCTGAACTTAGGCCTGGAACGATTCCTTCCTTAAAAATAATTCCTTTCCCAATATATCATTTCATGTCATATATTATCAGTGCCTATCGCCTGTGGCGTCTCTGTAGCAAAAACGGGCGTTAAACACAATTCATTCATTATTTCCCTTCGTGGGAGGCATTTTCCATCATAAGAAGCAGCGCTAAGGCGGAGGCGATTCTGAAGAATGTCTCAAAAAATAACCAGCATGTCTTTGAAGACTGGCAGCAATGCTGGGACAGGTGCATGGCCTCTAATGGGGGCTACTTTGAGAAAGATCATCAAAATTGTGAGACTAAGCAATGGTATGTTGTAAGAAAACTCTTTATTGAAAAGCCGTCGTAATATTTATTGTTTGTTACTGAAATAACTGCAAGTATATGTGTAATTATTGTACTCTTATATAAAAAGTGAAAGAATTACACATAAGCATAGTTTCATACTTATAACTGCTTCAATTAATATACGTGTTACTTTAATTATCTAATATTTATACAACTGATGGGATACGAGTTTCGTTACATTTTGAGTGTGTTTGCAGCAGAGGCGGTAGCCGGGAAGCTCATCCCACCAGGTGTATGCAATCCGCTTTCGTTTAATAATAATAACTAATTACATCAAATTATTTCAATAATATCATTCTATTTTATTCTAATGCAACATGATTTAATGTAGAGTATGCTTAGTATTCCATAGATTACAGTTGGTTCAGAAACAACATGGTAATGACGTTCATTTGTTTGTGATAACAGTTGATATACGAATAAATACAACGGACGAAAATCTGGGAGGAAGGAATGATATTTCTTTTTGGTGAAAATAACCGATTATGAGGATAGTTTACCTTTAGATATTGAATTAGGTGCTTTTATCACTTCTGCCAAGTAAATCGAAGATGAAATATGAATAGGTATATTAGCACTATGTAAAATGCTGCAAAAGTAAGTGATATCGTAAATAAAAAGGTTTTGTTTGCATATTTTGAGCATTTATCAAAATCACGTAGGTGTATTATTCCATGATGCCAGCTGTCATCTCCATGAAAAGAAATTTCAACATTGATAAATATATTACTTTAACTGCATTTCTTAAAAGAAAGATATACAGCAAAGAAAACTAAAACTTTTACTAAACACGAAATTGCTAAAGTTATAAGAGAAGCAGAAAAAAGCATTTCTGTTTGTGAAAGTGACACTTATTATTGGATTAGCTGGCGCTTGCATAAAAGATGAACTGACGTATATGCTGTGGGGAATGTCAGAGATGAAGGACAATATATGCGATTTTTCCTACCAACTACCAAAACCAAGATTGCAAGAGAGATTTTTGTCACATGCAGCGACGTTAATGCAGTAGAAAAGTTAGCGATTGTTCATCTTCGCCCTGACGGAACTAATCATGAGCTACCAAAAGGGTAAATGTCCCAGACACCCAGCTGGGTGTCAAAGCATTTGCGAAAATTCCAACGGATATTGCTGTGATCTTAAAACTGCCGACGAATTCTGAAGAATACACTGGACACTGAAACAGTTCCTGTGGCCCACCCCCACTGAAATATAATATATATCTGTGAGTGTATGTGTGTATTGTAAACCTAATCATATTTCGTGCATTTTAATTAGTAATAAGGATATTATGTATATGTATATATACATATATACATAATATCCTCACAGATATGTGTGTATTATGAGCTATAATTTCAAAATGTTAATTGTATGTTGTCAAAAGCGAAAGTTCTCTGGTGTAACTGTCTACGGCAGCCCAGCCAGAGACAGGGCAGAGCCAAGGATTCCATAAACCGCTATAAAAAGAAAAGGGACAAGTGCTAAGTGTTAAAAGACCTTTCGTTGACGAGGGTTAATAAAGCCCAGGCTTCGAATACGTTAGGTCAATGAACCTGCCAGCTGTTTGTACAGTTAACTTTAAAGCAATATAGACAAATGTTTCAAATTTTCAAGTAGTAGAGGGTGGCATGAGTTGGCAAGTGAATTTGAACCAGTCAATTGTAGATGTATATTTTGAATTTTTAAAGCAAGATGCGAGACTTTTGCCTGCTTGTGCGGCCCCCTTGATAAAGCCTGCGTTTGTTAATTTTAATTATATATTAATTAACAGTGACGTTTGCTCCGCCGGGGAATCAGTTCATATCATCAATTAAGATAAGATAATCAGAGATAGTCAGAAGACCAGATATTCATTCGGTAGAGCACGAGACTTGTTCCGGTATATAAACTTTTACACGCGGCGAGACGCGCAAGCATTAGAAGCTCTAGATACTGTTGAGACGCATGATAAGCTCGACAATCCGCTGGAACCGTTCAGATAGACAGATAATCACACTCAATTCGTCTCCTTGGAAATCGCAGCAGCTAAATTTATATTCGATGTAGTTAAGGTCTATTGTACGCAGAACACCAGAGGACACGAATAATAAACTACCATATGTATATTGTGTCGCATTGCGTAATTATTTACACAGGTGATATCCTCTCCGAGTCCTATTGAGCACGAGTCACAAAACGGTGGAACAAAACCCTGAGATATTGTCGTTAAGTGTGGGCAACAACACCAAAGCGATCAATAACAATTAACGATACGCCGCTAAGAAATACGACGGTCATCAACTAAATCGCTTCATAATTGGCGACCAACCTGTCATCACAGACAAAACGCTTCAAAATTTCCGCCCAACGTGGGGCTATCATACACATAATCGCTTCAAAACTTTCGGAGGTGCTGTGCATCGTTATTGGCTGATTCAGAAGCTAACCTACAAACCACCAAGCAACACGGAGGTTGGGTATCGAATATTGTAGAGAAGGTTGTAGAGAGCAAAAAGAAAATTGCTTCGAGTATCCTTGGTCTGAAGAAATCAAAATTGTCATTGGGAATTCTCGATCGTCCGTCATTACAACTACGCTTTAAAAAGTCATAGCACAAGCAGGGTAGGTCTTGATGCACATTGGTATGTTATTGCTCAGTATTCAGTTATTTAACTGCAAGGAATGCGTTATTTGAATAGGTATATAAGTATGACAGTAGGAAAACTGATGAACCTTCGATTTCGCACCTTGCATGTGTTAAGGAACTTGCCAAACCAGCTTATTTTGTAAACAAAGACCTACACTCGTTATACTCTGACAATATACGTGATTCTAGTTCTGTTACTTTGTACTGATGCTGCCTCACACATGGTTACTGCAGCTCCAGCTATTAAAACGTTTTATCTTAACCTGTATGTAGCTTGTTTAGCTCAGGTCCATGGCAAAGTTACTGAAACAACTGGAACGAATTCTCTCTTGTCATTTCGTTCGTTTCCAATTGTAACAAATGTTTTTGCAAAGCCACATCCAGGGCTCCGATGTTCAGAGAGAAATGTCCACAAATTCCACCTCAGCCTGTTGTAACACGATAGGGAACACGGATTCAGTCAGTAGTGTATTATTCTAAATATTTTAAACCGCCACGGGTGACCGAGGTCGTGAAGATGCAGACTCGTGAGCGCGAGGTCTGGGGTCCGATTCTCGCCAGGACCGTCCTCCCTGACTGGGGCTTTTCCAGGTTTCCCTCAGTTCTCATCACTGTCCATCGCCTGTGGTGCCTCTGCAGCAAAAACGGGCGTTAAACACTACTCATTCATGATGAAAAAAAAACGTTATATGGTGCTTCATCATGGTGAAAGAATAGCATAAATTTTTTAGCATACAGTCGACACTGTTACTTATGTGAATGCCATCATAACTTCTTTTTTCAGAGAATTAACTTAAGGTGAGCGTGATCATGCATTTTTTTCAAGAGACTCTGTTACTGCTCACATTGCGAATAATTCCATGAGAGAAATTCACAATGCATTTCTACAAGAAAGAGTTATTCGTAAGGATTTGCGACCCCCTTGGTCTCGGATTTAATAGTCTGCAATTATTATCTCTGGGATAATTAAAAAAAATGCCATGTACAAGATGCACCAGCACACTGTACAAGAACTCAAAGATAATATTCGTCAGGAAATTGTCCGGATTTCTAAAAATTAACTACAACGCAATGATAATTTTCTAAATAGATGCCCAAAATGTGCGGAGAACGAAGGGGGGCTGTTTCAATACCTCATGTGATAATGTGGTGAGCAAGCTCAAGAATTGGTTTGTGTATTGTTTTACTCTCCCGTTAATCGCCAAGTCTCGGCTGGCCGGCTAAACCTTCCAGGGAAAAACAACCATCGCACGGTACAAAACAAACTAAACAATGTAAATTCGTTTACTTTTGTGCTGCAGCTTCTTATAAACGCGCCAAAGATAGCAAAGAAGTGTGCACGGCATTTTCCTGCACATGATGACAAAATACGCGCATGAAAATGGTTAATGCTTCAAAGCGCGAAATGAAATTTTTAATCTGATAGCACTATATACTGATGCCATGTTCTTACTATTAACGGTATTTACAGAGCTTAAGACCTTGTAATACAGTAATGCGATCTTTGCTTCGGATTAGGCTGGTTCCTGTATAACACGGCCTTGTTGAGGATTTAAGAAGAGTTCCTGATGACAACTCATATGCACAGTATTTTGTTTTGTTGCTGCGTGCCGGATATGACGTCAGTAACACCTATATGACAACTGCAAAACTGATAGGCAGTTGGTGAAAAATATTTGAACAAACATTGCTTCTTGCCGACTACAGCCATCTGCATGAAAATAAATGTGTTACAATCATTTCTGTGCAAAGCGTTCTCAAAAGTATAAATGAAAAATTTTACATTTATTTTTTACATGTAATTCGCACGCAGAAGGAAAGAATGTTTTTCATATTTTCTCCAAAAATTGTTTAAAATATATATATGTTGTTAGTAATATTTTTAAAAATAAACACACAATTTCAATTAGAATTACACTAGAAATTTTCTAAGAAACAGAGTTTATATTATGAGAATTTATTCCAATGCTCCATACCTGACCTATTCTAGCTCATTCAAAATTTTATTTTTAGCTCACTTTTGAGCATACTTCCCTTGAGTCGGTCCTTGTGGTATAGTGGTAGCCATGCTTGCCTTCTAAACCAAAGATCGCGGGTTCAAACTCGGCCAGGATCGATGGATTTTTTCGGGGCGTAAAAATCCTAAGTATGGCTTCCTTAGGAAGGGGAAGTAAAGCCGTGGGTTCCATGTCATACATTTACGGCACGAAAAAGAACCTGAAGCCTGAAAGAAGAGGCCTCTGAGCAAAATTTGTCGGCCGTTTCACGCCCTGAATTGGATGGGACGCTGATGACCCGAGATGTTAAAGAGCGTCCATAAACAAATAAAAAAAGAGAAAAAGAAAAGTCCGCCATTATATGAAATGAAAAACTCAACGGTTAATGGTTAATTTCATAAGCCGATATTAGAAATGTATGCAAAATGAAGGGGGAAAATTCCAGCATCTTCTTGCTTGTTAATGATGAGTAAATATATCTTTCAAGTGTTTAAGTGTTAGTAATAACTTACGTGACAATCACAGCTGCGCGGTACCAGCTTGAACCGACCGATATGCGTGGAGCGGTCCCGTGAAGAAAAAATCACCCTTTGTTTACAATTTAGGGTGGAATGATGAATTGAGGAAATAAGGGCATTAAGTCCGCTAATATCACTCATTAACTTAATTTTAACTGAGGATCCTGTATTAACAAATAGTTGTCTAGGTTAGGTTAGATTAAATATTTAAGTTTGCATTCATTCAGCTTTAACTTTACCCCGTCTTCTTTGTGCTGTTATCTGGTGCATTTCTTGCTGTTGGTAACAACGGTGACGTCACCACCTTCACCACAATTACCCGCAATTTCTCCGATTTCCGCTATAATAACCCGCACTTTTACACGGTTGTGGTTGAACTATTAGCTTTCAACACTTCTACGCTTTTATAACTTATTGTACATTTTGCTCAGTTTCCTTACACAGGGCGCATTCGGAATTTTCAAATATTGTTTATGAGGAGATCAATTTAAAGCGACTTATTTAATCGATTCAAAGTATTCCACATAGCGAGGTTAGCCCTTCTGACCTATAGAGGCACTAGAAACGGGGCTATGAAAGCTACGCGCGTGCAGTGCAAATAAAAGACATTTGTTTCTGTTGGAATTCAGGACGAGAAGAATAAATGAGGTAACGGGTCGCGCATTTAACACACCTGCGTGAGCTACAGTAAAGTGACAACTCTGCCCCAGACAAAGGCGCCCCTTTTCTCTTAATTCTAAGATTTCCTTAGGATTACTGCACGCAGCATTTTATAAACAGGGCAAGGTAATTACGTGACACTGATATCTGATGAGCATTTTTCATGTAAACAATGGAGCAGCGATCTTAATTGTTTTATCCCACATTACAATTTTCTTTTCCTTCAATGAATATTTGATAATACAAAGTATATTCCCTTTTGCACAGATTTCACACAATCGTGCTCCAAAACAAAATACCAGTTTGAGACGTCGCATTATTAAACCTTGTAATATTAAAATGAAATTTTGCATATTAAGGACCTATTTAAAAACACAGCACGATCTTCCCTGCCGATGCTCACACCCCCACTTTCTTAGGGGGTAGAATTGTTCTTAAATTTCCATTCTCTACTTTGCATTTTAAGATTATAATGACTCAATCATAGTCACAAAAATCTGCATAGGAATTTCTGTTTGCATCCCAAAGGATGCTTACAAAGTCTCTCAACCGTTCTTGAAGTGTCAAAAAGCTTGGTTATTTTTGTTTATCTCTAATTATTTAATTAAAATATACATATTATCTGGTATGAGATACCTGTTTACATTATTACAGTGAGGTTATTTGCGTTAGGGACAGCCTAAAAGGGCTGCGTAAAAGTGCAGGAGTCCAACCGTAAAAAAGGAAGATTAGTTGCCGCGTTTGCAGTTAATATTTATATTTTTATTGAAATCATTAAATGAACTGCACTGGTGATAATAATAAGCACCAATCTATGTTATAACAGATGTTGAAAATGATGCCCCTCAGCGGCAACACATTGCCGTAAGAACACGGTTCACGAGAGATCCTGTCGTAATTTTTTAACAAGTTGGTGAACAGTTTCTCTATTTGGAACACAATGCCAGGATATTTCTTGCGAATCGCCCTATCACTTCTCCGTTTTCACACGTGTCGATGAAAACGTGAATGAATGCTTGAATACGTGCTTGAGCGCGCGCCTGTTAACGCTCTAGCGGCTGCAATTATTATTTTTTCTAAACGAAACTAGACAAACGATTCACTGAGTTCATTAACAGCAAAATTAGACTATTGGAGGTGGGGGTTAACCTATAAAGACTTTTAAAATTCGCTCTAGCGGCCGCAACTTTTTTTTTCCAATAAAATTTCGGTATATACAATTTAAATAAAATAAAAATAATTTCTGAAAATTGGAGAAATTCGACCATTAGGAGTAGAGACATACATGAAAATTGACATTTATTTATAACGATGCATATGTTTCATTTTTTACAAAAGCATTGTCGGGAAGATTGCAGCTGTGAAACAGTAATCTAATATGCGTCTAACAATTATATTTGTATGTAACATGCTCTGTAATAGCTTCAGAAAAATTTTGCTTTATATATTGTATGTGTATTAAATTTAATAACCACTTTTTTTACCCACTAACAGTCGCTCAACCATCAATGTGATAATAGCAGAATATGATGTCACTGGCTTGGCTAACCGCCAAGGAGGGCCAAGGTTGCTAAGGTGCGGACTCGTGAGCAAGAGTGTGGGATTCCGTTCCCACCAGGACCGTCCTTCCATGACTGAGGTTTTTTCCAGTTTTCACAGGTCCTCATAAATGGCAAATGCCGGGGAGGTAACCTAAGATTTGGGCCTGGAACGTTTCCTTCTTTATACATGTAAACTTCCTTTTCTAGTTCACCATTTCATCTCATGTATCATCAGTGTACATTGCCCATGATGCTTCAGTAGTTAAAACGGGCGTTAAACACTGGCCAGTGAATTCAACTTGCTGAGGAATTCACTTAGTTTACGCAGCTACTGCGTGACGGACTTTTTTCATTTGAATCTTATGTTTAAAAAAAAGTCAGTCGATTGCATAACTGAAAAGAGTATTTCCAGCTACCACAAAGCCTTTCAAGAATACATGCCACTTCACAAATGAAAGCATCGCTCCTACATAAGTCATAGTGAAGAATGATCCGCAAGTGACTTATGGCAATATAGAAGTCTCTAATCATTCATACGCTGCAGATGTCAGAAATCCTGCACAAATATCTTCGTGTGAGGAAGTTATCACTGGGTATCCCACAACCTCGCAGAACAACAAAAGGCAGCAAGCGTGGAATGGAGCCAGGAAATGGTTCGTCATTTCAGCAACCAGAAATCAAAAGTTATCGGCCGTTTCACGCTCTGAATTGACCTGAGATGTTAAAGAGTGTCCATAAATAAACCAAATGAACAATGCACATGCACAAAGGACAAAAGATAGCTCAAGGGCACAAATTCAAAAAGCCTGGGATGTTGTAGCCTCTCGTCCACACTACTGTAGAAATCTGACATCATCTATACCTCGAAGATTGAGGGCAGTTATACATCCGAGGATTCATACACCCGATATTTATTTGTGTTCATTTCTGTGTGTTTTCACTTTAGAAGATAAAGATTTCTGTTCATATATTTATTTAATTATTTGTAAAGAATACGTTAGTTTGTGTGTGTCTGCATAGATAACGTCATAAAATTGAAATTATGCGTTAAAATATAACATGATATTAAAGCAACATAGTGTTTTACACACACACTTATAAAACCGATAATACATAATAAAACAAAAATGTTGTGTGGGATTTGAACCCCTTTAAATCGCTCGGTCACCGCTACTGTACCCTAACGTTCTCTTTCCAGATGCTTATGACTGTGACCATTACGTTTATAGGCAAAGCGCCCACTACAGTGTGCCAGTCGCTGCATGCGGGTTGTGAATATGGCGTTTACGAGTGTCCTTGAAGTTCTTCGATCGACATAATAGAATTCGGGGGTGACTTTTTTTTTTTAAAAAAAATCAAATTTGTACATACAACGGGCCAATGGAGTTGCTCCTACCATATTTTTACTAAGTAATTAAATCTGATAGTAGGAAGAAAAAAAGAGCGAGATACCGAATGGAGTACCGGAAAAGCCACATAAAATTTAGGGGTGACTTTTTTTCAAAAATCAAAGTTGTACATACAACGGGCCAATGGAGTTGCTCCTACCCCATTTCTACTATGTAATTAAATCTGATAGGAGGAAGAAAAAAAAAGCGAGAAACCGAATGGAGGAAATGGAGTACCGGAAAGGCATGACATGATGTGAAGGAAGAATCTAGAGCAGCAGAGTAAAGAGAAAAGAAGGAGAATGAAAACAAAAAGCAACGACCGAGAACTATCACACCCTATTCGATACGATAGAAATTAATTGCAACAAATAATCGTGTTTTTTTTTTTATCTCTGTTCTATTAATCCCTGAGAAATTGAGAACATAAAAAGCAAAAACTTATTTGAAGATACGGAAGTTGCTGTCTGTGCTGAATGATACGAATAAATCAACGAAAACTCGAGTCAATTTCGAGACACGCGCCGTGCTATATAGGCAATGTTTCGATCCAAGCTATTCGCCGGGCTGCGTGGAGTTGCTCCCTAAGGGGTAAACAACAAACCTGTCTTTCCATTTCTGTTTACGACAGCGGAGAATTTCGTAATCCTTCATTAAGTGTTTACGTTACAAGCGTTTTCAGGACACAGTTTCAGTTCCGTAATCAAGGATTTCAAGGTATCTTCAACACGGAATTTATCCAAGTGGCACAAGATCAATGGCTGTATTTCTCACGAAAAGTTTTCTTCCGACTTTGTTTGATAAATACTTTTTAATAGTGTTTTTATTTACTACTGACACTTCACTGGTGATATATGAGATGAAATATTAAATCGAAAAAGATTGTTTTTATTTATTTATTTTACTTGTTTATTTTTTTGAGGAAGCGCTCCAGGCTTAATTTTATATCTCCCTGACATGATGACTGAGGAAAACCTGGAAAAAGCCCAATCTCGATTCGATCACGAGTTCTTGCTTTAGTAACTTCGGCCACCCATGTCGGTGATCTAGCTCTGATAGTAAGACGCATTGCTTAATAAAGAATAATACAGTTATTTAGCGAATTCCGAAGGAATGAAGCTATTGCGGTCGTCACCGTGAAAAATCTGCTTATTTTTCGGATATTTCATTTTTTAAGCAAATTCGGAAGGAATGTAAGCTATAGCTGTTGTACCAAAGGAAAGAGTTTTTACTAATTTATCCAAATCTGCATCGATCGTACCTAAAGATTTTTTTTTAAAAAAAATGAATATTTCGAAAACATGCATACATACATACATGCGCGCGCGCGCGTGTGTGTGTTCCGTTCCCTCTCTTGCGGTAGTAATTTTTGTTTTTCCCAACGAAACTTGACATATAGCCATCAATTAACAAACGGTATGTCGAGTTCGTTAAGCAGCAAAATTGGACCATTGGGTGGGGGTTAACCTAGAGCATATCTTTAAAAAAAAAAAAAAAAAATTGCTCTAGTGGCAGCATTTTTTTTAACTCAACAAAACCAAGTAAAAGACTAAAATAAATTGATAAAAGTAGTTTTCAAAAAGCATGGCGAGTGGGGTTATACCTGAAAAATATTTGGGGGTTAAAGCGAGACTGCAATTTTAAATGTTTTTACAGGAAACTCGGCATGTGCCATAGAAATAAAGTATGAAAAATAGTTTTCGAAAATAAGTGAAATCGGACTATTAAGGAGGGAGTTTCTGAAACCTAAAATTTGAAAATATCTCTAGTGGCATTAATATATGATTTTTCGCAACAAAAATCCATATATGTAATTTAAATTGAATAAGAAAAATAATTTCTGAAAATCAGGGAAATCGAGTAATTGGAGGGAGGGTTTACCTGAAACCCAAAATTTAAAAAACGCCCTAGCTGTTTTTACAATAAAACTCGGCATATACTATTTAAATGAAATAAGAAAAATAGTTTTTGAACATTATTAGATTATTGAGTGAGTATACCTGAAAAACTTTTGGGGGTTATGTCCAAATTTAAAAATCGCTCTAACGGTCGTAATTTTAATTTTATTTAAAAGAAAACTCGATATTTGCCACTGAAATAAAATAAGAAAACCAGTGTCTCAAAATCAGTGAAATTGGACTATTAGCAGGGATAGGGGTACCCAAATTTAAAATTTGCTCTAGGGGCATTAATATTTATTAGGCAAACTCCGAATATACCATTTACAAAAAATAAGAAAAAAAAATAGTTCCTGGAAATCAGTAGTATCTGACTATTAGGGAAAATGGGGGGGGGCTGCAACCCACAATTTAAAAACGCTCTATGGATTAATATATATTTTTTTTTTTTTTGGTAACGAAACTCAGTATATCGTATATAAATAGAATAAGAAAAATACTTTCTTAAAATCAGGGAAATCGCACCATTAGGAGGGGGGGGGCAGTAAACCAAATTTAAAAATCACTCTAGAGCAACAGTAAATTGTTTTTTCATACCATTTAAATCAAACAAGAAAAATAGTATTTGAAAATTACCAGATTGGGGGCTAGAGTGGAGGTTAAACCGAAATTTAAAAATCAGTTTAACGACCGCGATTTTGAAATTTTTAAAGGAACCTCCATATATGCCATTGAAATAAAATAAGAAAAATAGTCTCTGATAATGAGTAAAATTGTACTATTAGCAGAGCGGGAGGTTGCCCAAAATTTAAAAATCGCTCTAGAGGCATTAATATTTGTTTCGCAACTAACTCCGTATATACCATTTATTTAAATAAACAAGAACAAAATAGTTCCTTAAAATCAGTGGAAATGAACTATTAGGAGGGGGGACCTTGCCTGCTTCACGCATGTTTGCCATAATCTTGTAGTAATCTTGCTCTAACTTCCTCGATCTGCTTATACCCTCTTTCAGATAAGAACCATCTGGCATCCTTGGTTTTTGCAATTTACACCTTAAAAGTACATTAAAACATTTGGTTTTCATTTCTTGACATGTTAAAACTACGTATATGTTAAAGTATCACAGTTATACCCCCCTTTTTTTTTGGCTATTTTAAGGTCTAAAACCTTTTTTAGCCTGTTTTGGATCATTATGAATTATATCTGCAATTATTTATGCATTTTAAAAGCACATTTCAATATATCGAAGTGAAAAAAAGTTATAAAATTTAAATGGCATGTTCACCTCACAAAAATATCTATTGAGAATCATGCTATACATTTATTTCTTTTCAAGCAGTAAAAACATTCTCTTGAACCCATTCACTTTAGCTCTTTAAATAGCAGAACCTTTATTAGTAAAAGGAACGCATTGTTACATTGACATACAAATATCAGAAATAAAGAGAATAATGAAAGTACTGCAGTTTTGAATAGTCCTGGCAAATGATTTGATCTATCTGGATGAGAAAATTCTATGAAATATGTGATGGGGGTAACTTCTCAACTGCATAAATGTAACCAACAATTGTAAGCAAGAAAAATGAGATCAGTACAACCTGTGCAATAAACCTCCCTACAATATGTTCAGTACAGAAGGAAGAGAGATACTAACCTGATTCCCCTATAAACATATAAAAAGAAAATTAAGTCTATCAGAAGCCATTGCATATCTTTTGCCTATTTGCCAGGACTATTCAAAACTACTTTACTTTGTCTTGATTAACATTTCCATGATGTGTTGAAAGGTGAATGTTCTGTTGTAACTGGTGTGAATTCTTCAGAAATAGCTTGTTTTGAATATGTTCCAATCACTTCAGTGGAAGTAGAACATTCTTTTTCCAAAATGAAAAATATTCTCTCTGATAAACAGCTGACTATCACAGTTGATACCTTAAAAAATATCGTTGTTGCTTGTAACCAAGAAAAGTAAGTTTAAGTACTTTAATTATTTGATAAGGAAATGATTAAATATTTTAAATACTCATTTTCATTAATAATGAGAACTATTATTTTCAGTTTTAATAAATGCCTCTTTTAATTATATTACTCCCTGTTTTCAGTATTTTAAGTGCCTTTTTCCCTGCTATTTCAATCAAATAAATGCCTGAACTATCAGGCTCTAGGTATCATTGTAACATGAGTGTAGTCAAAGCTAAAAAGCGCAGAATATCAATAGATTCCAGGAAATCCCAAAAAAGGTATTTGGCATTTAAGGACCTAGTAAAGCTTCACTGATTTTCCTTAGCAAAAATCCTATTTGATTCTATGGAATCTGCACAAAAAATTTATTAGGAAAAATGCACTATCATAGATCTTAAAGGATAGAAAAAAACAGCAGATTTTGGAGGAAGGCCCCTTCATACTTCTTACCTCATTTCTTATACAATTTTGCTTTACTAATCTCAAGTATTTGTTCACCGTTTAATAAATGTTATACAATATGTCTGGTGTAATCTACCAATAAGAAATGTGAATATTTCCTCACTCAGTTAAATTAGAAATATGATTTTCATTTAACTTGCGTAGAAATTCTCCAAGTTTGGTAACAAAGAAAATTATGATGCTTGTGAGCTTGGGTATGGTATGACAACACAAAAGAGTTAAAATGTCAGATTTCACAGTTCAGCAGAAAGTGAAATATTGTTATTGATTAATGAAATTAGAGTTCCTAATTGTAGTGAAAGAAGATTCAAGCATGAATATGGTGCAAAATGCTTCAGAGCGTCATACCATTGTAAAATGGCATAATCAGCTGTTAGAAATGGGTTCTGTGTTAAGAGAGAAGCGAAGCAGGATAATTTAAAAAAAAAAAAAAAAAAAAAAAAAAAAACCTGTCTGCAGCTAAAGTTGAAGATGTTAGGCAAGCATTTCAGCATAGACCACAGAAATCAATTTGACAAGCCAGTTCAGATTTGGGTATTCCAAAATTCACTATTCACAATATTGTCCATAAAAGATCGCAACTTAGAGCATATAAAATCCAAATTGTATGTGGCAACAAACAACTGAAGGCACAATGATACAACTATACAATCATACCGCTATATCCTTTTACATAGTGCAAATCTGCTGATTATTTGGAATATCTACTCTATTAGTGTAAAGGATATTCACATGTTTAATTGACAGACACTGTTTTTTTGCCACTATGCTTCTTTCTTAACACAAAACCCATTTCTAACAGCTGATTATGCCATTTCACAAAACTCTATATGTTGTCACACAATGCACAGATGCATTAGCATCATAATTTTCATTGAAAGTTTCTATACAAGATAAGATGAAAATCATATTTCAAACTTAACTGAGTGGGGAGATATTCACATTTCCTATAGATAGTGATTCCACTTGACACAGTATATATTTGTGATTCTTTCGCATAAACTGTCACTTCTCCGAAGATGTTATGTTCCACACCGAGTTTGTGGTTGTTGCTGAGGCCATTAGGATTTGCCTCATGCTGAAGGTGGATATCATGGTTTCTATGATCACAATTGAAGATCATTCACCCATTCCTAACTTATGAACTTGATTTGTAACCCATGAAAGCAGGTTGCAAAGTGAGAATTCTCAATACAGGAGCTTTATCTTGCTTTATTTATAATCAATGGATATATATCGTAATTTTAATGAGATGTGTGTATTAAGTTTATTTTGTATCTATGCTCCTTTTAAAAAATGAAATTGAACAACCTTGTAAATCTAATACAGAGCCCTTGTTTGGATGTATGGCTGATTTAATGGGGATTTGCTTGACACCTGGAAGCAAGCTGTTTATGGCAGTCAGATATTAACAGTCCCTTAAATTCAAGCACATAAATTTCTCATGATTGGCATTAAAACTGATTAATTCTTCTTCTGAAATTGCAGCAATTTCTTTACTTATATTATCTTTCAGCTCTTACAACATATGCAAGTCATTCTGACAAACTTTATTTTTTAAGGTACCTAAAAATTAAAATTTGCAAATGGTAAGATCTGGAAAATACACTAGCTATAAACTGCCATGAGTGGCCGCGGTCGTTAAGGCACAGAATCGTGAGCGGGAGGTCTGGGTTCGAGTACCGCCAGGACCGTCCTCCCTGACCGAGGTTTTTTCCAGGTTTTCCTCAGTCCTCATAAATGGCAAATGCCAGGAGGTATCCTAAACTTAGGCCTGGAACGATTCCTTCCTTAAAAATAAATCCTTTCCTAATATATCATTTCATCTCATGTATTATTAGTGTCCATCGCCTGTGGTTCCTCTGTAGCAAAAACGGGCGTTAAACATTTCATTCATACACAATGGCTATAATCTCCTACTGATGACTCTATCTTCAAAAATTTCCTCAATTAGTTTTAATAAGAGATAAGCTGTATGTGCTGTAGTGAAACCTTGTTGAAAATATGCCTCTGTACATTCAATGTCACACATTTCTTCTAGGAATAGTGTGATTATGTTATCTCTGTACCTCTGCCCATTCACTGTATCTTCAAAAAATAATGGTCCTATAATTCTGTAAGCATTAACAGCACACCAAACCCCAATTTTTGGGCCATACAATGCCCATTTCGTGTACAAGATAGTTTTCTGTACTTCAGTATCTATTGTTTTGTGTAGCTATATGGCCATATTAATAAAAAAAAAAATTAAAATCAGGTTATTACAGCAATCATTAACATTATCCAACACCCAATTGCAGCAATTAACCCTACTCACATTATTTCAGTTTTTGAACAACAATCTTCTAGGATTTTAATTTTATGTGGCATTCCATGTTTGGGTTTTGGAATATTCCTGATTCCTATGCAAACTTTCTCAGAGATTTCTTTGTACTTTGTCCTCACTTTTCTCCAATGTAGAGTTTTTCCTCTGTAAGAACATGGCACTTTGCTTACAGTTTTTTTTATCAAGAACAGGTCTCATTTCCCTAAATTTATTCACAAGATTACAAACTGTTTCTCCGTGAGGGGCACAAACAGCAGGGAATTCGTTCATAAATCGCCATCTCACTTCTCTAGAAGAGTTTGTTATCACATTGGAATCATACACGAAGATTCTGTGTGCTAACGTAGACAGACTTTTTGGCATTATAATGTACTAAAATCTGAAACATGTGATCTCACAATTTTTCAAATTGTGTACAGCACAAAGATTTCGTGTCAACTGATTAGCTCGCACAGATAGTGAAGGGAAATTGGAGTGGGCAACAGAACTGTTAGAAACAGTACAGAATAGGGCAAGCAAATCCCCAATAAGCCAGCCAAACCAGAGTTCTGTAGTATTTATATATTTATTGAAATGTTAAGATAAAAAATGAATACAAGATACTTTCACTTATTTGACCCTGGCTTTTCTTAGGTGTGACCCCCAACAAATACAATTTGTGTGTTATGATACATTTATTTACTAAATCATAAAATTAAACCATAATTATTCTTATTCCATTCATGAAACAAATTAAATAAAATGATAACATAATTAGAGTACCCCCATCTAACATCCACAACCTTTGCTAACCTCGGTCTTTTGTTCGTCATTAGTCTACAAATGGGAATCCAAGGGTCATCATTCACTTCAGGTAGTTCTTTCACAACATCAGAGAGTTCCTTTTCCATTCTTTCTCTTATTCATTTTCCTCATTATTACTCCCTTTTAAGCTCCTATGGCACTCCAATTCTTCTTGAGTTAATCAATAACTAATAAACAAATAAACTTAACACATTCCAATCAGCTTCAATTCAAAACGCATTTGCTGATTAATTACTATAAACCCTAATAATATTATGAGAGTGTTAATTAAACAAACCACAAGATCCTGAATTAAATGTACTTACGAAGCTGTTAAGAGTGGTATATATATATATAACCAAAGTACTAAAATTTGTTCACACTAACTCCATTCACTTACATAAAAATTGGACAAATGTTTCGGGAGTGATCCCTCCCACATTCAACCTGTAGACAAACTGTTGTTAGAAGTGGCGGTTGGGTCTCTTGTTGTTCTTGTGGCAGCATCTGCTGGTTCAATTATGAATTTGCTGAGTTCATCCATTGGAGGGAAATTGAAATTCATTAAGTTTTCCTTGTTTTTTGTAATGAAAATTTTTTCCCAAGTAGAAAGTTCTATTGTGTTGTGAAGTTGTTTCAGTAGTTTTATCTTTGGTTTAATTTCATGATTTTTATTCCAAAAGTGCGCTGCTATCGCTGATTTATCAATCTGTTTTAAGCGAATATTTCTGAATTGCTCATTTTTCTGGATTTCCAAATTCCTCTTTGTTTTTCCAATGTATTTTTTATCGCACTCTGCGCATTTTATTTCATAAATACCTGACTTTTTTTCTGTTGGCATGTTGTATTTTACTGTGCAACCTAATAAGTTCTTTATATTAAAATCGTTCTTTGGGACTAACATAATTCCTTGTTCTTTGAATATTTTTTGAATTTATTGTGGTAATTTTGGTGGTACGTGAAACTTTTACAGGCAATTCTGTATGGCTGTAAATTTCAGAGCCAATAGCAACAACAGAGTGTGGTATATCTGGAAATGAGGAGTAATGACTTACAACAAAATTATCATTGCTATAAATAGATGGAATTAAAGTGCAGGACAAATCTAATAAACTCGCTTCATACCACCATGTCTCAAGTGTCTATTGTTATCACTTTTATCTAAACAGTAACACACTGCCTTATATATCTAGAAATTCTCCAGTGTTGTAACTGTTAGTTTTGTACATCTATATGAATTTTTTGTTTTTCATATTATTAAGAATACAGTTAGCTTCCTGGATTTGCAGGTAATATTGCAATTCTTAAAAAAAAGAGAGAAAGAGAGGGAGAGGGAGAGGGAGAAAGAGAAAAAAACAGATGAATAGGGCAACCTATTCTCAAACACTACTTTCAAAGCTATATTTCATTATATTAATTAGAAATGTTGAACTAAAAGAAAATGGACTACTTTACAGGACTTTTCACAAACAATTCATAATGAATTAATCGAATGAATTCGAGATGAAATACATACTGATTAAAAAATCAATAGTGATTCCTTTTTCGCTTATATTGTTAATGACCACAGATATAACAGAAAAATATTGTGTACAATTACTGTTAGGCTTATAGATGCTTTAAGAGACATTCAAGAATATTTCCTAGGATTTTATGACATTCAGGACATTGTTTACCAAAGTATAATATATTAAAAATAATGTACTCATGTAAAGTTATTACCTTATGATAATACTAACATTGTGCTCCCTGGCCTATCTACCCCATAATATAATGCCAATTCCCCAGTAATATACATAATCAAAATAATAAAAAAACATCTTTGTTTTAAATTTAGCTTTATGAGATGATAAAAGAAAATTTTATTAATGCTGGTTCTCCAACTGAGACTACTGCAGCAATCTATCGAGTCATACACTTTTGAAGAGAACAGACACTAAGCAGAAAAAAAAACAGACCATGAATTTTAGAACACAACAGTAATGAAACTGGATGAAAGAGAACAGAATCAAATACACAATACACAAATACACAACACGTTCCATTTACAGTGCTCAACTGTAAATTCTGTAACATAAATTTTATGACCCTACTGGGAGATTCATACATGTTTAGTTAAAAATCTCGCACACCTCAGTAACGTTTGAAGCATGTGGTTCAGTGATATGTGTAGGGAGAGTCATATACTGAGAACTCAAATATCACATTGCCAATATTTTTCTACTTCCAATTTAACTAGAAACAACTATAATTCTTTTAAATAGAATATCCAATACATTTTTTCTTTTTGGAATAATGCTCATTAACAGCTTTTCAAAAAGAACCCACTAGATACTTCTGTACAAATATATTGTTGCTACATCAAGAAAATAAAAAAAGTGTAGCAAATAATAAAATGCTTCTTTAGTTTACTTTGTTTTGTCAGTAATAATTTAAATACTGCCCTTTGTTTATACTCATGGAATCATGTTTATTGATACAGAAATATCTGGCTATTCCCAAACACTGTTTCATGTCAATGAACTACAAGCTTCAAAAGTTAATTAGGTAAATCTGTATGTCATTTACCTAAGCTGCAGAGTGTGACAACAGAACAATAATCACTATGTGACTGTAGAAAAGATACTACAGTGTGATTTATGCTCTGTTGAGCACAACTTCTTCTTTATTATGATAATGGACATCAGATATATTTTGTTAGCATTAAAACTTAATTAAAATATTTTCTTTCCTTCCCTTCGATCTGTAATATAAACTATAAAACAATGTGGTCAAAACAACACTTGAAAAACTGTTATTAACGAAAAATGATATATTTATAACTAACATAATTAAAATACATCAAACTTCAAGTTATGCCGATGCTTGTGTTGTTAGTTCACCATCACAACAGAGGGCAATATAGGTAGGCATTCCCACATGAAATTTAAAACGTACTGTAAACAAGATGAAAGTAATGATGGAGAACACAGTGTCAGAAGCTTCGCTATCACATACCTGAATTTCAAGAAGCAATTCTGTTTTCCTTCGCCGAATGTCAATTAACATCTTCTGCTGCTCTGGAGTAAGTTCTGCAACATCAAATTGTATTGTCATAAACATACAATATGAAGATTATTCAAGCCTAAAATTGTGCTCGTTTTGTGTTTAAAAACATTATCTTCCACAGCATTCTTTGGAAAATGATATGAGTCATGCTGTTAACCAAACCTTGAAAAGCACTAGTACGTACGAATCGCTGCTTTTTTCCATTGTGTTCCATGGTAATTAGGTACAATTGCTACGATCATATAAACTACCAGCCATGGTTGTTATTAGCATAAGGGCAACAGCTGCATAATTTGGACAAACGATTGCAAAATACAAGAGAATTTAAGTGGGGTAAACAGAGTCATTGACAGAATATTAAAAACAAACGGCTACCTGTAATATTGAAAGTGTCGGAGCTGTGTGAAGAGGTACTCATTTTCCTTCCCCGTGTATTGTCAATCTCTTTCCGCATTAGGAAAACAAAATACTGCAAAAAATAAGTACTTTTAAGTGATCATTTGCTATTTTGTGACCTACACCTACACACACCATTGAATATAACCAACAGCGCTGCCAACGGAAAAATGTAAAATGAAGCTGAAAATTACCAGAAAATGCAAAGCTATATTAAAGATTTCAGACCTTATTTCCTTAGCGGTTTCTACGAGATGTCAAAAGCTTTGCAAATATGAGGTTAAAATAAATAATATTTTCGCAACAATGGTTGTCATTTTAATTAAAGTTAAAATCCAATAATACAAATACATATTCATAATTCACACTCATGCAAATGGAAACAAAAAAACATTCTAAAAAACTACGGTTCTTCAGAGAATTGGTGCATAGGAAAAAAACTCCTTTACTTCAACTTTAAAAAAATGTATCTTAGAGCACAATTGTTCCACAATAAATAAATGATTCGAATATTTCTTAACTATAATAAGTATTGCGGCAACAATGGAGGGCATCATAGGAAAAAACATTAAATGATCAGGAAGATGTAAAACCGATTTCTGGCAATCAATACGCCATTAAATTTGTCAAATTTCATGTATCAAAATTAGTTTAATTTGGCTTTAAAATTTTATTTTGGCTATCCTGGTAATCAACTTGAGAAAATAATGAACTTCAAAACATTGATTTCCATACCGTCAGTATCATGAAAAATTACAAAAATAAACACATTAGTGATATGAAAATGATAAAATCTCCGGAAAATCTCAAGGAGTTATAGTTTTCAACAGTAACATGTCATTTAATGCACATAGTTGTTTTCAGCTTTATGATGTTTAACGCCATGGTTCACTCTTTTGGGGGGGCCAGCTGCAAGTTATACCTACACGCCATCTTTTGAGAGATAGTTGAATTAGTCGTGCTATTGTCCCGCTGTGTACCGGAATAACTAGAGAAATATCAGAAATTATTAATTTACTAGTGTATTTTTACTGGTGTTTTCATGAATACAAATGTTTTTTCTATCAAAAGGCAAGGAAATATAAGTGCGTGTTTCCTAAAATTTATTCGGATTCCTGGATCCTGTACCTTTTGTACTATTCGGCATCCCTAACCTCTATATTTGTATGTAGGTAAGCAACTAAGTTGTCAACATTTTCAGGATTATGGGTATCTGTGAGATATATTGTGTAGTATCATTTATGATGAATTGAATCAACAGGCATTCTATGAACAAATGTTTATTCTTTAGCTAAATTAAATATTAGCAATTAGCTGAGTTTTGCTGTGTTTTTCACATCGAGCGTGAATTAATGTTAAGTAAATCTCATCATTTTAAGGAATTTGGCAAAAATAATACAGAAATATCAGATTAACTCAATTAACTTGTTTAAGACTTAGGAGCTTTAATAATCTCACCTAACAGCATGCAGTTACTATTATCTTACATGCGGTCAGAATTTTCATATGGTGTATGTCAGATGTGTAACACATAAATATTAACTTGGTTTAATTTCAAATACACCAATGCAATGTCAATGAAGCTAAGTTATATTATTAAAATTTTGAGGGAATTTAAGCACCCTCAAGATTAAAGGGGGCTTAATTTAGATATTTCAGTCAATTATAAAGGAGTTTATTTTATTACTTTTGGAGATGTTCAGTTTCTTGGCACACACAGGGATCAAAATGCAGTTTTTTTAAATGTTTTAATTTTTTGTGAGATGTATAAATTAGCATTGCTGTCCAGGGAATCTAAAGATCACCAGTAGTAAACAATAGCTTTCCAAGTTCTGGCATTCATTTTATTACTGTTAACCTCACTTGGAAAATGATGGATATGGATTTGCACATTGAAGGTAATAAATAAGATTTCGTATGCAGAAAATAAAAGTCTTGAACTTTCCTTGCCCAGATAAGCCATTGCTTTCCCAGCGAAAATTATTATTTATTGATGTGCCATGGCTAGACATGTCAGATTTTCAGAATCTCAAAAAGGAACACATAATTTATTTTCTCTCAAGCGCAGTAAGCAGCGGTCGTTCTATAAGCATAAAAATGAATACTTGCCAAGGTGATACAATATTTTATTTTGTACTGCATAATGCATATTCACAGTCAACAGATTCAAAACATAAAATAACATAATTATGATGGTCCATCATACTTGCAATTCTTTATCATAGATAATTAGGCGATAAGAACTGTGACAACTAGCATTACATTTTAAATGTATTTTAATTTTATTTTTAAGTATATTTTAAGAAATTATGCCCCGTTTTTCATTTTAATGTTGAACATATTGAAACACTTTCCACAAATGCATTAGAGCCCGGAATGCTTAAAAATAAGAAATTAATATGCTCATATGGGGAACTCGATTGGAATATATAACATTTTAACTATTGTTCTTTTAACGATTAAAATTTTAGCCCATTCAATGACCTCATATTGTCATAAAAAATCATCATAAATAGATAACAGACGATGAGGATCCCTCCGCAAGCCAGAAGGGCAATTTCATGGTGGGTGTTTCCATTAGGTAGGCCCTAGTTTCCCTCTCCCTTTCGTGATGGAAGCAAATGCGTTGCTTACACCCCCCCCCCCTTTCCAATAACAGCACTTAATGAATTTAAGCTCTGCCTAAGGCACTCATATGACGCACTGCCGCCATAGAGTACTCTTTCTCATTAGTCGCGCGAACCATATACCTCGCCGAGTCCAACTTATCCGAACTACTGGAGGCTCGAATGTCCGGCCTGATGTACTTCTAGTGACCTTAAATTGTTATTCAATATATAAAATTCCTCATAAACCTATATCAGACCATATCAAACAGGCAAACAACACCGGAACACGAGAAAACTGCACACAATGGCTGACCAGAGTACGCATGCTTATTGGTTCAGCTGTCCACGCCACTCTATTCCCACCGAGATTCACACCCCCACCTATTTTTGTTACGCTTGATTACGATTTCCGTAAATAAAAAATATTGAGAAGAACGTTTGACGAGTTCTGCGTGACTTCTACATGAAAAATTCAATTAAAAAACAAAATATAGGATTTTTGACGTCCCTTATTACTACCAAACGGGACACAAATACGGTTATCCGTGTTAGGCTTGACATCTGGACCAATCAACTATGCCATTTTATTTGTAAAACTTTAAATGTACTGCCCTAAAGCTATGAGAAGTGTTTTAAAAAACTCCTATCATGTAAACATTTAAAAGTGCAGGTAACTGAAGAAGAAATTAATAAAGTTAGGGCGTTAGTAATCAGAATATTCAAACGATTGAACGTGTAACTCGGCAACGGCGAGTGCACTGTGGAGCGCTAATGGATAATAGTCAACCAGACCTCGCGATATAATCAAATCATATTTGCCAGACCCCAATGTAGGTATCGATAGTAGACAAAATGGTGGAATATATGATCCGTTTGTTAATTATATCACGTTATTAATTTGTAATTATCTGGCTTATTACAGGGGTTTATAGTTGGAAGTAAATCAACATTAGTGTGTTACTTCCTATATTTTTTATTTAGTTAATAGTCACAGCAGAAACTTGTTTAATAGAAGGTGTTAGTACCACATGAATTTGCTTTTGTATATCTTTATTATGGCAGTGCACAGCATAAATCCATATTTACATTTTGTAAATAGCAGTAATTAAAGGAGTGGATAAAGAGTATACACCGTGCAAATTTTGAAGTTAATGATGAAACTGTAGTGTCTTACTAAAATTTGTGATTAGGAAGGACAGTTTCTTTGTGCAAATTTCCTTAATCTACCATCATATGTGACAGTGAAGCCTAGTAATGAAAAGGAAAGCTCCGGAAGATGGTATAAGTCGGGTTTTGGAGCGAGAGGAAGAGAGTTTTGACCAATGGCGTGAGCAGGATGTTATGTTTCGACTTTTATGCAAGTGAGATTAAGACAAGACAGGTACATCCATTTATAGCGAAGGAAGAGTATGTCCTTTTACTTAAAACAGACGATGATAAATATGATAATGTCCCAATTATGTTGATTAGGTTTAAGGTTTTTTTTTTAATAGTGTTTAACGCTCGTTTTAACTACTAAGGCACCCCACAGGTGGAGTTTTAAGGTGTCCAGTTATTTGGAAGTTCGTGTATTTTATAAAAAGATGTGCTTACTTGTGGAGAAGTTATAAAGCATATTATTTTATATTTCGTTTTCATATGAGAGATATTGTTTGTAAACGATTTCATATTCTTAAAAGAGCATTCTTTTTTCTCATCTGCCCCTCCCCCTCCTTTCTTTCTTCTTTTTCCCGTATTGGAGTCTGGTAAATATACGTGGTGTTGAGTCAGGCATGCAGCACAACGCGAACGATAAACCCCTGCATTTGAGTCGACAAGCATTAATATTGCACCTAAGGTTACCACCCGTCCCGATTTTGTCGGGATCCCTACTTTTTTGCATGTATATTAGCAAGACATATTAAGCATATTAGGCATATTTGCAAGATGCAAACATTGTTTCCGACATTTTAGGGATTTGTTTCAATAAATAGTTATAATAGTCAAAATGATAAACGGAAGAAAAAGGCAGAAAGATTGTTTGCGTCTTCTAGTAAGAAAACTAATGAACTCGACCACTTTCTTCAGGTATTTGAACAAGGATAGTCAACAATTTTAAGACCACTGTCACATCGTGTCTCCGAAATTCACTTGGATCCTTTTTAAAGAGCTGCAAATTCTGCGCCAAAGTACCAACTCTTTTTTCTTTTCTCGTCGATAGTTTATAAACGCGATACCCATTTCACCGATAGTTTTTTTCATTTGCCAATAATTGTGCAAAATATAATGCAGCCTATACCTTGATGGTTCGATTTCCCTAATTTTCAGGAACTATTTTTCTTATTTTATTCCAATGATATATATATATATATGGAGTTTTGATGCGAAAAAACAAATATTGGTGTCCTAGAGTAATTTTTAAATTTTGTTTTTCAAGTAAACTCCCACTGTAAAATAATCTGATTTCACCGATTTTTCAGAAACTATTTTTCTTATTTTATGTGAGGGTATATACGGAAATTAGTTGCGACTCGTTTTTCAGCTATACTCTCACTCCTAATGGCCCGATTACTCTGGTCTTTGAAAGTTACTTTTAACAATTTATTTTACAGAAATATATCGAGTTTCATTGCGGGGAAAGGAAAAAAAAAAAAAAATACGTCCTCTAGAGCGATTTTTAATTTTTGTTAACGATTTTCGCCTTACTCCCCCCCCCTTTTTTTTTTTTTGCGAATTCCCAGTATATGAAGCTATGAAGCTGCACCCGTAAAACATCAAATATATTTTTTTTTAAACGAATTCCCAAGGAATGTAATTCCTTGCAATAAGCTTTCCAAATATCCATCGAGCGTATCTACTAGGCACCGAAAAGACTAAAAAATTATAAAAACGTGTGTGTCTGTTAGCGCTCTAGAGATCGCTATTTTTTCCCCCATTAAACTCGGCACATAAACATAAATTAGCAAACGATTCGTCGAGTTCGTTAACTAGCAAAATTGGACCATTGGGATGGGAGCTAACCTAAAGAGAACATTTTTAATTTTTTTTTAAATCACTCTACCGGCATCAGATTTTGTTTTCTCGCAACGAAACGCCGTATGTACAATTTAAATAAAATAGAAAATATAATTTCTGAAAATCAGGGAAATCCGGCCATGTTAAGACGGGTTAACCTTAAACCCAACATTTAAAAATCGTTCCAACAGCCCCAATATATGTTTTTTAACAGCTAAACTGGCCACGTATCATTTAAATCAAATAAGAAAAATAGTTTCTGAAGGAAATCCGACCTTTAAGAGTAGCGCTATACTTGAAAACCAAAATTTAAAAGCCCTCTTTCGTTTAATTTTTCTCCATATTTTAAAATAAAAGTAAAAATTAATTCAGCATTTAACGATGCATATGTTTTATATTTAACGAAAGCATCGTCGTGAAGATAGCAAATGTGAAATATTAATCTAATATGTGTTTGAGAATTATATTTGTATGTAAGAGCTCTCTATAATAACCGTCAGAAAACATTTCGTTGCGTGTTTTTACTACAATAACATTTAAATTAATTTCAAAGCCAATGAAAATCGATGCTTTCGATTGTGTATTGTTGTTGAGAATATGTTTCCTTAGTATATTATAATTGTGTTTAAACAGTAACATGTTTTTGTTTGTTATTTCATTCAATTTTAGTGAATGTAAAGGTGATACCAAAGATTCAGTTCATAAACGCGTTTATGTTTAAAAAAGTTAAAAAATACCCACACAGTGTAGCTTTGTGTATCAATGGTGATATCTTTCTTTTAATTAATAGTATTCCATTATTTTTGGTTTAATTTAAATAATAATAATAACAATAATAATAATAATAATAATAATAATAATAATAATAATAATAATAATAATAATAATAATAAAACTTTCATTTCTCTTTTATGATACTTATAGGTTGCAACAATTCTGATTCTTACGTTCATTTTTAAAGTTGCTCTACTAGGTGAGGAATTCGCTTATTTTACGCAGCTCTTGCGTGACGGACTTTTTGTTTTACTCAAATAACTACATCAATTCAGGAATTTAATTAAGGAGGGATTACTTTTTGCCCTGCCCTCGTAATATGAACAGAAATAGCAAACTCATTTTATTTTACTGTATTTGAAACATTTCTCTTTTATATTTGATACAAATTCTCAAAATAATAAAGAATTATTAAGAGTTATTGCTATTTATGATACAATATTATTAATTACAAAATTTACGTAATATAAATTCATGTTTTTTTGCAGCAATACTGACTCTAAAACACGTGTGTTGCATTCGTGCAAAACACAAGTTAAAATAAGGTTTTTGAGATGTGAACGGGGATTGTGAAGAACCCTCGGCACGCCATTAGCTAAATGACAAGGGGACGGGACTCTCCAACCCTAATGAAAGAAACTGATCTCAAGCCAGGAGGCGAGAAGCAACAGGCCACCTGGGGAGAACAGAGTATCTTGTAAATCTGACTGGCATGCCTTTACCTTCCTGGCACAGGATTGAGGTTTACTCAGATTTTAACACCTGATATCGAAATTCCAGCACGTAGTAGAACCCAAGCACGAAAGTGTTTGTAAATAAAGAACATTTGCCTTACACCTTGACATTGTCACCTCTGAACCAAAAAATTGACCGCCCATGGCATCCTCCTGGAAGTCATCATTTTCATACCGTTTTCATCATCGAAACCCCAGGTGCTACGTCGGGCTGTAAGGTGGATGGTCAAACTTTCCCTACTATCAGGTTTTCTTTGTTACACTGAGGACCATAAAGACCTCAAGTAATTCACATGGGATATTTAAATGAAATGGCGTAAAACACATAGTTTTATCTTAAAAACAAGGACAATTATGTTTATAAGCATATATTTACACTTTGTGTTTTTTCCTCCATTTTAAACGTCCTTATGTTTAAAAACACTTAATGTTGTTTACAGAGAAATAAGAAACTTATCAATGTTTTCTGTCCACAGAACTTTCACATAGATGGCATTGTCCACGCCCCCCCCCCCCATTTAGTTGACAGCATTCAAATTTGACATCAGATTTTCAGCCGATTCACTGTCTTTGGTTATAAAAGCATCAATCTCCATCTTCATTAGATGTTCCTTCACTATATCTCTCTTCTTCATTCAAAATTGCTTCTATTTCTGTACTACTCAAACATTTCTACTCATAATGTAAACTGAGACAACAAACCGTAACAAATAAGCGGAAAGTGTTATTTTCATTGTTGCACGTGTTCAAAGTAACTTCAGCGTTACTACTTTCATAATGTTACATGCAAAGAAAAATACCAATTTTGAATGAAGTCATATAGACCCCAGTGCAAACATAATGAATACATTTTAATGTATTGAAAATTAATAAAACATCATTGGATACGCTTCACTCACAAGAATAAAGTCGTACATTTTGAAAATTATAGTTTTATGAGATTTGAATTTCGAATTTTCTTTTGGGATCATAGGTACTAGGAAAGTTAATCATACAAGTCCATTGACTTGTTGAATCTATGCGGTCGAGGAAAAAAAACCCTTATGAGAGCATGCTCTGTGGCGGTTCTCTACAGCTGGTGAAAACATTTGAAAGAAGCACAGTATTTTTGTCTTTCTGGGTAGGAACTGCTCTTTAGCTTTGTTGGCCATTACAGTGATTGTGGAATCCACATACTCTGGACAACCACCACCAAACAGGGCAGACGTGTCAGTACCATCTTCTCATCTCCCTAGCCAGTTTGCTATAATATAGGAATACAACGTAGTATTTTCTTATTTTTGGATACATTAGAACGTGCAATAAATGTGACTGTCATATAATGTAACTTAGTGAATTTCGCCCGTCTCATTTAACAGAATCCCTCTCACAGGAAATATGTAGATGTTGTTGTGTTTAATTCACAACTTTTAACACACATATAGTTAATAACCGATCCGGGTTACAGCTTTCGTGTTTATGCTAATTTGCTTTCATAAATTTCAAATTGTCTCTATAGTTATGGTTTCCTGCTCAATCTTTGCCATTTTGGAATTGACAACTTATTCTCAATTGGACATCAACAGAAGAGTTCATCCTGTAAATAGTATTTATAATTAAGCAATACATTCTTATTACACATTAAACACAATCTTTTTGTTCGCTTTTATGTTGTGCGTAATAGGCAAGCTTTAAACTTCAAAATGCTGAGCATTTCCTTAAGAGAAGTTCATCACTGAAAAGAGCAGGCTCTTGATTCTATGTAAGCTGTATTCACCTAGAGAATTCTCTAGAAAATGAGATTCCGAAACAACTTTTCCAATGATTATTTATGATTCTGTGATGTATTAAATCCGATTGAGATCTGGCCTTTTAATTACAAATTAGTGTTCTGCAAAATGAATGCGTTCTGTCCCATTTTCCACTAAAAGTTCTAAAAACCTCATTATTTTATAAAATGTTCAACATTTGCATATTATATTTGATCAGGTGTTCAACAGTTCTATATCATTATTCCACTAAAAGTTGTACAACTATCATTATTTCACCAAATGCTCAACAATTCCATTTCATGTTCCACCAGATGTTCAACAGGTCTGTCTAATTATTGCACTAACATTCTAAATCTCATTATTTCATCAAATGTTCAACAGCTCCATATCATATTTTACCAGATGTTCAACAGTTCCATATTTCATCAATTTTCGGGCGTAAAAATCCTAAGTATGGCTTCCTTCGGAAGGGAAGTAAAGCCATGGGTTCCGTGTCTACATTTACGGCACGATAAAGAACCTTAAGCCGGAAAAAAGAGGCCTCTGAGCAAAGTTTGTGGGCCGTTTCACGATGTGAATTGAATGGGACGCTGATGACCTGAGATGTTAAAGAGCGTCCGTAAATTAACCCCCCTCCAAAAAAAATATTTCGCCAAAAATTCAATAGTTCCTTCTAATATTTTACCAGATATTCAACAGTTCTTTCCATTATTGCAGTAAAACTTCTAAAAAACCTCATTATTTTTTAAAATGTTCAACAGGTTACATATCATATTTGACCAAATGTTCAACACTTCTATCTCATTATTCCACTAAAAGTTGTACAATATCATTATTTCACCAAATGTCCAACAATCTCATCTCAGTTCCACCAGATGTTCAACAGTTCTATCCAATTATTCTATTAACATTCTACAAATCTAATTATTTCATAAATGTTCAACAGTTTCATCTAATATTTCAACAGATGTTTAACAGTTCTATTCCATTATTCCACTAAAAGTTCTACAAATCTCAATATTCATAAAATGCTCAACAGTTCCATATCATGTTTCACCAGATGTTCAACAGTTCCATTTCATTATTCCACTTAAGGTTCTACAAATATAATTATTTCACCAAATTCTCAACAGTTCCATCTCATATTTCGGCAAATGCTCTATTCCATTATTATACTAAAAGTTCTACAAATCTCATTATTTCATCAAACGTTCAACAGTTTTATCTCGTGTTTCACCTGATGTCAACAGTTCTATTACGTTATACCAATAGAAATTCTACTCCTTTCATTATTTATTTCATCAAATGTTCAACATTTCATCTCCTTATTTCACTAGTATTCATTTCCATCTTATTTCAATGCGCTTGAACAACAGTTTCACCCCTGTTGAATTATAAGTTCAACGTTTCCACATTATTTCACTAAATGTTAACAGTTCTGTCCCATCAGCTCTAGGTGATGTATTTGTTATTTATTCGTTTATCATGTTTAATTAGCGGCAGTTTGTGCACAAGCTGTGTTCTCCTCTAGGTCCAAGGTTCGCGGGTTCAAAACCGGCCTCGGACGATATTTTTTCCGGACATAAATATATCAAGCGCAGTTCCTCCGGGCAGGACTTAAAGCCATGGGTTCCAAGTCATAAATTTGCGGCACGTTAAAGCACTCCATAACTGAAAAATAACTTCCTGAGAAAAATGTCCGACCATAAAGTCCAAATAATACCTTAACCTTGACAGCGTTTGAAGTGATCATACATCTATCTGTACGTGCTATGGGGAGGTAAATTCGATTAATTCATATGGTCGGTTAGGAGTGGAACAAGCCTTAGGCCTAATACTTGTAAGTCGGTGTTGATGATGCAAGGTATGTTTTTTTTAGTAAATTCGCAACTTTACATAGTCAGTTGAAAAATGCAGAAAACATAAATTCCCTACGACATTCTGTGGTATGTTCTGAAATTGATCCTAAGTACCTACATTTAAGAGATGCACAAGTCGTGTCATTTCTTCCCCTAATATTTTTAAACGTCATTTATATTCAGTGTATTGTTTCTGGGCTTCTTCTAAGTTTAAATGCACCCGAAAATAATCATAAAAGCCTGAAACAGATTAACAAATGGAATGAAAAAAAAAATTGAGTTTCATTATTTTCAGAAGTGCAAACTTTGTTTAATTTTAAATAGAACACGTCCCCCCATCCAAGTGATGACCAAGCTCGGAAGTGCTTATCCGAAAGCATTATGTACCGGTGCTGTACAAGTAACTTTCTTCGACCCAGCTGTAAATTGTATTGATCTGCGAGAGGGGACCATGCAGCTGCACCAGTATCAACCAGCTACCCTCCTGATTGAATAACGTCGCTAATCGCATTACAGCGTCAGCAAATCATTATCGGGTTAAGCAGCTTTGTGTCTGGCCAGCTCTTGGTTGCATGGCAGCTCCTTTTGGTGCGCTATACGTAATTAAATGTTCCCAGTTCTGGCATCAGGTGCTCAACTTTGTACTCAAGGTGAATGATATTTTGATCTGTATAGTGCATTTTATTTAAATATGTTTTCAATATAAAATTATATTTATTGCTAGTGTCTACCCCAGCAGCTGTTTGAAAATTGTTTTTAACACCCTATACAGTTCAAGTTGTTACTCAATGAGCATGATTAAAATTTGGGCTACATTACTTACCTGAGTGCCAAGATCGACTTAAACAAGTGTGTGGCTATTAGCATTATATTACAGGGCTTCCAGAATGTGTCCTTATCGCTCGCACGGAATTTTGTGTCTCGGCATTTTGACAAGCCACAACCGGATACACATGTACTCGGGCTGCGCCTGTATAAAACCTGACCTTATAGTAAACGCTGGAAATTTCGTCCTCCCTCAGCTAAACAGACGTTGTACCGGATAAACACATTCCGATTCACTTAGTTCGACCACTGTAATGTTTCTGACATCATTTCCTGTGTTTTCCTTGAGTTCTTCCGATGAAGAACTGTTTTGTACACTTTATCCTTCAGGCTACTCCACAATTAAAAACTACAGACTGTTAGATCCGGGGAGCTAGAGGGTCATACACCAGCACTAATCACTCTTATCTTCAAATATTTCACGTGTGCTCCTTTGCTGTATGAGCAGTGGCGAAATCTTGTTTAAACCACACATATTATTTCTTTCCGTAGATGATTAATAAATAGGGTCGGAATGTCATTTCGGTACCTCTCTTTATTTATTGTCTGCTCGTAAAAAATCGCACCGATTAAACTTCTTGCCCTAGTCGCACGACAAACTCCAAATTTCCTACCATAAAAAGGGGTTTCTTGTATACAGTTTGGATTTTCAGAATAGGGAGTATTGTAGTAATCACATTACCATTTTGGTAGAACCACGCCTCGCCTGAAAAGAATAAAAGCTGCGGGTCTATTGCCCTTCGGTCACTGATGAAAGAACCCACTCACAATTACGCAAACATGCTACAGGATCACCTGATATTTGTATGCATGAGTTTTAACACATTTGTTGCGTAAGAACAGAAGATACTGAAACCCTACTTTGCTCTAATTTCAGTATTGATTTTATTGGCGCACGTTCAAGATTTCGTCTAATTTGTTTTACACTAAACCAGTAGTATAACATTTATTCACAAGCTCGTGAATTGCAGTTCTGGAAGAAGGCAATTGCTTAAGGCACTTCCGAATAAATTACTCACGAATGCTGCTACCTTATTTATATCTATAACAGCATTTCCACATAAAAATACATTGCTCTGAAGTCAGCTGTCTTGCCATCTTCCCAAAAGAATGTAGACTGGTGACTGCTCGGAAGTTCAAGGACAAACAGGCAGCCGGCCTTGTCTGAGACACAAAACCCACTGAGAGCGGTAAGGACATATTCTGGAAGCCCGGTACTTTTTCATATACATTAATTGCACCGAGGAACTGTATAATATATTTATTATTAAGAATACAAATGTGTCTGTATCCTTCTGCTGTCTCTAATGTTGATTGGTCAGAATCCAAAACTCTTAATGCAAATTATCTTTCAGTACCTACATGTTCTAGAGTGCTATCAGTGATACTTTCCCCGCAGTGCGGGGTTTTTCCTGTGAGTGAGCCCCCACACGTTTGCCGCACCGTAGAGGGGATAGCAAACCTGCTTGCTTACTTGTTGACCTTGCTGACTATCGCAGTCGTAGCGCAGTTGCTCCCGGATGTGCGTTGTGTTGTTCGTTTCTACATTAAGTGTATTAACCGTCGACAACAACACAGTGTCTTTATGCACGATTCATTGTATTAACTCAGTGGTGAAAGAATCACAGGACCAATTTTCTTTGAGCATACAGTTTATCTTGTTACTTGTGTGATACCATACTAACCTTTTTTCAGAGAATGGTATGATATTCATATAAGTAATAGAACTACTGTATGCTAAAAAATTTGGTCTCATGATTCTGTCACCACTGAGTTAATACAATGAATGCATAAAGACAGGGGACGTGATCGTGCATTTTTTCAACAGGACTCTACCACTGCTCACACTGCGAGTAATTTCATGAAATCAAAATTCACAATGTGTTTTCACAAGGCAGAGTTATTAGTGGGGATTTGTATCTCCCTCGTTCCCGATTTAACAGCCTGCGATTGTTATCTCTGGGGTAAATTAAAAATACAGCGTAAAAACGAACCCGTATACCATTCGTCAGGGAACTGTCCGGATTTCTCAAAATGAATCACAGCAAGTGATGAATAATTTCCTAAAGAGATGCCAAAAATGGTGGAGAATGAAGGCGAGCGGATTCAACATTTCATTTGATAATTTTGTAAGTAATGAGTCTCTTAAATTGGTTTGTGTATTGTTGTATGGTTGGTTTGTTTTATTGTTCTACACTCGCGCTGATCGCCGACCGGCTGGCGACTAATGGTTATCGAGCATGTACATAGGCAAAACACTCCGGGGGAAAACAAACTGGCAGCATGGTACATGCACAATTTACTACGTAATAATGTGTCAGAGCATTGTCGCACACACCGAAAAACGTAATGGAGCTGTCACGACGTGATTTTCGTGGTATGATGCATTACGATTTCAAAAAGGAGTTAATAGCACAGCATTGGTTGGTTTTTTCAGGACTCTGCACCATTCAGAGCTACCATTTGGTTCTGGTTTCGGGAGTTCCAAAGAGGTCGGGAATGCTGGAAGACGAGCTTCTGGCAGTTTGGGTAACACCAGAAATAATTGCAACTGTGCGGAGAATCCCCACACCAGCCGTCATTTTTTTTCGATTCATTGCGCAGGCGCAATACAGTCACTATCCCCATGCGGTGTATTTCTAAGGAACCACTTTCTGTTCCGAAATACCGTTTTTCATCATCTCCATGTAGTTTAAAATAAAAACCATATTATTTAATGATTTATTCTCATTTGAGGGGCGTTCTGGACTAATTTACAGTAGTATTTTTTACCTTATTTGTTATGCGTTTGGAACTCTCAATATAATCCCTAAAAATACCAGTACATCGTTACCATCTTGCTGGTACCTTCATTATGGCGAAATCATTGTTTGGAGTACTACGCCTAAACTCCGGACAGCTGCCCGAATTTCCTACTTGTTGCCGAATTTTTATCTCGCAATGAGTCCTTAATGTTATCAAATAAGGCGTAATCAGACGAATCCACCATAATTGGTCTGATATGGTAGGTGTATCACAATAATGAACTTCGCGGTCGTAGTGTTGCAGGTATGCAGCCGTGCATTGTCATGTTGGAGGAACACTCCTGTCGACCACTTTCCCTTTCGCTGTTGCTGAATCCTGCGTCTAAACCGTGTAAGGATCTCGCTGTTGAGGAAGCCAGTCCATTAGAAGTATACCTGTAGTGTTTCAAAAGATGATGATCGTCTGCAGGAAATTTCTTGGGTAGAAGACTTCCTAGATGCTTCCATTGCATGGATTGGATTTTCTTTTATAGTGTGTAAGAGTGACACATGACTCGCCATCAGTCACCAGCTTCTAATTACAAAAAAATCACAATGCATTTCCAGTAGCCGACGACATACTTCAATCCTTTTACTCTTCTGTGCCTGCATCCAGTCCCGTGAAAGCCGATTTGCGCACGCTCTTTTCATATTCAAATAATGGTGTGCAAGATTGTGCGGCCGAGGCCTGTCTGACATTGCATCAAAGGTTATGCGCTTACCAGCCACGACCTTAATGTTCCTGGGAGACCGCGTGTTGAATTACGACCAGTACTCACATTCTTGTGTGCTACTGGCAAGTCTGCTGTACCGTGCAGTCCGCATTCCATATTGCTCACGTCTTTCTCTACTAGATAACAAGCGAACACTGTTATTTCGCCACACACACGCTGCTTACAATTGCCGTCTAGCGTCTATATGGCGTACTAGTATTGCGCGGTATTCGTATAAATCATCGCTGTTGTAAATCATTTCGGAAACCCGTTTTATTAGAATAAACTAATTTCTAATTTAGATATTCAGATGAACCAATTTTTCTCAAAATCTGTTCAAGTGAGTTGTGTGGTTATGGAAATCATGGCTTAAGTTTTAATTTCTTGCTAATTAATGTAAGCGCGTGAAGTATTGAAAGGTGAAAATTTGTGCCATACATTCTTATTTCCCTCAAGCACCGCATTTACGTGATTCGATAAAATTTCAGTAAAAGTTGAAGAGACTTAGAAGTGTATAAGTACTTGACCTCTCTTGAAAAGAAAGCCAGAGGTTGATACGGTGCAGATATCGGAAATTAGACATGCCTCTCTTGAATGCAGAAGAGCAATAGCCAGAGAACAAAGGAACAAATAACCGGGAAATCTCTTTGATGTTAGCAACCCACAATCTCAAAAAGGAGACCCCAATGCCTTGACGTCAGCGTGACGTAAGCACTCGATTTTGGAGTGCACCCTCCGCTTGTATCGACGTGCCTCAAGTTGTGAATCGGTAGACTCCCACAGTACCTGCGCCTGGCCACATCTTCCGTACTTGTATATTGTTTCGATTTTCTCGCTTGAATAACTTCGGCTTATGTAGGTAGGAATGGTAGTCGTTCTTACATTAACCTTTAGCATACACTAAAAACGCTAAGAAAATAAATAACTATAATTATTAAACGAAAAACCTATTTCGTTGAAGTGTAACCTTTTCTAATACATTAAGAGTTCTAATTTTAATATTAAATGGGTTTCAACATGCTTACCATTAGTAGCATAACATTTGTCAACCTCTATTCAGATATTTCTCAGCATAGTGGCATTTTGAATCACAAGGTGAATTCTGTGCTTCAAATCATCGAAGTCAGCCACATCCTTTACGAATCTTCATTAGATGGTGTTAATTCTGGTGACCTTGGAGGCCAAACTGTGGTCTCGAATTCTGTATCATTCGGGAAAATGTCATTAAGAAAACTGCGTACCTGGCATGCAAAGTGAGGAGGAGAGCCCTATTGCTGATAATTAGCTCCAACAGGAAGCTGTGACACAGCATAGCACTCAAGCATATCTAGATAGGCTGTGGCAGTCACTGTAGATTCAGCCAGAAACGGGGTGGTATTTTTTAAATTTAATACTATGTTGTGATTGGGTTTGGATTAGTTGTTTATAAGGTGATGGTCGAATTTTATGAATGGATTGGTATCTGAGAGATGATTGGTCGAACCTCCATTCAGTACCGCCATCTTGTAATGTTTTGTCTTCGGCTATAAGCTCAATTTACCAGCTGAACGTTTTTGTGATACACTATCGCAGGGAAAAGAGATAATAAAGTAACACTCGTAGTTCCAGTTTTCACCATTTATTAACACAATGTCATAAATATAGTTCCTATCAAGTCACGATAGAATCTTGCAAAACGTTTCCGCTTATGGAAATAATTCATTGAGAGTTCCTTGACACCATTTTATTTTCACATCAACTACCTTCACTTCAACTCTGACCTGACAACTGAATGACTGACTAACTTCTATAACTCATGTAAATTGTCTTGCTGCCGTGCCAGAGCAACTTTTCACTCTTCCTGTTCCGCTCTTTCGCTTTTTCTTACACTTTTCTCACTCACTTCAGTCCCAACTAACAAATAATCATTCTATAGTCCATTACTACTGCTTTTATTAATTCGCCTGTCCGTCGGCCTAGGCGCTCAAAATATATTCAGCATAACTTTCTAAATGGCACGTGACATAATCATGCTATCTGTCTTCCTATTGGTGTGATTTTACGCTAATTTATATCGCTTCCCTTTCATTGGCTATTTATCCAAGATTTAAACAGGGTCCTCCCACGATCGATTCCTAGATTCTTATTTCTTAGGTACTGACTTGAATAACTAGACTATAAGAGAAAGGCGTATCGGAAATGTTATGAGTTTATGATATTACGGTTTCCTTTAGTTATTGTATGAATCTTTTCGGCAATGTTAAGAAAAGAACACCTTTCCAAATTCCTGGAATCACGTTTTGTTCAATATCCCTTGTTTTCAAAGTTCTAGTTTACCTGAAGTAAACATTACAAAGAGACCCAAACAAAATACAGTGCTAGCCCCTTTCCTAGCAAACTTCCTTCTTATATTTGCAGTGCGCCAGATGTTCTTGTTTTCCGTAAATACATGTGCAAAGCATATCTATATAATTTCTCGTAACTATATTCTGCAATTGCATCTGCTGACTATGTGGAAAGTTGACTCTTCAGAGAAACACATCTGATCTAACTACGAAATCTTCTTCGTCAGTTTTGTCCAAGACACTCGCAATATAAGCCAGTTAATTTGCTCTTGTGTCGGACTTGATCGTGACCAGTTATGATATAAGGAACGCTTTTTCATTATGACGTCACACAAGCAGTGCATACAAAATTGACGACTAGGGCGTGACCGTTCGTCTAGGGTAATTGTCATTTTTGCTTCTAAAATATGGAATTACACGTGTGTTAGAATTTCTCTAATTGCATTGATTTGTACACCTGAGTATACTTTATACAGTTGACACTAAGTCTTTTAATCGTTAAATAAGGTGAAATTTTACAATTAAGCTTACCTTAAAAGTTACGCCATCAATAATACTGTTAACTTTTTAGCATATACATACGACGCTCTAAGAGTTCTGGGCATGATCAAGAAAATGCAAGATTTAAGATAAATATTTTTTGTTTTTATTTTTCAACGTAGTCACCTTGTAAATCAAGTTAAAGTTCAACGACTTTCCAGGTTTTAATGTCCTCAGTAAAATAAGAGTTGTCCAACCTTGAAAAATAAGCGTCTGTCTGAGCTTCAACCTCATCATTTGATGTGAATCTTCGTCCACCAGCCATTTCTTCAGGTTTGGGAACAAAAAGAAATCGCAGGGGGCCAAATCCGGCGAAAATGGCAGATGTGTAAGCACTTGGAAGCGAAGGTCATGCAGTTTTGTATCAACAATTCTAGACGTGTGTGAAGGCGCATTACCGCTTTCTTTTCCGCAAAGTGTGAGCGTTTAGTTTGAATAGCATCCTTCAGCTGGTCTAGTAGTGAAGCGTAATACTCCCCAATGATGGTTCTGTCCTTCTGGGATAGTCTAAGAGCATTATGCCATGAGAATCCCAGAAAACCGTAGTCATGACTTTTCCTGCAGATGAAACGTTTTTTGCTTTCTTTAGTGCACTTTCACCTGTTGCTATCAACTGCTCCTTCGTCTCTGAAGTGATGAATCCACTACTGTTATTAAACTTCGGAGAAACCCACTAAAATTACTTTAAAGAGGTCTTGCAACAAGTTCATTCGAATGCGTTTTTGGCCCACTGTTAACAAATGCGGCACACATCGAGCGGAAAGCTTTCTCATACCCAAAACTTGTGAAGTCTAAAATTATAACCTTCAACTGAAGCAATTAATATTTTGCAATATCTGTCAATTTTTAAGGTCATAGAGATTGATCTTACTTCTGGCTCTACAGCCCTATGGGAGCTTTGGATTCCTGCACAACTGTCTATCTTGCACTTTACTTTTCCATATTCCTCAGATCTTCTGTTACAGCATCTAACCACCTTGTTTTATGACGTCTACTGGTCCTATTTGTGTTTTATACATCATACATTTTGTCCCTGTACTAATTAGATTTTTTTTTTTTTTTTGGTACAATATCGTAATATGGTTCATTTCTACTTTGAATTCATTCTTTCATGCATTAATTTAAATTATTATTGTTATAAGTGCTCCTAAATATTTAAATTGTGATTCCCTGTCAAGTGCTTGTTATTCAACTACCAGATGTTTTATTTTTTCTGTTATCATCTTCATATATTTAGTGTTTAACTTCCTTGAAACTTTTTTCAAGTTCCTTATAGACTTCAACTAGCTAGTGTTTATCTCTTGCTATCATAGAGCTAATATCTCATTTTAAAAACAACTTCACGTAGAGAGTAGAGGTATATTTTATTGTTACTGTCAACTTAAATAAATAATATACATATATTTGCTTTTTCAGTCTTAATTTCCTGAAACGTAGTATTTTATCGAATTCTTACGGAACTAATTTTTACTTTTACTTAGTATTAATTTATCAGTACTACTATGTCCACTTAATATAGCTTTTATGACATACAGTAAAATGTATTTGGACACTCCCGATATTAAACACCAAATTTCCATACTTTAACTCTACGTTGGACTCCCCTTATGGCCATAACTAAGACAGTATCTGTTTCTGTTATGCATGTATTTGCTAACTTATTTAAACTTGATTGATATTTATCTCCAAAGCTTTAAACGGTCATTAGTGAGCTCACAGTAATATCAAAAGGTTGTTTTCCCTAACTGACTTTCTGTTATCTTTTTGAGCTTGGATGAAAGCTATCTCTATGCTTTGCATGGGTCATTAAGCAGATTTGTATGGAAAGGATGGATTTTTCTTAACTTTTATTCTCTGTTGTGCTTCCTCAATTCTTTACAAAATGTAAAATTGTAACATATTTCTTATAAAATATGCTATACATAACTGTTAACTTATTGAAGCAAAACATCAAAATAAGCAGCGTGGTCCACAGTTGCTGTTGAGATGTGAAATGCAAAACTTTGCTGTTAATCTGTGTTTAGTTTAAATGTTTAGAATGTGCGTACGTTTGTAACGTTTATTAGGAATGTTTGTAAGTCAGGGAGCTGCCTGATGGAGAGTTGCCGTTCTTCGATCTAGAGAGGCGCGTGATGATCACATGTCCCCTCTACCAATGAGGAAATTTAAGTGTGAACAAAGAAGAAATGGATGCTTTTTATGCCCATTTTGCAGACAAGCTTTCTGGCTATTTTAGGCGGGGCGGGGGGGGGGGGTTAAAATGTTAATTCAAAGATGTGAGAAGTGTATTGCAACATTGAAAATTGAAATATAGTTTTTATCTTTATCATACTAGAAAATGGTTAGGCCGGAAACTTATGGACAGACCCTCGTAGATTATTAAACAACATGAAACTCACCTGCTTAAAGATGTTTACCTTTTTCTTGAAGACACAAATTCACTTGCTTTAATCTATTTTCAACCCTGTAATCAAGGTCTGTAAGAAATTTCTTGCAGTTTTTCGTCTGTTAAGACACTCGGTCTACCACTCCTCGCAGCCTCTTGTGCTGGACCTGTCTACCAAAATTTATTAATTAAATCACGCACAGTATCTCGGTGTGGTAGTTTTGAATTTGGAAAACTAAGAAATTAAATGATGTTACATTTCGATTTTCACAGCAATTTCCACGTTCAGCAAAAACATTTTCCACTAGAAACACACGTTCCTCTATAGATTACATTTTAATTGCCGTTTCACAAAAGCGACTTAGCAGCCGGCACTTTACTGCTAGAAACATTCGGTTGGTGTGGAATGCGGAAAATGTAGGTTAAATGTAGAAATGCGAACTGTTTCCTCTGAGGTATCAGCAAGATGCGGAGGGAGTTTTCGAAGTACATATTATTTCTAATAAACAGTTCGTCACTGCGCGGACGTGTACAACTGAGCAACGTTCATTTCCTTTTGTCTCTGCTGATAAGCGGGTCCAGGTGTCGCGGACTCGACGTAGTTTGGCCATTCATGCGAATACAATTTGACACAGATATACTTACAACACTCTTCTCGGTAAACATTTATTTGGACGTTTCACTAATTTTTCGATTCTCAGACGATAGAAATACGCCCCCGATGATCACAGTTATTGAAATGTCCAACTCCGGTGCAATTTTTTGCGTCAGCCATGTTGGAGGAACACTCCAGTCGACCATTTCTTTACGCCGTTGCTGAATTCTGCGTCTAAGTTCTCGCATTTGGTGTTGACCGTCGTCCCTGAGGAAACCAGTCCCTTAGCAGTACGCCTGAAGTGTCCCAAATAGCGATAAGACTATAATCTGCTTGCCCGCATTTAGAGAGCAACACGTAATTTCATGGGCCAGGTTTTTCTGGATGTTTCCTTTCTTCTCGGGTGTGTGATAGTAACACCAGGACTCGTCACCAGTCACCAACTTCTCTAAAATATCATGCGTTTCTAATAGCCGATAACAGGTTTCAACCCTTTTGTCCTTCTGTGCGTGCCAAATCCTGTGGAACATAAAGTGCGCACATCGTTTTCAAATCGTCGAGAATAACGGTGTACAGGATTGCGCGACCGAGACCTGCCTGACACCATCTATCAGCCAAAATCAATTTAGACACAACCTCAACGTTTCTGGGAGACCGCGATGTTGACGGAGGACCAGTGCCCACATTCTTGAGTGCAGATTCCCTGACAAACACCAGGAGCTTTTTGACCATATTCCGCGGTTAAAAATGTGCATACATTTCTGTCTTTCATCTTGTCCACATCATTCTCTATTTGAAAACAAATGAACGTTGTCAATTCACTAAACCTACTGCTTTAACCATCATGTCGTATTAATATCAGTCCATAGCCTTACGAATGGAATGTATTCATAAAACACTGTTATTGTAAATCATTTCCAAACGCTCCTCGTGCTTCAATTTCTAGATGGAAGATTTTTATACACAGGCCATCCAAAAGCTTGTTCGTCAGTACAGAAAACGTTTGGGAAGGAATGGTGGACATGTAGAAATGTAATAAAGGCATGTACAATATGTGCAGAGGCAATGACATTTGATTGTTGATTATCTAGCATGTGTTTATCAAAACTTATTTTCATCTTCTATTACGAGGGTCACTTCGAAAGTTTTGAGATGAGGAAAAGTGAATGGTGACCCACTTAAAAGTAATGTGGCATGTGGTAGTCCTATCCCTTTCGAGTAAGTTGGTAGCAGGTAGCAACCCTCCCCACTCCCGCATTCCAGAGTGTGAGGGTAAACAACCCCTCCCGTGCACAGACAGCCAGTCGTTACCTTGGAGAGCATTTTCACGCTGTATTTCTTCATCATTTCAAGGGTGGATTAAATAAGTTACAAAGCCTTGGGCGCTTACTACAGGCTTTTGGAGACCTTGCTCCATTTAGGGCAATGGTTTTCTTCTACTATGCGGAATTTAAAAGTGACCGAATTTCACTACATAATGAGAAGAAAAGTGACCGTCCGGGAACGGCAGTAATTGAGAAAAACATTGTCGCAATGGAAAAAATTGTACCCGAAAATAATCTCATGACATATAAGGGTGTCAAGGCAGCTTTCAAGGTTGGCTCGCCAGCAGTACTAAAAATACTACACAATCATCTTTGTATCAGGAAGCTTTCCTCCAGTTGGGTTTCTCACAATTTGACACAGGCACAAAAGCGCACGCGCTTTGAATGGTGTGAAGAGATTTGACGAAGGGAGCTCAAGGCGTGTTTCCGATGACCAAACGACAATCGGCAGTTTGGCTCTTTCTAAATGAAGATCTAGCAGTGAAAGTAAAGAGGGGTCGAAGCGTTGGGAAGAAACCCGGTCACAATTTCTCTGGAGCAGTAAAGGACAGTCTGCCTGCCGAAAGTTTTCGACAAGCTCCGAGAACGCCAACCAAGAACCTGCTTCACCGCGACAACGCCTCCGCTTGCATGGCTAACATCACCATTCTGTTCCTGGAGTCCACAGAGGTCAGACTCATTACTCATCCTGACCTGACTCCGTGCGATTATTTTCTCTTCCCAGTGGTAAAAAATCGCATGCGAAGAAAGCAATTTTCCAGCCCTGTGGTTGCACATGAAAATGAACTTTTCACCCTTGAGGAAGTCAGAGTGTAGCTACTCACTTCCAATTTGATGTGTCTTAAAACTTTTGTAGTGACCCTCGTACACACATTTGGGAAATTAATGTGGGTCAGAAATAACAACAAAGATCAACATGAGCAATTTTTTATAATTAAAAATAACATACATCTAGAGGTATCTGTTTACAGTGCTTTTTAACAAATAATAGTTGCATGTAACAAGAACACAAAAGAAAAAAACAAATGTCTCTATGAAGGCTGACTAGGTATTTACTTCACTACGGAAAGAAAACAAGTCATTACTTCTGAAACGTTAGAATTTTTTTGGTTATTAGAGTAATTTTTTTAAAAGTGCTTATATTGTAAACTTACAAAAGTTTATGACAAACTTACATAAGAAAAATACAACTTTTATTTGTCACATTTTTAAAATCCAATGAATTCTGTGAAATAGTTTCACAAATGCTTTCGCTTATTAAAACTTTGCTAACATTTTTTAAAATACAAGAAACATTCACGCATTTGTACTGGTTAGAATAAAAAATAGGCAACAATGTGTAAACATAGGTAACCGGGACTAGATGTTACAGGGGGCTATGGAATCTTTGGGTTTATATCAGGTGATTATGTATACTAGCTTCCACGGAAGCGTAACAGGATAACTTGAAGTGTTGCTGGTAACTTTGAGTCATATTTACATTAGTTCTTTTTGATCTGGTCTATTTCTGTGTCTATTTAGCAGGAAAGGCAAGGCTGGGCTCCATTTAAATTCGATAAGACTAAGGGGAAATTTTTGTTTGTTAATGTTTCAATTTTTAAATCTTCTGCATTAATTTTTTTTCTTCGCAAAGATTAGGGAATGTTTTAAATACATTCCCTCGTTGCTTAAAGTGGACATTTTCCAACAAAGTGTTCTGAAATGATGTGCAAGGCATATTCATGTTTCCGAATAATTATGTTTCAGCCGTACGGTAATTATTACAATGATTCCAATTGTAGCGACGAGTTACTAAATCTAGAGAATATTATAAGCCCTTTGACCACAAAAATTTAAAGAAAAAGTGCCTAGCGACTTTACCACAGAATTTTGCAAATAATATAGCGACTTTTATTTTATGTTAACCGCTTTCTTAAAATGTGTTACATGCGAATGTATACTACCAAAATAATTTAGAAAAATTAACATTACTTTTTCCCTTAATTCATAATGATATTGAGTTGTAGACCACTGTGCTATTGGCCTTTTAGTGACTCGTTGAAAAAAGCATAACATCGGCATAGTAATTCCTGATACAAAATATTCCTTTAATCACTCTTCTTCTGGATAATTTAAAATAAGCCATTTGAGGGGAAAAACGAAAAAAATATAAGGTCTATTAGTCTATATTAAAACATGTTAATAGTAATTCAATTTGTAGCATTAGGTAGATCATGACTTGAAATACTTTTTTTTTACATTAAATATATAGACGTCACAATTATCTTACTAACCCAAAATAATTTTTCCTGATGCGTCGAATGAAGAATTGTTTAAAAACAAATGTAGGTGTTTTTTTGAACAATATGGGGGAGTTCTTGCTGAGGGTAATACTTTTTTGTATCTCCGTTAATGTCGGAGATAGGGGATAGAACTTCGTTTTTTTTTTTTTTTAATGCACCATGTACATTTTATTCAAGAATACATTTACCCTCTTCAAGAGCTATTAAAAACTGCAACATTTTTGCCAAGAAAACAATAAATGCGCAACGGTATGGAGTGCACAGTTATTGAAAAAACGGAACTGTTTAATACCTTGGTTGTACAAGTTACTTACCCTAATACATTGTAAATAGAGGTCTGGGTTTTGTTTATGATTTCCTGTTTGTTTTCTCCAACTTATCAATTAAACTATTGGACATCAATGGTATTGAAGTTATGAATATCCCGAATTTATTAATATATTCAGTTATGTAAAAACCAACCACTTTCTTGATCTAGTGGTTAGTGTTGCTGAATGCTGGCCGGGAGATCCAGGTTCGATTCTCGGTACCTAACTGGAATTTTCCTAAGTTAGGGAGGTCTGGAACGGCCTCGTGAGGACAATTGGGAAAGTGCCTGATGGAGAGGTGTCGATCTTGGATACGAAAGTCGCGTGATAGATGACCGGCGGGGTGCTGGTATGCTGATCACATATACCCCTACCCCCCTGCAACACTGCCCTCTATCAATGAAGTCATAAAACGGAAGTATAGGATGCAGAGGTCGCTGCAGGAGGTTATAACGTCAAATGAGAAGAAGAAGGTTCATGTTCCTGAGAGAGAGGCGAGGGCAGGTAACACGTATCCCTCAACCCTGAAATTGTCGTTGTTTTAGCTTACATAACAGAGTACTGTATTCAGAATAAGTTAGTACAAGATGTACACGTATGAAGAGAAAGAAAGTAGAAATGCTGCTGATCTACCGAGAATGTAAGGTGACAGATAATTATTTATTCAATTTCATTATTGAAGAGGTTAAACGATTTAGTTAAACAAATGCACTGTAGTGTTATTAAATAAGATAAAGTAATGCATTTACTGGTTATGGTATTTCGAAAATGTACGTGATTAATTCATTGTAAAATAACACCTCATAGAGCATTTGCTCAGTGAACGAGTTTAATTTTGCAGGTTCATTTATGAAATAAAACAAATCCAAATGATTTTTTTTTTTTTTTTTGAATATGCCATGCACAGTTTTTCAAATTACACTGCTAGGGTAAGTTTAGTTTTTCATAAACAATAAATGAATGTATTCAGAAATGCAAAACTGGGTTTAATTTCACGGCAAACCAGACTTAAATAAGTTTAATAATACTTGCCAAAATAAGTTTTCCTGAAATTAGAAGTTCATTAATAAAGGGTTTGTGTTCAGTTTGCAAAAATAAAAGTTATTGCAGACTATTAAATATTGGAATATACCTGGGCTTGCATTTCAATAATTTCTTTTCTAAACAGCTATCTATGTATCAAACATACATTTAACTTTAAAAAATGTAAATTTATATATTGAGGGGAAAGTTTAAAATAAGTTTTGATTAAATTTGAGGTTTTATCCCCACACCCCAGTCACTTCCACTTTGAAATTTCAATTGGCATTTAAGGTCCCAACTTATGCAATAATACTGCCCAAATAAATTGTGTTTTCAACCTACAACTAATTCTCTCCAAATTCAAACATTAGCAATAGTCCAGATTGCCAGGCAAGGTTAGAAAACATAAAATGCGATAAAAATTGAAGTCTTTTTAAAAAGTTATGAAAAGTTAGAGGTTGTTGATTTGGTTTATTTACGGACATTTAACAGCTCAGGTCATCAGCGTCCCATTCAATTCAGGACTTGAGGCGGCCGATAAATTTCACTCAGTGGCCTCTTCTTTCAGGCTTGAGGTTCTTTTACGTACCGTAAAGTTGTGACATGACCGGAGGAAGCCATACTTAAGATTTTTATGCCCTAAAATAATTCATCGATCCTGGCCAGGATAGAACCCGCAATTTTGGGTTTACGAGGCAAGTATGGTTACCACTAGACCACCAAGACCGACATGATACTGGTGCCATTTTGAAATTTCCAAGTGGAAGTGGCTGGCGGTAAAAGGCGAAACGTAAAATGTAATAAATATTGCTGTTTTAAACCTGCCCTTAATATCTAAATTAATTTTAAATAAGTAATTATTGAGAATGGAAAGTTTTGAAATGAAATATCCACATAAATGAAGTTTTCTGTTAATTAAATTATACTGGTGTATCTCATAAGTTTGTTTTTTTTATTATAAGTTACATTAAATTTAGCTACACTTACAACCTGAGAACGCTACCCTTATCCCCTGGTGTATAAGGTTGAACAACCAAACCAGCTGTTATATTGCTCGGTGTTTGTGGTTGAGTCATAATACTCGAATGACAACCCCCTGATTGTTCGGCAACTTCTCTGCCATAATTGTACCGTGGATCTGTAGTGTTCTCAGGTGTTAGTTGTAACGAAAAGCGAACGATTTCAGGTGAAAACCTTATAGTGTAGAAACTAAGGTATCCATATTATAAGGGTTATTCTAAAGTAAGTTTCTAGTTTGAAATGCTTTTATCTGTTGTACTTATAACAGTTTGCTTCCATATAGATACCATCATGCTTTAAAGGGAGTGAGTTTACCCCCCCCCCCTTGTTAATTTTCATTGGTATGGTAAGTAGTCACGTTTGTATAAAATATTGTGGTTTAGAATACTGACAGCAATATCCTAACAATAATTTTCAGAATGTTTTTGTCTTTAGACAATATTCCAATGCACTGAGAAGGTTGAAAATCATTGAAAAACGAGCCGCACTGTGCAAAAGATTTTCCTAAACTGGTGAACAAATTTGAAGAAATTGATGCAGGTACAGATAAAAGGTGAACATAGTAGAAAAACCAGTAAGTGCTGCTCTAATTTTACAAGAAGTTCGTTAAAGGCAACTTCTGCCCTGTCCCTATAAAATGAAAAGGTGATTTGTAGTCAAAGATAAGCGGATTAGTTGTAAATGTTAGCAGAAATTCAGAATAACAAAATCTGTGGATAGATTCAGCACATTTGGTGGTATTAACACTTCTGATCCAGGATATGGGTCGAAAATAATACGAATACAATTGTTCAGCAAGAATTACATTATGTCAAGGTTATTGTCTGCTTTGATTATAAATTATATTTTATATGACCTCATTTCTATGAAGGAATGAAAACAGTAACTATAAACGAGCAGCGATATTTTCGCGGGTTGCAAGATTTTGTTGTATGGTTGTTGTTGATTTGTTTTATTTACGGACTCTTTTTAACATCTCAGGTTATCAGCTTCTCATTCATTGCAGGACGAGAAACGGCCAATACATTTTGCTCAAAGGCCTCTTCCTTAGGGGTTGAGGTTCTTTTACGTGCCGTAAATCTACGAAACGGGACCTCCGGCTTTACTTTCCTTCGGAAGGAAGCCACATTTAAAAAGTTTACACCCGGAAAAAGCCATCGATTCTGGCCGGGATAGAACGCGCGATCTTGGGTTTAGGAGGAAAGTATGGTCACCACTACACCATCAGGACTGGCACTTTATAATAAGAGCATTACAGAATATGATATGGAAAGCATAGTTTTCATGCGAAAGGCTCTCCACCGCACTATAGATATACTGTACTGCAGGCAAAACATTTGAGTAACATTTGGCTTCGTATATGGATTCAGACGATTACTGGATTATGGCATTTCCTAAATGGAAAACGGGGGGGGGGATTGAAGAAATCTATATGCACTTAAGTTTATCGCACAGAAGAACGACTATTTCGAGTTGAAAGGGCTATTTTAACCTGTTCTAGTTAACTCTTTATGAATACTCTCGTTTATTCTGGTTATAATAAAATCTATTTCTTTAGACAAAAATTTGAATTTTTTCAACATTTAAAAAAATTGCCAAAATTATGGTCATTTGAAACTTACTTTAGAATAGCTGACATACAATGCATCTTCCTGTATACCTTAGCAAAAAGACCTCTGTGAATGTACTCTAGGATGAACAACGTAGAATGCAATGTTTTCTTCTTGGTCGCTGCCTTACGCGAGTGGGAATTGTTACAAACGTTTTGCAGCAGGAGGTGGGAGGAAAACATGCTGCGCTTCTGTAGCAGTTACAGTGTAAACATTATCTTACCCCCATGTTTCGTTATCTGATTGATACAGAGTTGTAAAGACTACCGGGTAATGTTTTTACACCGGCCACGAAGAAAAGTAACCTTAAAAAGTAAAGCAGGTTGGGCTTAATACCTGTAACATATTTCAGAAACCCAATATAAAAAGAACTGCTTGCAGATTCTTATGCTATTGTTGCTTTATATGGAACTTTTTACGGTGTATTTAGATTACAGCACCTAGACAGATCGAAATTTCATTGTTCTATATACTACAACATTAATTTTGTAATAAAACAAAATACCATAACATGCAAAGAGTCAGGTTTAAACAAATATCTAAATATAATATTCCGTCGTCATGCTTAATCAGTATTTGCGTATTTCACTGGAGAGGGAAGATATCAAAATTTGATACAAAAGTTGTAAAACAACCAACTAGTCTATTTGCTTATCACTCAGTGGGTGTTATACGTAGTCTATGTGAGCAAGAGGGGTTTGAATATACTCTACTTTGGAACATAAGGGTCATTATTATACAAACGTACGATATCCAAAACTAAACGGACACATTTCTGTATTTATTGCTTTATATGCAGAGTAGGATATGTGTTAACAGGAAGAGCAAAGTTAATCCGATCCACGCATGCGACAAACTACTCCGTCATTGCAATATTGGCGTCTGTCATTGTTTAAATATTGTTGAATGCGGAGATGTATAAAACCAGCGTTTAAAAATACAAATATATAAGGATTAATGTAGCGTTTCTAATGACTTGATTCCTATATTTCACTCCAAATCCGTTTTACTTGATCTAAATTTTTATTTTGTAGCACAAAAGTGCCTAAAAAGAGAAAAAGCCGCGAGATATAATTTCTAAGTCCATACATTGTTGCACAACGTCGTAGCAGCTGTTGAAATGATAAGATATGATTTACATGTACGCGGGGAATCAACCTGGTACAAGTGAAGCCTTTCATGAACGACAGCGTAAAAAACCTTCTAAGTGTTAGTTTGGAGGTGTGAATGTTATCGCTTCTTAGTGTTAGTTTAGAATTGTGAATGTTATCGCGTTTCTATCGGCATTCGCAATTAATTCATATACATACACTCCAACCTAAATCCTAGAAACCGGTGGAGCCAGTGCTTTGCTGCGAATCGCTACGATCTCACGGCCTACTCTCGCCTCCTTTTCGTAAATATAAATTGATATCGGATTGTGTACGTTTGCGGATAAATGGTTGTAATGGAGGCAAATCTTAAACTCCAGCAGGATTTAAGCGAGAGAGAGAAAGCTAGACCACGAGGAAACGAACCCACTATCTTCCCTTTATTTGCACGACTCTCCAACTGTCTGAGTTAACACACCGTTGTGATGGTCTGCTTGTATCTGTTGGACTACTTTGGCCTAAGGACGTTTTCCTCCGCTGCCATTTGTTAAAGGAGGCGTGACTTGTACCGCCATGATCCTCCGTGTAGGCGAAAGTGAAGATATGCTGACTCACGAGGAACATGGAGCGAGTCGAGCAAGGCGCTGTCATTAATAGAGCCCGAAATTATGGCACCCCCCTTTTATTGGTGACTATCGGAAAATGTCTAAGTTTATGAAAATTATATTCCTGGAGTATCGTACAATATGAGAAGGTTTTATTTTTGCCTTTTTCATACTTCGCTGCCTCATCATTAGGATAGATAATCGAAGACTCGCTACGAGGTATTCGGCAACAACGAGGAAATTCAGGCAGCTGTTCACGATTGGTGGCATGTACTTCCAACAGTGATTTCGCGACTACAATATGACATTATAAGGAAGGTGGCAACTATGCATGGACGTTGGTAGGGAGTATATTGAGAGATTTAATGTGCTTTTAACCGTGTTGCGTAATAAATGAGGTACAAAAATCTACTCTTGTAAGTCATTTCCAAACGCACTCATACATTTTTTATGTTGCATAATTTGCATGTATTGAAAATACTGATCCTTCCAAAATAAAATCGCAATGGCGAACATGAACGCTTTTACTAAGAAAAAGAATGGACTTTTTCCTAACGAAGAAAATAATAACCAGAGCCGGTAAAAGCAGTAAAGACATCTGAAACGGAAGAATTGATATTTGTTTAAGGTGAGATTGAGAGCTAGCATATATCAGTCATAACAAAAAGTAAAATGCCAACCACAAAGAGTATGTTTTTGTTAAGAGGCAAAAATAATTTTTAGTACATGAAGCATTCTTGTCCACAATTCACGTAAGAAAAATATTTGATAGGTTCTTGAGCGAAGTTCTTAAAATCTTGAGGTAAATGGACGTGTAAAAGGGAACATAAACATCCCCTGCCATGTGAGTAATTAGACATACCTCAAAATAATGGTCTGGAAGTCATTAATGTGAAAAACAAGTCAATATTTTAGTTCGCGGAGAAAACTAAAACAAGCGATTTGAGTTTGTTAGAGTAGTAATACAAATTCAGAATTTTAACGAATGCGTCTTAAAAATAATTATTAGTCATAGCAAGGTCAGGATTTTTTCTGCGTTCAGTATCTCAGTCGAAATCTCTGTTCATATCAAACTAGCCCGAACGCTTTCATTGAGTATTTTGCGCATGCCTGATCAAGAATAACGTTGCTTATTTAGGAGATATGTTGGTACATGTATGCAAAATGGATAAGGGTTTTAAATACTTATTTGGGAGATATATTTTGTTTCACAATATCAAAGCTTGAGTTAGTATTAAACACACATATAAAACACCTGCAAAGGAGAGTTTCGACGAAGAAGCTTTTCTGAGATCCGAAGGTATAAAAACGAGTCTAAATATTCATTGAAAACTTTTTCCGAACAAACAAATACTTCTCTGAGACATTAATATCAGTCAAAGTGCCGCAACGTTCCGTAGTGTTGCAGTTCATATGTTCACGATGCAAGTCTTTCTTATGCCCAACAAATATGGTTCACACAGGGACTGCACGGTGTTTCTGATTCAAAGATTCACAGTCACCATAATTAGCGAGTAGAGGCATAGAGATATGGCAGTGGGGTTTTATATCGGCACGAGAAAATCAATAACGTGGGAAAACTTTGAGATTCGTCAATTAGAAGATCATATTCAATGCAGTCTATTCTTGGACATCTGTTGACGGATGAGACGAGAAGACTGGTGAAATAATTTGTTAAACGAAGGGTATACATGGTTAATAGCAATGAGCGATCGGTATGGAAGTGTCTAAGCGTTATATCACCTGAATTTATGTCAAAGCATAACCAAACAATCATAACTCAAGAAGGCGTAATTAACAAGTGATGAGACTACAGAGCCTTTGATCAAGTGTAGTACTAAGAGGCCGAAGAACCGGAAGACATAGCTAAAAGTCACTGAAGTTCTCAACAGTGAAACAAGAGAAAGTGTCACAGCTTGACGAACGTCTATTCCAATAATAGGAATACAATACGACTCATCATTACCTTTGACAGGAGTTAAACCTCGCAGGGAATGGTCCAAATTATTTGACGTTGACAATACATGACAAGCTTCCTTTGTAGTGAGATCAATCAAAACCCGGAAGCTTTGGTTTTGAGGCTGTTTCCTCAGTGAGGTGTAACCCAAATTGGCGATATGATCAAAAACGCGTTTTACTGAATCAGAAGACAGGGCCGCAATGGGAGTACACTCTGGGACAGAATTCCTGGGCGATGAGACCATAAGGTTGCCGGGATCCCACCGTCACATTCTGGGTCACACTGAACCTGTTCCACACGTGGATGACCAGACTCTTTCGTAGTCGCGTCATAGTCTTTTCACTGTTGGCTTCGTCGAAGTACAGCTTCCATTGCCTCCAAGGGATCGGGTAGAAGGCAGACGGAGGGTACACGGTGAAACCTCGGCATCTCTCCGGCGTCATGTCTCGCACCTGAAAAACACAACATCATGTTACTGTCTTGTATAGCCATAGTAAGAAAAAGTCTACCGCAACATTTAGTTTTGTTCTGTAACAGATTGCCAACATTTTATCCCAGAACACAATAATCACATCACACCACTCCCCACTAACTTCAATGCAGTTCAATGTTGCTATCTTCCTGGTAACTTCAGATGGCATCGCGAAATCATTATTTGGGATTATTACATCATACTCGTGGACAGTTGTCAGAATTTCCTCGTTGTTGCCAATTTTTTTATTTCGCAGCGAGTCCTTCGCGTTGTCGAGTAAGGTATAATCAGGAAAAGCGAGATCCGGTAAATTTGGTGGGTACGACACGAGAACGTAGTATTGCTAGTATGGGACAGCTCATAGCCACTTTAGAAGAACACTCCTGTCGACCCTTTTCCCTTTCGCCGTTGCTGAATCCTGCATCTAAGTCGTGCAAGGGTCTAGCAGTACACGTGTAGACAGTCGTTCCTTGAGGAAGCCAGTTCGTTAGCTGTATATCTTAAATGTTCCAAGAGACAGTCATCGACTGCTTGCCCGCAGATGGAGCAGCAGGAATTTCTTAGGCCGGAGACTCCCTGCATGTTTCCATTGCTTGGATTGGACTTTCTTCTGTGGTGTGTGGCAGTGACACCATGACCAGTCACCAGTCATCAGCTTCTCCCAAAAACGCAGATCTTCACTATGTATTTCCAGTATCCGACGACAGATTTCAACTCTTTTGTCCTGTGTCTGTGCCAAGTTCGATGAAATCCATTGTGCGCACATCATTTTCGTATTCAAATCGTCGTTTATAATGGTGTGTTGATTTTCGGACATTGCAGTTATTCAAAGTTTGTGTACCAGCCATAATCATTTCAGATACAACTTCAGTGTTCCTGGAAGACGCAATGTTGACGGAGATCAGTACTCACATTCTTGTATGCAGATTCCCTGCCGCTAACGAATCCATCGACACAGTTGTAAACGGTCTTTTGCGCAGAATATTTTTTCCCTCCGCTGCGCGAGGCTTCAGTGTGAGTTGAAATCTTGCGCAAGTAGCATGTGTTTGTTGGGCGACACAATATAGTGTATTGAGTGAAAGTGTATCAAGTGAAATGGGGCAATACAAGTATTCTGTTCCCCAAAGAGTTTTCATGTATGACTCACAAGTGCGTGCAGAATGAGCGGGTGCTGTAAGGAGAATATGTTTCAAAAGGATTTTTTTTTATTTTCAAGTTCCTAATCCGAGTTCGTTTCATCGATTAATAAATAAATTTCGTGAAACGGGGAGTGTTCTTTATCTCTGGGGGGCATTAAAAGAGAAAGAGTACAAAACAAATCCACACACTTTAGATGAATTTAAAACGGAAATTCATCAATAAATTGCTGCCATTTCTCAAAGGGAACTGCAGAGTGTAATGAGCAATTTCCTAAGCAGGTGTCAAAAATGCTTAAACAACGAAGGGAGGCAATTCCAGCATCTCCTTGCTTAATATGCGTGAATAATTTACTTTTCTTTTTAAGTGTTTATGTTATGCATGTTAGAAATAACTTACGCGATAAGCCGTACTCTATTTACTGAGGATTTCCTGTCACCCGCACCGCCGACACAGCAGCCAGCCTCGCCGGCCGGCCTCACGCCGGGAAACCGGTTGCGTGAAGGATCGTTCACCCCGTATAATCAGTCTATAGCTCTACGAATGGACGTGTTCATATATTACGCGGTATTTGTAAACATCGTTGTTGTAAATGTTTTCCGAACTCACCTTTGCGAGCGCCGATTAAAGAAATGAAATTCGACATGTTGAGCCATGTGTTCTGCATAACAGTGCGCACTATCAAAAGATGCTGTAATAGTGAATTGGACCATCTTGAATATAGCCCATATAGGCACCAGCGAATTTTTTTCCTTATTTCTCCCCCCCCCCCCCCGCCCCCCCAAAGAAAAGGCGAGGTGAAAGAAACCTTTTAGAACATTTTGCAGGCAGAAGTTCAAGGGCATAGAGATTTTTCAAAAGTGTTGAAAAGTAGCATGATTGTTTTCCTTGTCTTGAATGTAAAAGTAACTTACGGCACCTACCTCGTTCTTCTCCAGTTACTTTGTGTAATGTTTGGTCACAGTACGCAGTCCCAAGGGTGGCCTTGTGTGTCAGCGCCAAGTGAAGAGAATTATGTAATGTATATGTAGACGGGAGGACAAGATACACAGACCGTATCGTCCTGGCTCTTAGTTCAACAATCTTCTGTCACCTTCTGAGGCGCAAAAACGTGAAACCCTATCCACGCAACTTCCAAAAACTGACTAAGCACAAAATTGTTTGATATTGAAAGAATTAACTTTTTCTTTATCTCAGCTGCTATTTTATCTATAAGTAAATAATAAATCAATGGTATCAACGTAGGCGATTTTGGCGAGCTTTTGCTTTTTACGATGCAAAGAATGACTTTAAGATTCGTGCACTTTTTTATTTCTGGATATTTCATGTCAGGGTATCAAGTGAGTCATTTCATAAATAATGCACAAATTTTTACTAAAACTTTTTTACAGTCTCCCTGCTTCTAAATGACGTTTGGGAAACTGTGCTATTCCTTTAATTCACCATTTCTGCTCTTCTGTCGAATAACTCGGGCAATGGCTGCAGGAAACTTCCACAGAAGGACTCCACACATGGATTTTTTTTCTAACTTTGGGAGTTAGTTGACATCTGTGGGTCATATCAGGAATGATATAACAATACCCATCTATATTCACGCAGCCATTACTCGGTGTGTGAGCCACCTCAACTGCGGTTATCGTTTGTGAATTTTTGCATGTAGTGACGATGATACACTGCTGTGACACTCGTTTCACACAGGACTCTATCAATCATGGTTATCATCATTCATGATTTGCTTGACTTTGATTACGGTCGTCGAAAATTTTTGGTCTTGGGGAAGATGCATCTCCGCACTCAATGGGCTGCTATTTTACTTTGACTCAACATTTATAATAAATGTTTCATATTAGTGATAGTACGACACAAGAATGCTTGATCTTTCAACGTAGAATCTTTGTCTCAGCAATCATTGTTGACGGTCGTCCAGAAACTTTGAGGTTGTGTCTGAATGGATTATGCTGATAGGCACATAAGCATTGATGAACAGGACAGACCTCGATCGCTCAACCCTACATACCATTACTCACGACGACTTATATGAACAAGGTGTGCACACATTGAGTTCCACGGGACTTGACACAGGCACAGAAGGATAAAAGAGCTTGAAGTATGTCAACTGCTAGAAATGCATAATGAAGATTTGGATAATTTGGTGGCGGTGACGGTCATGGTGTCACTACCACACACAGCGAAGAAAGTCGGTGTCATTCCTGCTGCTCCTTTACCATGTTTTGGACTCTTCAGGCATTCTGTCAACAGCGAGGTGCACTGCGAGACCCTTACACGGCTTCGATGCAGCATTCAGCAACGACGATTGGGATAGGAGTATTCCTCCAAATTGACACACCAGCAACACTATAATCGCATTCATTTATGTGCCACACTAACCGTAATCACCGGATTTGGCTTCGTCCGATTGTCTTATTTAACAACACGAACTCGCTGCGAGATTTATCGCCAACCAAGAAGATGGCAACACTGCATATTGAAAGATTTCATGTGCATTCAACCATATTGAACAACAAATAAGGTACACAAATCTACTATTGTAAACCATTTCAAATAATACTGTGTTGTAACGACAGGAAAGAATCTATGCCCCAGGCTGACTTGCTAGACTAGGCCTGGCCACTATGAGGTATATTATGCCCCGAAAGAAAAGCAGCAAAGTGTGTTATCGATCGATGGTATTATGGTATGATGACTGAATCGTTAAAACTGTAGCAACACTGGTTGCAAATCTCTTGTTTGGCTCGGCGTTGTCCATCCCTGTGCTAGACAAAGCTAAAGGCAGGGGATGGCCTATTCCTTTCATTCCCCTTTTATTTACGGTAACAGTGAATTATGAAAAGATAGTGAAACAAGGCAGGAATATGTGCACATGATATTTGCTTGATACTCTGCATAGGCATCATAACATGTGTATTAGACATACATATCAATTATTCAGCTCTATTTCCATCCACCTAACAAGTTGTCGTTTTAGAAGCATATGCTCTCTAAAATATATATAATAAACATAAATCACCCTTACGGTTTATTACAAAGAATAAATGTCAATAGTTTATGGTTCTTAATACACTCTTTGCGTTCTGACCGTTACATTCGTAACAATTTCATCTGATAACTCGGGCATCTTATTATAGTATTTATTTTACCACAATGGAAAGAAAAAGGGGAAACAGTCCAGCAAGAATATATGCACATAGCATCTGTTATTAATATCCAAAGCCAGGAAGCACTTATTTTGGTTAAAATTTGCAGGCAAAAAGGCGCTTACTTAAAATAGTGAAAACAAGTAATAATATACTATAATTAAAATATTAAAAGTCAAAACTTTTGACTATACTGTCAAAAGTGACAGTAATATCGCTCATTATTAATGAAAATAGGCATTTAAAATACTCAATACTTTTTATCACACAATAAAAGTACTTAAGCTTACTTTTCTTGGTTACTAGCAACAAGATGTTTTTTCAAGGTATCAACTGTCATTGTCAGCCGCTTTTCAGAGAGTACATTTTTCATCATGAAAAAAGAACGTTCTACTTCCACTGAAGTGATTGGAATACATTTAAAACGAGCTATTTCTGAAAGAATCATACCAGCTACAACAAAACATTCACATTTTGGGAGATTATGGAACTGTTGACCAAGACAAAGTAAAGTAGTTTTGAATAATGCTGGCGAATGCACAGTGGTTTCTGGTCGAGTTCATTTTCTGTTTATGCATTTAGGGGAGCAGGTTAGTATCTCTTCTTACTTCCGTACTGAACACATTGATTCTCTTTTGGACAAGGATCATAGTAAAGGACCATAGTTTCATTTCCTGTAACAATGGCTTGCACAACTTCTCTCTCGTTCCACGGCAGAGCCCCAAAAATGTCTGACAACAGATGACTCGTTTCTGCTTTGGGACTGTAGAAAGAAGTCTATGCACCCATCTTGCACTAACCTTATTCATGTTTAAACGTTCATGAATAATTCGAAGGACTGTTGTTTTAGAAAGGTCCATCCTTACTGCTATTTCTGTAACTTTGAGCCGCCGGTCTTCCATAATTTCTCCTTAAACAAGATCGATGTTTTCAGGAGTGAAGGGCAGATTTACACGCTCTTCGTCTTCAATGCTTTCTCGACTCATTCGAAAGATTGGCCCATTCTTTTACGATAGAATATGAGGGGATGCTTCTCCATATACACCGTCCAATCGCTGTTAATTTTATTTGTAGTAAATCCTTCTTTTGTGAAGAACTTAATAACAACTCGAAACCCCATTTTGAACATGTCACAATCTTGGACACATAGCTTTCTTGATGCAACTATATTTGAAAAACTGAACACAGAGGAGCGGAAGTTACAGCTGCAAGTATTTACTTAGCATATAAGGTATCACACCAGATAAGGATTTTGTGATTGCGATAACCCTTATCGACAAGACCGGAAACTTATGGACCTGCCCTCTTATGTTTCATTTAGTTAATAATATAATATTAATTAATTTTTGTGGTTTAATCTATAACTATATATATATATATATATATATATATATATATACAAAATGTGGTTTCTCTTTTGTGATACAGATTGCAAACATTTTAATTTTGTTCCTGCAACACCACACAGTATTGCTATATCATTTCTTTAATTAATTAATAATGGCATAATTTGAAGTTTATATTCGTATTTAATGGTGAGGAATTCGTTTTGTTTACGTAGCTCATGCATAATGGGCTTTTTGATTTCAAGTCACTGTACATTAGCAACTCTTATTACAACTGAGGAATATCTACAAGATGTAATATTTTTCATTGGTCTGCAACTTTAATCACTTATGTATCTCATTGTTATAAATATTCGTCTGATTCCTGAAGGTGTTGCAATTTTCACAAGCAGTACTAGTGTGTTTCTTTATTTTGAATCTTATAATATGTATCAAAAAATAATTTTATAAATGTATAATTGAAGGTTTTGAAGCTGTTTTGTTTTTAAAAATTAGACGGAGAACTTAGGCAACTATTACGCATTCTAGCAGTTAATTTAGACATGACAACGCCAGTGAACTTAAAACAATTCGCCTCTGAAATAAAGTAAACATGAACCAGTCAACATGCTGAAGCATATTCTCATTGGTTTGCATTCCATGTTATTTCTAAGTGCCTCCCACTCGATTTGCTTCCTCTTTACGCACGCGACGTTGCACAGTTGGTGTTTGTGTAGCAATGCCAGGGGGTATCGGAGACCAGAACCTACTACAAAGTAACAGTTATCAACTGCCATTTCCTTGCGTGAGTATCTACCGTGTTGATCAGTCATCCGCTTGACGTGTACTTACAAACCATTCTGACGGTTCGAAATACAAAAAGATGAATTTGAGAATGAACTTAAAGCAAGGAAGAAAATTGAAAATAGATAAACAATAAATAGGAGCTGCGTAAACTAAGTGAATTCCTCAGCAAATTCAATTTGTGATGATTATTACAGAGCGCTAGAGCACAGAATGTAGTAAAAAATTGAAGATACATATGTTTTAATAACTTTGAAGTTTAAAAGCATATGCGTCGGTCCTGGTGGTGTAGTGGTTACCATACTTGCGTACTAAACCCAAATCGCGGGTTCGAACCCGGCCACGACCGATGGATTTTTTCGGCTGTAAAAATCCTAAGTATGACTTCCTTCGGAAGGGAAGTAAAGCCGTGGGTCCCGTGTCGAACATTTGCGGCACGAAAAAGAACCTCAAGCCTGAAAGAAGAGGCCTCTGAGCAAAATTTACCGGCCGTTTCACGCCCTGAGTTGAATGGTACGCTGATGACCTGAGATGTTAAAGAGCGTCCATAAATAAATCGATCAATAAAAAAAAAAGTATATGCATCATTGTTATTTTTATTTGCGTGTTATATTGTTAGCTTAATGTTTCCAATTGCACTTAGCTGTATAATAACTAAAACGGAATGTGAATTACATTTAAACTACATAGTTCATTTTAGACGTAGGATTGCTTGTTTTTCTATGTTCCCAAATCGTTGTGTTCTCTATGTCTGCATTTATTGTACACTTTACACTACCAAGGTTGATAGATCTATCGCTTAAGATTTGTACATTGCTCTAGTATTCCCTGGGAATTCGGCTTTTTCCGCTGAAGTTCGGTACCGAAGCCGTAGGACGGCAGCTGTCTGTAAGGGAAAGTCCAATTATTCGTTCATGCGCATGCGCAAACTATTCCCCCATACTCGTTTATCGCTTGGTTGGAATACTCAATTGTTAATGCTAACAATAACGATCCCTCCATATACGTTTCTTTCGGGTCATCTTAATCGACGAGTCTCAAGTTCCTGTCCTGTCCTGTAATTAATTTATGTACTTTTTAACTCGAAATAAATATAACTGAGCTATGTAACTCTGATTTGAAGCAGTGAGGAAGGGAGAGACAGCGCTCCGTCAGGCAGGGAACAGTAAATATATAGAGCGAATGACTGTGACTGGATGGTCAGGGTGAAACTACTAAAATATAAATGAGTGTATATTATTTGTCAATTACATTTTAATTATAAGCAAAAAATTATGAAAATATCATCAAAAGAAGAAAGAAAGGGGGGGGGGAGGATTAAGACGCTGAACTGAAATATGCATTTGAAACAGGAAAGGCCAATGATAGGTTAACCTAACTTTCTTCATTATACGTAAGTACTGCATTATTCTTTCTTTACACAAATTCCTTTTCTCCTCATTATAACTTTTACAAATAATTCGCATATTTAGGTCAACAGATCCCAAAAATTATTTAAAAATATTAAATTTGTACTAGTAATTGAAGTTACTAATATTCCTACAATCTATGCAAGTTACGAGTGCACGACTAATACTAATACTTTGTGAACAAAACGAGGAAGAAACATTATGAGTATGGAGTTTCAAGTACAAGAGTACAAAAATGTACCAATAACTGCAAGTTACAAGTGTAATACAGAGTGGTCCCTTAGGCAAATATTCTTTCCAGGAATTTTCTGCTCTTTCATTTCATATCTTTTCACTCCGTTGCTTCCATTACAAAGTCGAGAGTGGCAAGCGAAGTTAGCCGGTGCTTTGTGCGGTATGACGGTGGCTTGCGCTTTGCAAATGCTCCAGTGACTGGTATAGAGGCGGCTCTTACGAAGGACTCCTTACTCAGGAGCTTCGTAGGCTCCTGGGTGTTCTATATGGTAACAATGTTAGGGTCACCGTCACCGACCTGGATCCTGGCAGCGCTATCTCCCTGACCGCAACACTTCCTTCTACTGGGCACATAGGCCTAAACGGCCAGCCGTTAAGCAATACCGAAATACCTGTCACTAAAATGCAATGCAATACCTTGCCGGTAACATACTTGTTATAGTCTCCGTGCTTAGGTACTCACAGTCAACGGAAATGTCAAAAACCTGCAAATCAGCAAATCGGAATAGAAATGTGTACTTAACTGTTGTTGTATGCTATCGTCACAGACATTGCATTTTAAGCTTCTTTTAGGAGAAAGTAAAAAATAATTATTACTGTTCATGTTTCAGGAAAATTGAAAGCTGTTCATACAGTTTGATAGAGCCCTAAAATGACTGTTAGAGTTTAATTTGTTGATAATCAGCTTAAAATGCCTAAATCAATGTAAAAGTTTCGTTATTTCACTGTTTATTCACATAACTCATACGATAAGAAATAATAAAGCTCCGCTTTTTGGATTATCACTACCGGAAAATGCAACAATGGGTGGAGCGTTGTATTTTCGTAAAATAGAATTTCAGCAACAATGCTGTATAAGTGCAAAAGATAAAAGTGCAAAATCTTTGCAGACCCGACAACGTCTAACAGAATTTACACACTCACTTATGATGGAAAATTAATATTCTGCGAGATTTGTAGCAAACAGGTATATGTTAATGAGTAGGTCTATATCATATTTAACTCAGCTGAAATTCTTTTAACAACAACCACACTTTAAGCTTTTAAATGTCGATAGTGAAAGCTTTTACGGGTCATAAGAGTTTTTGGTTGTTCGAACCAAGTAATCGTACACGGCAATGCAACATTTAGCAGTTTAATTCAGTTAACGCACACACTTTAGATTTAGCAAGAAAAGAAATGCCACGTGCGGCAGTATGAGCAAGAGGCGGGACATGGCAAACGCTCAGCAGAAAAATTAAACCGAACAATTTCTACTGACACAGCCTACTTCATGCAACCTCAGCAGCAATTTCTATGCGTTTGTTGCTGCCAACTTTACATGGAACGCAATTGAAAATGTGGTTTTAATAGTTTTTTTTACAAAAATATTGCTAACCAAATATCCCCTCTCAATCGGCCTTAAAAATTATTTGTACAGAATGTACAGTGAAACTTTAGCATCCTTCGGGAGGATATAGACGATTCTTATATATGGGTCTCTGTAGATGAAAGCTCAGATTCTAGGAATCAGCAGGGAAACTTGACCCTGATAAACATTGCATGTGTTAAGAAACTTGCGAAACCAGCTTATTTTGTAAACAAAGACAGCTGTTATACTCTGACAATAAAGATGATTCTATAATTCTGTTGTTTTGTACTGATGCTCCTCATGCATGGTTACTACAGCTTCACCTCTTAAAAATTTTATTCTAACATCATTCATGTAACCTGTTTAGTTCACGTCCTTCACAGAGTTTCTGAAACAATCAGGGAACAATTCCTCCTTATCAATTCGTTCGATTTAATATGAACAATGTTGTTGCAAAGCCTCATCCAGGAGTTCAATGTTTAGAGAAATGCCCAGATATTCCGCTCCCACCTCAACGTTCCAACACGATAGAGAACATGGGTTCAGTCATGTTGCATTATTCTAGAAATGTTCACAATTAATGAAGAATTACCAGAATCTGACATTGCAGCATGTGCGTTTGAATGACCCGTTATAATGCCTACATAACATCAAACTTTTCATTCATACCTGCAAGCATTGAGCACTTAGATCGTAAAAATCCATCTCTTTGTACTCAAACAGCAATAGTGAAAGAAAAGAGTGTGCTTTGGGTGGAGCTGGAAAAATATTTAAAAGTAACTGGGACAATTCGCTAAATAAGCGAATTGGAAAAAGTGGGGGACAATGTAAAAGTTGCAGTAGATATTGATGTTTCTACTATAGCTGATTTAGATTGCCCCTCTGACATCTGATGCAGTAGAAAGAAGTTTATCTTCTTACAAAACGATTCTCACTGACAAAAGGGGAAGATTAACTGTAGAGAATTTAGAAAAAATTTGATGTACTGTGCATCTAATTATGAAAGAGAATGAGCATGGAACTGAATTTCAAAACTTAATTATTTTCAATATATTAATTTGTGCAGCTGTGTTTGTCTGTCTCTATTTCTTAAATTACTTTTCCGTGTCGTGTATAATTGTTAAATAGGTTTGAAGCCTTAGTCATGTGTGCCTAGTGTTACTGAAATAGGACCTAATGTATTAATTTTTGAACTTATTTTAGGTCCCTAAACTTGTTTTTAGTGCCTAAAAATCCGACGTCTAATGATCACTGTCGTAACTTTCGCTTTTTCTATCGAAATGTGAACATTGTAACCACAAGAACTGGTTTGAGTTAGACTTAGAAAGCACCGTATAGTGTTACTGATAGTTTTTTGCTTAAGAATTTCCATGTTCTTTATAAATGTTATGTCTTATTAGAGCTGCACCACTAAATTAATCATAATCGTGGTGCATACACATAAATAAATTTTCCACCCTACATATTAACGGAAAAACCGCCACGGGTGGCCGAGGTCGTTAAGGCGCGAACTCGTGAGCGGGAGATCTGCAGTTCGATTCCCACCAGGACCGTCCTCCCTAACTGAGGGTTTTTCTAGGTTTTTCCCAGTCCTAATAAATGACAAAGGCCGGGGAGGTACCCTAAACTTAAGCCTGGAACGTTTCCTTCCTTAAAAATAAATCCTTTCTCAATATATCATTTCATCTCTTATATAATCGGTGTCCATCGCCCGTGGTGTCTCTGTAGCAAAAACGGGCGTTAACCACTACTCATTCATTATAATTAACGGAAAAGCATACTATGTGAATTTAAAACCAGTACTTGCAAAACACGTGTTGCTGATAACGCAGTGAAACGTGAATTGTTGACAGCCGCTGCGCCCAGAACTGTATGTAACCCGCAAGACAAAGCGGCGGACTGGGAGGGAACGATGGCAAAAGTCCTCCTACCGCGCTCTCTTGTCCCCAATCAAAACACCCCCACAGGCTTACCGAGATATTGCAAACCAAGTCACCTACAGATAATAATAGCTAATATAAACATTAGGGGCAGGATGGCGGTCCCTTATAGACATTGATATACCTGTAAGCCATTAAGTAAGTTACAAATGGATATAAAACTTAAACAAGTAAGAACAATAGTTTGGAAAATAGTTTTTTTTTTTCTCAACATAATCTTTCTGTGCATTGAGGCACTTGTCTCATCGTTTCCCAACTCCCTGAAATGCAGCAGCATAAAATTCTTTGGGCTGCTGTGGGAACGAAGCTCTTGCTATGGGTCCATTGTCGGGAAAGTTTAACCGAAAGATGCTTTAAAAGGGCCGAACAATTGAAAGCCTCTTGAGCAAGGTTGGGGCTATATGGAGGATGCTCCGGACTTCCCACTTTAATTTTCGCAGCGTTCTCATTTGTCTTGTTGGCAATATGAGAACGTGCGTTGTCATGCAAGAACAACGCGCTTTTGGTGAGAAGTCCTGTTTGCTTCCTTTGAATGATCTTATGAATTTTCCTGAGAATTTTTTTAATGGTGTTTAACGGCCGTTTTTACTACTGAGGCATCACAGGCGGTGGACACTGATGATACATGAAATGAAATTATATATTGGGAAAGGATTTTTTTTAAAGGAAGAAAGCGTTCCAGGCCTTAGTTTAGGGTACCTCTCCGCCATTTGCCAATTATGAGGACTGAGGAAAACCTGGAAAAAACCTCAGCCAGGGAGGACGATCCGCGCCTTAACGACCTGGGCCACTCGTAGCGGTTTCCTGAGGATGATAGGGTAGGAATCGGCATTTATGAAGTTTTGTCTTTGAGGCTGGAATGTGGTGAGCAGTATGTCCTCGTGATTCCAGAATATTATGACATCACTTTTACAGTGGATGGTGTCACTTCGCAGGTTACGTGAGATGTTTCCACTGCATTGACGCACGTTTTGTTTCGTGCTAGTAATGATGAACCCAAGACACATTACTGTGACAACTCAGGCCTTCATCGTAGTGACTGAGATGCTGTAATGTCGGACGCATTCTTTCCATTTTGTGTTGTTAGGATCAGCATCGTGCACAGACTTGGTGAAAACCTCACCAGCCTGGCATTATGAGGTAGGTCAACCAATAGCAACGGCTTTAGTGTCTATAGTTAACCTTCTGTTTGCTCGGACAAGTCTTAACTTGTTGCAATCTTCGTTGGCAGATGCGGTGTGACCGCTTTCAGAGAACTACTACACATAATGTAAATAGCTTAACGTGACAGGCATATGGGAAGCATTTCTTCGTGCATATTCTTTGATTTCATATTTTTCAACCTCAAAAATTGCACAACGCAGCGCTGTTGGAGGTTTGTACACTCAATCAGAGGCACTGCTATCGTGCAACTGCTGTTTCGCTATTGTTAACATCTTGCCTCGTGTCGAATGTCGCCAATGCTGCCATCTAGTAGCAATAGCCTCATGGAACTTCGTAGGATGCAATATCCTATATCAATTTGTAACTCATTTAGTGACTTACCCTTGTAAAAATAGTGTAGCAAATTAAAGATAGAAATGTTTGCCCATACCGCCGCTGGTTGATATGTTTATCGCACATGTTCCGCTCTGATTACATATGTAGAACGACGCAAGGTTAATTTCCTCTTGCACAGACAACCAAAATCGTTAAATTGCGCATATGGCTCGCTCTACGGTTCTTGGCAAGTGTTATGACGATGGTGGTTCGACAGCAAGGTGCCGTCATACAGAACAATAATTATAAAAAAATACAGTCTAATCTTTTTTTACATTTTTGCAATATTTACGACACTGTCAAAGAAAAGTATCAGGTTTAGATTTTGTCTTATTTTTCAATGAGTAAGGTTGTGTTTGTCTTAGCCTTTTTTCCACTTGAAACCTACGCTGATGATGTTAAAGAGCGTCCTTAAATAAACAAAACACTTGAAACCTGGGTGCTTCATTTATCTTTTGAGGCTGGTACAGCTTTAATAGAAGTCAATCAATCTTATAATTTTTATGCAGTCTAGTAATTTTGTGCGTGAAATATGTGTAGCATCCGTCATATAACACGTTTGTCAACAGAACCAACAGAGCCCGGAAGTTCAGACATTTATTTTGTTTAAAATAAGCAGGCAAAAAGACACTTTAAATAGGCATTTATTGAAAGTGAAAACAGAGAGTAATGTCACTCATTAAGAAAACAGATATTTAAGATACTTAATCAGCTTTTTCTTGATTACACGCAACAAGATGTTTTTTTCACCGTATCAAATATGCGCAGTGGTTTCTGGTCCAGTTCATTTTATAATTATACGCTTGTAGGGGAATCAGTTTAGCATCTCTCTTACTTCCGTACTGAACACGTTGTAAGGACGTTTTATTGCACAGCTGTACTGCTCTCATCTTTCTCGCTTGTAATTGTTTGTTACATTTATGCAGCTGAGAAGTTACCCCACCACATATTTCTTAGAAATGTCTCACATAGATCGATACAAGGTCATTTGCAAGGGCTATCCAAAACTACAGTAAACTTCCCTCATGCTCTCTATTTCCTGGTATTCATATACTCAAAGTAACCATGCGTTTCTTCCGTAATGAAAGTTGTGCTATATAAAGAGCTCAAGGGAATGAGTTCAGGAGAATGTTTTTGACTGCTTGAAAAGAAATAAATGTGTAATAAGATTCTCAATAGATACCAGGATAGGTCCATAAATTTCTGGCCTAACCGTTTCTAGGCATGATAAATAAAAAAAAAAACTATATTTCACTTTTCAACATAGTTACTTACCCTTTATTGCAAAACACATCTCACATCTTTGAATTAACATTTCAATCCCCCCCCCCCAAAAAAAAAACGTCAAAGTCTTGTCTGCGTAATGGGCATAAACATCCATCACTTCTTCGTCACACTTAAATTTCCTTCCTCAAAGATCCTTCTTGAGTTTTGAGAAGAGGAAATAGTCATTGGGAGCTAGATCTGGGATGTAGAGTGGATGGTCGATCTCCTTGAAGTCACATTTCTTCACAGCTTCCTTTGCAACAAGAGCTGTGTGCACAGGCGCGTTGTCGTGAAGAAGGCGCACACCACCGCTCAGCTTTCCTCGCCTTTACTCTTTGATGGAAGCACGTAGTCTGTGCAGTAGGCCAGAATAGTACTCCCTATTTACTGTGGTGTTTCACTCCTTGAAGTCAATGAGGAATATTCCTTTACAGTCCCAACCTTGGCCTTTAGAGGCCATGCTTCGCCAGGTTTACGCCTGCCACTCCATTGATTATCCTTTGGAAAAGGAATCATAGTAGAGGACCACAGTTTCATCTCCTGTAACAATGGTTTGCATAACTTCTCTCTCGTTGCCATGACAGAGCTCCAAAAAGGCGTGACAACAGGTTTGCTGCTTTTGGACTGAGGAAAGAAGTCTAGGCACCCATCTTGCATTAACCTTATTCATGTTTAAATGCTAATGAAGGACTGTTGTTTTAGAAAGGCCCAACCTTTCTGCTATTTCTGTAACTTTGAGCCGCCAGTCTTTCATAATTTCTGCTTCTACAAGAACGATGTTTTCAGGAGTGAGCACCTCTAAGGGCCGATCTGCACGCTCTTCGTCTTCTATGCTTTCTCGACCCATTCGAAAACGTTTGGCCCATTCTTTTACGGTAGAATATGAGGGGAATGCTTTCCCAGATACACCGTCCAATCGCTGTTTAATTTCTTTTGGAGTAAGTCCTTCTTTTGTGAAAAACTTAGAACAACAGCTCTATACTACATTTTGAACATATCACAATCTTGTACACATAGCCATCTTTGTGCAATTATATGTGAACAATTGAACACAGTGGAGCGGAAGTTAGAGTTGCAATTATTTACTTAACAGATAAGGTCTGACATCAGATAAGAATTTTGTGAAGGCGATAACCCTTATCGGTGAGGCGGGAAACTTATGAACCTACCCTTGTATTTTGAGGTGAACATGCCATTTAATTTTTATAACTTTTTTTACTTTGATATATTGAAGTTCTTTATATGTTTTTTTAAAATGCATAAATAATTGCACAACGATCCAAAACAGGCAATAAGTTTCAACCCTTAAAATTGGCAACAGAAGCCAACAGGCTAAAAAGGGGAAAGGGGGCTTCCAAATGAACGGAAACCTGTTCATTTCTATCTGACTCTTAAATATATCCACCCAGATAGAAAAGGCATTTTGCATTTGCCTAACTTCCGGGCTCTGGTTATCAATATCAGTGATTTTATGAGAACGTTATTATTCTTGCCAGTGGTTTCAAACAATGAGCCCTCTTCGGTGCGTTCTTTCATACACTTCAATGTCCTGTATGCTGATCTGACATCCCTGTTGTCTTAGAAATCCTATCAGACTACACAATCACAGTGAACATAATTATAATTTCATATTTTAGAAACAAAGACAATTCCCGCTAGACTAACGGTCACACTCACACCACAACTCTGCTTATGTGACGTCATAATGAAAGAATGTTCGCTTATTAAAGTCGATTATCACGATTCTAGAATATGTCCTTCTCGCTAGCACGAGGCTTTGCGTCTCGGCAGGTGGATATGCCAAAGTCGGCCTCGCCTGTACTTCGACGCGATCAGGTCTCGTCTAAAAAGAATACAAGCTTACGTTAACTCTTCAGTCACTGATGAAAGAAACCATTCACAATACTGCACACATGCTACGGGATCACCATGTCGTAGACAAAGGATACGTGAATATTTGTAAGGTTTGAGATTTAACAATTTTGTGCTGGATGTGCAGAAGACACTGAAGCTCCAACTTGTGCTAATTTCGGTAGTGATTTTGGTAGCGAACGTCCAACATTGCGCCGTTTTAGTCTAATTTGTCTTCTGTTAAAGCTGTGCGTTTTCATGCTTTTCTTGTTTTGCAATTTTATTCACAAGACTTCCAATTGCAGTTCTGGAAGGAGGCATTTGCCCTGGAACTTAAGAATAAATTCCTGATAAACGCGAGCCGAGCTGATTCGTATTTATAAAAATATTATATACAAATACATTGAATTAAAGCCACTTAACACTGGTGATTGCTCGGAAATTCAAGGACAGGCAAGGTAATGGTGAGTGGGGAGGGCAGCTGGTCTTGTCCGAGACACAAAACACCATGCTAGCGGTGAGGATATATTCTGGAAGCCCGGTACTTAATATGGTATGGACTTATATGACATTCCATGAATGACAGGCCTAGAAAGCCTTAACATTGCACGGCATGGGCCTTTAGAGCTTATCACTTTGTATTTGTAGATTTGTTTTCTCTTATTTCTTTTTTTTTTTAATAATAATTTGTAGGTTTGTTTTCTCTAATTTCTTTTTTTTTTTTTATAATAATCTATATTATGGATTAATGCAACTGGATGGGTGGAATATTTTGCAATGCAAAGTATGAAGTTCTGAAGTATTTTAAGCCATTAACAATGCATTATAAAATAATTATTCCATAATTTTAATGTGTTATTCTTAAAATGAATATGCACAACGCACTTCAAAACGTATATTAACAAATCGTGGGTTAAGTTATTCCATTTCAATTGCTTCGTTTTTTATTTTCCTTTGTGTTAATGGATTTGCTTTACACTAGCATTGATGGAATCATTAGTAGCTCTGAAGAAAAAAATAATATAAAAATTACAAAGCAGAATGAAAAAGCAACTTTAATATGGCATTAAAAATTACACTAGGATCCCTACTTAATTTTTTGGATTTGAAGAAACTAAGAGAGGTAAAAGTTTCCTGTTGGTAGCACTGGAAAGAAGCTTGCCTTGATTAGTAACCCAGTTAAGTTAGCGCGAGACACCTAGTTGTTGCATCTGAAAAATGTTAATTGCGGTTGTGCGGTGATTTATAATATTATAAGTGCGGCCTGAGCTAACAAGAATGGTTTGAAAGCTTTACCAAACTCCTCTTCTACACATTGTAAAGTCTATAACTGTTTTGCACACTTTAGACAAGCAGGGACAGCCTTGAAAGACGAGGAATACACAGGACGTCCAGCAACAGTAATACAGACAAAAATCGCTCATGTAGAAGTCATAATGCAGAACGAAACAGCAAAAACCATTTCGAATGTGCATTTTGAGTGTCACCCAAATACAGCATATTCCCCTATCTGCCACCATTTGATAATCACATGTTTGGGCCTCTCAAGATGGGAAGAAGTTTGGTGATCACAAGATTTTCTCGAGAAATACAGATATTAGTGAAACGGTTGCGGACCTGTCTTGAAAAGCGTAAAGTGTTTGCAATCCTGTTGTACATAAAATAATATCACAGTTACTTTTTTACTTTGCTTATACATGGCCTTCGTTTGGACGCGTGGCCGGCTTAACGGGGATTTTTCTGACTTGTGCTGCGCTGTTTCTAACCGGTTGTTTCCCTCTTTATTTCCCTCCTCTCCGTATGCCGGCTAATCAGTTGAAGCCAAGTTTTTGTGCTATACAGAGTTTGAAATATTGTGAGACCACGTGTTATAGTGCGTTAGTGCTGTTATAATGCCAGAAAGTTCGTATACATTAACAAACAGAATCTTCATTATAATTCTTAAGTTATAACAAACTTTTGTAGACAAGTGTGATGGCGAATTATACGCTGATTCGTGCCCGTGACACAGAAACGGTTCGCAATCTTGCAATCTTGTGAATAGATTTAGGGTAACGGGATCTGTTCTTGATAAGAAACCGAAAGTAAAAATGCCGTGTTCTTACAGACGAAAAACTCGATGACATTGGAGAAAAGTTAGAACAAAGTCCAAAGAAATCTCTGAGAAAGCATGCACAGGAATCAGGAATTTCGCAAACCAAGGCTTGAAATGCCACTTAACTCTTAAATTTAAAACCCTATAAGATATTTGCACTTCAGGAATTGCAACCACGCGATAATGTGAGTAGAGTTAGATTTTGCAATTGCGTGTTGTATAATGTTGCTTGATATATTGAACCGCTTTTAATTTTTTTATGGACGAAGCATGGTTTTATTTACATCTATTGTAGCGCACAAAACAATAGCTACAGAAGTACAGTAAAGTGTCTATAAGAATAGAAATTGCAGCAATTTCAGAAGAAGAATTAAGGAGTGTTAATGCAAAATTTCTTAAAAAGTGTGAAAAATGTGTGGCGGCACAAAGACATAATTTCCAACATTTTCTATGACGAAGTATGTGGTTAATGTAGTTATAAATCCATGAGAAATATGTGCGCTTGAATTTAAGGGGCTATGAATATCCGATTCCGCTGGCAAACAGCGGGTTTCTCGGTGCCAAGCAAATTCCCATTAGCCGGCCACGCGTTCAAACGAGAGCTCTTTATAATGACCTTTTTAATGTGAATACCAAACGTGTTGACAAACGTTCCGTTCATTCGTGGACAGTGCAGCACTGAAAAGAGTTTTCTGCTAGAAGCGGCGTGTTAATTACACCCCAAACACGCACCTGATGAAATCCACATAATGAATACATAGAGAGGGGAGGGAGAAACCACGGCCGCACTCTCCAGCGATGCGTATGGATCTTTAACTATAATCAATTGTAAACGGCACGCCACTCATGAGAAAATATGAACTTTCATCACGATATCTGTATTTAGCTCCGTAAACGTTTGAATTTTAGAATGCGTGAACTTGGAATAATGATAGAACTCATGAAGCCTATCTTCGCGATTTCAACGCATATATATATATATATATATATATATATATATATATATATATATTGTTAAAATTTGAAAGTAACTGTACTAGCTGTGTTGGCTATCAGATAAGTTTCACTGCCATACACTATCACCCTCATTGTTGAGTTCAGGTGTAGGAAAAGCAGTGCGTTGTTTGAGATTTAACCATGGAATGGGTAGATTATAAAACCGTGTTTCTGTGGATAGGGTTGGAAAGTCACCAAGATTTTACACACCCTTAAAAAGTACGTCACGCAGGAGCTGCGTAAACTAAGCGAATTCCTCGCCAACTAGACTAACTTTAAAAAAGAATTATGGGCTCCAAATTATGGCCTTATTAATTAATAAATTGAAATAAATAATGGCATTACTGTGTGGCATTAAGGGAATAAATCAGAATTCTTGCATTCTATAAGTATCATAAAAGAGAATCCATATTTTTAGAATAATTATTATTGAAATTAAACCACAAAAGTTAATGGTATACTATTAACGAAATTAAATATAGACCACTGATAAACAAAGATTTAATGTGTGGATATTTTAAAACATTTTTAAATTTAGCCATGTTTATGAATTGAGACCTTGATATCATTTTTGCATTCAATAAAATAGAAATAAGAGAGAGTTTCCAGTTACTTTGCGTACTTAACAAGAACAGCTTCATATGTTTCAATAAAACAAAAGCATGCTACCATTCAGAAACAAGTACAAATTAAATAAAAATAATCGAAAGTTACATCGAATTTCATTGGCTTTGAAATATAATTTACATGTTATTGTAGTAAAAACTTGTAACGCAGACGTTTTTCTGAAGGTTATTAAAGAGCGCTCTTACATACAAATATAATTCTCAAAACATATATAAATTAATATTTCACATTTGCTATCTTCACGACGATACCTTTGTTAAATATAAAATACATGCCCCGTTATAAATAAAGTTTGTATGCTGAATTAATTTTTCCTTTTATTTTAAAGCAATATAGAGAAAATTAAACACAACAGTGCTTTATAAATTTCAGTTATCTCGTATATCCCTATTCCTAATGGTCCAATTTTCCTAATTTTCATAAACTATTATTTTATTTAAATGGTATATACCGAATTTTGTTGTGAAGAGGCAAATATTAGGGCTGGTAGAGCGATTTTTAAATTTTGGGTTTCACATAAACCTCCATTCCTGATGGCTCGATTTCCCCGATTTTCAGAAACTATTTTTCTTGTTGTATTTGAATAGTACATATGGTTTTTTTTTTTTTGGTTTTTTGTTTTGTTTTTTGTCGCAACAAAGTACTGCTAGAGTAATTTTAAATTTTGGGTTTCAGATAAACTCCCACTCCTAATAATCTGATATCACTGATTTTCAGAAACTATTTTTCTTGTTTGATTCGAATAATAAATGCCGAGTTTTATTGTGAAAAAACAAATATTGGTTTTGCTAGAACGATTTTTAAATGTTGGGTTTCAGATAAATCCTCACTGCTAATGACCCGATTTCCCTGATTTTCAGAAACTTTTCTTGTTGTATCTAAATGGTATATACGGAATTTTGATTAGTGCCGCTAAAGCGATTTTTACATTTTAGTTTTCAGGAAAACTCCCATTCTTAATAATTTGATTTCACTGACTTTTAGAGATTATTTTTCTTATTTTATTTCAAAGCCATATATTGACTTTCCTTTAAAAAAATAAAATTGCGGTTGCTAGAGCGATTTTTAAATATCGCTTTAATCCCCACTCGGTTTTCAGAGTATCTCCTAATTGCCCTGATTTTCTGAAATTACTTTTATCGATTTATTTTTAATATAGCAAGCTCCGTTGAGAAAAATGTGGCCACTAGAAGGTTTTTAGTTTTTTTAAAAAATTTTTCGCTTTAGGTTAACCACCACACCCCAATTTTGCTGGATAACGAACTTGAATCATGTTATAATTGATGATTATGTGCCGAATTTCGTAGAGAAAAAACAAAAATGGCGACCGCTAGAGTGTTTATATATATTCATTGTGTCGGTCCTGGTGGTGTTATGGTTACCATACTTGCCTCCTAAATCCAAGATCGTGGATTCGATTCCGGCCAGGACCGATGGATTTTTTCGGGCGTAAAAATCCTAAGTATGGCTTCCTTCGGAAGGAAAGTAAAGCCGTGGGTCCCATATCATACATTTACGACATGAAAAAGAACCTCAAGCCTGAAAGAAGAGGCCTCTGAGCAAAATTTGTCGGCCGTTTCACTCCCTGAATTGAATGGAACGCCGATGACCTGAGATGTTAAAGAGTGCCTGTAAATAAATAAAATAAAAAAAAGTTTCATTGTCATTTTCAGTGTCTAGGAACGGTAGGAGATTTGCAGAAAAGTTTCTAAAATCGTGTTATGATTACGAGCGCAATGGTTACATTCTTTCGGAATTCCCTAATAAAACATCTTAACAAGTTTGGAGATTTGACCCTGAAACCAAGTGCCAGTTTTCATTCTGGGGTATTTCCAGATAGCAGCCTCGGGCAAAGTTTAGGTACTGCGGGAAAGAAAAGGGGATTTTAATGTCTATTTTTTTCAGTAAGGCTGTATGGGCCACAGCAAAGTGGTATTTAGAGATCTATCTACCTAAAGTATTCTTACAGAGCATCAAAAACAGAACCGAGGAACTATTTACAATGTCTCCTCTCGTTTCTCTAAGAAAAGCTTGTATCGTAGTACCGGCGCCGCATCATCTTCTTGAACGGCCTACATAAGCACCAATGTCGCCGATATAGCTAAAAAAAAAAAAAAAAAAAAAAAAGTAACTGTACTTGTAATTAATAATTTGATGAATCAGATTCTGTTTTTAATTTTTTATGACACGGGTAACTTTTTACAATTAATACTTAGTTACTCTGGCTTAATTTAGAAGTTCTATATGACGATTTCGAGCATACGTAATTTACCTTCATGGTCCAACAACAGTCGGCCAGCTTGCTATCTTGGTACCACTTTGTCACCCTCCATGTTAATCACTGACAACCCCAACAACAGTCGGCCAGCTTGCTATCTTGGTACCACTTTGTCACCCTCCATGTTAATCACTGACAACCCCAAGGTTTTTTTGGAAAGAATTCCAGGTGAGAGACCAAGAAGTGAAGTTTTAAAGACATGTTACATCCCATAGCTTTGTATGAAATTCATTAGATTACCCACATATACAGTTTTCTGCTTTATCCCTTCCAAGCAAATCACAATAAATACGAAGGTAGGTCCATAAGTTTCCAGCCTAACCATTTTCTAGATATGACAAAGACAAAAAACTATATTTCGCTTTTCAATATAGATACCCTTTATTGCAATACACTTCTCACATCTTTGAATTAACATTTCAATCCCTCCTCCCCCAAAATATTCAGAACTCTTGCCTGCAAAATGGGCATAAAGGCAGCCATCACTTCTTCGTCACGCTTAAATTTCCTTCTTCAAAAATCTTTCTTGAGTTTAAGAATAGGAAATAGTCACTGGGAGCTAGATCTGCGCTGTAGGGTGGATGGTCGATCTCCTTGAAGCCACATTTCTTCACAGCTTCCTTTGCAACAAGAGCTGTGTGCACAGGCGCGTTGTCGTGAAGAAGGCGCACACCACCACTCAGCTCTTCTCGTCTTTTCTCTTTGATTGAAACATGCAGTCTGTGCAGTAGGCCAGTATAGTACTCCCCATTTACTGTGGTATTCCTCTCCTTGAAGTCAATGAAGAGTATTCCTTCACACTCCCAAAAGATTGTGGTCATGATCCTTTTGGTGATTGAGTGATCTTGGCCTTTAGAGGCGGTGCTTCGCCAGGTTTACGCCACTCCATTGATTCTCTTTTGGACAAGGGATCATAGTTTCACCTTCTGCAACAATGGTTTGCACAACTTCTCTCTCGTTGCCATGGCAGAGCTCCAAAAATGTGTAAAACAGATGATTCGTTGCTGCTTTTGGACTGAGGAAAGAAGTCTAGGCACTCATGTTGCACTAACCTTATTCGTGTTTAAATGTTCATGAATAATTCGAAGGACTGTTGTTTTAGAAAGGCACATCCTGGCTGCTATTTCTTTAACTTTGAGCCGCCGGCCTTGCATAATTTCTTCTTCCACAAGAGCGATGTTTTCAGAAGTGAGCACCTCCAAGGGCCGGTCTGCACGTTCTTCGTCTTCAATGCTTTCTCGACGCATTCGAAAACGTTTGGCCCATTCTTTTACGGTAGAATATGAGGAAGATGATTCTCCATATACCTTGTCCAATCGCTGTTTAATTTCATTTGGAGTAAGTCCTTGATTTATGAAAAACTTAACAACAGCTCAATACTTCATTTTGAACTTGTCACAATCCTGTACACATAGCCGTCTTTATGCAACTATATCTAAACAACTGAACATAGCGGAGGGGAGGTTACAGCTGCAATTATTTACTTAACAGATAAGCTATGACACCAGATAAGGGTTTTGTGAAGGCAATACTCCTTATCAGCAAGACCGGAAACTTATGAACCTACCCTCCTACTTATAAACAGTTGCGAAACTGCATTTACTGCCTATAGGCGGCCGCCGTTGACCGGACAACATTGGTTTATTATTACATGAGCAAAAGTTACACACAATTACTTACACAAGGTTGCAAATTCGTCACAGAACAGGTCTCCCAAGTAATCCACTGTATTTAGCAGCTTTTGAAGTAGTCACCAAGTACATCGACGGTTCGTTGCCAGCGATGGGGAAGGCCTGAATACCATCTGCTGTATGGGAGTTGTTAACGTGAGCCACCTCGCGTCGAAATGTCTGCTTTGTTAGCAAAACGTTTCTCACGCAATGGCTACTTCTCTTTGAGGAAGAGATCATAATCACATACTGAGATCGAGGAAATTTGGCGGGTATGAAACAACTTCCTATCCCCACAGCTGTAAAAGACACTTGACACGGGCTGCTTTGTGAGCTGTCACGTTATCTTGGAGAATAATAACGTCGTTCGAAAGTCCTGGCCTTGTGGTGCGTACGGCACGGCGCAATTGTGACACCAAAATTACCTGTAATACTGAATATTCACAGTGTTCCTCTCACGCACTGGATGACACGCACACCTTGACTGTCACACGCCAGAATGATCATAACTTTCGTTGGCGAAGGAGTTTTGGTGAAACTTGTGTTTGCGTGGTGACTCAGGATGAAGCCAATCATTGGACTGTTGCTTGAGTTTTGGTTCATAAACGCTGCCCACGTTTAGTTATTGCAATGATGCGATTTAACATGACATCTCCTTCTTCCTGAAATGTCGCCAGATTGATGCGACATGTTTCGTGTATCTCGCTTAATTGATGTGGCACACACTTTCCGCATGTTCAGGTCCTCCCGTAAAGTGCGGTGCACTATTTTTGCCGAAGTTCATGTTTACTCTTCTAATTCCACAAGTGTCCAGCGCCTATCATCGCGTAAGCACTGTTCCAACGCCATCTCTGTACATCCTTGTCCGCGGACACAGGAAGCCCACCCACTACGCGGCAGATCGGCAGTAGACATTATGCCTCATTTAAGGCCTCTGTCCTCCTCGTCACTGTTCGATAGAGCAGGGCACGCGGACCCATTGTTTTCCGTAGCTGTGTGGCATTCTCGTGTATTTCTGCAGCGGAGAAATGCTATTTTCTCATGAGCACGTTGTTCGCTCCTCGTGACCTCCTAGCATGACCACTGTCGCTCACCAACTGAACTTGAGACGTGCTGAGACACGCATTCTGCTCACACCTGGTGGCTTCATTCGATAGCCCATTCCATACACGTTCAATGCAATATCTTAGATTTTTTATGTTGACTCTTGTTCGCGAGAAAAAAAAATAGTAACCATGACTTTTGAGTTATTTCTCGTACAGACGAGGTTACCAGAAAAGCATCAGAACTGCCTTTTAATTTTAAAATAAATGACATAACTTTAATACTGTACTTTTTGCTCGTGACTACGTAGTGTTTGCAACTTGAGAAGACTCACAGAACTACAGGGTGGCGCATTAAATGTCACACATTGAAATTGTGTAATAAATATGTTATTTGCAAGTTGGCAACGTTGGAATGTTGTGACGAATAGCCGTATTTCGTGCATGGTTCAACAGAAGACAGCAGTTGTTAATATCGCGCATGCGCGACTCCACCGCTTCAGCTTAATAAAATGGCGGACAAAGGTCGGTTGACGCTAGAACAGAAAGTGAAGACTGTGTTGTTTTACGCGGAAACGAAGAGTGTAGCAGAGACGCAACGACGTTTTCGTGTTCATTTTCGTACGGGGTGGGCCTCCTGTAGGCAGACAGTGTGTAGACTAACCACACACTTTGAAACTGACGGCAGTATTTCAGAGCAACAGCGACCTCTGTCAACACAGTCCATACTCCAGAGAATACCGAGGCTGTGACACGAAGTCCCAGGAAATCCACGAGACGAAGCCAAATTGGGCATCTCAAAGAATACTTCATGCTGACGTGAACATATTCCTATACAAAATGACGGTGTTGGCACAAACTGACGGAAAATGACAAGGTACGGCGATTACAGTAAGCGACTACGACTCTTGCAAATGATGATGCCGTGATTCATAGCACGTGGTTTTCTGATGAGGTCTACGTTCATTTGAACGGTGGCGTCAATAGGCAGAATATCAGATTTTGGGCACGAGAACCTCCTGGTATTGTACACGAGATTGAAAATAAAGGAGAAAAAGTTGGAGTGCTATTATCAGCCAGGAATCATTGGGCCCATCTTTTTCAACGGCGCAGTTAACAGTGCACGGCTACATGGATATGTTGCAGAATAATTTTCTTCCGTAACTTTATGCAACAGGGTTACCAATGGAGACACAATGGTTCATGCAAGATGCAGCTCGTCCTCATACAGCAAACGTTATTCTGGATTTCCTGCACCAACATTTCGGGCTCCGTGTGTTGTCCCCTCGATATCCAGAAGTTTCCAGGGCGGTTCAATATGGCCGCCACAGAGCCCGGATATTAATCCCTGTGATTATTTCTTATGGGGACATTTGAAGGAGACAGTCTACCACAACAAACATGTACTGCACGCTCGCTGAGCATACACATTATGATGATTTATGTAAAAAAGAAAAAAATTGACATGTTTTGTTTATATAAAACTATATAAACAATTTTCAATATATGACATTTCGTGCGCCACTCTCTATGTAAACTAAGTTATGTAGCTGGATAATATACCTTAAAAAGGGGGGGGGGGAATAAATGAATCTGTAGAGATGATATTTTGAAGACTACTAGAAAGATATAGTCTATTACATTATGAAGAAAATTCGGAAAACCGAGAACTACAAATTTAAGACAACCTAGAAACAATTAAAATATACAGCTCAAGGGCACATGATCATGTGATCAGAATGGATTCCAACCGTATACCTAAAAGAGGTATAACGCTGTAGGACGAAGAGACGTAGGCCGTTCGCGAAATAGATGGAGGGACCAATTTTAATATAAATTCGTTCTGGAGGCAGAACACTCATCCGTGTTCTACTGGATGTAAAAAAAAATAGATGTTACAAGACTCCGTGGTCGATAAATGGGTACTATGTGATCATATGTTAATAAACCGATATCTAGAAGCTCTTTGTTTATGCGCTAGAGCCTCCGAAATGGGAGGGGGGATGACTCCGCGACAAGCAGTAGAGGTAGCATGGATAGTTAAGAGTTCTTTATCTACGTGATGCACAGAGTCCTTCACCATCCTAGTTACTGGAAGAGTGAGTGCCTTTGGAAATGCATCGTGCGATGTGGTTCCAGCATAATGACGCTCCAGCACACTTCGATCATGAGGTACGTGGTCATTGGCAACAGTTTATTGAACATCGAGGCCCAATAGCTTGGCTCCCTCGCGCGTTTGACCTTGCATCATTAGATTTCTTTTTTTCTGGGAGACTCCCGTGGAGACACCACAAGATCTTGTGACACGACTTCAAGTAACAACTGCATTCATCAGAGATATGCCAAGAGTTTAACATGACAAACCAGGCGATACACAAAATGTATCTCAAGTTGGTGGCAGCCATTGAGCAACTTCTGTAGTTGATTAAAATGCTGTTTTCTTACAATTTTCTGTTTTACTTATTTCCTAGCTTCTGTCTAAGTACTTCTCCACATTCCAGAGACCCTAGCACGTTTCTAAACATGGGTTTATTAACAACGTATGACTGCATCGTGTCATCTGCTTACCACCGAGCCTTGTAATATATATTTTATTATTTCCAGTATATGATAATGTATCTCATTTATTATTGTTATTCATTTATTTTTCTCCATAACTAAAGCAATATATTTTGAGTCCTAAATTCGTCAATTCCACAACAGAGAAAGGTCTCAAAAAGCTATGCGTCCAGCGCTGAAGTGTTAATATTAAAATGTACACTTAACTTTGTTACAAATTAAACGGTCTATTAAACGTACGTACCACCTGCACGTACGCGCCTATCGTTAAATTACCTTATCACAAAAAGTTCGTAACGACCCTCGTATCGCAAAGTAATAAAAACAGTTCTTAATATGACTTTTAGAGCACCGACACCTTTTCAAAGTTTATGCCGAAGAAGATGCTGAAGCATGTCAACAGTTAAACGTGTAAAATGTCAGTTAAATGTCAATTTAAGGTCACGAACTTGAAATACCAACCTCATGAGGAAATTTCGAAAGCTTTCTATTTACTTGTATTGTATTGGAACTGCAATAAGATATCAGCTGTTTGGAATTAAAATGCATTTACATTAACTAACTGCATCAAAACTCTAAATTCTACACGAAGGTACAGCTATCAAACATATCCACCAAGTTTAGCTTGGACGCGAAATACGGTCCAATCCAAAAGAATTTATAACGTTAAAATTAGAACAATCTTAAAATTTTATATACAAAAATAAGTATACAGTACAGATTGAATGGCATTTCTTCATAGATATAGGGGATGTTGGTTTTATAGCGTTGGTAATTAGTGTTATGGTTACTATGGAAACTGAGTCGAAATAATACAAATGTTATGCATGTGGGGAGTTAACAAAAAACATGGCAGGGAATTTAAATATTGGAAAAAAAAAAAAAAAAAAAAAAAAAAAAAAAAAGGATTATAAAGCAGTACTGGAAAACTGAACATGCTGAAAGGACGAGCACAGCAAGAAGAATTTCACACTTCCCCACCAACACGTCTGACAGTTTACTATATCAGAGACAAATTTGAAGCAAAGTGTTCTGTGAAAAATGTAGCAAATCTGGACACCCTAAGACGTCTTTCGCAGAGGAGAATGACATTCTGATTTCATTTAAATTTTATACACGAAGTTTCATTGCAAAAAAGCAAATATTGGTGCCTCTAGAGTAAGTTTTAAATAATGGTTTTCAGGTAAATCCATACCCTTAATCTCATTTCACTGATTTTTGAAGGTATTTTTCTAATTTGATTTAAATGGTATACGCCCAGCTTTGTTGTGAAAAAACAAACATTGGTGCTGCTATAATGATTTTTAAATTTTAGGTTTCAGTTCAACCCCAACTCCTATTGGCAAAATTTATCGGCCATTCGCACCCTGAGATGAATGTGACGCTGATGGCCAGAGATGTTAAAGAGCGTCCTTAAATAAACGAACTAAGAATGACCGAGATGGTGGTTACGGAATTTCTTGCTTTATTTAGTTTGGGAAGAAAATTGAACTTATTTTTAACAATTTCTTTATGATATGTGCATTAAAAAGTATAGGGTCTTGGCAGCTTTGTACTTTAGCTTTGTGTGTCGCCAAGTTTGCGTTACATTGCAACAACTGTATCATGTCCTGTGGTCGCGTAAACAGAACGTTTTAGACAAAGTTTCGTGCAATAAATCAAGAAAATACACATTTAAGACTTTCCTCGAATATTTGCTGCACTTTGAGATGATCTAAAAATCCCTTTGCTTTGGGATTATTGCTATTTCAAAAAATAAAAATGTCAGCACATTACTTCTGAATACAATCCGCCAAATATAACGAAGATAAAATGAAACAGAAAATGTATTGATAAAAGTAGATGCATAATATCCACATAGTTCACAATATTAATTATAATTTTATGTTATATCAATTGCTCTGTTTTTAGCAGCTTGACGTCACCATTTAATGTGGTCAATATTGTTAAATTTTTACGCTGTGTTATCAATAGCACAGTAATTATACGATATCTGGATTTTTTACTTCAATTTACAATCGCCGATTTAAATTTGTTAAAGTTTTTCCCCTATTTTTTCTTTTGTGTAAGATTTCTGAGTTTGAAATATCAAATACTATTTCCATTTTTAGCTCAAATTTAAACAATTTCTGAGTGCTGACATATGAATTTATCGGTAACAGCGCGCACTTCGGCTCCATTCTTGCACTGTATCCTCTGGTACAACCCAATACCATCAGAATGAATTTAGCTACACTTACGTCCTGTTCTTTAGCGGTTGCCATGGTAATGGTGGATCCTTGCTTTGTGGCAAGTACATCTTGAACTGAGAATCGGACATTGGGCAGCATCTAGGGCGGGGTGAAAAGTTTGTCGTTGATTGGCCGTCCCGCTTCCATTGCAACTCAGAAAGATGAACGAGCCGGCGAGTATTGCCACTTTTCTAAATATAATTCGTGGAGACTTCGTCTATACTTTTGCTGGTAAAGTAATTTAGCAACTTGTTTTATAGTATGCAGCTACAAAAATAACACTTTTTGGTTTGTTAACGTATTATGTTAATTGCTGTTGCATCAATATCTGGCTATATTGAAGCAATTGCTGTGGTACTACTATTTGTAGCTTCGGTTTTCTATGGCACCAATCCGGTGCATTATTACAGTTACGAGGGATACGTCATAAGTCATGGCAACTATGTTTTGTTTTTCTTGCGAACGAGGTAAAACACGACAAATCTAAGATAAACAATTGAAAGTGTGTGGAATGAAGCCACCAGCTGGTGTATTTGAGGTGAACTTCTTCCTGAAATCTCGACATGATTCGTGAACCTCACTTAATTGATGCGACGTCCACTTTGCACTCATTTTCCGCATGTTCAGGTCCTCCCGTAAAATGCCGTGCTCTGTTTTTGCCGAACTTCTCTTTTGCTTTTCGAATTCTACAAGTATCCAGCGAGCATCATCGCACAAGCACTGTTTTACCGTCATAGCCCTTTTTCGCGGACACAGGACGCCCACTGCGCGGCAATTCGGTAGTCGATACTGTGCTCAGTTTGAAGGCCTCTGTACCACCTCGCCACTGTTTGGTAGAGCAGGGCACGTGCACCGAGCGCCTCCCGCAGCTCTGTGTGGCATTCCTGCCGTAGGGAAATGCTATTTGCACATTCGCACGTTGCTCACTCTATTAATGACCTCTGTCGCTCATCATTTTAACTGTGCTGAAATACGCAGATCTGAGCACATGCACTATCTGGTGGCTTCAATTGAAAATGCATTCCATACGTTTTCATTCGTGCTGATCCTTGTTCGCGAAAAAAAGAAACATTGCCATGACTTATGACTTATTTCTCGTACATAAAATGACGTACAAACTGTGTCAATATACTTTTATTAAGTTCATTTCCTTATTACACATCTGCTGTAGTACAACTGATGTTAAATATTTTATGTGGAAATACAGTAGTTTTTACTTTACAGCCTTATGCAGTCTAAATCAGGGAGTGTGTCATGTCATGAGCCGCTATTGGTCTCACATTTTGTTCGTGATAGTGCACGTAACTGGCTCACTGTAAAACAGACATTGAATGAAACGTGTCACCGTTTAACAGTTTTCAGATAGGGCTACCCCATAGACTACACACACCGCATGTTCAGAGGTGAGAATCAGCGTTAGATAAGACCTGTCAGTAGAGCAAGGAAAGAAAATCACCTGAAAAAAGACGTACCTTGAGGAAAGCGGAAGAACTTATGGAAAAATCAGCATTAGATTGTAACTCCCAGGGAACCCGGAGGCGCGGGCGTCCGGAGAAGACCTGGAAGAAGATGCCATAGAAATAGCAAAGTGGTAGTTCCGGGTAGAAGAGAACAGCTGTTCATGCAAACCATGCGGGTGCACGTGATCTAAGATCTAGGTTAACACTAAGTTCTGTGCATAGCACTTGCGCTGTCGGAAAGCGCGTCAGTGCCTGTGAGGGACTACCTATTCTGACCAACTTCTCAGAAAGTGTACATACATACTATATCTAGTCTTACCCTAAATACGTTTACAAAGTTTTAGTTGTGTAACTACGTCTTTTTAAAATGTTTCATGTTCTCTCGTGCATTTCAAATGTTTTACAAAAATCAATTCGCAAAATTACCGCTTTTGCTCTCACACACGGTGCTATTGTTGCATGGAAGTACGCACGTTAATCGCGGTCGCATTATATTTCAAGTCTACGCCGAATGATTAACACCTGTCTTGCCCTGAATGGTCCGTGAGCTGGTGCGCTTGTTACGGGTATTTTTTATGAGTCTCAGTGCTCCGGTTTGTGCTCTAACGGAAGAAATCATTAACAAGCTGCTGTCATTGAGAAAAGGTATCGTCGAATAACAGTAAGAACACTTTCAGAAAATCTTGAAAAGTCCACTTGGTGCTACCATACATGTTGATAACATGTGAGAAATGTTTGTGCACGACAAGACTGCTGTTAGTTACCGTTCGCGTGCAGGCTCGCATGCAGTTGAAGATGATGTTACAGGAAGACAAAGGTAATCACCACTGCTAATGAAACGTGGCTACATCGTTTCGATCCTGAGAGCAAATAGCAAAGTTCTGTATGAAAATCTCCATCAACGTTTATGAAAAAAGCAAAAGTGGTTGCTTCAACTGAGAGAGTTATGGTCATCTCATTTTTCGATATTCAGAGAATGATTTACCAGCACAAACAACATGTTGAATGCTGCATCACGACAATGCACGACCGCACATTGAGAATATTATTGCTGAATATCTCACAAAAATAAATGTGAAGTGTGTACTTCACTCTTCTATAGTCCAGATTTAACGCCGTTGACTTTTTCCTTTTCCCCAAATTGATGAAACATCTTCGTGGGAAGCATTTTCTACCATCAGAAGGCTGCGGAGGCGATTCTGAAGGAACTGTCAAAAATAGTTCCAGCATGTCTTTGAAAACCGTTAGAAACGCTGTGACAGGTGCATTGCATCCAACAGGGACTTTTGAGATAGATTATCAAAAGTATAAGGACGGGTAAAGGTGTGTTGTAAGAAAAAAAAATATGATTATTATTTAATGAACATCACTTGTACTAAGAGCTCGCCGAAAACCATGCATCGTTGATCTTCTAAGCTGATCATGTTTTAAGATTTGAACCGATTAGATTTTGTTAAAAGAAACAACAATACATATAAGCATTTCTCTTTCTTCCGTTTGTTTTTCCTATTAGCGTAGCGCTCCGTGGCCATGTTGTGAGAAGAGAAATTTCTGAAACTTTTGCAAGCTACTTTGGACATGAGCATCTTATGAATAAATATAATAAATCTCTTAGGTCTGGGAGTTTTCTATTAAAGTATGTAGTAAAGGGGAAGATTTGTGGCGTTCAATTTGATTGGAAGTGCTAATTTGGAATTATTTCATCGAAATATTAAAAACAGAAAATACCAATAACTTAATTAGGGATATTTTTAAACTGATTTGCAATACTGCACATGCATAATTTGCTGGAAGCTATTTAGGGACTTCGCCTTAATCTGTTTACAGTAAAGGGTTTTGTAAGGCATCTCTTTACTCCAGAATATCTTATGCTAGTAGAGTACTCTTTCAACGTGCTTTACTATCGCAGTATTTTCCAAATGGTTTTTGAAAACTTTCTTTTACAGTCTTTGAGCAGAATTTACCAGAAGCTACATAACCAGTTGCTTCATTACTAAAGTCAGCTTTTGCCATGTTCCAGTTTTCTGGAAGACTAGACTTCAGTATGAGTCGAGTCGTTCAAAAAGTAAGTTCCTTATTTAAAAAAAAAATCTGAAAAATAATCTGCGACGATTAATTCAGTGAAATGGAGTACTTTGATGGGTCAAGTTAGCCCTCAAACGTCATGGGCGGGAGATCTGGAGTTCGATTCCTGCCTGAATCGTCCTTCCTGTTGGTTTTTTTTTTTTTTTCCTCAGTCCCGATAAATGGCAAATGATAAAAAGGTGCCCTAAACTTAGGACTGGAACGCTTCCTTCCTTAAAAAATCCTTTTCCAAATTATCATTTCACTTGATGTATTGTCAGTGTCCGCCGCCTAAGATGGCCTCAGCAGTAAAAACGGACGATAAACACTATTAAAAAATACTCAAACCGTTTCATGCGCCTGCGCAAACTTCCTTGACGATAATCAACTAAACAGAATGGAGAGTCAAACAATACTAATCTTGCCCGATTGTGAAATAAATGCAGTGATACGTTTTGTGACTGAAAGACACGAAATTGCTGTCAATATCAATTGAGAGCTAACATCACTTTATGGGGATTGGATTGGGTAAAGACGGAGAAGGCCATTCGATACTTCAACTTTAATCAAGGGCTGGCCGTTTGTGCCTGCGCCTATAATGACGTATATCTCTGTGAGGAAAGGATGACGTGGCAGTGAGGCATGGACATTGTTTCCAGGTGGAACAGCTCGACGCCGACGATTACCCCAAACAAGGAGCTCGAGTGCCTCATAAAGACCGCTTTTGTATCAGACACTGGTGGAGAAACCTTTCCAAAGGGTCACGTCACTAGCTAACTCGCCTGACACTTTCAACTCTGTAACAGAACCAAGGAAATTAAGTGGGTGAGCGGAAAACTCGTAGAATGTTAAGAATGACCTGACTAGGACCTTACCATCTCCGTTTTGTTTTAGAGAATTCCGAAGAAATATTGCGGTTGTGCCCATGAAACAGTTTTTTAAAATTTTCTTCAAATCTCTGTCGATCCTTCCTACTAGGCATCGAAAATGACGATGTAAATACAGCGGTCGCAACTTTTGCTTTTTCTCATCCAAATTCGGCATATAACATAAGTTAACAAACGACTCGTCGAGTCCGTTAATCAGCAAAAGTGAATTATTGCGGGTCCTCCACAACCTAAAGCGATTTTTTTTTTAAAAAGCATTAAAATCGTTCTAGCGGCCAATTTTTTTTTTCTCAACGAAACTCGATGTATTTCATTAAAATAATAAAAACATTCTCAGAAAATATTCGCTGGTGCCATTGTAGTGGGGATTAAAGCGAAATTTAAAAATCGCGCCGGCCGCAATTTTAATTTTTTTTTAAGGAAGCTCAGTATATGCCATTGAAATAAAACAAGTAAAATAGTTTCTGAAAATTAGGGAAATCGAACCATTAAGAGTAGTGGTTTACTTAAAAATCGAAATTTAAAAAGCGCGCTTGCGTTTAATATTTTCTGTATTGTTTTAAATTTAAAGGACAAATTAATTCAACATATAAACTGAATTTATAGCGTTGCATATGTTTAATACTTAGCAAAAGCATCATCTTGAAGATAGTAAATGTGAAATATTAATATAATATGTGTTTGAGAAACATATTTGTATGCAAGAGCGCTTTGTAATAACCTTCAAAAGCTTTTTCATTAAATGTTTTTACTACAATAAAAATTAATTAAATTTGAAAGCCAGTGAAAATAGATTAAACTTTCGATTTATTATTGTTGATTGTGTATATCTGCTTAGTGCATTGTAACTGTAACGTGTTTTTGTTAATTGAAACATATGAACATCACCTACTTAAATACGCAATGTAGCTCGAAACGTTCCGTTATTTTTCTTTATTTTAGTGAATGTAAAGATGATACCAAGGGCTCAGTTCATAATTAGGGTTACATTTAAAACTATTTAAAAATACCCACACAGTCTACCGTTGGTCATATATTTCATTTAACTAATGGTATACCATTAATTTTTTGTGGCTTTATTTCGATGATGATGATGATGATGATGATAATAATAATAATAATAATAATAATAATAATAATAATAATAATAATTCTAAAAGTGTGTATTCTCTTTTATGATACTTATACATTGCAAGTATTCTAATTTTGTTCCCTTAGTACCACACAGTAATGCCGTAACTTATGTCATTTCATTAATCAATAAGGCCATACTTTGGATTTCATATTGCTGAGGAATTCACTTAGTTTAGAGAATCTGCATGACGGATTTTTTATACGGGGAATGCTGTAGGCGCATCCAAATGGTACGACGGTGACATGCTATCGCCTTACCTCCTGCGATTGAAACTGGCAGTTAAATTCAGCTCCAATTCAAAATAAAGGATATTCAGTTATTAAACGCATTGTTAACAAAGGTACCCGGGTACCTCATGGTTTGGAATACTTTTGATGCTTCCAAAAATCCAAGGTAACGCATTCTACAGGAAACGTAATAATAATAATAATAATAATAATAATAATAATAATAACAACAACAACAACAACAACAACATAAACCTTGAGCACAACAGACCATGAATTACTGAGGCTTTCCGCACGACCGCTGCGTCCTCTTATCTCCGTCTTGCGACATCATTTACGAACCGCAGTGTTGCAGGTGGACATATGATGAGCATAGCACACCCTACTGGGCGCTATCAGGCGGCTTTCATGGTCGAAGGGCACTACTTCTCCATCAGTTAGCTCTCCAATTGTCATCAAATGGCTGGGTAGACCCCGCTATAGATCTCCTTATTTCAGAAACTTTCTAAGCAGATACCAGGGATTGAACCCGGGACCTCCTCTTACATTAGCAGGTAGTCAGCAACGCTAATCTAGTGGCGATTGCGGGAAAGATTATGGCGATGTTATGCTGAGACTGTCAGAGGATTTTGTGACATACTAGGTACCTCACGGAACTGTAATTTCGAGCAGCAGTCAAAAGCAAACGCCCTGGATCTTTGACTCTCAAAGATTTGCTAATGCAAGACAAAGCTCGCCTAAACTAATTTGAAAGAACTCATATTTGCTCTGAAAATTCAAAAGGAGATTTTATCACTCCCTTTTCACCAGATCTTGCTTTAAGTGTTTTTTGCCTTTAACTAGAGGAGAACCAATGATTTTAAAATGATGTTGAAGTGAAATCCAAAATGACAAAATACAAAAAAGCTTGTATCATGGTACAAAAATGGCGACTATGTGGAAAAGTGAAATAGTAATTCTGGTGTACAAGCAGGGGCGGCCCATCAATAAGGGCCAGATGGGCTCGGGCAACAAAATAATCCCATAATTATTTACAAATTTCTCTTCAACTGATCAACTTTCGAAATTGAAAATACATGAAAAGCGCGATGTATAACTGATTAGTTCTTTCATGTATCTTACGCAATAGGCGCATTTCCTCTCTACTGTAGTAGCGGTAGCAGATGGGTCCTCCGTTAGCTAGGGAAGCTCATGGACCATCAAAGATTTACAAGGATTTGTATTTGTCTTTCTCCAGGATGGGTTAGCCTTTCTCCTGCTTATTTCTGCGTTCTCTTGAGCGCTCGGTATTCTCTCTTCTTAGGAACCAGGTGTTGGGGGGTTATTATAGCTTCCTCACTGTTTGTCAGTGAAAAGTTGAATTTAAAAGTGTTAATGGTCAGTTACAAAAAAAGCGTATGTTTTGTGGCAATGAATAAAGTGAGCGTTTTATTGATGACGCCATTTTCGCGCTTTGAGTTTAACTGTTAAGTTGGAAGCAAAACGATTTAGACCTCATTAACGGATATTATAGGAGCTTACTCACAAAATTAAGTTTTTTACATACATGTCACAATTTATTATGCTACATCAGTGGGGGTAAACCGTTGCAAGATTCATAAAATTCATTGATGTTTCTGAACTGACTGCAGACCGCTTAACAGCTGAATTAGAAAGTTCCATATAAACCAGAAGTTTACAGCACAAGCGTACAATGGCGCTGCAGTTATGAGAGAATGTCGGGGAGGAGTATAAGTTTGATAAAAGAGAAGAGAGTCGGTCCTGGTGGTGTAGTGGTAACCATACTTGCCTCCTAAACCAAAGATTGTGGGTTCAATCCCTGCCAGAATCGATGGATTTTTTCGGGCGTCAAAATCCGAAGTATGACTTCCTTTGGAAGGGAAGTAAAGCCGTGGGGTCCCGTGTCGTACATTCACGGCACGAAAAAGAACCTCAAGCCTTAAAGAAGAGGTATCTGAGCAAAATTTGTCGGCCGTTTCACGCCCTGAATTGAATGGGACGCTGATGACCTGAGATGTTAAAGAGCGTCCGTAAATAAAACAAATCAACAAATAATTTATAAAAGAGAACTTTCGCACGCCATTTGAGTGTCATGTGTAAAATCCCTGATTCACCCTTCTACAGGGGCCACTGTGTGCCATGTACTTTTGCAAATAAAAACACATTTTTTTTCCAAAATAAGAAAACTGACATTTTGGATGACCCAAATTTTATTACGCTGTTCTTCATTAGACCCCGGAATTCTTTGGGGGTCATGCTACATCAAACTGTTCGTGTGCCGAAGCTGTTTAAGAGCGTGAAACACCTAATAGTACTTAACGAAGGTAACAGTAACAGGAAAAAAAGGGGGGGGGGACACGCAAATTGGCTAAGACGCGGCAGGTTGAAGACCGGAAAATATTGCTGGTTAAAACCGGTGCTATCCGGAGTGATCTAATACGTTGCGTAACTTAAATGGTGTCTTTACAGCTTTCTTCTCTTTAATCAGGAAATACAATCGGCCGGAAATGCCTCGTCTGCTGTAAACACCTTAAGAGGCATGTCATTATGGCTGCAGTGCAAGAGAACGTGTGACTGTTATAAATTACCGTCATCATCAATTACCGCAATGGGTGGCCGAGGTCGTAATAAGTGGGAGGCACGAGATTCGATTTCCATCACCACCCTTCCTAAATGAGGTTTTCCCCATAAAATGGGAAATGCCGGGGAAGTACATAACCTTACACCAAGAACGTTTCCTTCCTTTAAAAAAATTCCTTTCCCAATTTACCTTTCATCTCATGTATCACCAACGTCCACCACCTGTGATGTCTCAGCAGTGAAAACGGGCGTTAAATACTATTAAAAATATTTCTTGGACCTTAACGATGAGAATATTGATGAAACAAAGTGATCAGCACATTTTCCTTTTCACGAAGAAAATTTCACCCTCCAGTTGACAAGGATACAGAATGGTGCACAATGATTAATGCATAGTAACGGAAATGACGAATAGCTGCCAGAAAATAAATGCTACTATGCACAAGTCAGCTGGCAGTGATCTGTTGCGCTTATGAGTGGGAAGGGAGAGAAAGAAAGTAACAGAACAGTACACAAATCCAAAAGCGTTTGCAAGAAAATACGATTAACTTAATGCGTCGAGCGTTGTTCAATAAAGAATGATCATAACTTTTACGGGCACAATTTCATAAATTTTAAATTTACATTGTTTTAAGTTAATACTTTAGTTTAATTACTGTCACTTCCGTTTCTCGACTGTCCGCGATGTGCAAGTTGAACTGGATGGTGATGTCAGACCTATCCTTGGATGTTTTCGGAGCTTGTCGAAAACTTCGGCAGGCAGACCGGTGTATCGCTGAGCAGTAACCGTCCAGAGGAATTGTGGCCACATGGTCACTTTTGGGGGGGGGGGGGGTTGTGACTATCATTTTCTTCCTAACACTTCGGCCTTTCTTCATTTTTCATGGTGGATAGTTATCTAGAAAGATCCAAACCGTCTGAACTCCTAGTCAAATTGGTAAATCTATGATTCATCAGCAGTGATGACGTGAGAAACACACCTTGAGCTCCCATGCTCTCTATAGCATCTCTTTGTACCTTTTGACGCGGGTGCACTTTTGTGCCTCTGCTAAGTTGGGGGCACCCAACAGGAGGATACCTTCTTGACACAAGATGAACATTAAGAATTTTTTATACTGCTGGCGACCCAATCTGAAAGGTTGCCTCGACATCCGTAAATGTTACTGATTGTTTTCGCGTACCGTTTTTCCACCACTACAATGTTTTCCTCAGTCACTGCCGTTGCCGGACCTCCACTTCTTTCCTCGTCCCTGCAGTGAAGTTCGGCTCCTTTTAAATTCCACAAACCAGGGGAAAATTGTTGTCCTAGATGGCGCAAGGTTCCTAAAAGTCTGTTGCAAGTGTTCAAGTCTTTGGGACTCAAAACTATTCTTGGAAGTATAAATAATCGTGGTGCGTAAATGCTCTCTCTCTCCAGCTGCCCATGCACGGGACGGGACCATATGCCACATTTCTTTTAAGTGGTTCAACATTCAGTTTTCTTTATCTCAAAACTTCCGTAGTGACCCTCGTATAAAACAACGTTTCATAAAAGTTTAAAATTTTTGGGAATAATGTCTCTTTGATGCAATTCTATCAATGAATATTTTTAGAATTCATAATTTTAAATTTTCCTAATATAAGGGAATACTTTTTATTTTATATTAAAAAGCAAATATTTGGTACCATACCAGATGACCCAGAGTCCTGTGGGTGGCTGTTCATAAGGCGTCCCTCACATTTAAGAGACTGTGGCACATAAACAAAATTTTCCCACCTGGATGCATTAACGAAAGATTATATTGATCTTGTGTATCTACTACAGAGCGTTGTAACATTTATTTTATTTATACACTGTATCAATGAGAGATGTTGTTCTGGTGAAATTGTTTTTCGAATTACTAAGCAGGTTTATTTTCTTGACGTAGTGCAACTTAATAGCAAATCGCAAGGAGAACGCTTCTGTACAAGAATAAAATATTAATTTTCATTATCTACCTATGATCAACAAGCGTGGTATCTAAACTAAACGGAGCACACAGTTGACATTGTTGAACTGAATAGCCCAAAGCGTCAGCTCAGTGCTTACACTGGGCTCTAATCATGTTTTACTCCGCATGCATTCCACAAGGAAGGTTATTCAACTATTAATATTTGAATCTACACACTACAGATTACATTCTAACTAAGGTATCACATCTGTACATTTGGAAAACTGTTTTGATTTTGCACACTCACCTGGCGCGCCCGACATGTCCTCTTCAGGACTCTGGTGATTACTCCTGGCCCGTTGTTGCCCCAGTCATCGCCCCGGAATTCATCCCGCAAGTTCTCCAAGCAGGCCTGGGCCATCTCGTGACCAACGCCCTCAGAGTCGAAGTTGAGGACGCCTGCTGCCACATCCGTGTTGGACTCCGCTCCGGCGAAGTTGCTCAGTCCACTAAGAGATCTGTAACACAAATAGTTAATATGGTTGCGTGCCCTATGGCTTTATTCGTACGTAATTTAATCCTCAGGGTTCCGAAAAATGCAATTCAAGTGTAGTTCTGAAGTTTTATAAGCACTTTTGAAGATTTTTCAGCGGATTATATAAAGAGTGTTCCGTAATGAACGCAGTTTTTAAATTGAGCACCTCTGTCGTTTGTTAGGTTGTTGGATCTAAAATTAACAGTCACATGTTTGTATTGAGATTAACGATTGTCACTTGTGCGTATTTTTATCATCTAAAATGGAGCGATACACGAAGGATCGACGCGTTCAGATTGTGAAAGTGCATTTTAAGTTCGGTGAATGTTACGCAGAGACCGTTAGAAGACTTCGTGTAATTTTTGGTAGATGAAATGCGCCTATCGTGTCAATATGTAAGGTAATTTGAACATACAGGGTCAGCAGAGAATAACATCAAATCACCCGGACGTTCTCGTCGATCAGTAGAGAATGTTGTCCTCGTCAGACAGAGCGTTGCGTTGCTACGAGCCCAATGAAGTCGATTCATCCCCGTTCTCAACAATTAAACATTCCGAGAAACAGTTTGCAGCGAATTTTAACAAAAGATCTGCATGTGCATTCTTTTAAGATCAAACTAACACACGAGCGGAAGCCGACAGAACATTTGCAGCGTCATATATTTGGTTCTCTCGCAACGGCGATCAAAATTGGCCACAGAGATCGTGTGATTTCACACCATATGGTTACTTTTTGTGAGAGTAAAAATCTTGTGCTTATGTGGACAATTCACAAACCATCTCTCAACTCAAAGCAGAAATTAAATGTGTCAGGTAAAATTCAGCCGGAACTTTGCTCTAAGGTTGAAAATTTTGCCAACAGAGTGAAGATGTGCCAACGAAGTCGTGGAGAACATTTGCTTGATATTTTGTTTCCTGTTTAATGGCAAAGTTTGCGCTTCATATTGACTTAACAATAATACCTTTTTTTAAAATAAATTATGTTTTATTATTAAAATAAAAATTGCGTTTATTATGGTACATCCTATATAGGATGTACCATGTCAACTATATTTCTCTGTCTCTTTCTCTCGCGAACAAAAGACATTGAAAGTGTAAGGAATGTGCTACCAGATGGTGTATGTGACCAAAGCTGCGTGTCTCAGCAAGCCCCGAAATTCAGTTGGTGATGTGTGTCGCTAATGATGAACAACGTGCGTACGTGAACATAGCATTTCTCCGCGGCAGGAATGCCACAGAGCTACGGGAAGAAACAACTGGAAAGCATTGACACCGCTGCTCTCATTGTGAGAGAAATAATTCAAAGCATTTTCAGAAATTCTGAAACTTTCACTCGGTGACAGCCATGCGTAGATAACTGAAAAGTTACACATGGGACATCAGTTACATAAGTTTGTACGCGGCGGGTTCCAAGGTTGCTGATTTCCAAACAAAAGCACACCCCCGTTCGCATGAGTTACCCTTACCCGTAGCAAAATTCTGGAGTGCCTAGAACTGCAGTTCCGAGCGACAGCGGAGAGAGCCGAATTCCTCAGTCCCGAAGTGGGGATGCGCATTTTGCACTTCTCTGTTTGCACGTAGTATAAATAAGAAAGTCCTAGAGACAGCGGAATAGTGCGAATGTAAAATTTTCTCTGCTTGTGTGGAGTGTGAATAAGGAAGTGTAAGTGCTGTGGAAAATGTATGTAATAATGCAGAAAGACAGTTCATATGCTTGGAATGTGGGAAAGAGTATAACTACAGTAAAAATTTAAGACATGCTTCTAAATTACACCAGGAAAAGTTTAATGTTATCGCGCCTATTCTAAAAAGACAGCAATCGTGCGTCTATTACTTGAAATGTGCAACAAGAATTTCAATTAAGCATCCAACTGGAAAGGCCATCAACGAGATTGCTATGGTGATGGTTCAGCTAGAAAGAAAACAATGACCTGCAGCTTATGTAGTCATGAAGTCGTGGCATTCTTTGAGACCACATTAGCCGCTGTTCGCAACCAAAATGAACAAGTACCCATGACCAGAACTAAAGACATTTCCCAAAAGAGGAAGAGAAGACTCTTTGCGTTCCCCTTGCAAAACCCCATACAACATCATTGCTTTTTCTTTGCTGCAAGATGTAAAAGAAACCACATCTCATCGCATTCCTCTTGCAGAAACTGATACAACAGAGGCCAACATCTTCGCGCTTTCTTCGCTGCAAGATTGTACTACTGCCGCCGCTGCTGCCGTCGTGATTGAGGAGATCGGCTCTCTCCGCTGTCGCTCGGGACTGCAACTATAGCCGCTCCAGAATTTCGCTACGGGTAAGGGTAAGTGAAGGTTTGCATGCAGTTGAAGATGATGTTATACGAAGATGCGGAGTTTCTTTCAAAGATAATCACTTTATCATTTCGATCCTGAGAGCAAACAACACAGCTCTTTGTGGTCACCAACACAAAAATGGTTGCCTTTGCTTTGCTGGGAAAGTTGCATGTCATAACTGTAACTGGGCAATACTACAGGTATATTCTGGAAGCCCTGCAGGGTCATATCGCACCCAAAAAAGGCGACATTTTCATGCGTCAAGCTGCACCACGATAAAGATCAGTCGCACATTCCAAATGTTGCCAATACCTCGCAAAAATCAATGTGATATGTATCCCTCATCCTCCCTATAGTCTAGACTTAGCTGTGTGTGACCTTTTCCTTTTCTCCAAATTGTATTAACACTCTCGTGAAAGGCATTTTCCATCATCAGAAGCAGTGGTTAAGGCTGTGGTGACGATTCTGAAGTACTTGTCACAATTTTTGTTTTCAGTATGTCTTTGAAAACTGGTAGAAACGCTGGGACAGTTGTATTGCATTCAACAGGGACTACTTTGAGAAATATGAGAATGAGTAAACGTATGTTGTTAAAAAATGATTTATCAGCCCTTCTAATTAAATCGTTTCTTGGTCAAGATCTATAGTTTTCCTTGACGTTCCGGAATGTTTTGAGTGAATTGTGTATGTAATTCTATATAAGGCTACTGCTGAGAATTATGTTCTCATAACTAATATCTTAGAGAAGGCATTGTCTTTAGATAGAAATAATGGAGGTGAAGAGCAATAGATAGCTCTTACATCGCTCCAAGACTTTGAAGTGAAACGCGTTCCGCAAACAAACTGAGGCAAAACCGTGTGATCTGAGTACACATGAGTTCATGGTTCACTGGTCAGGCGGAGGCAGTACGCCCACTTGACTCTAGTATTACTTCCGGTCACTGACATGCCGTAGGGCTCTTAAACCCTCTCACAGCGAAAAATCGTATATTCATGTTCGTGAGAGAATTCATTTCTGATATACAAGCGTCGGGGGTATTAGCATAATAAAAGACGCGAGGAACACGGAAAAGTAAAATTTCGTTTCTGTAACAACGAACTACCTTGGGTAAATTAGAAAAAATATTTTAAGATAGATAGATATTAATCGTTATTATAAACAAATCAATGGTGATTATCATGAAAAAGGGCATGTTGTTTGAATTAAACTACAGTTCAAAAGTAAAAGGCTGTGATACAACGGAAGGGGAGCAAACTGCCTGGCATTTCCAAGAACTGTGATAAAAGACGGTTGTTGCCCCTAATGATTTTACGACAAGGAAGTAGAAAACATAACAACTTAAATCTCATGTACTCTTAACCATTGTAAGGGACAAGCCTCGGTGACCGTTTTTTCCTGGAAGTAAGGTGGTTACAGCTGTTTATTTATGTTGCGTTGCTATGATACACGCGAGGAAGAATTCGCACAGGTTGATTGTTGATTTTGTTTATTTACGGACGCTCTTTAGCATCTCAGGTCATCAGCGTCCCATTCTATTCAGGGCGTGAAAAGACCGACAAATTTTGCTCAGAAGCCTCTTCTTTCAGACTTGAGGTTGTTTATCGTGCCGCAAATGTACGACACGGAATCCACGGCTTTACTTCCCTTCTGAAGGAAGCCATACTTAGGATTTTTACGCCCGAAAAAATTCATCAATCCTGGCCGGGATTGAACCCGCGATCTTGAGTTTAGAAGGCAAGTATGGAAAACAACCGTGTCACTTCTCTGAAATCTATTTAGTGTTAACAGAGATTCGATGCGGAAGTGAGAACAAATTATTATTCATTAAGATATTCTTAATAAACAGTAAATGTTCATAGTTTCTCATCAATCTGTGATGTATGTAACAGTGACAACGCTGAATAATTCCCAGGTTTATTTTCCCCTTATCGAGAAACTCAGAACCTTGGGAACATTCCTGGTATTTTGACTTTCACAATAAAAAATATGTGCCTATTAACTCCTTGTTTTGTATTTTCGTGTTCTTTCCTCTTTGCTGCCATGCAATTTCAAATCTACGTAATAGGTTACACTAATATCCAGGTAATTTACTTTATTTCAATATAAGTAAAGCATTGCACCAAATATATTTTCTAGAGCACCAAGTCTTCTAAAACATTTCTGGGTGCAGGTTGCCGGCTTGACATATTTCACCCTTGTACTGTGCTAACTAACCAGCAAAAAGGCATATTTCATGTGAAGGGTGACCTTAAACACGAAATGTGCTGCAGAAGATTCGTGTCGGAGGCAGCCATAACTCAAAGAGAATTCTACACAAGGAACACAAATATTACATGAGGTTCGTGCTCTCTCTTAGACTCGCGCTGAGAAATTGGAGACCGAGCAAGCTGCCAGCTAGCTGTGTCACACGACCTGTATGTCCTATTTTAACAGTGCAACCTTGGTATTGTCAATTTATGTGTAAACTTCTAGTTAAATTGAATAATAGAATAAAAACGCTTTACTGTCAGCAAATTCTCATTGAGAAAATAAAATTGACATGTATAATGCATTATGTAATCTTTTTCAACAGTTTTCGACTATACAAAAGCATAACACAAAGCGTACAAACGACTAGCTCTTGAACTTATTTTCCTTTCCATATTACAGCAAAATGTTCATCTTGAGTGTTGCATTTACTTCTGTTATCTTGCCTGCATTCTACCTATATTTAATTTAAAATTATAAATTGCTACTTCTTATTTAGGAGAGAAGTTTCTCTGACAACGGTTATGATCACGCCAGCCCATGACAATACCATGAAATATCAGTCAATCAGAGGCAACTAAAGGCAGTTAGTAGGTGAAGTGCAACATGCGGAATTTTTCATATGTACATTTGTGTACCGCTTATCACAGTGGCGTTCGGAAATTATTTACGATAGTGGTGTTTTAGAATACGCGTAATTCATGGGTCTATGGACTTATATTAGTACGACGTGCAGACGCTAGATGCAGAGTGTGTAGCGGAAGGACAGTGTTCGTTTGTTGTCAAGTAGAGGAAGAAGTAGCAAGATGGAAGGTGACTGTCATGATCAAGAAGACCGTTGACAATGAGTCATTGGGTTCGCCAGCAGGGAATCTGCACACAATATGAGCACTTGTCGTTCGTACACATCGCGGTCTCCCACGAACATTGAGATTATGTCTGGCAGGCGCTTAACCTTTGGTGGAGTGTCCGACAGGCCTCGGCCGCGCAACCCTACACACCTTTATTCACGACGATTTGAATATGAAAAAAGCGCGTGCACTTTGAGTGCCAAGGTATTTGACACAGGCACAGAAGAATAAAAGAGTCGTCGGTTATTGGAAATATATGAAGAAGATTCGGGAGAAACTGATGACTGGTGTCACTATCACACAGCAGAAAATATTCAGGGAGTCCCCGCCCCAAGACATTTCGTGTTACTCTATCTCGAGCAACCACATAATCATCGTCTATTGAGACACTTGGACTAGCTTCCTCAAGGAACAACTGTCAACAGCAAGGTGTACTGCTAGACCCTTACATGGCATAGATGCAGCATTCAGTAACAGCAACGAGGGAAGAGGGTTCCCCTTGGTGTTCATCCAACATGACAATGCCCAGTCTCACACTGCAATCGCAAAGTTGGCATCGCTGATATTTATTCTTGTGCCGCAATCACTATATTCACCGCATCTCGCTCCGTCTGATCACATCTTATTCGACAACATGGACTCGCGACTCTATAATGAAGTTACCAGGAAAATGACAACCGGTGCATTGACGTTGGTGGGGGGGATTATATTGACAGATTCCATGTGCATTAAACCATGTTGCATAATAAATAAGGTATACAAAAACTAATGTAAATTATTTCCAAGCGCCCTTTTATATGTCATACGGAATATTATTTACTGTTAAAATAATCACATCACTAAAAAGAGCGAAATACTATATTTTAAATCGATATCGTCTGCATTCTGGTCCTTCTGTTCGGCTTCAGGTTCCACAAATTTCAGAAGAGGGCAGATATAATTAAATAGGCTGAGTCGAAGGGTAGCCTATACAAATGAAAACTTCATTAAGGACCACCCTTCACCTTTCTCTGAGAGTAACTTCGAAAAATTACTACTATGCTTGCAAAGCTTTCGACCGTATCATGAGTAATCGGCTATCTAAGTCACAGACAACTCACTAGTTCATTTCCTAGCTCAACCATTTTGAGTTTCTTTTATACTATTTGGTTAAATAAATAATTCAAAAGACTTAATTGCTCACTTAGTTCCCCAAAATACTCCTGGTATTCTTATACCTTTTACAGTATGTATTGAAACAATTAGAAATATTATACAACCAGGAACTTCAGCTGTACGTTTATCAGCTGATATAAAAAGTAGCATATACGAGCCAACATTAATTCTGTTTAAGTTCTGCCTTACAGCCTAAATGCACTTTTGAGTTCTGCACACTTCTATTGCGCAAATACCAACTATACGTTTTAACAATGAAAATTTTACTTAATTTAGTCCTTAAATATTTTAGCTTTTTTTTAAAATTAAGACTTACTTATTGCTTTATTGTTATTATGGATTAAATATAAAGCAAAAGGTTAAATAATGAATTTAATTACTTTATTAACTAAAGCTATTATTGAATATCAGACTTACCAGTCTGAATATCCTGCAGCAGGTAAAATGGCTGGTTAATTTGATGCATAGAGTGGTAATGAAAACAATTTACCTTAAGTAGCCATAAGTAGTTACTAACTTTTGATAGGTACTGTACCAGATGTGCGATCAGATAACGTTCTTGCAGTTAAACGTTACCTTATACATTGTTGACTTCAACTGCAGCTAAGTGAACACGCAATTAAAAGTTTAGCCATGGGACTGGGGAGACTATAAAACCGTGTTGCTGTGATAGCCCCTACATAGAGTCGGAAAACGTCACCTGAAATTTTTTCATACTCTTAAGAAGCTGAAAATCAGCAGATATTTGTGTACTGCACCATTGAGCGCTTTAATGAAGCTGGCAAAATTGCTGACAGATGAAGATCAGGGCATTCGCGTTCTGTGAGGACCAGGAAAGTGTAGGAAGCAGCGGCGGCTCGTATTAGGAGAAATCCATTGCGGAAACAAACAGTGATGGCTCGTAAGATGAACATTTCCAGGAGGTCAATGTCCAGATTGCTCAGACAAGACCTTGGGCTGAATGCTTATCGCGTTACTGCACATTTCTTAACTGCAACACTTAAGCAGCAAAGAAAGCTGAAATGCAAACGCCTGCTTCAGCGTTACGCCAACAACCTGACAGAAAATATTCTTTTTTACAGATGAAAAAAGTTTCACAACTGCAAGAATGCCAAGAGTGTATACCAGGACTTCTGAAGAAGCTCGTGAGAGAGTCCCAAAGACATAGAGGGGACACCATCCCGCCTCCAAAATGGGTAAAACACAACGGTCATATGAAACAAACCTCCATGAGCCTGTGGTGAAAGACCTGAAAACACTGTTCAAGAATGGATACTGGATCTTCCAACAAGATTCTGCACCAGCCCATAAGATCCACTCACTTCGGCTTAAAAAAATGTTCCGGGTTTTATTGCAAAACTGTCTCTCTAGAAGCTTTAACCTCAACCCGTTGGATTACAAATTGTGGTCAATTCTTGAGGATATTACCTGTAAGAATAGGCACCCCCAATATTGAGTATCACAAGCTATCCCTGGAGTTAGCAGTGGTGGATTTCCCCATGGAGACAGTGTGTGCTTCTATAGATGAATGGGCCTGATAGACTTAGGTCCTGTATCAGGACAAATGAGGATAATTTTTGGATTTTTCTGCTTAATTTGGTATATTTTTTATGAAAAGTTCCAATTGTGAGTGATTTTAATTACCTATGTATTTTAATATGTGAAACTGCTTTTTTTTAATACTCCCCTACTATTGCATAAAAATGAAAGTATCTTAGAAACAATTTGTTATAGATGCTGTGGTTTAATGTATTTTGTAAGTAAATTACTATTTCAAAGGTAAATAATAGTAATGGTTGCTTGTGTGTCTAATTTTTGAAGCAATGGGAAAGTTTTGTGTTTATTTTGGGTTTTGCAAGCAATACATCCCAGGCTTCTTTTCTAAATACATCTAATATCTTGCCTAGATCCACTGGGTTTATAAAAAATTTAAAAACAAAGGAAATAGGTATTGCAAATCTAAGCAATAATGCATGGTAATAGTGATAATGAAATTAATAGCCTATTTCTGAAGAAAATAATTCAGTGAATGATAAACAATTACCTACACTCCCCCTAGCGCTTCCAAGAAATGATATCTGGTAGTCATATGGAGGTATTGCAGACAACAAAGGAAATATTAATATAATAATTGACGAATATTTTAATTACAATGTTGAGCGAAACTGTGATATTGCTGTGTAGGAAGATGTTGGTACAAGAAATGGATTGACAATTAGTTGTATTGATTTTAACTCTATTTTTTTCGTAAGTGGAAAATTCACAACATATATGCCTTTTTCCCATAAACTAAGAAAACAGAAGCATGGAATTATTGCAGCTGATCTACATTATTACATTCATTGCTGAGCTCTAGTTTCAGGTCAAAATGCATAAGAACTTTTTGTACGAATATTAATATAATTTTATTATTATAAAAACGGAGTGTGTTACAAAAATAATGACTTATTATTTATGTAAAGTACACTCTCCAAACTAGAGCTCAGAACTTGTAATGTAATGGAAAAAAAACCGGTATCTGTAACGCTTTGTGGGAAAAGTACATATAAATGTTTAGTAATATAGGGCCTCTAAACTCGCCTTAACGAGGTGCATAAATAGAAGAGTGTAAAACACTAATGAATCAGAAAGAAAATCCGATCTTTCTGCTTGGTCTGGTTTCCAAGAAATCCAGGGGTTGTTGGTACGCCTTGTTTGCATGTGACGTCATGCTACTCATCGTTGAGTGTTACTGTTATTGCATTGCATATTAGCATATTATTTACATCCTCTTCCGCGTCACGCAATCTATAGCTAAACTACGTTATTAAAGGAAGAATTATCATTCCGCTTTCGTTAGACTTTTAAGTGATAGTTTCCTGTTTTTTTATATAACAATCGCAAATACACAGCTTGAGCTTTCACCGCTTTCCTAACAAGGACAAATCACCTGTTGGATAAGGAAAATAATGCTAATTTTGTAAGCAGCCAAACCGCCTTAGTGTGCTCAATGTCCTCACTACGCTTGAAAGGACCACAAGAAGAAAGAACTTCAAAAAGATTTAAAATAAAATAGAAATACAAGCAGGAGGTCGAAGCAATTAAATTTTTTCGTTATTTATGGATTGTTTCGTCCTGAAGATTCGATGAACTTGGCTCCATAAAGCTATCTGACATTCACGCTCTGGGGATAAGGAAAAATTCTGAAAATAATTTACTGTCAGACCAGGCTGGAGACAAACCCGCAGATTCTCTAGGCAAACCAGTTATTCTCGATCAATGTATTATTATTTTATTAACTTAATATTATTATCTAGTAATTTAGATTCTTCACAAAACAGATACTACTGTGATCTGGAAATTGTAAATAGAAAATGTACTGTTATTACCACTATTTTTCAGAAAAATTAAATATTTACTGTATTAAGAGTAGCCCCTTGGAGCCCCTTGCAGATTCCAGAAGGGTGAAACGGTCCTTACGGCCCATCCCCATTGAAATCCAATTATACTGTTTATTTATGTAAGCCCAGTCATCCTATTTTGGCATTGTAATTAGTAATACAAATATTATACGCTGTCATAAGCTTTAACTTCGATGTAAGAATTTCACAAAATAGAAATTCTGATGTTTTCTGTTGCAGTAGCTTAGAAAGTTAACAGGGTAATAAAAACATACAAAAGAAACCCGAGGGTAGTGTGTGGAGCCCCATTCTTTTTTAAATTGTCTGTCTTTGCAGGGTTAATAAACTCGAGAACTTACACCGTTTGGGGCGTTGATCCACGGGCTGTCGTATTGATTAGCCCTTTAAACCAGTCAATGCTGAGCAAATGTTTTAAAACTTTCAAAAAATAGCGAGTGGCACTGTGGCAGGTGAACTTGAACCAGCCAATGGAGAATGTATTTTTGAACTATTAAAGATAGACACGAAGATTACGCGTGCCTGTGTAACCCTATGGCATCGTTAAAACCATCGATCATTTGATTTAAATTTAATATATAGGGGGTGGTTGCTCAGCTGGGGCAAGCAGTTTTCAGTTCGACTCAGCTGAGCTGTTCGCAAGAGCAGTCCTGAGTTGCACATGCTGCGTGACGTGCGCAGTTAAGCAGTTTATAAGTTCGGCGTTGCTGACAGGCTGCTTAACTTTTAAACGCAATGAGGTATGCAGTTATAAGATATCCAGTTTGATGTAGAAACATTTCGCAGTACTTATTATCAGTTCGACTTTCAGTTCCACGCTGCGACACTCGTCTGTAAGTTTCACACGCGGAAACTAAGTTTATATTCAACGTAGCCAATTCTATAATACGCAAAACACCCGAGGATGCGAAAGAATTTGGACTTAATAAGATACGCAATTAATATTAAGTCGTTCTGCGTGCTTATTTACACTATAGAAACCCTCTCCCATTAGCGTTGAATACGAGTCAACAAAATAGCAGAATACCCTGAGAAATTGTTGAAGCTTTGGCAACAATACCGAAGCGACAATCTACGAAACCACTTCAAAATTAACACAACGTCAACTACAGATCGCTTTAAGATTGGAGTCCAACCTAGGACACATAGCCGGAGCCTCACTAGACTATCTCAAATTTTGGCTCCCAAAGTGGCTGCCACATCAAACACTTCATAATTTGGCTCACCAACGCGGGGCCAACAATATCATTTCATGACCAAACCGCTCCAAAAACTATTTTTAGAATTCCTGACAGTTTAAACACCAGTTCATTTTAATACAAATTTCCGCTTTCACTAGTTCTGTTGACATTCTGCTTTTGTCATCTGTCTACAAACCAGTCCTGACATTAAACACCTTCCACATGCGTGTTACTTGCTGGAATTGCTAGCGCATGTCGCTTTATTACCAACTTATTAAGGGCCTAGCTTTTTCGAAAGAAGAAAGCCAAACATTTATCTTTGTCTTGCAGCAGTGTTGTTATCACTGCCTTGGCCATTCATTGTTGAGTTCATTTCCGTCGTGCATCGTAATTTGCAATGTCTTTGCTATATGAACTAAATTATTTAATGAGAACAGCGGTGGGCTATAGATCATGAACAGACATAACTGAAAATATGTTGTCACTAAAATCGTATCACTTGGCTAGATACTGCAATAATCCGTCATGCACAGTGATGAACTGTAGTTTGTTTTTAGGCCTCTGTGAGGTTTTCAAGCGACATATTCACTTCAAATTCGAAAGATGAGTCCTTTATACAACTTTCGATTTGAGTGTTTACTCTCACATGATATTGTGCACCTCGGTTAAGCGTATTCTCTCATTCTAATATTTTAATTGACATACAGAAAATTGGAGGCGTGCAACTAACAAAATACAGAAAACATGCGCCACTCACAATGATATATGTTCATTTACTTTATCTTCTTGGAAGCGTACAAATTTCCAAATTAGAGGATACGTTACTCTTCATCCTTTACTTCACGCTTTTCAAAGCGTGCTATCTTTTAACAAGACGTTCGTTCAACCATCGAACTGGAATATGAAACAAAATCTGAAAATAGTCCTGCTAAGTAAATTCACAGAACGCCCTCAGTTCCTCGACATTCTTACATGACAACGGAACATTTGGATCATCGTCGGACAAAGTGCATTAGTGTCAAGGGAGGCTATGTTAAAAATGACAATAATTTCCAAAACCTATGCCGTCATTATGTGCTTCATTCCGAGAACTTTCCAGCGATGTTATGGTTTCTTGAAAGTACTAACACAAAAACTGTAACTGAACAGTTCTAAACACAATTGTGTTCTTCCTGAAAATCTTCGCAAGTTGGTGAGATTTGGAATCGGGTTACCTAACTGTTCTGTTTCATAATGCAAGCGCGTTTCTATTATTGGGTTGCTCAAGTCATACCCGCTTTCACTATCATGTCACTAAACTGAGACTGAAAACATGGGGTGACTTGCAATTATTGGTGACTGGCTCAAATACTAACAGTCGATTTCACTGCAACAAAATACCGAGGCCATGGATCTCTATCGCAGCTACCTCAAGGAATTGCCATCTTATAGCATGTTTAAGTTTCTTTCTTAAACATGCTGACTCTGGGGAAATAGTTCACAAGTTACTCTTACGTATATTGCAGTATATAAAAAGTAATTTAACTGAATTACAAAACAGACAAGATATACATCCTTATAATACTAGATCATGTCAACTTATTCATGCATCATATCACAGACTGACTTTATCTCAAAAGATGTTTGAAGTACTAGGTATAAAATTATACAATAGGTCAGTGTCCTTTACAAGTTTCATGACTAGCTAATTGCTGAGCCTTTTTATTCAATAGTTTGAAATATAATGTGCATGTAATTGTAATTTATAGCATTTGGAGCATCTGGATATAAAATCTGTAATTTTGACCAATAATATTTCAACAGCATACACCTTTAAAAAGATTTGTACATGCTTGTAATTCTGACCTTTAAGTATTAGTATTAAATAACTGGCACTCTTTATATAAATATTGACGTTTATATACTGTTAATGACAATATTATTAAATATCACAATGCAGTGATAGAATAACTGTAGCGGTTTAGGAGAGTGAGGGGTAATAGGCCATCAAGTGGATGTACTTCAATGATATTATCAAGCAACTTCCGCTGTTCACTACATGAAGGTCACCATTCTTCTAGTCCATTTGTGGCTTTGGCTGAGCTTGTAACGTGAACTTTCACATGGAATTGAAACAACCAAAGCATGTAAGCAGTTTTTCAGAAAGTACTGGAAACATGTCAGCTGTAAAGGAGTTTTTTTTATTATGAAAACAAAACATTTATGTGAGTAATGACGTCATAGACACCAGAGAAGGCTCTACCATAAAGTCACCTGCCTTCCCAATAGCTAATAAAACATTAATTAATATTACTTTCACTTTCTTTTGAAAAGCGTTCCATTATCTTTAAGCACTACTAGGCAGTTTTACTGAAAGTCTGACGAGAACTGGCAACATGGAGATGATCACTTTTGCGGACCTCAGCGTGTTCTGTACTGTCCTTCAAGGCCTCAATGATGACATATGGTTAGGTACGGCTTTATGAGCTCACAATATGATTGTGACTGCATATCTGCAAAACAATCCTCACTTTAGAAACCAGAAAACGACGCCTTACTATTAGCTGCTACATGTGTGCCAGCTCAAGATGATTAGAGAGGATAACAAAGATATGACGTTAAGCGGCAGTTATGCCAATTTGCCATTGCGCCCCTCAGTTTCTGAACTCTTTGTGAAAATGTAGTCACTTGTAACTGAAACCATAGAGTTCATTTTTGGTTATAAAATAGAAAGAAAGAAAAGAAAAGGATGTTTTGTACATTCATGCAAACGTTTCATGCATTAAATGCTTCTAAAAACAACACGCTTCTTGCAGAAAGCCTTAAAATTGTGAGAAGGGTGACAGGTTGTTGTCAAAGATAGACAAGAATCCAATGACTGACTGAGCTGTGCAACAACAATGCCTTTTAAGTGGTAAAAAGAATCAAGACTTTAACTACTGGCACCATTTCTTGTAATTTTGAGCGGCGTTTTAGTGAAAAAGAGAAATGGATACAGTTCCATATTTTGGTAAGCAACTGCTTCGTAAATGGGAATTGTTATAGAAACATTAGCATGAATCCTGTTAGGCAAGGGGCTTCGGAAATGATTTACAATAGAGAGGTATTACGAATACTGTCACTGGTTAGGAGTACTCACAGGAATAATTAAAGATAATGTTACTGCCTGCCATTGTTACTTTTATTGTCCATTAATGATGAAGGAGCAGCTTAAGGTCTCCTCAGTAGCTGACGACTTAGTCGAGTCATCACGGCCGACAGGCCCTTACCTTAGGGGCGATGCCACAGGTAGGGAGTTGCAGAGCGGCTAGCAGAAGCACATGATCGAAGACAGAAGAAGGCAGGCAGAAGAGCGCGTCTAAAAGCTCAGCTACCTCTCATGATCCCCGGGGTCTGTACTATTCACCAATTACAACAAACCAACGCCCTAGGTTTAAATTATACCAACCAATAAGAGAAAAATAATTTCCCTAGTGACGCATGTTTTGCATGATTTTGCTTGTTACTAAGAGGACGCTGATGCCATGGTAAAATCCTTAGGGATTGACATAGGAAGTGGTTAACCGAATTGATTTAAATAAATTAGAACTTTCTGATGCAACTAAGCTGTGTAAAAGTATAAGATATTCAAGCAAATAAAATTAACTGTTCTCATAATAATTTTGAATTAATGCATCCCTAGGCCATACACGTGACAATGCCGCGCAATCTAGGGGCTGTACCATACTGATACTAGTATGCCATGCTGACGCTAGATGGGGGTTGTAGCGAAAGGACAGTGTTCATTGTTATTAAATAGAGCAAACAGTGGACCACATGGAGTACGACTATCATGTACAAAGATGGACTGCATGGTTTATGCAGAAATAAGGCGCCAAAACTGCAGAAAGTCATAGACGTTTAACTACGGCATGTGGTCAAGAAGCTCCTGCTCAGAAGATCGTTTTCAACTACTTGATCTATAGGTTCGCCAGAATGTGAGTACTGGTCGCGATCTCGCAGAATTCATTATGGCTGATATGCGCATAACTTTTGATGAACTGAAATATCAGACAATCCTCGGAGACGCAACTCCGCACACGACGATTTGGATATGAAAAAGATTGCGCACATTGGGTTCCAAGCAACTTGACACAAGCACAAAAAAGCTGAAATCTGTCGTCTGGAAATACATAACGAAGATATGAATTTTTGAGACGCTGGTCTGGTGATGAATCATGGTGTCACTTCCATGCAATGGAAACAGTCAGGGAGTTCCTGGCCCAAGAAATTTCGTGCTGCTCCTTCTGTGGGCAACTCTTCTAGGACACTTCAGGCATATTGCTAATGGACTGTCAACAGCGAGTTATACTGCGAGACCCTTACACAGTTTAGACGTAGGATTCAGCAACGACGAAGGGGAGGTGGTCCACAGGAGCGCTCCTCTAACCAATGCGCGGCCCCACAGCAGCAACAGTGCGACCGCAAAGTTGGCATCGCTGCGGTTCATTGCTGTGCATCATCTACCGTATTCACCGGATCTTGCTCTGGTTTACTATGCCCTTTTTGATAAAATGAAGAACTCGCTGCGAGGTAAAAATGTCGGCAATAACGAGGAGGTTAAGGCAGCTGTCCGCGAGTGGTACTCCCAACCAATGCTTTCGTGATGCCATATTGAAGTTACCGGGAAGATGGCAACGGTGCACTGAAGTTTCTGTGGAGTATAATGAGAATTCGTGTATGTTGCATAATAAATACTTTCTGAACCCCGCTGTCAAATAAGTTCAAATTCTGTAATTACAACATCAAGCAGCTTAAATGTTTGAGATGTTATGCAATAACACCTAGCACGAACATTTTATAAAATTATTTGCATTACTTTTATACAACTTTAGTCCATTTGTATATTCCAGTGGAAAAGCGATTATTATTTTTATTTATTACGGACGCTCTTGAACATCTCAGGTCATCAGCGTTCCATTCAATTCAGGGCATGAAACGTCCGATAAATTTTGCTCAGAGGCCTCTTCTTTCTGGCTTGAGGTTCTTTTAAGTGTCGTACATGTACGACACGAACCCACTGCTTTATTTTCCTTCCGAAGGAAGCCATACTTACGCCCGAAAAAATCCATCGACCCTGACCGGGATTGAATCCGCGACCTTGGGTTTAGGAGGCAAGTTTCACGCCCTGAATTGACTAGGACGTTGATGACCTGAGATATTAAAGAGCGTCCATAAATAAAACAAATAAATAAGTCCATGATTCATCTTTAAATCTATTTATTTATGAGCTGAATCTTCTGGTCCATTTTCTATTCATGTACATAAAATACTGCTGAAATGATTGATTCATTAAACCGTTCACCATCACTTTCTGTACATATTACATACGATAACATACCAATCACTGCGCTGCGGTTATCCATTATATAAAAAGTGAGGAAAAGAGCTATAGATGAAGATTTACTAATACGGACTGCGATCTGCGTTTAAGAATGAGGACACGGATTAGTGGCTGGGAGTTCTGGGGTTCGATTCACGCAAAGATCGTCCTCCCTGACTCAGATTTTTTCCCATTTTTCCTCAGTCCTCATAGATAGCAAATGCCGTGGAGTTACCCAAAACTTTAGCCTGAAACACTTCTTTCCTTAAAGGAGGAAAAAAAAAAAAAATCCAGACCCCGGGAGTCAAGCAAAATGCCTTTTCTATTTGGATGGATATATTTAAGAGTCAGATATAAATGAACCTGTTTCCGTACATTTGGAGTCGGAAGGACTAGTTTTTATTTTGACCATTTTAAGATTTAAAACTTTATTTTGCCTGTTTTGGATCGTTATGGGGGTTTTCCTGCGGTTATTTTGCATTTTAAAAAGCACACAAAGAAGGTTAATATATCGAAGTGAAAAAAGTTATAAAAATTAAATGACACATTCACCTCAAAAATATCTATTGAGGATCCTGTTATCCGTTTATTATTTTTTTTTAAAAAAAAATCGAAAACTTTCTCCTCAACCTATTCACTTCAGCTCTTTTAAACAGCAGAACCTTCATTAGTGAAAAGAACACACGTTTACCTCGGGCACACGAGTATCAGAAAATAGAGATGAAGGGGTAAGTACTGTAGTTTTGAGTATTCCTGACGAATGAACTTGTATCCGTATGTGCATGACAATTCTGGGAAATTTGTGATGAGGGTAGCTTCTCAGCAACAATTGCAAGCGAGAAAGATGAGAACGGCACAGCAGTGCAATTAACCGTCCTACGATGTGTTTAGTACGAAAGTAAAAGAAATACTATCCTGATTCCAATCAGTGTTGCCACTGCTGAGCTAAAGAAAGGGCTAGAGGTACCAAAAACGAGTTAAATTTCCCCTCAAAGGGGCTAAATATTGTCGATCATCGACGTGCCATCGCAACAACACCATCCCCCACAACTGATAATGATTTTTATGGTGTTTAATGCCCGTTTTTATTGCTGAGGCACACAGGCGGTGGACAATGATGACAAATGAAATGAAATGATGTATTGGGAAAGGATTTTTTAAGTTAGAAAACATTCCAGGCCTAAGTTCAGGGTACTTCCCCGGAATTTGCCATTTATGAGGACTGAGGAAATCCTGAAAAAAACCTCAGTCAGGGAGGACGGTCCTGGTAGGATTCGAACCCCAGACCTCCCGCTCACGAGTCCACGCCTTAACGACCTAGGCCACCACTGGTGATGATAATGGTAACAATAATAGTAAAAATTACCTTCAACCGATGCTTTTCTAAACGCATAATTGCTAAAATGTTTATATTATCATGCAGATTTCTTGAACAGTTTTAGTCTGTCTTGACAGGTCACAGTCTTTGCCGCCACTTTGGTACACATCACTCACTGCTCCTCCTCTAATGAGTATTTTTTAAGGAAGGAAGCGTTTCAGGCCTAATTTTGAGATACCTCCACGGTATTTGCCATTTACGAAGACTGAAGAAAACCTGGAAAAAAGCCTTAATCAGGGAGGACGGTCCTGATCGGAATCGAACTCCAGATCTCCCGTTAACGATTCCATAACGACCTCGGACATCTATGGTGGTGTTCCTATCCGATCAATTGCCTTTTTTGGTAACTTATATGTGTAACATGTGCTGTTACTTCTTTTAAACTCACATGTGTTGAGAGAATTACAGATAGGTAAAGAAGTTCCATTCTATTTCTTAATTTCTTTTTCACTACATTCATTACTCAGAACACGCACATTAGAGTAAAGAAGTGTGAGAATGGATAAGCAATATTGACAAATAACAGCCTACTTAAATTATTGGGAATGCCAATATCGTGTTATACGAGACGATACTCAGAGAAAAGTAGGATTAAGGGGATCTCGCTGGTGAATGCTGAATCAGATGTTATTTATTCCTTCCTTGTCAGGCTTCCGGTCTAATAAACATGTCTAGAATTAACTTTTACGCAGAGTAAACGAAAATACAACATGCATTGCAACCATCGAGTTACTGCAACACAGTTCAGTTTTGCAATATAAGCTTATAATCTCAGTCAACAAGTTCATGTTACGGTGACATCTCCTTAGATGATGTAACTGAGCACACACATTTTGATAAAATGGCATGACTGCTTGATTGGAATACAATATAGCTGCACATTCACTCTGTTTATAGTTAAGGTGATCGATTTTGGCATTATCCTGCCTGCTTAATGTCAGAACAATTAAAATTATGTTAAGAGTTGTAAAAGCTACATTTTGTTAAATAAGCTAAAGTTGGCTATAAGCATTTGGCACTTTTGTATGACTAAAGGCTGCTGTGAAAATGCTAGATTTAGGCATAATATGGCAACAGTACCTTGCACCAAATACAAAGACGAATGTGGTAATTACTATAATAAATTTAGTTACACCTTAGGAGTCATTCAGTGCGGTACTTTAAGAATGCGAGTGAGTCGGCGAATTACATAAAACCCTAGATTTTACTCCAAATGTTTCAAAACTCCCAGGTTTTATCTCTTAAGAGTTAGAATGCCCGAAGAGGTTTTTTTTTTTTTAAAAAAAATGGGGGCCAAAGACGAAGTAAAAAAGCTAGATCTAGCCCGAAAAGGGCTAAATTGGCAACCGTGGCTCAAATTCCCTTGAAATGCTTAAGCAGAAAATGAACTCTACCAGATACCACTGCGCATTTTTTGCTGATTCTCCAGGCCATTTTACTTTGTTTTGATCAACACTTCCATGATGCCCTGAAAAGTGAATGGATGTTCTGTTGTAACTGGTATGAGTTCTTCAGAAATAGCTTCTTTTAAATATGCTTCAGTGGAAGTAGAACGTTCTTTTTCCATGATGAAAAATGCTCTCTTGTGATAAACGGATGACTATGACAACTGATACTTTGAAAAAAAAATCTTCTTGTTGCTTGTAACCAAGAAAAGTAAGCTTAAGTACTTTAATTATGTGATAAAGAAATTATTAAATATAAGTATCTATTTTCGTCAATGATGAGTGATATTACTCTCTGTTTTCACTTTTAATAAATGTCTATTTTTAATTATATTACTACCTACATTTTCAGTATTTTAACCAAAATAAATGCCTAAATTTCCGGGCTCTGGACTCTTTCATTTCATGTTTCAGTTTAACATGTTTCTTTCTTTTGCTGTACCAGACAAATTCTTTCGTTATGAGTTTCTGCAGTATAAATTCTAAGCAAAGCTAGTGACACAACATGTACATTATTAAAACATTAATAACGCTGAAACATACTGAGGACGGCGGGAGTAGAAAGTCAACAATAAGTATATTGCATTATTGCTTACTGTATGAACATATATCAATATTAAATAGAATGATTTAAGACTTTCGGGGCAAATAAATTGGGTTGAAGCCTCTTGGTTGAAAATCGGCAATTCTTTACCTGTATTCAAAATGTATACTGCAACGAATTCATTTTGCTTAGCCTTCTATTTTGTCTTAAACTTTTCCGACTTATTCTAGCATGCTACTGTGTTTTCGTACTTCAGGATAATAATGATCAAGTGGAAACTTGTTTGAGTACACTACACCACCAGGACCGTCCCCGTGAAAGTTTTGAACGATGTGCATGTAACAGTTAATCACTTGTAACATAAATATAAACTTAAACTCGACAACACTTGAAATGAAACAATGAAGGCGCGCGGTAAATGGGATTCACAGCTTTACTTCTTCCCAAAGGAATCCCTACTTAGGATTTTTACGCCCAAAAACATTCCATCTATCCTGGCCGGATTTGAACTCGCGCCCTTGAGTCTACAATAGGAAAATACAAGACTGGATTACTTGAACAATATTTAACCGTTTCACTTGCAATCTGCACTTTAGATTTAGTAGTGTGACTGCAGTATAATGTTTGATTGGTTGATGTTATGGAGTTATGTGACACTATTTAATTAAAAAGAGTGGGAAAATGGCATAACATGGGACAGCCGACTTTTTGTTGAGGAACGCCGTTAAGTAGCTTTAAGATCAAGGAAGTTTACAAACTACATTAAGAAATATTTTATCATAAAAGCATACATTGTATATTAAAACTTTTCTTTTTATTTATTCAGGAGGAATCCTAAACAATTTCAACATGTGCAGAAGGATCGTCTCAAGTTCCGTCTGCCGTGCCAGATTAATCATCGAAAACTGAAAGTGAACGTAAGTTTTTGTATTTATGGATGAATATTCTTGGTTCCAGTATAACAAGAATTAAGGTAGTGTAGCGCTTAATTTGTTATTAAAAATTCTGAAAAATCTGTGTAATGAATGAAGGGGCAGTAATTATTGAATAGAAGGCTGTTTAAAGATGTTAGCGCTAAAAGGCAACTTTACATTATTTTGTTAGTTTAATCATTACAGCAAGCCTATGGCATGTTTGTTCTTCCCTACACCACAGCTCGAAAATGGTTTAAAATGTTTGAAGAGCGGAGGCAATTTGGTGTCAAAAAATGGAGTACCGACTGCTACAGTTTGTGCTTTAACGGAAGAAAAAAGTGATCACCGTCATTGTAAGAGAGGATAGTGTTAGTGAAGTAACATTAAAAACACTTTCAGAAATTCTGAATATTTCACCCACACGTTGCTAACTTAAAAATTGCATTTGAGCACAGTGGGTTCCATTATTGCTGATTACAGAACTAAAGAACACTCGTGTGCAAGTACGCAGGCAGTTGAAGACGTTGTTACAGAAATATGTTGAGTTTCTTTCAAAGATAGTTAACCTTGGCTACATCATGTCGATCCTGAGAGCAAGCAGCGAAGTTCTATGTGGAAATCTCCATCATCAGAAGTGGTTGCTTCTGCTGGTTTATCTCATTTTTGATACTCAAGGAATGGTTTACCAGCATGTCGTGCTTGCACACACAGCTGTAACTGGGCGGTAGTAGACAGATATCTTGAACGCTCTGCAAGGCCACATTTCCTTGCAACAAGTTGGATGCTGTACTTCGATCGCAAATCAAAAATCAATCACACTCCCTACAGTCCAGATTTAGCACCCGCGTAACTTTTTCTTTTTCTTCAAATTGAAGCAACACTTTATTGGGAGGTATTTTCATCATCATAAGCAGCGGTGAAGGCTGCGGAGGCGATTCTAAAGTACCTGTCAAAAATGTTTCCAGCATGTCTTGAAAGACTGGCAGAAAGCTGGACAGATACATTGCATGCAACGGGAACTACTTTGAGAAAGATTATAAAAATTATGAGAATGAGTTGTGAAAAATGAGTATTCTTTATTGAACAGGCCCCGTAATAGGCATGAGTAATCCCTACACCCATCATGAAAAAGTCATGAGAAAATTTCAAAGCTAAAGCCGTAAATATAAGTGCACAAATCGTTTCCGCACACTGTCAAGAAGTCAAGAAATGCAGCAATCGAGAATGACACGACTCAAATCATATTCGTTGTTATATTTCTTGCTGGACAAGTTGCAATACTAGGCAAAAATGACAGTGGGTCAAACTTGAACCAATTATTGCTTACTTAAGTGCAAGGACATCTCCAAATTGCAAAAGTTGGTTGGAAATAGGTCATTATATACGAATTATCTCGGCATATGCTATTTAAATCAAATAAGAAAAATAGTCTCTCAAAATCAGTGAAATCGGATTATTAGAAGTGGGGGTTTACCTTAAACCTAACATTTAAAAATCGCCCTAGCGGCTCCAATTTTTAATTTTTCGCAACGAAACTCCGTATATACCACTTAATAAGAAAAATAGTTCCTGAAAATCAGGAAAGTCGGGCCTTAAGGAATGCGGGATTAGCTGAAACCCAACATTTAAAAATCACTTTAGCGGCACCAATGTGCTTCTTCATAACAAAATTCAGTATACACCATTTAAATAAAATAAGAATAACAGTTTCTGAAAATAGGGAAACTAGACCATGCCAATGCCTGAAAACCCAAATTTAAAAAGCGCGTTTAATTTTCTCTATATTGTTTTAAAATAAAAGAACTCATCAATTCAGCATATAAACTGTATTTATAACCATACATATGTTTATATTTAACAAAAGCATTGTCGTGAAGATAGCATATGTGAAATATTAATCTAATTATATTTGTATGTAAGCGCGTTCTAATAACCTTTAGGAAACGTTTGCGTTACCTGTTTTTACTACAATAACATTTAAATTAAATTTCAAAGTCAATGAAAATAGATGATTTCGATTGTTTATTGTGTATATTTGCTTAATACATTGTAATTGTTTTTAAATAGTAACATGCTTTTGTTTATTGAAACATATGACTATCTTCTTAAATAGGCAAGGTACATCGAAACTTTCTGTTATTTTTCACCATTTTAGTGAATGTAAAGATGATACCAAGGACTTAGTTCATAATCATATTTAAAAATGTTTAAAAATACCCACAAAATATAACTTTGTTTTATCAGTGGCCACATATTTCATTTAATTAATACTATACCATTAATTTTTGTGGTTTAATCTCAATAATAATAATAATCTCAATAATAATAATAATAATAATAATAATAATAATGTGTTTTATCTTTTGTAATATTAAAGATTGCAAGAATTATAATTTTGTTCCTCAAATACCACACAGTAATGCCATAACTTATTTCATTTCATTAATAAAGTTACTCACTAGGCGAGGAACTCACTTAGTTTACGCAGCTCCTGCTTGGTGGTAATAGCACTTGATATGTTTCTTATTAAAACGCTGCCATACAAACGACAACCTATTTGGTTTTGTATTATTCTCACGTGCTCCCGCACGACAAGATGAATGGGACCGCTTGGAGTAAAGAATTTATAGCAGCAGGAACTAATAACGGATCTTATAACACAGGGTTGTTCAAATAAGAGTACTTACTTGGTGACGACCACGTCCAGGTCGAGGTAGGTGCCACCATATTTCCAGAGCGTGAGGAAGCGGAGAGCGTCGGATGCATGCGATCGGGGCCACTTGCTGGCCTTGAGAGCGCCCCCCTTGTACCAGTCTTCGAGGGGGCTGCCCTGGAAGTAGCGCTCAAAGTGGAGATGACGAACTTTGATGTTAGGGTACGTCAACAGCTGTCGCACTACCGGGTTACGAACCCGGCGCTCCCGCGACGAGTTGCCTAAGTTGATGGGCGACGTGAAGAGGAGATAGACCTCGAGATCGGGATTCATCTTGGCGGCCGACTCGACGGCGCATGCTTGGCGAGCGGTCAATACGATCCCGCCGCCCGGGTTTCTGCTAGAGGCACACGATGTCTCGTGGAAGAAGATGCTCCTGCCCCGGGCAGGAGGAGGGTCGCTCGAGGAGATCTCTTCGATGGTGTTGCTGGCCTCATCGTTGTAGCACTCGATGCCGCCTCTACTTGGCCCGGAACCGCCTCCTCCATCGCCGGTGAGGTTTACGAGACCGCCGAAGACGAGGATGGGTGCGGCCACCCGGTATAGCACGCCGCCACCCCCATCCTCCCCCGTGATCGCCGCCCACAACGTCACGATCACGACGGCGCATCCCAAACTTAAAAAAAGGGCAAAGTTAGGTCGTCTCATCCTCTTTTTCATGCTCTCGAATGTTTATTTGCACCCATGTTAGGCTCTAACCGTTACTATAGGGACTGTTACGTGTGATATCGCCAGTCCCATCGCATACCACTTCACACACTGCCTGCCACATCTTCTACAGATCACCAATCAATCATCACGGACACCTATACCCAACAGAAATCAATAACAGACTGACAAAATGCACTTGCAAGGTTTCCACAACGTCTTCTGCGGCAATGCGATCAGCTGTTTTCTGTAGTCACCGGAACATGGAACCTCAGCACTCCGCGATATGTACACATTGAGCACAGTGATCGGACAATCATTTGTTTTGTTTCCTCAGCCTCTCCAAGAGTCCTGTACCGGCCGCTCCGGCTGGGACAGCTGGAGTGGTGCGGCCGCTTGGCTGCCTTTGTTACCTTACTGCGCATGCGCTCTGTTGCCCCTCCAGGCCCAAAACACATGTTCTGTCCGATTAACAGGTACCTTAATTGTTACGTAACGCACCTTTCTCCATTTTATTTTTTTGGTCCGTATAAAAATAAAGCGGGTTTTATCTAGTTTCTTTATATACATAATTGCTGCCATAAATGACGTTCATTATGCAGCACATACACATTGTAATAATAGTTTATTTCGTTTATTGAGCTTTTGAGATTATTGGTGCAAAAATTACATGCTTCCGCAATAATTCTCAAGCGCACCTAATTTTGGAAGCATAAAGCATTATGCCTTTGATCTAGCAGCAAATCAGTGTTCTACATGAAAAAATACCACCTTCCATCGGGTTAAAGCGGAATATCTATTTAGTAAACTTTTATTGATGTGATAATTTTAAATATTGGAATTTAATTTGGAAGATATGCACTGTTAAATATGGAGGAATTTTGGTAATAGCTACTTATTACGAAAGCAACAAGTTTTCAAGAAAACAATTTATGGCAAATGTTTCTTCATTTAAAAGGGCAGGCTAAAAATCTTTAAAAAATAGTATTTTTATTTTCTCATTGATTATAATTTGAAAATTCGGCCCTAAAATCAGTCATTATTTATGTCCCTATGAACTTTTTAAGTGTGTTAATTATTTATTTTAAAAATATACAATTTGTTGGTAGGTGTGTCACTCTTGCAGCTGTCAATTTCATATATTTATTTGTTTCATTTACAAATCTCGCGCTAGAAATAGGGAATTTTTGCTAAATCTCTGTTATTTAACTGTTTGTGGCTACTAACCTGGAGGCATGGAAGTCGTTAATCTTCTGTTCATAAGCGTCGGAAATCGGATGTTTAAGGGGACTCGGTATGCCCTATCCCAGCAATGTTAAATAATAATAATAATAATAATAATAATAATAATAATAATAATAATAATAATTATTATTATTATTATTATTATTATTATTATTAAGGATTTATTGGGAGAGGTCTTTCATTTTATGGGAATATAGTTTCATATATTGGCTTCACTTTAATATGTTTTTTTTTTTGATAAACCAAATTTTATTCAAAAAAATAACATTTTTGACCCAATTTAATGTTTTTATACATACACTGCAACCCATATTTTTCTTATGAAATTGTTTTTTTTAATGGCCATGTTAAACTATGTAGACCAGAAGAACAGTCCCATGAAAATCTGGGTCAAGTAGAAGCTAAGGAATAGAAAAGTTTGTAAGAAGGAAAGGGGGAAAAGGGTGGAAAAAACGAAACAAAAAGGGACTGAAATGAAATTTCTAACTTCGCATACATTTTTGTGTGTTACATTCTTTTCTTACAAACTTAGGGATATATTTGAAAACTTTAATTTGAAAAGCGCTCTTGCGATTAATTTTCTCTCTATTGTTTTAAAATAAAATTAATTCAACGTATAAGCTGTATTTATAACGTTGCATATGTTTTATATTTAACAAAAGTATCGTCATGAAGATAGCAAATGTGAAACCTATATATAATATGTGTGTGTAAGAATTATATTTGTATGTAAGAGCTCTCTGTAATAACGTTCAGAAAACGTTTTCATTACATGTCTTTACTACAATAATATTTAAATTAAATTTCAAAGCCAGTGAAAATCGATGAAGCTTTCGATTGCTTGGTGTTGATTATGTATATTTACTTAGTACAATGTAATTGATTTTAAATAGTAACATGTTTTTGTTTTATTTTTAAAGTTATTCGAGTTGCTGAGGAATTGATTTAGTTTTCGCAGCTCCAGAGTGGCAGACTTTCTTTTTTCTTTCTTTTTTTTTTTTTTTGTCATAAAGTTGTCGTATTTGATCTCTATCTTTTAAATATTTGCATTCAGTTAGTTTAAACATAACACTTTTGGGGTTCGAGTTTCTAAAAGCTGGTTGAAATACAAACTGCTTTAACAGGAAACGCATTAGCCATGCTTGCTAAGGACATACTGAATGAGCCGAACTACTGGCTTTGAAGAAATCTTGGGAGTTCCTTGAAAGATAAACAAAAGGAAAGGTGAGTTACTATCGCTCTCGATACCCAACCGGTTTGCTTTGATTTGCATCCGACATAAACTTGCATTGTCACTCGCCGCACCTATCAGTAATATGGTGGGAAATTCTATGCTGCACTCTTTTCTTTCAAGTGGAGCCTCTCTTGTCCTGTGACATGCTGACGTTAAGCTGTGCAGTTAAAATATTAAGATGAGTGTGGCGATTTATAATGTTTTCGATATACCTAGTCATATAAAAGGATCATTTTGTATTTGGCGCTTTAGCTGTTTGCAATAGTTACCGAATTTGCGTTATGTGCAGCAGGCAAATAGCGCACTTCTTAATACAACAATATATTTAGCCATTCTCATAACTCGCCAGCTTATTGTTTATTGTAATTTTCAATGGTTCAATGATTGGATAAAACGTGTATTCAAAAAATTAAAATACTAATGAAGATATACCGGGTTTCCAAAATATGTGCTCACCGCTCGCACGGGGTTTTGCATCTCGGCCTGAACCAGCGTCCCTTCCCACTCACGGCCGCTTGCCTCTCCTTGAACTTCCAAGCAGTCACCAGATTACATTCGTTCGCGAAGACTTTAGAACAACGTTATTATAAATACAAATCAGCTCGTCGCGTTAGTGAGAAACTTATTCTAAAGTTTCCTGAGCAATCGCCTTCTTCCGGAATTGTAATACACGACCATGTGAACAAACTTAATACTCCTTATTCATTAAAAAAACAAACAACACGTGGAGCGTTCAACAACAAAATCACTACCGAAATTAGCACTATGATTTGGGGCTTCTCTTCTGCACACACAGCAAGAACATTGTTAAATTACAAGTGTTCACATATGCATCGTCTACAACAAGATGATCCCGTAGCTGGTGTGCATTATTGTGAACGGTTTCTTTCATCAGTGACTGAAGGATTAATCCACCCACAGCTTGTGGTCTTTTCAGACGAGGGTTCCACCAAGATATTCGTGTTGAACACTCATAACACTTGGTGTTATGAAAATTCAAATTGTATACAAGAAACCTCTCTCTAAGATAGGAAAATTTGGGTTTGGTATTTCGTTTAATAGGCCCCATTTTTTACGAACAGACAGTAAATAAAGAGAGATACCGAAATGGCATTCTTACCCCATATTTTAATCATGACGAAAGGAGAGAAATGATATGGTTGGTTTCAACACAGCAAGATTCCGCCACTGCTCATACAGCAAAGGAGTCCAGGGTAAAATTTGGGAAGCATTTGAAGATAGAGGTGATTAATGCTGATGTATGACTCTCTCACCTTCCAGATCTAACAGTCTGTGATTTTTATTTGTGGAGCAATCTGAAGGAAAAGTGTACTATAAAAATCCTCACTCAATGGAGGAAATCATAGGAAATGTAATCAGAAACAGCACAGGATCGAACTAATTCTTGTCAATCGGAATGTGCTTACCCGGTACAATGCATATTAGCCGAAAGAGGTCATTTCCGGCATTTGCTATTACTTAAGTTTTTATAAATTTTTAAGAAGCGTAGTCAAGAGTACAGCCGCGGCCGGCTGTGGCATGCTCAGCTGCCGAGACGCGAAACTCCTTGCAAGCAGTAAGGACATATTTTGGAAATTTTGTATAGAAACTAAAAAAGTTGAAATATGGTAAAAGAAAAATAGTCATTGCATCATTACCTGCCCGAAAATATATCTGAAAGAAACGTTCCTAGGCCTGCCAAAGTATAAAGCGCTGTGGTTTGTATTTGTATATAGTTCAGAAGAAAAACAGCGAGTTTATTAAATGTTTCAAAATGCGCGCTACTTTATCAAATAATCCGGGGAAATTTCTCATAAAAATACTCACCATACTTTTTCATCTTTCTTCTTTAATAATTTGGAAGTTTCATGCCTCAGCCTGCCCTAAACAAAAAGCCGCGTTTCACCCTGCAAGGAAATAATTTTTATAGAAACATATGATTATTGCAGTACATCCAGTGAGAATACGGAGCAAGTGCTTTCCCCATTTTTCAGAGTTAATGGACTGTTGTGAAAGACAAGCTGCCACTGTAGAGCAACCATGTAACGTAGCTTGTCAAAGCTGTCAACAACAGAAATTCAAGTTTCTCATCTGCCAGTGCAGGTTAAAGCAAAGCAAGCAGAAGCAATTCTCAAGATTCCAGTTCTACGTGCTACTTAATGTTTAGCAAATTCCCAAGCCATTTGAGGTTGTACTCATGAAACGATTTTTGAAAATGTTCTTCAAACCCTCGTCGATCCCACCTACTAGGCACTTAAATAACAATGAAAAAACTATATACCTTATACATAGTTGGTGTGTATGTGTCTAGCGATCGCAATTTTTGTTGTTTCTCAACGAAATTCGGCATCAATTAATAAACGATTCGTCGAGTTCGTTAACCAGCAAAATTGAACCATTGGGGACGGGGGTTAACCTAAAGCGAACATTTAAAAATAAATAAATAAATACTGTAGCAGCCGCAGTTTTTGGTTTTTCTCAACGAAATTCGGGACATTTCTTTAAAATAAATTTGGAAAGGTAATTTCTGAAAATCAGGGCACTCGCACCGTTAGGAGTTGAGGAGTATACGTGAAAACTGAGTGGGTGTTAAGGCGAAATTTAAAAATCGGTCTAAGGCTGCAATTTTAAAATGTTTAAAGGAAACTCGGTATAACGCGTTGAAATAAAATAATAAAAATAGTTTCTGAAAATCTGCGAAATCAGATTATTAGGAGGGGGGTTTACCTGAAATCCAAAATTTCAAAATTATTCTAGCGGCACCAATATCTGCCTTTTCCCAACGAAACTTCGCATATACCTTTTAAATAAAACAAGAAAATGATTTGTGAAAATTATGAAAATTGTACCATTAGAAATCGGGATTTACCTGAAAACCGAAATTTAAAAAACGCTCTTGCGTTTAATTTTCTTGTTGCATATTGTTTTAAAATAAAAAAGACAAATTGATTCAACATATAAATTGTCGAAACTGATTACAATTATTTGTTTCTTATTTATAAGAATAATTGATTATAGAATGCTTTTTGAAAGCAAATCAAATGTTATGATTAACTATATTTCTTCTTTTATTAATTAAAGATTAAAGAGCTCATTCAAGTGAATCTTGATTTCCTTCGTGATATAATCCAATGGTTAGAATTATTGAAAAAATAATAATCATGCATATGTTTTATATTTAACAAAAGCATCGTCGTGAAGATAGTAAAAGTGAAATATTAATCTAACATGTGTTTTGAGGATTATATTTGTATGTAATAACCTTCAGAAAACGTTTGCGTTATATATCTTACCGCCACGGGTGGCCGAGGTCGTTAAGTTGCGGACTCGTGAGTTGGAGGTCTGGGTTCGAACGTCCTCCCTGACTGAGGTTTTTTCCAGGTTTTCCTCGGTCCTCATAAATGGCAAAGGCCGGGGAGGTACCCTAAACTTAGGCCTGGAACGATTCCTTCCTTAAAAATAAATCCTTTCGCAATATATCATTCCATCTCTTGTATAATCAGTGTCCATCGCCTGTGGTGCCTCAGTAGTAAAAACGGTCGTTAAACACAATTCATTCATTCATTCCTTACATATCTTACTACAATATCATTATAATTAAATTTCGAAGTCATTGAAAACCGATATATGTAATTTATTGTGTATATTTGCTTAATACATTGTAATTGTATTTAAATAGTAACATGCTTTTGTTTTATTGTAACACATGAACACCTTCTTAAATATACAATTTAACTCGAATTTTTGTTATTTTATTTTAGTGAATGTAAACATGATACCAAGGACTCAATTCATAAGCATGGTTACATTTAAAAATGTTTAAACATACATAGCTTTGTCTATCAGTGATCATATATGATTAATTTTTGTGATACTTATAGATTGCAAGAATTCTATTTAGTTCCCCTAATACTACACAGTAATGCCATAACTTATTTCGTTTCAATTATTTATAGGGCCTAATTTGGATTTGATGTTCATTTTTATTAAACGTTATTCAACTCGGTGAGGAAATCAGTTTGTGCCGATCCTGCGTGACGGATTTTATTTTATTCTTCTTCGTCTTTTTTATTATTTTTTTCCATAATGCTGCAAATCTATTGTCTGTGTCTATAAATAAACTCTAATTAACCTCTGAAGCTGTTAACAAGTGTCATTTTTCGGGAAATGAATTTTCAAATTTTTACCTCTGTTCTTCATATCAGTTAAGAAAAACAGCGAATCGTTCCGTTTTACCTATAAGATCAAAAAACAAAAACAAACAAACAAAAATGCTCCAAAATATCCAAACTTTCAAAATTTTGCATCGTAGCAAAAAGCGGTTGGTAACACTGGTTAGCTTAGACCTAGCCACGCTTATTTCAGACTACTTCTTTACAACAGTGTTGAGAGCATGGCGGGTTCTCATGAGCAGCGCATGAACATTAATTTTTGCTTGAAACTTCCTAATTTCTTTACCGAGACTCTTGAAATGTAAACTAAACTTATGCAGATAAAACGGTGGGAAACATTTATTACATCTCCTCCCTTTGCGTTCATAATTACGACTGTGACAATGCTTTATGAAGCTCAGGTATCCATTGTTGCGTGTGTATTTTCGTCTCCGTTGTTGGACTTCCAAATATTTTTACTAACAATCCTACACTATTCGTTGTCATTTCTAGGAATGCAACATAGATTCATTTATAGTTGAGACATAGTGGTGACAACGTGGACAAAGAATTGCAATTAACGCCGAGGGTGAAAAATACTATACTTATTTATTTCTCTGTTGGTCTAAGCAGAAGAGCCATAGCCTCTAGAACAGGTTTTCATCAATCTGCCATTTCAAGAGTGCTAAAGAAATAAGGGAGAAGGGTGAAAGGAAGAGAGAGAGAGAAAAAAAAAACACCTCTGCTGACTAAAACAATGAGACTAGAGTGGGCTAAAGAGCATGCAGCATGGACAGCAGAGATGTGGAACAGGGTAATTTTTTTCAGATGAGTCTAAATTTAACCTGCGCGGTTTCAATGGGAAAGTATATGTGCGTAGTATAAATGAAACGCTGTTCCTTTCATGCATGACACAAACTGCAGCATCCACAAAGTCAGATGATTTGCGGATGCATTTCCAGCCTTGGCAACGATCGTATGAACTTCGTAAGTGGCATTGACAGTGCAGGCGTCCTTGAAAACAAATTGATGCCCACATTGGGACCATTTGAGCTATTCTTCAAGTTGAATTTTTCAAAATGTCTCTGCCCCTGTCACAGGGCTTTGAAGGTAATTACTTTGATTGACATTTGTATTAAATTAGAATGCAGGTAGTGTTGATACAATTACCTGTATTATATTTTAATAACGATTTCTGGGGAGTCTAGAGCTGGAACTTGAAGAGCGTGAACTTTTCACCTTTTTGCTCGTGGGTGGCCACGTTTACGACGAACAAGTCGAATCCACAACTTCACGAAACGTTATGATTTAACGTTTAAAATGTTCATATTTGCATAAAACACCAAGGCACATTATTTCCTGGTTTTAATTTCATTTTCAGTAGAGATGTTAGTTGTATACGTGAATTTAATAAATTATTGTGAGTTCGCTCGCATTTCAGCCTTATGATGATGAAATGAGCACAGAATGATATTTATGCGGGTGTCCCTACAGTAGGCCACGGCAATGTTATCAAGATGTCCTCAGATCTCTTCGAGAAATCTCAGAAGTAAGAGGCCTGGACTGTGGAGACAATGGATCTTGCAACACGATAATGCAACAGCGTATTCCTCATTGCTTGTTCGAAAAACATGAGTCATCCTCCATACTCTCCTGACTAAGCACTTGCGGACTTTTTTCTTATTTATTTCTAAAACTGAAATCCACGATGATCGAGGACAAGGCAACATTTGCAAACAGAATAATGCGCAATCTCGAAAAACGCGCATTAATATTGAAAAGTTTGACTATGTTTTCGAACAGACCTTGTAAATATCTGAGTTGTACTGGTTGTGCTAAAATTGTTTACTTACCATGACCATAGCAAGAATATTTGAGGTGCTGTGTCTTTCAAAGGGTCCATTGTTCCGATCATTACACAGCTGGTAGGTATCTTTCCAACACATGTATTGTTTCCTTAATGGAGATCCAGACTTTCTTCTCACTTACTTCACAGCAAATATTAACAGTTACACTTTCGTAGCGTACAAAAACACACTGCAACACTGATTGACATGCAACTTGAAGGACAGGGTTTTTAATTTACAGCAAGAAATTCCAGCCTCAAATAATGTTATGCAGAAATCCAACGAAAACGGTGATTGTTAGATGTGGTGATTTTTTGTAATTTTAACTACTGAGGCATGACAGGTGGTGGACAACGATAATATACGAGATGAAATGGTAAATTGAGATTTTTTTTTTTTTTTAAGAAAGAATTGTTCCAGGCCTAAGATTAGGTATCTCCCCGGCATTTGCCATTTATGAGAAGGACTGACGAAAACATGGACAAAGTCTGTCGAAGAGGATGCTCCTGATAGGAATTGAACCCCAGACCTCTCGCTCACGAGTGGCGATTGGTGATGACTGTCACCAGTCGGTCCTGTGGTGTAGTGGTTACCATACTTGCCTTCTAAATCCGGTTTCAAACCCAGCCACGATTGATGGATTTTTTCGGGCGTAAAAATCCTAAGTATGGCTTCCTTCGGAAGGGAAGTAAAGCCGTGGGTCCCGTGTCGTACATTTACGGCACGAAAAAGAACCTCAAGCCTGAAAAAGAGACCTCTGAGCAAAATTTGTCGGCCGTTTCACGCACTGAATTGAATGGGGCGCTGATGACCTGAGATGTTAAAGAGCGTCCGTAAATAAATAAATAAAAAAAAAAGACTCACTATTCTTTGATGCGAGCACAGACTTGTCCTATTAACAATTCGTTGTTCAGTTGTTGTAAAATTCGATTAAACAAGAATTTACAACTAAACAACAACATCAACAACAATTATTATTATTATTATTATTATTATTATTATTGATTGCTTAGAAAAAGTTTTTCTTGGTTAATCGCAAGAGCCGAGTCTCGAACTCCAATCCCCGGAGTAAAACACAGTAGTGGTGGTTCTAAAACTTTCCTTGACTCCGGACTTCCTTTAAAAATCTCTTGCTGTCGCGGAGCTATAAGATCTAACACACTGAGGGAGGTGACTCAGGCGGTAACGGGAAGTTCTGGGTACAAATCTCTTGAACCGATCATCCTGACCTTGGTTTTTTTGTGATTATTTTACCCTGGTCACTGGGATGAATCTTTCCTTTCCACCACTTTTTCGATCTCCCATTTCATTCCGTTGGTTCTGTTACAGAATCCAAAGTACCAGTCATTGTGTGCGATGTGACGGTGGCTTGCACTTTGGAAATATTTCTGCCCCGAAGCGCCTGATGTGGAAGCTGTCCTTCTGAGCGGTTCGAACTTCTTGAAAGAGGGGGGGGGGAGCTTCGCCGATGTCGATGTGTTATACGAGGGTCATTCAAAAAGTTTTGCAACTAGCCTATCTATTGTTGGACCTTAAGCTATCAAAATATACATAAGTGCAAGTTTAAACTTGCATAGTCACTGTCGTACAGTCTGTTGAATTGTGTCAATAGATGGTGAAAAATCATGAATATTTCTAAAGAAAACTTTAGATTCGACATTTCCACACGCTATAAGCAGGTGAAAGAGCGAAAAAAATTCACGAGAACTTAGTAGCCATTCATGGTGATCAGGTGTGTTCATTCAATGTCATTGTAAATTTGAGGAAGGGCAAGAGACTTTGAAAGATAACCTGCACTCTGGTCGGCATCGGGAAGCTGTGAACGAGAGAAAAATTCAAAGAGTGGGGAACTTGGTAGAGGAAAATCGACATACTACGGGCTGAAATGCTAAGTATGGAAGCGGGAATCAATGTTGGAGCATTGACAGTCCTTGAACGTTTAAAGCTGCAAAAAATCTCTGCAAATTGGGTTCCACATTCCTAAGCCAATGAAGAGAAGAAGAGGAGAGAGGAATGTGCAACTGATGAGCATGTTTCCATGCTAAACGTTTGACAGATATATGCACTGGTGATGAAAGTTGGTTTTATTTCTACACCATCCCAAATAAAGCTCAGAACTACGTGTGGTAAATGAGAATGACACAAGACCAGCGAATGTTCTTCGACAAGATTTTCGTTCTCGGAAGGGAATGTTCATTGTTTTCTTCAACTGTGAAGGACCATTATTGGTTGACTGTATGCCAGAAGGGATAACAATGAATGGGGAATACTATGGCACTTATATTTTGGATCCTTTATTTGAAGAGCTGAGGCGGCGACGTCCAAAGACAGCAACTTCAAGGCGGTTCTTTTTGCTCATCAATGCGTCTCCTCATAGAACAGCTGCAAATTTGAGGAAATTGGAAATCGCGAAAATCCAGCTGCCTGACCATCCACCCTACAGTCCTGACCTTGCATCTCGCGACTTCTGGTTGCTTCCTCGAGTAAAATCTTTCATTGCTGGAAAACCTTTTAAACCAGTGCAGAGCATTGCTCAAGCTATAAATTCAGCTCTGTTGACAATATCTCAATCCGTATATCGTAGTGTTTTTGACAAGCGGTTGTACCGTCTACAACTGTGTGTGGAGAGAGATGGAACGTACTTTGAAGGATTGTGAGGATAAATTTTCAAATTCAGCCCTTAGCTTGTGACACTTGCAAAACTTTTGAGAATGTTTTATATCAGTTATAATGTTATAGACCCCCATCTGTGTTCGTGCCTTACCGTCCCTGGAACTGGTTGCCTGATGATACTCTCATCTCATTCCTTATTCTCGAACGGCCTACTCTTGAGCATTGTTGAAGTACTGAAATGTCCTCCTCCGTCGCTACCTATCCAATCCAAGATTTCACTCAAAGTTTGAAATCCAAAATTTGCAACCTTTATGCAGAGTGTGCCACTTAAAACACCAATAAAAATGCTAAATTTATTTCAATTAAATTTTGATTTTCAGATACCTTAAGAGTGTAAATATTTTATCTCCAATAGATTTAAACATAACAGATGGAATGCTATGCTATGCCACAGAAACTACAGTAGTATTTGCTTTATTTACGGACGCTCTTTAACATTTCAGGTAACTAGCATCCCATTCAATTCAGGGAGTGAAATTTTCCTCATAGGTCTCTTCATCCAGGCTTGAAGTTCTTTCACGAAACTTTATTAATGCATTCATCTGTAAGTCATTTTCCAAAATTTGTACCTCGCCTTAAATTTAAAAGACCCCTTAACCTTAAAAGTATATTTGTGTGAATTATGCCATGGCGTTCTTTCCACAGCCCTAATTCATCCAGAGAATTTGATATTACTTCATTTGCTTCCTGTGCTTCTAAGAACGTCGTGTATATGTTATTTTGTAAGTTTTGCAAAGCATTTTATATTGGTTTAATTTCTACTATTGTTTCGCTCCGTATGAACAATCATAGACGTTCTGTTAAAACCAAGTCTTTCTTGGTTGCCCAACATGCCTTGTCTCACTGAAAGGATTTCAATGATGCATTTAATTTAAAACTGATGCATTAACTACTCATGACTTAAAGTTTGCTCAGAGATAGAGAAATGACACTTATATTTTTTGCATAAAGCGTGTACGCCACCGGGTTTAAACATTACGTAATACTAGATTTACATACTCTCTCTCACTTGTTTAATACGTTTCAATGCATTACGTTACGTTCGAAATTCAATATTTATTTTTACCACTTTCATTTGTCTTCTTGCCTTTGAAGAACACGAGATGTTTGAAATATAGCGAGCGACAACACTGAATATTTAAGTGTTTTATTATTTTTTTTTTCTTCTGCTATATAAAACTATGTATCTATTTAAATGATTTTCATCGTCGTTTTTGTAGTATCGCTGAATTTTGGTTTGTGTATTTGTTATTGATTCCACTAAAATTCTTAATTAATATGTTCTGTTACATATTTTATAGCAAGTGGTTTGAATCTCATTATATTTTTATATCGCATTTAACTTATGAAATCATTTCAACCCATGGCTGTAATGTGTTTCTGAATGTTATCTTTTGGTGTCATGTTTGTTTTGAATGCTATTTTTCGTGTCATGTTACTTTATGTTTACATCACACCCTACTCTGTTATGATTCATGGAAAAATGTCAAGTTGAGTGTTGCAGAGCTCTTCCTAGTGCTTGTGGGCCATTCTGTGGTGCATTGAGAATAGTTTAACTGTATGAAGAAGAATGGGTAAAAGAGCAAAGGTGAGTGCAGAAAAGAGAAATGGCGTGAGCATACAAAGATGCAGGATGGCTCAACAGAAAAATAGCAAATAACTGGGCGTTTCTGACTATAGTGTTCGCTCTGCATTGAAGTTCAGAGAAGAAATTGGATCCCATGTTGATCTTCCAAGAAAAACATCAGCAGTGGAGGACAATGGAATTATACTTTTGAGTAAACGTGAAAGAGGGTGTTCAACTGTGTCCATTTACAGTGAACCACGAGGGCAGAGCCAGTATCAGTGTCAACAATAAAAGTCGCCTTGTGCAGCTTCGTTGTTTGGACGTGTAGCTGTGAAAAAAACCATTGTTAACCTGCCAGCACAAGCTTAAAAGGTTGCAATGGACCAAAGAGCACCAGAATTGGATCTTAAACAACTGGGAAAATGTTGTGTGGGCGGATGGAAGAATCCAAATTTCTTTGATTCAAATCGTTGGCAGTATGTCCGCCATTGCTTGAAGCTTCTGTGAGACATGGAGGTGGAGTGTAAGGGTGTGCGGATGTTTTGAGAACAATGAAGTTGGAGGGGTGGATGATATTTTGAAGAAATAACAGTACCATTAGATTCTTTTGCGCCATGCTGTGCCATCTGGACGTGGTTTTGTTCTTCAACAAGTTAACGACCCTAAACACACATCAAAGCTGTGTAAGAACTATGTGAATAATGGAGCAGAAGTGGGAGTACTGAACTCCATGACCTGATCCCCACAATCTATCCCCAATTGAACTCCTTTGGAAGGGGCTTCACAGAAAAGCAAAGCAGATAGTCCCTAATAATGTGGAAGATCTGTGGCAGTGTCTTTTGCAACTCCAAATATGCTACAAAAACTGACTGCAAGGATGCCGTCACCAAAGCAAGAGGTGGTCATATTGATGAACAAAATTAATTACCTTACTGCATAAGAAAGACTATTTATAGAACATGTGTTATGTGAGTGATTTTTGTGTAGTACATAGCACATGCACTGTAGTATGTTGCAGGGTCAAATAAGTATTTGATTTCAACTAAGTTTAGATAAACAGCACAAAAAATGAGCGTTACTTAACATTTTTGTGTGGTGAGTTTAAATTTTCTGTCCCTAGAGTACATATAAATTCTATTAATTTTATTCTTGTGAAGGAAAAAATACAATTGCTTTATCCAGAGGCTCGATAACAAAGCATTTAGTATTATTTATTTATTTATTTATTTATTTATTTATTTTTCTTGCATACACTCATTCACTTCGGGAATTCTTCCCTTTTTGACATCATTTTTATTCATGTAGTAATTATTTTTGTTTGTTGTTTACTTGTTATTTATAATTTGTAGTTTTGCTCCGAGACGGCCCCTTTTGCCCCTACTTACCCCATCCATCATCGGAGTCGGTTGCGTGCAGTCAGTCGTTTGTGTATGTAGGCACTGCGGCAATAGAGCTGTGTGTCAGGTGCAGGAGAGCACACTTCTGTTTCTACATCTGTGTTGCATGTCTTTAAGTCTTGCAAGATGTCATTCAAGTGCGGGGCACTGACAACAGTGAACGTTGTACACGCTACGGACATTGTTGGTGTAACTGTTTGCAGCTCAGCCACGCGGTTTCTCTTGGCGTCAAGTGAACGCGTGGGTTTACAGACGAAACGTTTTATGCTAGTGTGTTCTACGTATTGATCTGTTGGTTATATTTATTAACTTAGTAGACAGGGGTATATAGATATAAAGTTAATAAAGATAGATACGAATTCGTTTAAAGGCAAGTATGGTAGGGATAAACTGTGATATGTAAATAGATGGTAGATATATACCAGATATTGATGTGATGTCACGAGTTATATAATTTGGTTCGTTATAGCACTTTCCATCCAACTGCTTTAAAATGTAGCATTAGGCCGCGTTTAAGTATCACGAACATTTTAAGTTTACAAATAAGTGGTTAGTATTATATACCGGACGTAAAACTTCATTTCTAATGGAAATGGCAAATCTTTTATACATTTCCCCTATCATGGTGGTACCTGCATGATAATGGTGTGATGTGATCAGTTAACGTGATTTTGTACGTTAAAGTTTTGCTTTGCCGTTTGCTGAAGCCTAATAAGACCGGCTGCACTACCCAGACCCCAATGCAGGATTAAAAAAACCGCGGCCGTCATATGTAAACTAATGTAATGCGCACCCCAAATTGGAAACTGAAAATCATTTTTAAAAAGATTTTGGCATGTAGTTGTACGGCGTTTTTTTTTTTTTTTTTAGTAGTGTTTAACGCCCGTTTTTACTACTGAGGCCCCACAAGCGGTGGACACTGATGATGGAATGATATATTGTTAAAGGATACATTTTTAAGGAAGGAAACGTTCCAGTTTAGGGTACCTCCCCGGCATTTGCCAGTTATGAGAACTGAGGAAAACTTGGAAAAAACCCCAGTCAGGGAGGACGCTCCTGGCGGGATTCAAACCCCGCCTTAACGACCTCGGCCACCGTGACGGTATGGCAATGAAATGAATGAGTAGTGTTTAACGCCCATTTTTGCTACAGAGGCACCACAGGCGATGGACACTAGTGATACATGAAATGAAATGATATATTGGGAAAGGATTTGTTTTTAAGGAAGGAAACGTTCCAGGCCTAAGTTTAGGATACCTCCCCGGCATTTGCCATTTATGAGAACTGAGGAAAACCTGGAAAAAACCTCAGTCAGGGAGGACGGTCCTGGCGGGATTCGAACCCCAAACCTCCCGCCCACGAGTCCGCGATTTAACGACCTCGGCCACCCGTGGCGGTTCACTAGTAGCGGTAAAGCGTTGTACTCCGGGGTTGATGCTGCTGCAAATCCCCGCTCAGCTGTAATGACGAACATAAACTTTAAAAACATTGTTCAATTACCTTGTATGTGCAATTTTAAATTAAGTGATTTTGAAATAAGACAGGAATACAAAAAACAGATATATAAAGCGTTTGATTCCCAGGAGAGTGCCCCATGAAACGCGGGGCAGGTACCCTGGCCTTGCTGTCCGTGGGTATAACGGGGTTCCTGGCTGTGTGGTGGTTGTACCAGTTGGACGTCCCAGCCGCTTCTGGAAGAGATGAGGAGGCCTTTCTGCGACACATCTTCGGCAACGGCAATCTGGACCTCTCCCTCAACACCGAGAGGGCGCAAGAGATGTACATAGACGATGACGTGTTTGAGGAACCCGTTAGCGAAGAAAGCCACTTTCTCTTCTTAGAGACCACGTGCCTTATACCTGACTCCGAGCATGGGAACCTCACAGCACATGCGCTGTGCTCTGTCGAAGCTGCCGCTGCTGTCAATCTGGACATTAAGGTAACAATTAGTTTGGGTATCTGCATTAACTGCAAATGCTATTTAATGGTATAAAGAGTTTTTCAAAACCCACAATTTCAGTTAAAGAGTAAATGAAACACAATTTAAAAAACGCTAAGATATCAACTGTCGTGTTTTGCAAGAAGTGTTTTTATTATATTTATGGGTTATATTGTCATAGAAACATTTCTTATCGCTCTATGGCACATCAATTGTTTTCCTCGTACAATAGTGTATGTAGCTATAGAAACACATTCCTTAATTGTTCCTTGTATTATTTATAGTTTTATTGTTAAACTCGACATATAATAATGTTAATAAGAGAAAATGAGAATGAAATTTAGATGTGATGACCGAAAGTAAAGTACCTATGCTCTGAGATATATTAAAATCCAATTCGTCGATCATCAAAAATCACATCAGGCATTATGTAATTTTCAAACGAATCTTCCAACACAGTGTTCATGTAAAATCAGATGGAAAATTAAAATGTGCAAAAATTAGCCAAAATTGCCGAACTTTATTCCCCCCCCCGTTAGCGAATTTCGAGGGAATTGCAGTTGTACCGATGAAAAGATTTTTGAAAATGTTGTACAAATCTCAATTCCTACTTTCTAGACACACACTTACAAGAAGAAGAAGAAGAAGACGAAGAAGAATGCTAGGTTTCCTTGCATTTCTTTTTCAAGACGGTACTAGTTTGTAAGGTTCTTTGGTGTCCGAGTTCATATGGACGGGCCTGTTCTTCCTTTCTCACATTCCGTAACCAAATGTAAACCCTCTTCAATAAAACATAATAAGGTTAACGAGTAAAAGGCGGAAGATATTTGCTGTACCCCTATGTCGAGTTTACTGTGCCAAGGTTTGTGAACAATTACGCTATTTCTTCTGTAGGACAATAGCCACGTGGTCCCTCCGTGGTTGTGCAATTTGCCCGCATCCTGTAATCGGAGACCGGAAGGTGGACCTAGGGTGTCCTGTGTGGGAATGTCTGTATCACCTCGCAGAGGCCGGATGTGGAATGTGGTTGACAAACATCGTTGTTAATTGCAGAAAACTCAGATGTCGTTTTGTTGGTGACCCAGGTGTTCCTGTTATACACGTGTGACGAGCATGTCAACTCCACCCTGTTGAGGAAACTTGTTCTGAGTTATCCGAACGTGAGGTTATGGCAGATCAGCATGAGACAACTCGTACTGAAAACTCCGCTCGAGAACTGGAACTACAAGAAGTTCGAACCTGACGAAGTGATGCCCCAGCTGCTGAGCCTATTCAGGTACGGCGGCACTTACCTGGATCTGGGAGTGATACTTGTCAGGTAAGTACGGAGTAATTCCCGTTGATAGCACTGAAATGTAACATCCTTATTAAGTCTGTGAGATTAATGTTGTCATATGCTCTTTAGACAGAGAAAGGAATACTCGCCAGCTCTCTCTCTCTAAGGCGATGCAGGCAGACCGTCCAGAACCATGTCGGCATCAGTGGCGGGTGGTCATCATCTGAATGTTCATCAGAGTCGCTTGAAACTTGAGATAAATCTTGAGCCTCGTGTTCATCTTCACATTCTTCTAAATTGATTATCAGCTTGTCAGTAATTTCATCCACAAGTCTTGTCTTTTTCCGAGTAAAAGTGTTCAATATTTTTTCATATGTTCGCATGCTTTTCTCTCATCGCCTGCAGTCACCTTTTCATTGCATTATCAAAAAACATTTTCACATCACTACTGTTAAATGAGATTGCATGTTTGGCAAAATTGTTCTTTATCTGCGCCCATATCAGTCCTATAGAATAAAATCGCAGTGATAAGGTGGTATGCCCATGCACTATTTCATACATTTTGCAATTATCCTTTTTCAATTTAATAAGTTCATACAACACTGCCTTTGTCGATCGTGGATCAACTCGATGTTATTTTGGAGCCATGACTGCATGTATCGAACTTCAATGATGACGAAATGGGTGCCTTATTAACTTCTACCGAGTGATAAGATCCATTATCCATAACAAGGGAATGTTTGGCCATAACTTATTAACGAACCAGTCCTTAAATACTTTACTGTCCATTTCTTCATGATCGTCCGTTGTGGATTTTGATTTAAAAGTGAGCAACGCTTTGCGAATGAATCCAGAGGAACATCCGGCATGTAAAATAATAAATCCCTGACCTTTTCCCATTGAAGTTTTCAGAGGAAGGTCGTTTTCGTCGAGTTCCCGTGTTCACACTTTATTCACCCACGTTTCATCTATGTCACAATGGGACGACCATTAGCACTAAGTTTTTTCATTTTTCTCAAAAACCTGAATCTTTTTAACAACATTAAATATTTTCTGTCTTGATAGTTTTTAACATAACTAAATTTGATTTTTTTTTTTAAGTATTTGGCCTAAGGACACTGTCTTTCAATAATTCCTTAGTATTTAGTGCACTATATACATCCTGCAAACTAGGCACAAAGTTTGTTTGATAAAGAGAATGAATACCTCGCCTTGTAGCAGCGGCAGTGAATGAATCGATTTCGGTTGTTCTGGGTTTCCTGTTGGGGCGCTTCTTACCTGCAGTTGATTCAGATTTGTTTTGCTCTTTTAATACTCGTGACACACGTCTGTAGCTGCAACAGTTCTTTCACTGAGATAATCGGCTTCCCGCATGAACTTGCACAAACAGTCTCTGCCATCGAATTTTATGGCTTTTCCGCGCTTTCCAATATGAAGAACAACAACGATCTATTGCTATTGCTATTATTATGGGCGCCCACAAGGCGATGCTACTCTTCATTATGGGCTTCAGTGATTTATAAAATTCTAGGCTTCTCCAAATAGCAAATACAAGAGCTTTCGATGATCCCTGCGAACTCAAAAATTGGCAGCACTAGATTGTTTTCTTCAGCGTTACTTTGCTAACGTGGTGACGCTGAGGAATTGTGTACATGGGTATAAACAATTAGGAATTAAGTTTGTAAACAAGCTTTCAAAATGCAAAAACGCGAATTTCGTGTATTTATACGAGGATGGGTAAACTACAAACGAGATTAATATTGAACAAAGTGGGCAGTTGCGTCTGCACGGGTTAGTTAGGGATGTCGGAAGTGGGGAGAGCGGGCGGTTGGCCTCCGCAGAACATTCTGTAATACCGCTCACGATGTCTGAGCAACAGGTTCACCCCTTGATAGCGCAAAGCATCACATCAACTTTCTTACTCGTGAAGGTATCAAACGGAGGGAAATTTTGCGGAGATTGACAACACTTTTTGGTAATTAAACACTGTCAAGGCCTCGTGTGTTTACTCGGCATAAAGAGTTCAAAGAAGCCCATGAAGGGGTTGAAAAAGAGAGTCACGGACGGGCATTACGGAGCAGAAAATTCGCGCCATATGTAACTTTTGAAGGCCTCCACATTTGGCGGTTTCCGAAATTGCTTCTCATGCCGGAGTAAGTTATGGGAGCTGTAGAGCCTTCATTGTTAAAGTGTGCGCCCGGTGAGTCCCTCGGCTTTTGACTGCTTTGAATCGCCCCGTCAACTGTGACGAAACACGCCTTTTACACGCCCAAATCAAAACAAGCCACTATGGAGTGGCGAATGAAGGGTGAGGCAGTCCTAGTGAAAGTCAAGTTTCGGCTAGTAGCTGGCAAAGTGCTTGTGACTACGTTTTTTGAGTTTTGCACGAGCGTCGCGGCGTATTACTGCGAACTTTTGATTGAGGTTAGACTTGCTTATCCCGAAATGACGTGTCAAACCAACATGAGAAGTCATTTCTCTTCCAAGACAAAGCTGGTCCCGTTCTGCACCTCTCACTCCGAAAGATTGGAAGAATTGAGGTCATCCTCCCTATAGCCCTGACCTGTCGCCCTGCGATTTTCGTCTCTTTGGGTCACTTAAAGAAACACAAGGAGACAAACGATTCAAGGAAAACGCGGACGTGGAAGGCTTCATATTTAATTGCCTGATGACAACAGCATGAGGGCATCAAAAAGCTCCCAATATGCTGAGCTAAGTATATTTCTAAATCAGGAGATAATGTAGGAAATTTATATGTAATCTTACAAGTTCACATTGTCATTCAAATCCATATTGTGTTTCTGTTATGATCACTGTGAGATTTACGGAGTGTTCATTCATACTACACTTACGGTAGAAGTTCTGCGGGACAGCATTTCTCGCCATTTATAAGACTAAAAAGAACCACCGCTCTCGGACAATTACTTAATGACATACTTCGCAATTGGTTGGGATAAAGTGCAGGCTTTTCTGAATATGTGCAAAAAAACCTCATTTTACACAAAGCGGATCGTATCTTATGACTTGTTAATCTTTTTCATTAATTTGTTAATAGTTCCAACAGTAATTACATTTTTGTTTGTTGCTAATTAATAGACTGTATACTATAGTTTACCATGAATTAAGCTTTATACACATTCTTTAATATCATTATAGATTAATAGTCCAATGTTGCTTAGTTTATTGCCTCCTGAAAGAGAAGTATTTTTAAGTTAAAGAAATAAATTTATCCCAGCAAATGGGATAAGTAGCATTATCTGTTTGTTATTACGTCTATCCTGACTTAAATATAATCATGTGGTGCAGCCCATTGACTCCAGAACGACTTGCATCCCTGATGTTACACACGATAGTCCCTAAAGAAAATGATAGTTTGAGCTTTAATAAGGGCTATTTTTCACTGAGAAAACCATATCAGTGAACAGTGCAATAATCTTGAGAGACACCGATCGTTATGAATAGCTTATTATGCATTTTAATTATTTGTTGCATATGTTGCTTTCTGCAATCTGTTTCATTGCAAAGAAGCGCCATGGCGGAAGCATGTGCTCGTCCTGATAATATTATAAAACAATGTTAAGAAAATTCGTTGAAAAGTGGCAACAAGGCTATGTGCAAAATTATTATTAATGACGTTTGTGAATAAAAAGCAGAACTAACAATTAACTACGTTGCATCGGCTGTTTGTAGCATAATAGTGCAGTTAACCAATCGGAGCGATGCATCGCGGAGTGATATATTCGTATTTGTTTATGTCGAAAGTTCAAGAAGTTACAGAAAACTGATGGCTAATAGTAATTTACTACATGACGCAATCCTATCAGCCGCGTATAGAAGTAAAATCGCAGGATGTCAAAAACTTCCGACTAATAAATTCTTATAGGGTATGTAGTGCAGTACTGAACAAACAAAATATCACACGGTTAATACATTTTATCCAGCACCTGGCCAACTTGTTGATTCCACTGGGGAGTTGCGGAATTGTTGGCTGTTAGCCTTGCCACGAACGCAACATATTTCTGATAGACAGCAAAATGAATCTCTTGCAGTCTATATTTCAAAAGACACGTTAGTGAAAACCGCAAGATGTTAGGTTGGAATGTAAAGAAGATATTACCGAAGTGTGATTCATTAAACTTTCATAATTTCAAATGAACACAACTTCATATACTGCATTAAAATGAATCAGTCAGCACAGTGTACCACCTTCTCTATATTCTGGCACTGTAATAAAGCAGCAGATTTTATTATGCAATCTCTTTCCTCACATCCATAAAAATCCCTTTAAGTAAACATTTCCAGGCAGTGGATTTCTTTATCCGCGGTTAGTTAATGCCAAATGTCATATCACCATGTGGCAATGTCATTCATTATCGCAATGAGCACAATAACCATTATCATATTGACTGCGGTAATGAACTGAAATATTTACATGTCATGCTTTTGATTCAAACGATTCCTACAAAACAGCGACTTAAAAAGAAATGCACATGAACCTTACGTTATTTATTAGATGCATTTGTAACACATTCCTTACAATTAAATAATGCTGTACAGATGGCAATTGCTTTGTATAATTTTCTTCGATAATTCTGAATTCTTGTTTATTTACATTCTCTTTCTGACGGAATTTGAGGCAATTTTCTTTCTGTTCTCTTCATATGCCTGTTTATAACATATTTATTTGGCAAAAGTGATGAAACAACTGTCGAAACTGTTACTTCAATATCCGAAGGCTTACTTTCTTCAGAATCACTGATTTTGAATAAAGAATTATTATCCTTCCTTCCTTCCAGCCAGTCATTTTTTTGTTATAATGAACAAATAAAGAAAGCTGTTCGATAAAGAATGATCATAATTATTTTAACAACAGAGCTTTACTCATCATATAATTTTGATTGTCTTTCTCAGAGTGATCCCGTTGGATGCAATGCATCTAGATATGCAGTACAACATTTTTGATAGGTCCTTCAGAATCGCCTCCGCAGCCTTCACATGAAGATGTTTCTTCAAAGGCATAGGACTACATTTGGAATATAGGAAAGGTGCACACTTTACGTTGCTTTTTATAAGATATTTAGCAACAACATTTGTGTGCAACAGGCTGGATACTGTACCATGATAATGCACATCTGTGTGGTATTTCCCAGTTACGACATTATCGAAAAAAACATTAAACCTAATTTTCCATACGATATATAAATACTACCTTCATCAGTGCGTCCAAGGTCGCGGATTCAAATCCGGCCAGGATCGATGAATTTTTTTTCGGGCGTAAAAATCGTAAGTAAAGCTTCCTTCGGAAGGGAAGTAAAGCCGTGGGTCCCATGTCGTACATTTACGGCACGAAAAAGAACCTCAAACCTGAAAGAAGAGGCCTCTGAGCAAAATTTGTCGGCCGTTTCACGCCCTGAATAGATTGGGACGCTGATGACTTGAGATGTTAAAGAGCGTCCTTAAATAATAAACAAATCAAATTCATCCATGCGAATAAGAATTCTTAAAGAGATTCCTGGTATTGTTGCTCAAGCTCCGAAAAAAAAATATAATGTTCCAATATCTTTACGGTTGGTCGAGAAAAGTCAGCGTTGCAAAAAGGTAAAGTGACTGGTAAATTATGGTAAACCATTCCTTGAGTATCGAAAATTGAGGTGACCATAACTTTCCCAGCTGAAGCAACTATTTTTGCTTTTATTTGGTAAGAGCTTTGCTGTTTGCTCTCAGAATGGAAATGATGTAGCCAAATTTCATCAGCAGCGATTACCTTGAAAGAAACTCTGTATCTTCCTGTAACGTCATCTTCAACGGCATGCAAACCTGCAATAGAACATTCCTTTATTTGGGCAACCCACCTTGTACAGGAGCGTCTCGTCTACAACTTTTCAGTTACCAACGTGTTAGTGTGTTAATGCTTTTTTACGTAGAAGCACAAACTGAAGTACCGAGTCCACTTTCCTTAGAAATTGACTGTCTCCCCTTTTTAAACATTTCAAACACATCTTTCGTGTGTGCTAAAGGGAAGAATCAACTCTCCATACATCCTGTAGCATTGCATAGACCGCAGGTGAAGATTTGTTGAGACCAAAACAGAATTTCAGAGGCGCTTATTGTTCTTCTGGCTTAAAAATCCTAATAATGGCTTCCTTCAGTAGAGAAGTAAGGCCGTAGATATGTCGATTTACGGCTCGTAAAAGAACTTAAAACTAAAAGAAGAGGCCTCTGAGAAAAATTTATCGGCCGTTTTACGCCTTGGTTTGAATGGGACGCTGATGATCTGAGATGTTGAAGAGTGTTCGTAATTAAACCAAATAAATAAAAAAACACCAGTATAAGAAGAATTAGGGTTTATGAGGAATGATTGAAGATTAATATAAACACTTAGTAGCTGCTGAATCACGACTGGGAAGAAGAGCTGACAGGCCCTGGAAAATGTCAGACGCACATTCTGATGCAACGTCGGACAATCCGCTAGTCTACGGCCTACAAGCTCGAAAATCGCATCAATTGAATGAATGTTGTTTTTTGTTTCTTGTAAAGTTACACTTTTGGACTTATACCCTTTTACCCAGGCACCATTGAACTAGACTTAGTATTTGAAATTTAATATTCATAGCAGACTTTACTTTGGGATTAGGCATGTGTTGTTTCTTCCACTGTTCAAACAACACGCAGTGGAGTAAGGTTCAAGGCCAATGCAGCAGTCTACTAAACCCGCCCGCCCTGAATCGTGTAGCCTATGAAGTGAGCAATGAAGTATTGGCCGAAGCAGTATCTGCCACCGCATCCGTCATCATTTATTTGGACCTGATAGATTTCCTAAACCTAATGTTCCTGAGTAAATAGATTGGAAGAAGAGAACATGTTAAATAGGCAGTTGATCACTTTCTATGGGATTAGATGTATTGTGATTCACTATATTGTACTGAAGAAGTAGAAATGAGATGGAAGTGATAGTGCGGAGATTGTGCAAAAACAGCAGACAGTTTCCATGACAAATTAGGGCATTGTCTGGCAGGGATTGCAATTAAAACATTCTGTGAGAAAGATTAGATTTCATATATTATTAGTTTTTTAGCCTACTCTAGATACATTTGCTCGCAAATTTTTTTTTGAAACTAAAATGTACGAAAGTTATCAGTAACATTCAATTCTGAATTAACACGCTATTCCTTTCCATATATTTCCCCATTCAGAAGAGACATTTGTCTAGCATCCAGGCTATACTGATGGAAAAAGTTATTAGGCCCTTTTTTAATATAAAATTGATGCAGAAGTCCTCTTACTTCACTACAGTTCCATAGTTTCTCAATAAATTCACATTTAAGAGATGTTAATTGATGAAACAACATTGGAAATCTATTACAGGTCCTTAGAAAAACTGAGAAGTAACTTCATATCATATAAAGAGCCAGCACAGATAATGGTTCTGAACCTACAGTCTCATCGTGATGTGATTCGTCAATGTCTTCTTACCATTCACAATGGAGAAACACCAATCAGTGCCTTCCAGAAACTCATATCACAAGCTCTCAAAAAATCTTGCAACATAACTCAGGTAAGTTATTTCTTTCAATGCATTAAATAGAAATATTTAGACACTAATGTCATATTTTGTTTACTTATATACACAAAGACTCAATTAAGTTTGGACCACAAACTGCCAACTCTTATATCAACCATTGATAATATGCGTGGCATTTTTCAGTCTCTTAACATCCGCATACTCCAAACTTGTGACTGACAATAAGGACATATAATCTTATGCATACAGTCAGTTTTCCAACTAGAATCCAAAACAGCTATTGATAATGTTTTCTCAAAAGTAGCACCATCCAACCTCTAATTAATGAACTATCAGATCATAATGGACAGTTACTGAAAATTAATATGTTCCCAATTGCAGAATAGTGAACTGTATAGTTATAGAATTATTAACAGCAAAAGATTAAACACTCCTTAATTGCCAGCTTACAAAACAATCGCGGGAATAAATATACAAGACCAACAATGTAAATGACAAGTTTAACTCCTCTTTAAATACTTTCATGAGGGTCCACAAGTCAAGCTTTCTATCTCATGTAAAGCAAATTAATATCCCTAGAAATGACCTGGCTAACAGAACAAATCAAAGTATCTTGCATACACAAAAGAGAATTTTTACATAGCTACTAGATAAAATAGCTTCTAAATGTAGACAGCACTATGAAAATTACTTCAATGTTCTAAAAAAGGTTATATATTAAAAAATTTGCTATGAAAGACAAGTACATCCTTGCGTAACAAACCTAAATACATCTGTAATAATATAAAAAAGAGTGTGGAAAATATCACTCAAAAAATAAAATAAAATGAATTACAGTAAATTAAATTACCACAAAAGATCCACAGCAACTAGTGACTTTATTTAATGAATATTTCATTTAGATAGGAAAAAATTTACTGATAAATAACACAAAAACCCAATTTTATACCTAAATTAAATGTGAATGGGAAAGTTTACTTTTCTAGAGATAGTGTCCACAGCTCTCAACTGAAGTAAATAAAGTAATACAATCTCTCAAAAGCAGAATTAATCAGGATATGATCAAAAAAAGTGCTGACAATATTAGCAATCTGTTAAATCATTTATGTAATTTCTCCTTTTTAGCAGATACATTTACGGACAGGTTAAAATATTCTATTGTTAAACCGTTATATAAGAAAGGGCTAAAGTAATGTCGAATTACAATCAAGTATTACTACTAACAGCTTTCTCCAAAGTATTTGAAAAACTAATGTTCAAAAGAAAATATCATCATCCATACAAAAATGTTATTTGAACAAGGAAACAGTATGGATTTAGGAAAAACATGTCATCCAATGATGCCACTTCCAAGTTAAATAATGAAGTTTTAAAATCCCATGATAATATATTTAACACTTAAAATATACTGTGTGACCTATCAAAATCTTTTGATTGTATAAATCATAACATATTCTTATCAAAATGATTGTGCTGTGGTATTAAGGGCAAAGTTTATCCATGGATTGCATCATATTTACCAAAAAGAAAGCAAAAGTTATGATAATTTCTTCAGATAATTATAATGCATACTTGGAATGGTCAGAAGTAAAGTATGAGTTTCCTCTAGGTTCTATTTTGGGTCCATTATTATTTTTAATATATATCAATAATGACAGTCAAGTTGGTTAAACATGGAGAGGATGTCTCCTCAAAACCAATCCTACCGTATTTAAAAGTAAGTGAAGCATAAGAGTGTGTTAGATGACTGATTAGTTATAATTTACATATATTTTTGTTTTTTCTAAGATTCACATATTAATGTAAACTGTGTAAAAAAATTACCATCTCTGAATAAATTCTACACCAGAGTTAAAAATTGTGAGTATGAAGAGAGTGACAATTTCATCAAATGTACATAATGTATGTTCTTTATGGTGAAATCTGTATCCTAGAGTTAGACTAACTCTTTATAGGATCCACAGACTAATATAATAAGAGACTAATCAACTTTTTTCAAAACAAATAAAAAAATGGGCACAAAATATGAATAAATCCTTGCTGTGTGCAAGTAATTTGTAAAAGTTAGTTAACAACATAGTAGAATTGTAATATATATATATATATATATATATATATATATATACTCTTAGCATATTAATAGCATTGTTTCATATCATTTATAAAATGATTTTGTTGTGATAAATAACAAAATATTCCAATAGTGTTATATTGCTTACAAATGTACAAAAATAAAAATCACACATTTTATATGTCAGGCAGTGATATGATGTTCATTATTTGCAGGTTTATCAAAATAGTCTAAATGCTTGTTCTGGATTTAACATTTTGCCAGTTTCAACATTTTTTCCACTTCCAAATGACCTAAGCCAAGACAATGAAACCATCACCAATGCTACCATGGAAATACCAGAAGAGAGTTTTGGTATCTACATTCAGAGCAAGAAAAGCTTATACCATCATCATCTTATGCAGGTTGAGCATTACTGTCCAGAAATATACAAACTTCCTGATCCAGAAATGATCTTTTTGTAAATCAGAACATGTTAAAAGCTACTTCATGATAGCAAATGATGGCAGAATAATATCATATTTTTCATTTATTATGCTGTAAATAATTTCTAGAGTTTGAAAGTTTCTATTTAGAGAAACAATAAAAAAATATAATATATAAATATTGCCGGAGTAAGACAGCATTCACTGTATTAAATAGTTATTTTTGTATATTGTCCAGATGAACACTGAATTAATTTCTAAGCTTTGTAAAATGGTATAAGCCTTTAACTTTAGGAAATATGGTTGTTATCAATGATGCTAAACTGAGAAATCCTTATACTAAGTGCACTTTAAAATATAATAAGCTATCAACAAAATATTGTGCTTTGCATTTGTTTGTAAGTCTTGACAAAATTCATTGTGCCTTTATGTGAAATAAGTAATGGATTTGTGAACTTACGACTTATTTTACGAAGTTTTTTAATAGTACCTGGTGTAAACACTGCACATGATTAAGTTGGTTATTGCATCTTTGAAAATGTTTTCACTTTGTGTACGATGTAGGACAAAAGAAAAATAATTCTCTGTAAACTATTATTTGACTCAGTTGTATTTTAGCAATCATTATTCTGTATTTTAAAAATTATGATTAACAACTTTTAAATAATTAATTGTGGTAATTTTTCAAAACTTGATAAATGCATTTTAAAAACTGAGTTATACACAGCAGCCTATGTAGCACATCATCCCATTACTTTTTTTTTTTTTCCTTCATACTTAGAAGTAAATAAAATGCTGAACATTATATATTAATGCAGAAAATGCAAATGAGGGGAATAATAAAATGTACTATGAAAAGCAAATGCTGAACTAGTGCATACATATAAGAAATGCAAAACAAAGTACAGAAAAATATCCAATAGCACATAACTACACAACTCTTAATGCTTAAACGCTTAAACATCCTTTGCAATACACACTTTTATAAAGTTATAAAAATTTACCATAAAGTGAGTGTATACATTGTTACAAGTTTAATTACTGAAGTTTGAGTGCAGATATTATTATTATTGTTGTTGTTGTAAAAGTTATTACTATTATTATCCCCCCCAGTGTTTGTGGTTGCAAGTTTTTATTGGTAAACTTAAATGTTGCATAATGAATGTAGCAAATTTCTGCATTAAGATGTTTACGTGCATGTCTTTCATTTTCCCCACCAGGGCAGCTCTGCAAACTCACTTTAGTAGTTTGACATGTAGTTTTCACAATTGCCATCACTTATATAATTTTACCATATGTTACTGTTCTGCTATATATCTTATATTTTTCGTCATTAGGGTGAATCTGTGCCTCAGTTTCAGCTTTTTTTCAACATCATCTTGAGCAATTCTACATTTGCTTTTCATAGTTGCCAACATAAGTTATATAATTTTACAATATAGCAGCATGTTCACATGTATTTTTGTGAATAGGAGGTGAGTATAGGCTGTTAGAAATGGGAATGTGTTATCCTGTACATTCCCATTTTTGGTTTGTACCTTACAATCGTGATGTAAGCATACTATGCAGCAATTTCCCCTTCTTCCTTTGATTTCAGCTAAAAAAGTAGATCCTTTTTTTGGGAGGATGGGTGGTATAGTAGCTTTTAACTGAGTCACATTATCTCCTAATACTGTTTTTATTATCTCTCCTGTTATTCTAAGTAAGTTTAACCTTTAATTCCTCGTGTGTACCACCATGGAAATTTCACCTTTTTAATTTTCATATATTAATGCCAATCAATGCAGATATTGTTCAGCAGGTATTAGAGAACCGGTTCCCTATCAGTTACTATTTTTAACTGATTAATCACTTAATAATTTATACAGTTTCTTTTTGAAAATTTTAGTTTCTGGCACAACTCTCTGATGATAGCTGCAGTTGGGAAAGCACTGTTGTATTAATAGAATGGCAATTTATAATATACTTATTTTTATTTTAAATATTCAGCTAGTTTAAATATTTGTCAACAAATGAGTTGAAGAAATGCAGTTGTATAGGCAGCAATGTGATAACAGCAAACTAATTTTATTTAGACAGTATAAATATTAATTTAATATTAAGAAAAGAATGCTTTATATTATAAATTAAACACAAGTTTGTAATTTTATAGCTTCCACTGAAGTCCAAGAGAATAATTTCTTGATAGTAATAAAATGCACATTCTTATTGTGATAGCTGTTTTCTTAAGGCCTTAAAATGTGTCTGAATAAATATTTTTTGCTTCCTAATTAATAAATTATTAGATTACAGATATTTTAACTAAAGTAAGGGTAAGCTTTCAAAAATATATGTGCCTAAACATTTGGAAGAGGACCTTAAGAAAGTTAAGTGCATACAAAAGCCATAGAATTCACTGTTTAATTAATTGCACTTCATTGGGGAAGAATTCAGATGCAAAAACCCTCCAAATTTTTTTTTCTTCTGTTTTTCCCTCCACTATCATGTACAGATGGGAGGTCAATCAAAAACTCAGACATCTTATTTTTTCTGTCTTTAATAAGTTGGTAATGTGAGAAATTTAAATTTGGTATGATTCTGGAAACCTTCTATAGTCTTAAATCAACAGGTAGCAGGACCGCATCATTTTAGAAAATTACAGCGAGCTGTGATTTTTAAATGTGGGTGGTGTAATACTGATTCACATTCATGAAAGGCTGAAGAATGTTTATGAGGATGTAATAGTGGATATCAACACTGATAGATGCTACCTTTGTCACTATATGGAAGCTGAAGGGCAAACTGCATTGACTGATGAAAAGCAAGTCCTGGCCAGTGCAGTAACTCTATGCAATATGGAACAAGCCACTGAGATCATTCCTGCCGATTGCTGGATTATCAACTAATGAATTGTCTCTCATGCTCAGGGCATTAAACTTTTTTCTGCACCATACACTAAAATGTGGAAAAGTAAGCTAAATTTAATCTAATGGGTGCATATTCCATCAATGGATTTAATCTCTCTTTTGACATTTATGTGTGGAAATATATACCCCTTGTTAAATGATGAACAAAAACCATTGAAAAAGCATGGTGATTATATTGAAAAGTGGTAAATTATACATGAAACATGTGACTACCTGCTGTGTAAACTTTAACTTATTTTACTTATAAATTAAAGGGATGAAAAAAATAGGAGAAATTTCTTTAGATGGACTCTAGTAGTTATGTTTTAATGGTCATATACAAAGTGTAAAAAAACAGCTTGGTCAATTAAACAACACATAATGAGAAGTTTGATGACTGTTAAGTAATATAGTTTTAAAGTGTGAAACCATACTTCATTAGTTACCTTGCTTGGCAAATACATTTTGAGAGCCCTTCTATCTTTAACCAGTGCCTGACAATGATTTTAGATAGTCAAAGTGGTGATATAGATGTTTGTAATATGTATTGCTCAGGTTGTCTAATTAAGATCATCATACTCATATTTAAGAACTCGTCTATCTGTCAGTCACCAGCTGAAAATGAAAGGGCTCTTGAAACATGTTCTGTGAAAAACAGTGAAGCATTATGCTATTAAATACTGACATTTTAAATCTTAATAGCATGGTAAATTGTTTAATGTACTAAATCTAAACTTACTCAAATTTGTAAAAATGTATTGTACACAATTTGCTTCCAAATTTCTTGACCATCCCAAAAAGTCTTGGGTGATGTTTGCAACTTATCTCACTTGTCATACTTTGGTGCTATATATCATAATTGTTTACAGCTGTTACAAATAAATGAAAGCTGCAAGATGCACAGAGTAAATACATTGTTGATAATATCAGTTTACTGTGTAATATCTAGAGATCAGATTTTCATTTTTTGAAATTTATTTATTTACTTTTTACCAGATCAAACCATATGCTATACTTTCTTTGTGATTTATAGCATTTGCTACATTTTAAGCATAATTTTATGATGCACATTGCATATAAATGCATATTTTACTAATATTATTAAAAGCATCATATTTTTTAATTTGTTAGTTTATAATGCATTTACAAGGAAGTTGAATGTCACATCTTTGGTTGAATCATGCTGTACAAAGGAAGAGCTTCAGGAAGAGGAAAATATAAACATCCGCTTAATCCAATCTCTGTTTTCAATGCCATGTTCCATTCTGACCAAGCAAGAATTGCAAGAAGAAAAAAAAAAAAAAAAACCTCTCTTGCAATTCCAATATAAATCTCTCTATCGGTTGTATTCTGTGTTTTCAGTACAGCGGCTTGGACATGGAAGTATGAAGTTTATTCCTTTTTAGAATGGCAGTTGTCATCCTAAAATAAAAGTGTAACTGAGCAACTGCAAAGTTTTCAAGAGGAATTTAAAAATGAAATGATAACAACCTTATAAAAAAAATTGATGATACTGAGAAATACTTCCAAGTGGTTCAATTTCCTTAAGCACAAGGAAATGTTAAATATATAATCTGCAAAAGGTTTTCCTGTTCAGAAATTTTTTATGAATATTTGGGCATGAGAAAAATTTATGCCAATTTTAATGTGATTCTACCAGCTGATATTCTCCTGTGGAAATTAACTAACTCATCTCTATGTAAATTCTTTGAAAATGACACACAACATGTGCCTGATAATTCAACTCTGCAAAAAAATTATATGCTACAGTGTTACAATGGAATTATTGAAAAGGTTTGAAAATACATTAAAGATAATGTTGCATGGGTATCAGCTGATGTAACAAAGATGCAAAAGATAATATATCTGAAATTTTATAGTTGGTTCATTTAATAAATTGACATCTGCTTCTTTTCTGATGACTGTGGAAGAAATCAAAGTCACAAACACTTCCAAAATTGCAAAATTTTTCATTGATTCAGCAAATTTAATATGGCCAGATGACATTCAGTGCAAGTGAGTAAAGCTTTTAGTGAGTGATGGTGCTAATTACATGATCATTACTAATAAAAGATTTTGGGTAAAATTCCCAAATATTATATATTGCACATGTATCAGAAAAAATGTGAAATAATTTCCCACTTGTTGATAAACTTATATGTTCTGTAAAAAGTTTTCATGAAATTACCTCATAGACAACAAGTCTATAAAACAATGGCAGCAGTTATACCCCTCCTCTGGAATCAATTTTAACTTGATGAAGCACATGGTTACGTTACTATCTACTATGCTACTTTAACCATGTCATAATGACCTGAATTTCCTCTTGAGTTCAGTAATGCTCTAAGGTTTGGTAATGTACACTTGATATTTAAGATAAACCCAAAGGAAGTAATCACATATGTTAATATAAATGAAAATATGCTTTGTCAATCAATAAAAGGCCTATTTTCTCAATAAATTAAGGAAACTAACAGAATCATAATTTTTTTTAAAAAAACACATGAAAATCTGATTTCTAGATATTGTATAGTAAACCATATTTTGAAATATACTGCCAATTGCCATGATTCACATACAACACCTGAGTTAAAACAAAGCAGTTACGTTAAAGAGAAACATACAGCCACCAATGTGATTGCTTCGCAGTTTTAAGTATAAAATGCTGGTAAGTCAATAGCTAATTTGGAATGAATAAAAGTTACAGTGCCTAAATGATCTATGAACCACTAATAAAAAGCCATAAATTCATAATAAATAAAAATACAGCAATGATAACAGTTCAAAAATTAAAAAGTGATAAAAATGAATGCTCAGCAATTCTAGTATTAACAGCACCTCCACTGTTGCAATGTTTTCAGGAATTATTATGCTGTTTATTGGCCCTGGTAGTTTCTTTTTGAAGCAGAAGTAATCAGTCAATAGTTTTTTATCCAAACATATTCAGCTAGTAATAAAGTCATGATGTGAAATGCTGAAATGAGTCTTCAAAAAACATTTCCACTATGTCCCTTGTCATGAAAGAGCACAATAGGTTCATGTAATGCCAAAATGACAAGTGTTACCAAACTGTGGCACTTTAAAATGCATTAATTTCCCATGGTAGCCCTGTACATGGTGTTTTTGATTTGTTTATATAAGGATGATTTTTAACATCTTAGGTCATCAGTATCCCATTCAATTCAGGGCATTAAATGACTAATAAATTTTTCTCAGAGGCCTCTTCTTTCAGGATTTTTTTTTTACATGGCATAAATCTACGGCACAGGACCCATGACTCTACCTCCCTACTGAAGGAAACCATACTTAGAATTTTTATGTCCGAAGAAAATCCAATGACCCTGACTGGGATTGGGTCTATGAGGCAAGTATGGTTACTGCTAAACCACCAGAATTGACTATACATGCTGTAAATATAAACTACACACACAATTGTTTTTTATTTTTCCTAAAAAGATTTATAATTGGTCTTGGGGGATTTTACATCAGATGCCTTAAATGTAATATATGCAGGTGAAGATATGATTTTAGATATTTGTTAATGTGTTGAGAAATTTTTATATTTTATTTGAAAATATAAAAGAGTGTAATATATGTGTGCATAAAAATAAATCATGTATTTTATATGAGTTAAGCTACTTTGCTAAGAAAATGTGATATATGTTTGAAGAAATGTCAATAAAAATGGAGAAATGTAAATACTTATGTTGAGATAATTTTCAGTATCCTGCAATCTTATACACTTTATATAGGATCACTACAAGACGATGCAAATTATAGATGCAGTACATTCCATCTATAATAACATTAGTATGAAATAAGACATAGGCATGTGAATTTTTATTCATATTTAAACTAAATTCAAACCACAAATATATTAACGTGGTGTAGTTTTAAATAGCAGGAGTTTTCACAATGAAATATAGTATAACCTTGTAATTTTTTATGAGGAAATTGCTCATATATCACTAATTTTGTTCCACTTGGACATGTTTCGAAGGCTGTTGCCTTCATCTTCATGGTTCCACTGTCAGCTTCCCAGCTTGGTATTCAGATGTTGCTTCTGTAGATTTTATAACTTAGTGATGAGGTTAATGTTGTTTGGAAGATCAAAATTGACTAAACTTTATTTGTTGCAAAGACTGCAATATGAAATATTACCCTAAAGTTTAAGGAACACATGAGAAATGTAAAAGTACAAACACATGGAAAAATCAGCAATAGTATACCATTTCTAACAAAAAACACGAATTCCAAAGTGAATCAAAACTCTTAAAAGCTCTTCAAAAACTTACAGAATTAACAGTTGGGAAAATATATTCATAAACAAAAACAAAGAAAATTTATATGAACTTATACTCTTGAAGCTAATGACAGTGAAATAGTAAAATAATAAGTATTGTACTTACGAAGCTGTTGACAATGGAGTGGTAATATATCCTAAACTTAGGTATTCATTTTTTACACTAAACTCCACTTACTTACATAAAAGCAAGAACCATAACAGCGGTTCAGTGAGCAACTGAAGATGGGAGAGATTCTCCCGAAATGTGTCTTGCTTTTATGTAAGTAAGTGGAGTTTAGTGTAAAAAATGAATACTTAAGTTTGGGATATATTACCATTCCATTGTCAACAGCTTCGTAAGTACAATATTTATAACATTCAGTTGCTAGGTTTTGTTAAAATTAAAGGAGCAATGGCAGAAAATTTGTTTGTTGTATTTAAGCATTGTCTTGCAAAGTACAGGTTATCTGTGAATGATATTGCAGTGATAATGCTAATGTTATGTTAGGAGACTGTAACTCATTTATATCTTGGCTATTGCAGGAAAATGAAGTTGTGGCTTTCGGATGCATTTGTCACTCTTTGCATTTAATTGGTACTGCCGCTACTGAGATCCTTTTCGAAACCTTGAGTCTATTACATGTGATCTTTGCATACTTTTCCTGCAGCCGTAAACAACAAAGCTTTCTCTTGGATATTCAATCATTTATGAGAACATCTAAGTTAAAAATGATTAATTCTTGTAAGACAAGATGAGCAACTTGTTTCTAGAATCCTAAATCAATGATCAGTTCTTTTCAGTTTATTTGCAGAGACTAAAGCTGAGAAACAATCCATTCACAAAACTTATTTGCAATTCCTGAATATTTTTAAATACTTTCAACATGCTTTTCGAATCTGAAAACGTTCTAATTGCTTCAGTTGCTAAAGAATCTGAGAGGATTTTAAGATTATTCGGCCTCAATTTTCTAAAGTCAACAATATATGTGGAGGGAGAAGTGGTGAAGTGCAACTTTAAACACCCTTCTAATATATTGCCCTTGAATGAAATTAATACTGGAATAGCTGCCAAGAAAACTCTTTCACAGTTGATTAATTCTTCTTCCTCTTATACTACAGATATTGAAGTTTTCAGACTTCGGTGCCTGCAGTTTTACCAAACTGCCTTTCAGGAATCTAAAAAATTACCATTACAACAGGAAATTTTGCGCAATTTGACCTTCCTTGACTCTTCTAATGCTTTAGGCACAAATTCCTGTTTCCAGTTCAAAGTAACAGAAACTAAGAAAAATTCAAGTCTAAGGTGGATATTGAAAAAGTAGGAAACAAATGGCAACATTTACATGATTACTTCATAGTTGATGAAAAATTGACATTAATAAAATTGGGTATATTTGAATTTTGGTGGAAATTTGAAGACTGCGAAAATTTCAATTCAGAATTGCAGTTTAAAAATATTGGTAAATTGGCTCAAATTTGCTTGTCACTGCAGATGTATTTTTTCTTTGGTCAGCAATATAAAAACTAAAAAGAGAAATAGATTCCATGCAGAAACTGTTGCCCCTTTCTTGTGTATAAAATTACATGTGCGTATCATGAAGAAAACTTTCTGTGATTATCCTCTCACTGAAGATATGTTGTTATTGTTTAATGAAAATACATACAAGAAGAAGGAAAAAGAAATTACCATGAAGAGAGGGTTGAGGACGACGATGACAATACCAGTTTCCTGCAGGAAGCAGGATTTAATGTGAGTATATTAGTACATTAGCTAGTTAATTAGTTCCTGGAGCATTCAGTGAGTTTGTGGAGTAGTCACAGAGACCTATGAGCATAGAACCTGTCATATACAATTACCACAGTAGCTTTGAATCTATATTTACAAAAAGTTGTCGCATCTACAATAATTACAATAAAAATAAAAAAGAACACCTAAAACAACTCAACCAAACAGCAAAAACAGACAAATCACTTCATACAAATTTTATTATATACATGTTTACATATAGATTGATATGTTGTGCAGTATAATATTGTCACTCATATATTCCTTTACAGAATAATAGGCCTTTTTACATAGGTATTTTCCAAGGGCAGATTTAAAGGATATGTCATTGTTTTTTTAAGGCCTTTAGGGTAGAGGGAAGAGCACTGTGTACTAAAATGCATTCATAATAAACACCTTTTTGATAGCATGAAAGTGCTGAATTTGGGCGATGTAGATTTGCTTTTTGTATAGTACTCTGTCATGTATATTTTGATTTTGAATAAATTTTTGTTTATTTCTTATATAAAAGTTCATGAGGGATAAAATATATTTACAAGGAAGAGTTAAAATTTCAAATTTCCTAAAGAGGTTTCTGCATGAATGTCTGCTATGTGTACCAGTGATTATTCGTATGACTTTTTTCTGTAACAGGAAGACATGTTCACTTATAACTGAATTTCCCTAAAATATTAGACCGTACTTCATTATTGTGTTGAAATAAGCATAATAAACCAGTTTTAAAGTCTTAATTGACTCCAACATAACTAATGCACATATTGCATAGCATGGCACTGCTAAGTTTAGGTGTAATAAGATCAATGTGATCTTTCCAATTCAGATGGTTATCAATTATTAAACCAAGGAATTTAATATATTTGGTTTGTGAAACTACACTGTTATAATATCCTATCTGTAATTGTGGATCTGGATATCTGTGAGTGATGAATTTGATAACATTTGTTTTATCTAGATTTAGAGACAATTTGTTTGCTTTGAACCATACACACAATGAACTCAGAATCAGAGTTAATTATTTAATGGCACAATCATTAAGGCTCTTTCCATTTATCAATATGCTATTTGACTAACGTGAGAATTTAGTCATTTTATTGATACAAGTGTAGTAAAACAAATGAATGATGTAGTAGTAGTAGTAAGAATAATGAATAATAATAATAATAATAATAATAATAATAATAATAATAATAATAATAATAATAATAATAATAATAATAATAATAATAATAATAATAATAATAATAATAATAATAATAAATGTTCTGCCCAAATCGGGTCTGTTGCTGAACAGGAACCACCAAAGTAATAAACATTTCATTTTACTAGAGGAGTTAGATACTATTAATAACAAAAATGGTCTTTGAGGCGAACGTAGGGAATTTTGAAATAGTAGAGGGATATTTCACTGACGGAACATCGCAACACTGGGCTGCAACGTTAAGTAATATGAACTGCAGAATAAATACACGATTTGCGTTTGGCAGTTTGAATGTTGAAGGCGGTATTTACCGGTGAATTGACTGTAGATGTGTGAGAAGGAAAACAAATGTGTTAATAGCAGTCATGAATTTAACAGACATGGACAGGGTAAACGAGGTAGGAATGCGAAATTATTCAAATATAATGGATAAATTTGAAACAATAACTCTAATAACGAAGGAAAACTACAATGTTGTCAAAGGTAAACAAGTTTCATTTTATATGGTAAAGTAATTGGAACTACCCGGTTGTAACCAATTTTCAATAATTAAACCACTTCTTGTCTCGTAGGAATGACGAACTTTTCAGAATTCATTTCTTAGCATTTGTTAAAGTGTGAAGATCACGTTATTCATAACCTAGTTATAGAAAACTTAACTCAACCTCCAAGAGTGCATTTACAGTATGTGAATATATATATATATATATTTGTGTGTGGTTTTTTTTTTTTTTTCCTTATTTTGTGTAGAGCTGGAAAATACAATACTACAGCTCAAAGACCGTGAGCAGAGCATTAAAGAGCAGGAAGTAAAATTTAACTATGAGCTGACTGAACTGGAGGAACAACTAAAAAATATGCGTAAGGAAGCTGTAAGTATTGTCGATTTTCTCTTAATCTAGCTAGTATTTAGAGAAAAGAACGTTTATTATGTTGGCTGACAAAATTTTATTTCTTGAGTTGGGATATCCTCAGTGTTTATAATGTTTCAGCTACAAACAAATGTTATTTTTTTGGTGTGTGAAAATATTGATACATAATTCAAATTCCAGTGATTATTCAGCTACTTACACCGTATTGCCAACCAAGCGATAAACATGCACAATTAGCTGCTAGTAGAAAAATGTAAAATGTTTTAAGCATTGCAACAACTAAATATGTTGTTATGTCCGTAGAAGTCATATAAAGAGATGTACCGTAGCATTGTGCCTATTGGTAGATGCAGCATGAAATTTACAAGTGAAAAGTACATGTGATCTATATGTTTGGTTAGTGTGACTGGAGTTCTTAAATTTTAAAGATTTTATATTATTTATTTTATATTTTTTTCTCAATGATGCTTGCAGAAACTATATGATTATCTTGCCAGCATAACCCAGGACCTATTAAATGTAAAGATATGCAAGCTATCCACATGAAGCTTGCAATTTCTGCTGTCAGATGGCACTATTGCGCTTGGAGCATATTTGCTATAACATACAGTACACTAATTCAGCTTCCAGGACAGCAATTTTGGTATGCAGAACATTGCAGCCTTATAAAAGTATCATATAGTCTGCTAGAGCAACTCATTAAATTAAATCAGGCCTTGGGATTATGTTTAAGATTGTTATTGACAGTAAATATGATTCATAGCACTAGGATTGCCACCTTCTGAAGTCGCAATGGCTGGACACCAATGACATACTTTGGTGGGTGGAGGAAAATTATGAGGTGCCTTACAACATTAATATAATATTACTTATAACATTATTCTTGATTCCTTTTATTTAAGGAAGCTCTTTAACATCTTGGGTCATCAGTGTATTTTTCTTGATAATTTGTTAATCACTTAAATAAGTTCTGTCTCCATCTTGGTCTGCCTAACCATTGAAATATTCAGTAAAGTGGTAATTTAATAGTCATCTATTTTCAATTTAAAAGCCAACATAAAACAGAAAACTGGTTCCTTAACATTAAATCTTATTTTCCCAAGACAGAGAAAATGGAATGGACACATTTTACCATCAAATAGCATCATTCTCATTGGTTTTACATTGTTCCAGATATTTTTAATTGTGAATATTTTTGAACTATGAGTGTGATCAACTGATGAATATACCCAAAGAAACTTCATGAGTTACTTTATCAAACAGTGCCATAATCTAAAAATCTGTGTATCTGTGCTTAATATTGGTACTGTTGTAGTTATATGATCAAAGTTTGACCTTGATCATATTTCCTTGCTGCTGAGACAGTGTGCATGAATACTCTGCTAGCAGTGCACACCAGTGATTTTCACTGGTATGTCAGGGGCTGAACTTCATTTTGACCTTGATCATATTTCCTTGCTGCTAAGACAGTGTGCATGAATACTCTGCTAGCAGTGCACACCAGTGTTTTTCACTGGTATGTCAGGGGCTGAACTTCATCAAAGGCTTTCTGCAAAGTTTAAAATTGGCCAGACAAGCATGATGCATAGCGAGGGAGAAAAATGCCCATCAACCTCCACACTTATGAGAAGGTTCAGCAAGCTTGAGAGAACAAGCAAATTGCCATCAATTCAAAAATTTTCTTTTTGAAGATATGCAAGCTTCTGAACTGCTGCACCAAGTGCATTGAAAAGGAAGGAGATTATGTAGAAAAATTATGAACTTGTTCAACCTCTACTTTTGTGTAAATAAATTGGAAAAACATTTTAATGGTCTGCCAGGTCAAAATGGATAGAGAACTTATTTAATGGTTTACAAATTATTCAAGAGTAATATTGCAATAATGTGGTAAGGCACCTCACAATTTACCTCCACCCAACAAAATGTGTCATTGGTATCCAGCCATTTTGACTTAAGTAGAATGGACACATTTTATCATCAGATAGCATCATTCTCATCAGTTTTACATCTTTCCAGATACTTTTTAATTGCGAATATTACTGAATTGTGAATGTTAAAGAAAATGTTGTGGCATGACAATGCAATACCACACACAGAAGGCCAGACTGTTGAAATTATTAACCATTTGAGTTTTGAAGTGCTGGAACATCCTGCCTATAGCCCAGACCTCGCCCCTTCTGACTATCATCTCCTAAAGCTGCTTAACAATTGACCTTGGCAAATGGTGCACAGTGCACATTGTTGGCCAGCAAATCTTATAATGCTTTCGTGGCTGATATGATGAACAAAATCATGACTAATTTGCAGAGAACATGCTACATGACACACAGAAAGCAGTGTTACAAATCTAAAGATGTGTTAAGTTAATCATCACAACAGTGGCTTACTGGCACTTTAGAAAAACTTATAGCCATAGCTTTGAAATTGGAACAGATAGGTCATATGTTTTCTATCTCAAATTGCTTATATATATAACATCTCTACCCTCTGAAATTATTTCTATGTAATTCATTAACAAGGTCATCTATTTTATGTGACAAAGAAGTGAGGGAAGGGATGCACAAATGGTTGCATGACAAAATCAGAAAAAATTGTTATTCTCTCAATTATTCAAATGATATTTAATGCAATATCTGACAAAAAAATATGGACATTTTTAGCACTCTCTGTCTTGAGAAAATAAGATTTAACGTTAAGGAACCAGTTTTCTGTTTTATGTTCCGTTGCTGGCTTTCAAATTGAAAATAAATGACTATTAAATTACCAATTTATTGAACAGTTCACTGATACTTCAGAACAAAGTAGCATGAAGATTCACCCAGTGCCAACTCCATTTGATGATGGTATAAACAATTTAAATCTATTAGATGCCTCTATAAAGAGAAATCAATGGTGGCATTCTGTGCCTAAAGAAACAGTTTTGTCTGCAGCCCATAAAAGCAAAATAAGTGAATTCAATGTTCCACAATCAACTTTTGAAACAATTGAAACTGAGGCCTCTTTCAATTGTTAAATTGCAGCCCAATGATACTTTGAATAAGATTTCAAGAGCTGAAGGAACAGGACAAACTTTTTTTCAGTGACAAGGCAGCATTTTTTTTAATGATAAGTAAACAGGCATAATAGGCCAATTTGAGGAATTGATAATCCCCATGCCAACATGCAATAAGTTTGTGCTCATACTCATTGTTTTTGTGTGATCTCAAAAATTAAAATCTTACAGCTACCTTTACTTTAATATGTCAATAAGAACTTGGGTGCCTGCTCAGTTGTGTGATCATTGACTTTATGATGTTCAGTTCAGTTCCTAGAGCATTCCTACAGGGATATTTTTAAAGAACAGATTTGAAGCATTTGCCGTTATTTATTTAGGTTTTTAGACTAGGGAGAAGAGCATTTTGTATTAAAATATATTTGTAATAATTTGTTCAAACTCGTCTATGTAGATTTGACTTTTCTCTAGTATATGTCATGTATGCTTTGTTTTTGTACAAATGTTTCTTTATTTCTTATATAAAGGTTCATGAGGAATAGTGTATATTCACATGGAAGAGTTAAAATTAGTAATTGCCTAAAGAGGTTATTAAATGTCTGCTATATGTACCAGCAATAAATCATATGCTTTTTTATTGTAATAGGAAGAATGCTCACTTTTAACTGAGTTTCACCAAAGTATAAGGTCATACTTTACTTTTAGTAAAATCATTAAACTGTTTCAATCATTTGTAGACATTATGTATTTCAAGATATAAAGTGTAATAAATTCCCTACTGAATATAATAGATGAATTTCTTATTTTATGCAAAAGACTATTGCAAAATGTAAAATTCAAATATAATTTTTTTTTTTCAATTTGAAATGAACAGATTGTAATGAGTTTTGTAATTTGTTTATAATTAAAATTATTTTTTGAGTGAGTCAAACTACACATTCTTATTGGCTCCACATGATTGTAGAACATATTTTGCAGACCATCGCCTGCATCCTCAGCTAACCGTCGACTGCTGAATAATTTGTGTTGCATTAGGGGTATATATTCTGCTCTGGTTGCAGTGTGATCAACTTTGACACTTTCGGGTATGAAAACATAAACTTTAAGTTCATCACACCTCCAGCAGAGCAGAATATATATCTGCAAAGCATAATAAATGAGCCAGTTGTTGATGCTTAGGTGATGATGCAGACGATGGTCTGCAAAACATGTTCATTTAAACAAGTAAGTGGAGCCAACAAGAGTGTATAATTCAGCTCAATCATACAGTAATCTTAATTATATGATTAACTTCACTGTACAAGTTCCGATTAGCATTTTAAGTTTTCACATTTGTTTATTGTTTGTAGAATTAGAATTAAATAGACATGCTTGAAGAGATGGATGTACTTTGGTAGATAAATTGGAGAGTAGTAGGTGCAAAATTTATGAGATAAGCAGAGTTTAATATGTACAGATTTAAGAAAATGAATAAAACATATTCTTAATTAGCTATATTGAAAATATTTTCTTGTTTCCTAGCAACAACATTTTTCTCCGTTACCTAAATCTGTACTAAATTCCCTTTCAAAGAAGCCTGATTTTGAAGCTCTCATAAGCATAGAAATAAATGAAAGTTTGACATTTCTTCATTGACTTGTTTTCTTGGAAAGTAATTTAAATTTTGTGTATTTTAAAAGGACACATTGAAGGAAAGATCTAAAACCCTGGAAATTGAGATAATGAAGCTAAACAGTGAGTGTAAAATATCAGAGCGACATAAGCAACCAAGTACCACAGATAAGCGGATTTTGCAGAAGCATAAGTAAGTAAAATAAACAACTTATGAACTACTAATGTTCATTTGCAAACTATTAGAATTTACTTTCTTCTTCTTTAAATGCCATTTTTTTATTTTAATTTTTATTTTTTTTAATTTTAATGCCATACCAAATTGAAAACATACACAGTTTTGCCCAAAAATACCATCTTAAATCTGCATTATATTCCTGTTGATTTCAATTCCTCTTGCATACATAATGTATAGAATACAAATCCTTTGGACAGGGTGAAGACCTTAGGCTGTAAGTCCTATGACTTAGATTTACAATTGTGGCAGTGGTAGGGTGGTGATAGTAGAAACATACATTTTTTTCAATTAAAAATAAAGGTAGGAATCCACACAGTGAAACTATCATAATCTTGTTGAATTTAAAGTAAAACTTTTGTTATTAAAAAGTTGGTTAACAATTGGTTGACAATGTGAGCAAGTGACTCACGAAACTAGTCCCAACTTACTTTTTAATAACAAAAGTTTTAATGTAAAACGTCAAGAGAGTTTAATATATTGACATGATTTTAGAAGTTTTACTTTTAATTCAACAAGATACATTTTTAGGTTATTTTTTATTTAGCAAAAATTACCAGGGTAATTTCATAAATAATGCATAGTTGGCAGTACTGTGAATTGAATGATGCAACACTAGTGAAAATTACATCAGTTGCAGTTTAAAACTTTAGTAAGAAGACGCAATGTGTTCATTTTGTCAATAGTATGCTCTTGTGTGTAAATAACAAATGCTAGCAATGGAGCCTGCAAGTATGTTGAAGATAGAAGGTCGTACATTTGGTTTAATCTCAGATATATACTTTCAGAGTAGTTCTTTTAAGGCATTTTTCTGTGTGTTGTCAGCAATACAAAAATGTTCGAGCTTTTTTGATGTTATATTAGGTTCCCTGGAGGTACTTCAAAGTGTTTTGTATTAAATTTATGGCAAGCATTTTTGTTATATTATCACTGTACAAAAGGTCTAATTAGTATTTAGTTAACACTTCATCAAATATTCAGGTTTGTCATTGTGTCTGTATGGCAATTATATCACAGTGTTATGAGCTTTGTTACCACTTTTTCTACTTTGTTGTAGAATGAAGTTGAAGCTTTACAAAAATCTGATTGGTCTAAAATGGGACTACACAACTCCAGAAGAGCAGTGTGTAGGATGTATCCTTTTAATTAGTGCCTGAATAAAGTGTAGCTCTCAGCATACTTGTCAATCCATCTGCGATACTAGAGTTGCTGCAGTAAGCGATATTTTTTCTACAGGATTTTTCTTTTACCTAAATTTATAAATACAGATACTTTTATTCAACAAACTCTTAAATGATTTTTTTGATAACATTTTATGCCCACTTTACTACTGAGGCATTACAGGCAGTGGGCATTGATGATTAAAGTCTGGGTTTTTATTTAATATTCTAAAATATGTACATAAATAAGAAACAAAAAACCTTAGAATATGTACTAAATATGTAATATCAGAATTGCACAGGGACTTAATGCTTCAAAAATGATTTTATTTAGAGTAAACATTAAAAAAAAAAATATTTTGATACAAATGTAATATTTAACCCTGCAATGGCAGCACCCATTTTTGTATAAAAGGAGTGGCTGCATGGATGACAATAGTCATCCAGTGTTATCTAGCATTGTTAATGTGTGTTTTGTTAAATGTGGCATTGTCAGATATTTCTATCAACAATAAACCTTGCTCAATAATGATTATTTAAATTATTATATGATTCATATAGATTCATAACAGAAAATATGACATAAATAAAAGTCCATCATGCAGGAGCTGTACTAAGTGAAACCCTCTCCAATTGGATAACTTTTGATAAAATGAATGTAAAATCCTACTTAGGCCTTAATAATTAATGAAATGAAATAAATTTAGAATTCTTGCAATCTATAATCGTTACCATTGCATTGCTTTGGGGAAAGTTTAAGGATAGCAGTCATTTAGAGGAATGTGTGTATTAATATTAAAGCAGGTCAAATAAGCTTCCATCATTAATGAGTTGGACTATTGTGGGATCTAAAACATTACTGATAAAGATATATGGTTTTGATGCATTATTTGAACTCATTCTTCCTATGACCAAGTTTGCAAGTATTGACCCAAAACATCGGGTTCATTCAGAGCAATTCAGATATGGGAGAGCTGATTTCTGTTGTAATGGACAATACAGTTTCTTGTAGCACACTATATAACCATTGTGAGGTGTAGATTTGTCAGTAACTTGATAACACACTTCTCAAGAAAAGCATGTTATTTTGACAGCTGAAGTTTTTTCCATGATTATGCATGTTGCAACCATTACTTCACACATCTCTCTCCCTTTTTATTCATAGTAATACCCAAAGGCATGGTGATTATACATAAGATGAAATGGGAAAGACATTTTTTTAAGAAAAGAAGCATTCCTGGTCTAACTTTAGGGACCTCCCCAGGATTTTCCATTTATGAATATTGGGGAGGGAAAAAAAACTCCTTGGTGAAGGTATATGGTCCTGGCAAGAATCAAACCCTGGATCTCCTGTTCACGAGCCCAATGGCAGTATACATGCTTTTATTAAACTCATTTCAAGAGGAATATTTATGCACGTTAACAAAGCCTACTTTTCAACTGAAAGAGACTAGTATATTTATGGAAATCTAATGCATCATTGAATATAATGCCTACCTCAAATTTGAAATTTAAAATCATAAATAAAGTTTTGGCATATTGTTATATGGCATCTTAGAGATAAGCACATCCACTTCATAAAATGATGAGAACATAGAATTTATAAGTGGACATTTGTTACATCTTGGAGCATATAGGGCAAAATCCATCACTCGTGTTGTTGCCAGGACAGTTGGATAGGTCAAAGAAGAAAAAATTTTTCTTTGGTGTCACTAGTCAAGGTTGCAAGTTATTCCTCCTTTCATGCATGAATTGATGTCTTCCTTTGCGAGGACCAATGAATTTCTTCTTATTAGCTGCAAATAATGCCGCAGCGAATGTTGCTCTCAGCTATGTTGAACTCTCATCCTGCCTTTCTGTTAACCATTTTTCTATAAAAATTACTTTACAGTTGAAAGTAGTATTATAAAATGTTCTTCTGTTTGCCCTCCATTTTGTGACTAGGTACTATTCAAATGATTTATGTAATAATAGGCCAACAATAAATGTGACAAAGTTGAGAATTGTAGCAGTGCATGATGATGTAATAAATGATAAATTTGAATGAAGTTATCAGTGAACTGCAGAATAGATTGCACTCAAATCTAATCCACACTATAATTTTGAATACTTCATTTGGACAAAAAGGTCAACATTAGATTTGCATAAATGCAGTATTTATTTTTGTTGGAAAGCGGAATTCATGTGTGCTGTTCCATAATATTTCTTTGTGCAGCCTACTTTTTCATCACACACATGACACAGCACCCCTTTTTCATGGGTAGTCAGTAGTTATCCAGAATCATAATCACAGTAAAGAACTTGTGATTGAAGCCATCTGGTAGAAATTCACTACTCTTCATATTTACTTGAAATAGTAACTACAGAATTGAACTAGTGTCAAATAAGAGCACAATATAGATGAGTGCACCATAGTAAAGAAATATTTTGATGAAAATAAGAACATTGTGCGATTGAGTCGAACTAAACCTCTTTTGCTCCCTTACCTACTAAATTAGCAAAGAAGAATACCTTAAAGATTACAAGCAAATAGAAAGAACAGTGGTTAAAATGGTTATAACAAAGAATTAGTGTACAAAAAAGTACAGAAATTCAAGAGGCAAAAACTTATTAAATAAACCACGACACTTTCAGCAAAGAAGATAAGCTAACTTTTAAAAAATGTACATATCATCCGTGAATTACAAAACAATTTCAGAATGTTCTTAAAGATTTTAATATAATGTTAGTCCCTGTAAACAGATTTAATGTTAAAAAATCTCCTGATTTATAATGTTATTAACAGTATTCCATAAGAGAAAAAAAACAGGTATTTATAAAATTTGTTGCTCAGAAAGTGGAAAAATCTACATTGGTAAAACAAAGGGAAACATATGGTCAAAAGAACATTTCAGGAACATAAAATACAAACATTTGGAGAAGTCAGCAGTGGCTTATCATTTCTGGACAGAAAACCACGACATATTGAATAGAACAAAATTATTAGAATCAGTACAAGGACCTACAGAATTAGCAACATGGGAGAAAATCTACATTTACAAGTATAAAAATAGTTTAATAAACCTCGACACTTCCGGTGATGAAAACATAAACTTTAAGTTCATCACACCTTCGCCAGAGCAGATTACACATTCCCACAGCATAATGGTTTATCCTCCAATCGACTAGGGGCTGACGGCAAATGAAGTGTTGTGAAACTGGTTCTACATATTTAAACAAGTAAGTGTAGCAAAAGTATGTTAGTTGGACACAATCACACAATGATTTTAATATATGATTAGCTTCACTGTGCAATGTTCCAATCAACAATTTTAGTTTATTTTCATGAATGTTGAAATAAAAAATTTGACTTTTGTGCAGAATAAGAAAACATAACCTGTTACTATCCAGGACAAACCCTAGATATGTTCTATTTCCACTTTATTGTAAACACCAGGTAACAAAAGCTAATGATAAAGTTAAGCTGTTTTCAAGCAGTAGAGTGACATAATCATTTTATAATAAAACCTGTCATTCAGCTGGGATTTTCCAATGTTAACGAAAAGTGGAGTTTACAGGTTAAACCGAAAAATGTGAAAGTCAAAATATATACTTCCCATTGCATATCAACAGCTTTCAGTTTAAAATTGTGTAACTTAAAATAATACTTTTATAATTTCCTATAATTGGGTACATTTAAATAAATGGCATTTTCCATGAGTGTTAATTTTATGTAAAAAATATGTAGTATTGTTGGAAATATGTAAAAAATATGTTGCATTAAATTTTAATATAATGGTTCTAGTAGCCTAATTTATCAATATTTTAGATTTTCAGACAGATACACACCAAGGAGTAAATATATAATTACATAAAAATCCAGACTCTATTGACGATACATGATATGAAATGATATAAGTTGAAAAAGGTGTTTTATTTGGGAAGGAAGTGTTCCAGGCATAAGTCAGGATACCTCCTTGCATTTACCATTTAGAACAACATGGAAAAAGCCTTCAATGTTTCCATTACATTAGTGTTAAAAATTTCACAATTCATATTATATCTTTATGGAATATTTTTTCGCTATGTTTTGCCAATATTATTCTGAAGTATATCCATACACCTTCAATAAATGAAACTCTCATAAGAATTCTTAACACCTAATTTCAGATGTCTTTAACAGCATCACAAATGAAGTAAAACCATTTTCTTTTGAGGATGCTAATTCCAGCACTGAAAAAATTTGGTCAGAAGTGAAAGCAGTAGCTAGCCCAGATTGGGAAAATATAGAGTGATATTTGTGAATTCACAAGAGAGATCTAATGTGCAGGTTATCTTGTGCAATGGAACCAGAGACATTGCTAATTAAGAGGAAAAAATCACAGAAGAACTAACAGGAGCATATGTATATTTAATAAATAGGAACTTTAACATGAATTCTGGGTATCCACTGTCAAAAGATAACATTAAGTGTTAATTATAAGCACTTTTTGATAGTTTACAGAAGAGTTCATTACTGGGTTGTCAGACAACTTCTTTTTCACCAAGATTTTCCAGATTCAGATTCAATCCTGGATTTGCCAGACAAAGCAACAGTCTTCCCTGCTGTTCATTTTACCTTTTGCTTTATCATTACCTCATCCACATCTTCATCAGCCAGTGTATGCAGCCTGCTGTAAATTGTGGGATAAGAAAATGAACTAAGTGATTTATTTACTAGTGTATGCATCTTTAATTTTCTCTGTTCTAATTTACTTACATTGTTATGGTTTTAGTTGAAACAGATAAACTTGCCTAATTACAAAGTCCAGAAAAAAGGAGTAATATTTGATTGCTGGCAACCCTTGTATCAAAGGTACAGAACTAGTTATTGCAAGTTGAAAATGTCATGTTGATTTCTGGCATTGACAGTCATTTATATATAACTTCATTGGTTGCATATAGCTGTAGTAATATAAAGAGAGCTTCAGTAATCTTGAGAGGATCTGAAACTGGAGTTGTATAGGGTGCAGCAGAAACAATAAGCTGGTTTAAAGTAAAAAATATTTTAATTCATAATAATTATTTCTGCTTCTGTTGCATTACTTTAAAGTACAGTTTTTGGAGATTGGAGAACATTTTGTAAAATTCACCTCATGCTTTGATCTGATGCATAAAGTAATGGCACGCTTTTGCTGACTGGCATGGACTCCTTTGTACTGATGCCTGAGCTCGTATTCTGTGCATATAGAATGAGGTCGCCAAGGCAGTGTTTTATTGTCATGCTAACTTCTTGATTCCATTGTAGCATCCAACGATAAACAGCATCCATAGATGGTGCATCGGGTGATTCATTCCCCATGAAATCTCTTTGGGTTTCTGTGATGGAACTGGCTCTGATGTATCAAGTTACAGCACAAACATGTTCCCTCACTGCCCACTGCTCCATCACAACTAACACATCAGAGGTAGAATACCTAATGTGAATTCACTTCCAAAATCGACTCTACAGTCCTGCCACATATTTGCAACAAAAAACCTGCCAGATTCAAAATAGCTTTTAATTCAAACCTGCTTATTGTTTCTGTTTCACTCTGTATTTATTTTAACTATTTATCCATAAAATGTGCTTATAAAATGTACAGTCTGACATTTGAATTTTTGTCTTCAATTTGTTAGCATAAAATTTAAATTAAAAAATAAAATAGTACATCCTGTTAATTTATTTAATTTTGTTCTTCATTTGTTCGACTGTTAGTAGAAATTAAAATCCTGAACAGTGGACTAACATTCATAGTTGTAAGTGCATTTAATGAATATATTATTTGATTTTTATAATTTTATTTACTAAATAGTCAAATAAACTTGAACTCTAGATTCTCTCAATATAAAAAGCCATGTTTAAGTGCTGATGAATTTGTATAAAAATAATTGCACATATGGGCAATAAATTAAAAGTGATGATAGTGAAAATGATAAAATGTGATGATAGGCAGCTGTGATTTGTTGAAATACCTGATATTCTTATACCAGACATGTCATGATTCATGATCTAAATAGTCAGTATAAAATTATGAACATGTATGCAAAATGATAATATTTAAAGTAAACTGTTACTAAATATTGATAAAATTTGTACTTCACCAAATGTTCTCCTAAAAATATATCGTGACATATTTCATTTTCTGTTGTACTGCTAATGCAGTTGCTGCAAACTTTGCTTCTGGTAAGTAAAAAACAATATCAATAAACAGTGAACGCTTATGAATTTGCACATTTGGTTTATCAAGGACTAATACCCAGTTCCACCTGTTCTTTTAATTTGTCACATACTTATTTTATGCCATGAATTTACATGTGTTGAGATTTACTAGTGCTGTATGGAGCTGTACAACATGTTTAAAAAATAATAGCAAATGTTTATAAATTGATTCCTAATATACATGTTGTATGTAAGTTGGCATCATATATTTTAAGAACATATTTTTAATATCAAAACATTTAAAAATGCACCCATAAACATTGACTGAAAGTCCTTCGTTTCAGAGTTATGGAGGATTTTTGCATACATACCCTCTGAAGCAGACCTAACTGCTTTCATTATTTTCTTCTTTTAAGTAACCTATTACATTTGTTTTTTCTTTATGTGTATAATTATGTTATGTGTAGGGTAGCTGTCATGTTGCAACCATGAGTTTTACCTAATTTCAAGTAGTACATTCTACATGAGTTCAACCAATACTTCTTGCAGAAACACAAGGTACTTGTGAGCTTTGAACCTTGGAGGTAAAATGTAGTGGCCAACAATTACATCATTTACAATTCCTGCCCAGATTTCGAGAGCAAACTGTTATTGATAACACTTGACGTACATTGCATGAAGATTCTGTAGTGTGCAGACATGGTTATTGTGTGAATTAAAAATACCTTCATGTGTAAAACAAGCCTCATAAGTAAACAACATATGTTGAGGGAATTGCGGTTGTTGTGCTATTTGTTGCACAAACCAGTTACCAAATTCCAGACACACAGAGAAATCATCCAGACCCAAAGCCTGTACTTTCTGACACTGGAAAGGTTAGGGACAATTCCCATGAATAACATTCCACACTGGTCCACTTCACTGAGCTACTCATCTGCTACTTGTTCTTGGATTTTGTTTGAACCAGTGTAACAGGGCTTTGCCAAATTCAACTGTGCAAACTAACAGTCTCAGCTGTATCGTGATTATTAGGCCTCAAAGATTCTGTTTCTCTTATATGTCTGTCAATACAAAATTCCTTTGAATTAGGCAACCTTCGATGTGCCCTTGTAAATTCTATGAGCCTACACTACATTACCAGCAGCAGCCGCCCATAGACCAGGTTCATGTCAGCCAGTTCATCCCATGTGAAACCATATTCCATGTTGCTGCTGTACAACATGTGCACTATTTGTACTGAACAAGATGAGGGTTTGGTATTACCGTACCATCCAGTAGGCTTCAAAATATAAATACTGCATTGAACATCAGACACTCCTAGCAAGTCTAGCAAGTGACTAGATTAGACTAGACTAGACTAGACCAGGTAAGATCTGGAACAAGGATGCTAATTTTGGGATCAAATATATGGGGCGCAATTCTATTATTCATTCTTTATTTATTTTCCATTTTTTCACAGAACATGTTTCATTAAACTTCTGTGCTAACTTTAATATTATTTCATGTTGTAATTGAGTTGGCAGGCAATTTGCCACATAAATTCTGTACCTGAAGTATGCCTTGAAGATAAATATATAGTAATACAGCAAATATCTCACCATTGCACAACATAACTGCCTAATTCTGTCAAATTTCAACTTGCAACTGACTAGACAAGAGATGAGCCATGCATTGGGAATCTCGGCAATTGGAGCAGGGGTAGTTTTGCTGGTGGCCATTCTAAGCTGCAGGAATTTTAATTGCTATCACTGTAAAAAAAAAAAAAATTGTTGCCTAATATAATAACTAGAGATGAAACAATTCTTTTGTAAACAAGATACCTTCATATGGTTGATGCAAACATTGCACATGACAACAGAGGAAGGGGATTAGAACCAGATTACATACAGTCTGGTCACATCAACAGTGCAGAAAGTGAGTGAGTAAATTCATAACCTGTAGTGTAATGTTATTAAGATGGAACATGCAAAATCAAGCATTTCAAAATTGAATGTACTGGTAGAAGAACTTGGAAATGAACGATTTTCTGTAAAAGAAGAAAAGAATTTTCTATGTTTTGTGTAAGATTGAACTTAAGGGACTAAAACTTAGCATGGGAGTACTCATTGTCATTTCATTACTTTATCTATTACGTCATTCAAATACATGTAGGCTTTAGTTGAATTTACACTCCTCTGGCAGTGCACTATTAGGATGTTCCCTTAAGTGTACTTTGTGTGTCTGAAACCTGCTGTTATTTACCTTGGAATGGTCACAGTAACCTATACTATGGTTGAAGCTTCGACTACCTTGCATCTATGGAAGGAGAGATTTCATGCTTACTAATAACTCCAGAGGTAAATAAAGACACCACTTTTAGAGGAAAAAAACTTTCTTGCTAACCTAATAGATGTGTGTTTCATAAATGGATGGTTTTATGCTATTAAAACACCATGAAAACAATAATTTTTCACTTTGGCATTAACACCATTTTAGAATGGATATTCCCAAATCAAAATTAATTTAAAATGGCAATTGTCAAATAAAATATTATTGGGTATGTTTCTCAAGAGAAGTATGCATGAATTACAGCCATGGAATCTATAAAGTAACTACATTTTTAATTTAAAATGGTAAATTCTATAATTTTTTTTGGATTAGAGGCATTTTTTGTAAATGTTTTGTGTGACATTTTGTGTTATGATTTTTGTTCCTCATATAAATTGGGGGGAAAAAATAGTATTTGTTTTCTTTGGCTTTATACGGCCTGCCAAAATGTGAAACCCTAATGAGAAAATAAATTAAAAATTCACTAGGCAAGTATTTAAACCAAATTGAATTGTAAAAGGTTATGTAAGATGTGCAATAAGAATGTAAACTAAGATTTTATTCAAAATTGTTTAATAACATATTTAAAAATCTCGTACCTAGAATTTCAAAGCAACTGCAAGTAAAATTTCATGTACACAACAAGATTTCCCAAAAACCTAATTATGTGCAAATATGCTTTTGGCTTTTAGCTTCATCCACATCATGAATAATAGCTGGCAGGAAAGGTATAATGGACAATGAGTGTGAAACACATTAATGTTTTATTACTAAACAGAACTGCCTCTACTTATTGTTATGAAATACATAATTTGCAACAACAATAACTTAGCAAGTTTTAACAACCAATTTCAGTTAGCATTGGCATTTTTAATAGCTTGTTTGAGCAAAGTAGAGTTATGATTCTGTGTCAAATGCAGAAAATGCTGTTTTGGATTGCAACTAATCCATTCTTAAGGCTGTGACTGTAGAAAAGTCTTAATCTATTGTTTCAGCATTCTTATCTTCTCCATTCCCTATATGTTGGCAATAGTTATGCTAAAAATTTTTGATTTTAATCTTTTTCGTTTGTTTGCAAGCTTATAGTTGTTCTTCTAGCACTTATGTGTTATTCATTTTAAAAATGAACCATAAGCATAACTTTCTGTTATCCGTAATAGTCATTCAGAACAGCAAAGCCAAACTATTGGCAAGGTGGTGGTTTGTAATATCTATAAATTGTGTTTTAATTCTGCTAATGTGAAGGCAGTTTGGATCTAACATGCTGCCCCATTAAAATTGCAGCACATTGTGTATATTCAAAAAGTCATGCGGAAGTAATGTTATCTTCATGTTTGTTGTTTGTCTTATCTTGATCCACTGATCTCACATTCTTTTCGCGTGAATGCATTTTGTCCAACATGAGCACCAGTTTTCAGAATCTTTGCCACAATTCTCTTTTGATCAAATTCAGACATCTGCTCGTATTTCTAGCATTCAACCAGTCATACTCATTCCTTCAAAGAAAATGTGAGTTCTTAAAATACATCTCTTATGGGCATTGCAATTTTAATGGCCAGCAGTGTGTATATAAATTTTTTATTGTAATGATGTTTATTTATTTGTTACCTAAAACAGATAACTAAATATGCTGAAGTTGTTTGAAAAAGATTTTATTTTAATATTAAAAGACGATTAATACAAGTTCTTTTAACAATTTATTTATTTTTAAGACATAATTAGACTGAGCAATGCAGGGCAATCTGGTTAGTACTTTAAAATGAAAATGTATCTCAGGTAATAAAATTCTATACATAATATCAAACTGTTGTGAATGGCTATATTCCCATTTTGCTCATAATGGAAAATGTCAGATTTCATGGTTATGCTTACAGTTCTATTGTGCATGAAGGTTAATTCTCACCATAATTGACTACCATATTTACTGCAAAACAGTCTATAATTAAAATATTTCTGCCAAGCTGGGTGAGCTCATTTTAGGCTAACAAATGATATAAAACACACATTCTAATTTCTTAATAAGACTCAGTTCACTTTCAAGATGGGAGTTGTTCTTTCAGATGTTTTAAATAAACAAAACTTATAATTAAAATAAATGCTGCAACACATTTCTGTCAGATATGTATCTTGATGCTTGCTTGTCTATTTCCGTGGCATTTGTGTATATACAGAACAGTTTATATACATATACAAACAATTTTTACAAAGAGAAATTAACCATTATCTTATTATACACTCAAAAACATGGCAAGTTGTGGCAACATAAATTTTTATATTTTACACAACTTCAGTTACATCTCATTCACACATTTATGGTAAATGTAATCTTAATTCATTTGCCATACTTGGTATATTACACTAACCTGTCACTTCATTTGGTTTTGAAATATGTACACAAAATGGTTTGTGGGAATTAAGCTTTGGTTGGAATTTTATACATTCATTTCAATATACATATCACACACACACACACAGTAAAAAAACATTCAGGACTGCTCTGTCCTATGGCACACATTATATTTTTAAAATTTTTTTTTTATTATTATTATTTATGCAGTGTTTTAAATGGCATCATTTCAAATTGCTGACCACAGGATTCATAAACCAGCTGATTATTTCTGTAAATTTCAGATTCTACTACTAACAATTTTTATAACCTTTCAGAATCAATACCTACTGTTGGGACATTCTGAAAAAAATACTAGTGTGTTATATACTTCCAATAAATAAATAAAATTAAATAGTAAAGCTTCAACAATCCAAACTAATTAGGACCAGCTATAGTTTGGGTATTCAATTGTTTTGATAGCCAAACATAACAGTGCATTAAATTTGAAGGTTTCTCTGAGGTAATGTTATCATAAAAATGCATATTTGCTTCCCTGCTAAATTTTCTTTATCTTGAATTAACCTTGTAATCAAGTTTGAATCTAATTGTAAAAAAATTTTTAATTTTCTTGTGTTATATACACTTGGGAAGATTCACTCTTATCCTTTTTCTACATTTTTAAATTTTGTTTTATATTTATTCTTAATACATTAAAATTTTGTTTAATTGAAGACCCCATATATGGTATTCTCCACAAAGCAAAAGCACTTAAATCACAAAACCGAAGATAGTACGACACTTCAATTAAATTTTTCAAACTGTAAATTGTTTACATATATTGAACTCATTTGATGGATAAAGAGCAGAGCTCAAAATTTGTGAGAAACGCAGTCGTTTAAACCTAATAAATGGTTCACAGAAAAGCTTGTTTGATGCCCTGTCCTAGCTATAAGAGAGAGCAATATTAAGCTCTTGAAATTTTCAATAGGACTCTATAGTACATTCATTTATGCAGTCTGTTAAAAGTGGATTTGGATATTTGATGTTTTGAATGAGTGATGTTCAGATAATTGTTCTACTTTGCTGCAATTACTTCTGTATTAAATCCCTTGCAAAGAAAATAATTTTACAATCTGCATATTAGACCCCAGAGTAATTATGACTTATTTTGCAAAAATTGCCACTTTATGACAATGCAAAATAAAAATTGCATCTGTAGCAGGTACTGATAGTGCAAGTACCATTGAGTATGACACTTTAGATAACACTACAAGTGTCATCTCTTCCAGCCTCATGTATCGTGAGACACACTCAGGATACAGCAGCGGATTAGGGTTGGTATTTCGCTTCAAGTGTACAATTCACAATTTTTTAGTATGTATACTACAGTATCTAGCACTAAACTTTTCATGCTTAAGTTTCCCCCCACTGCTTCTGGCTGGTATCTTGAAACCAGAACACTCTGTTTGAAATCTGCCCCAAGGAATTTTCTTTTTAATGTTTATCATCAACTTATATTCTCAATGTAAGACGTTACATTGAGTGGCACTATACAGCTCTTTTTTTTTTTTTTTTTTTTTTACAGATGCTCTTTAACATCACTCCATTCTATTCAGGGCGTGAAATGGCCAGACAAATTTTTCCCAGAGGCCTCTTTCAGGCTTGAGGTTCTTTATTGTGCCGTAAATGTACGACATGAGACCCGTGGCTTTACTTCCCTTCCAAAGGAAGCCATACTTAGGATTTTTACACCCGAAAAAATCCATCAATCTTGGCCAGGTTTGAACCCACAATCTTGGGTATAGAAGGCAAGTATTTACCACTACACCACCAGGACCAACAGCTGTTTCCTTGACATAAAAAAATAAAAATAAAAGGAAGTTCAAATGTACAGATATGGCATATTTTTATTAACTAATTATGTGAGGATAAGTCATTAAGTAAGTTACAAATTGATGTGGGTAACACATGTTTGAAGAGGCACCTGAGGCTTTTGGCATTAGATGGCAGCATTAGTTGGTGGCACATTCAACACAAGATAATGTTTACAATAGCAAAACAGCAGTTGCAAGATGAAGGTGCCTCTGAGTAAGTGTATACCCTCAACCAACACTTATGCAATTTTGGTGGGAAAAAGGAATGGGATCAAAGAAATTGATAAAGAAATGCTTCCCATTTACAGTGAAAAGTATATCATGTAGGGCTGTTTGCTTATGGGTACAGAAGTTCTCTGACGGGTAGACATCAAAGATGAACACCATGTCAGCTGGCCAACTGAGATTGCCATTGAGGCAAATTTGCAATAAGATTGATTGTTCACACAGCATGGCCTACCTCATAATGCATGACAGGTTAAGTTTTCACAAAGTCTCTGCATGATGGATGCCATGCATGCTGACCTGACAACAGAAAATGCAAAGAGTGGTTCTGGCATTACAGCATCTCAATCACTAGACAATGGATGCGATACGTTAGCCTGAATTGTCACGGGTGATGAGTCTTGGGTAAGACAAAGGTATGCTGCCTGCAAAACAAAAGTTTATAGTGACACCATCTGTCGGAAAAGTGATGCTCACAGACTTATACTGTAAAATCCTCAGGGAACTAAGGCCATTCAATAGAAGCAACCTGGACTCCTCACCAAAGGCATTTTATCTTGCATGATAATGCATGTCCTCCTACTGTCAACAAGACAAATGAGAGGCTATGAAATTTCAAGTGGGAAATCCTGGAGCATCATTCAGATAGCCCCAATCTTGCTCCAAGCAACTTCCATTTGTATGGCTGTATTAAACATCATTTTTCAGATGAACATTCTCCTGATGAAGCTGTAGAAAGGGAAGTCACCACCTGGTTCCAACAGCAGTCCAAAGAATTTTATTCTGTTGATTTCAGGGGCTTGTGAAACAATGGGACAAGCGCTTTAATGTACAGTGAGATATGTTGAGAAATAAAAGTATTCTTCAAATCAGTACTCTTATTTGTTTAAGTTCTGCATCCATTTGTAACTTACTTAATGACTTATTTTCACTAAAATACAATAAATTTAAAAATTAAATAGAGCATTTTATATTTCTAATTATTCAAGAAAAGTGACAAGCGTGGATTTTACTGCAATAGGCTTTAGTATGTCCCAAAGTGTATTTTCAGAGGTAGAACACATTTTCTGCACTTGATCCACTTTTTACAATAAGAATTCAATTGGTTTGAGGTAGCTACTCCATAACTTTCAGTTCCCTATCCTCCACTATTTCTGGTTCTTTAATAAATTATGACACAGCTTACAAATTTTTTTAAAGTGATGTTCTTGTTGAAAGACAAATCTCTGATTCAAATATCTGCATAGTATGGGTTTTACCCATTTTTATTTCAGTATCCATAATACCCAAACCATAGTAGTTTCTTCTAAATGCTTCTGGGATCTGTTCAGTTGAGGATAATCTAACATAACTATATCAGTCCAAGGTATTTGTTTGCAGTCGTCAGGGTCCAGTGTTTGTCAAAAGCTTATTGAAGATGTTTCTGTTTATTTACTTTCTTAAGAATGAGTCTGTGGTCAAAGAAAATTTGTGAACTGCTGATTTAGGCTAATGGGTATAGTTTTGATGGTTTATTCATGCATACTGGCATGCTCTGTAGATAGTAAATCTGGTTTGGCACAAAGATGCAACTATTCACATTTTCCTATCATCTGTTTGAAAGTTGCTCATATGCTGTACCTTCTCTTACTTTTTTCTGCTATAAAAATTGAGCATTCGAAAAGGGAGTTCTAATATGTAGTAGATCAATATTTTAGAAAGCAAAATGCTCTAACTTCAGGTTTACTTCCATGATATTCAGCCTTAAAATTAGCTGCAACAGAACTCCTGGCCATCCTTCCAGCTACTGGTTTTTGTCTTATTTTTGGATCATAAAAAATGAAAATTTAAACTGTGAAGTTGTTTTTATTGTATACATGAACTAAATGGACACAGGCTCCTGTCACAAGCTCATTAGCAGCAGGTAGCCCAATCTAATAAAACTAATGCTACACTAGCTTGCTTATAGACTGGATCTAGCCAGTGTAATCCTAAACCTAATCTTATTTAGGCCGTGAAAGTGTAAGAGCCAATATCTGACACACAAATTAAAGGAATTGACATGATAAAAAAAAACTATTATCAGTAACATAGTTATTAAAATAGACACAAAATGTGCATAAAGCTCTGTTACATGTGGTAGCATTTTAAAATTATACAAATATATGTATGAATCCCAGGTCAGCCCCTAAGTTGCATTTGCTTCATTTAATCACAAAATGTTGCACAATGCTAGAGCAGTCTTATGGATCTGGAAACTGCTTGAAGTCAAGTATTTCCTAAGAAGGATACAATGTGAGAACATATCCTATTGTCAGTTAGTGAGATAGGCAGTAGAAACAGAAAATCATTTGAGCTAGTTGCATATATTTTGGTTCAGCACATGTGCTTTAGATGAGTACCATGAGTTTCTTCCCAAGCAGCCGAAATGTCATTACTAATAATTGTTTGAACTACCTCCAAGATCTCTCTGGGCTAGACTTGCCAGATTTTCAGAATTTCAATAGAGGACTATAATTTTTATCACAAAGACTGGTAAGAGTCTTTCTCTAACCTTAAAACAACAACCAGTGAAGTTAATACAATACTTATATTTATTTTATACTACATATACGAGCACAATTATATAAATATGGTAGGCCATCATACTTGCAACTTTTCTTGGCATTTTTTTTTTTTTTTTTTTGAGTAGTGTTTAATGCTCGTTTTTAATGCTGAGGCACCACAGGTGGCAAACACTGATGATACATGAAATAAAATGATATATTGTGAACATATATATTTTTTTTTAAGGAAGGAAGCGTTCCAGCCTAAGTTTAGGGTACCTTCCCGGCATTTGCCAGTTATGAGGACTGAGGAAAATATGGGAAAAACCTAGTAAGGGAGGGTGGTTCCAGCAGGATTGGAACCCCAGACCTCCCGCTCATGAGTTCGTGCCTAAATGACCGCAGCCATCCGTGGCAGTTTGGCATTATTTAGTAATGCTTTATCACTCATAGAAACCTTGACAACTAGCATTAAAATTTATATTTATTTGAATTTCATTCTTGCAATTTTAAAGAAAATTTTCACCACCATTCATTGTAAACAGCTTCACTGCAAATGTATGAGGGCAAAGAGAATATACTTACAAGTATCAGAAATTAATAAGAACATTTCATGAGTTCTGCACAATTTTGAAATGCAAAATATGAGGTTTTTAATGTTCCATATGACTTCCAAAAGAGAGACAATTTTTTCCCCACAAATGTGATACACTCCATATTATATGGGATGTTTGGCAAATCTAGTTTGGGTAAATTTTTTAATAGTAACACTGGTCTATGCAATTTTTGCTGAATGAAAACTGTTCATATTTTGTGATTCCTTACCATGTGGAATCTCAAACCATCCTTAATTTTGTTTCATTGGGCTACAGTTTTTCAGAAATCAGTATTATAGAAAATAATAGGTTTTATTATTTGTTCATTGAGCAGATATATAAAATAAATATTCTGAGAGATTAAACACAATAATAAATGATTCACATTGAGAATGAAACAGTAAGGCTAAATTAAGGTACTGGACCAGAAAAAATTGACCTCAAAGGAGCAATTTAGTTTTTGGAGAAATAAAATGTGAAGTATGAACCATTTGTCTCCTTTTAATGTCCTCCTTCCACTACCCTATATTATGTTAGGCCTGATGAAGAAATTTGTTACTGCTCTGAATAAAAATAGTGATTGATTCAACTTTCTTGTTACAATGTTTTTACAGAAAACTGAAGCTAAGATAGCAGCAGGTATTTTCATGGACCCCAGGTTCGTGAACTTATGCACGATGAGATCTTTCCTCAGTCAATGTCTGAGTTAAAGAAGTATGCATGTTGGCATACAAAACAGTGACAGAAAGCTTTCTTGGCAACAAGATATATAAAGAAATTGTGGAGGAAATGTTACAACATTTTAGAAATCTATGGTGTAGAATGAGTGTTAAAAAGTGCATTTTCTTAACAGCAATATTGATTACTTCCCTGAGAATTCTGATGCAATGAATGAAGAACAAACTGAATGGTTTCATAAAGACATTAAAACAATGGAAACCACTATCAAGGCCATTGGAATGTGTAAATGATGACTGATTACTTGGTATTTGAAAAGGGACACTAGTAAGGACAAATCACAGCTTGGAAAAAAATGAAGTTTTCTTCTTCTTAATAGTGAAAAAAGTTTGGAATTTCATAATTATTGACATAAGCTCTCTTTTTTAAATTTGTTCGTTAATATTTAAGTTAAAATAAAACCTACAAAAACATAAAACATTTTTGGACATAAAAATTATAAAAAATGGCAATATACTGGAATTTGGCATATTCAGAAAAGATAGCCACACAGATAATTACATAAAAAACAACAGCCTCAACCCAATACAACATAAACATGCCATAATCAATAGCCTCACATTCAGATTAACAAACCTTCCAATAAGCAAGACAGAATATAAATTGGAGTACCAAAAAATCATAGAGATAGCACAAAAAAATGGTTACACAACAGATCTGGTCAACAAGAAAATAGAAAAATTCAAAAAGAAAAAACGAATAAAAGATATCACCACACTAAAAGGCTACAAAGGGGATCAGATATATAAAAAATTCACATTCCACCCATGGGCACACCAAAAATTCCAAAAAATTTTTAAACAGGCAAACATCATTTTGGCTCCAGTAAACAAATGTAGTTTAAAAAACCTCCTAAAAACGAACACAAAAGACAAAATTCCTCCAGAAAAACAATCAGGCATTTATGAAATTGCTTGCAAAGATTGCAATATGAAATATATAGGCAAAACAAAAAGAAATATCTCCATACGGTTTAAGGAACACATGAGGCATGTAAAATATAAACACATGGAAAAATCAGCAGTGGCAGACCATTTCTGGCAAAAAAACCACGAATTCCAAAAGGTACCAAAACTCTTAAAAGCTCTTCAAAAACCAATAGAATTGACAGTGTGGGAAAATATATTCATAAATAAAAACAAAGAAAATTTGGTTAATTTTGATCTTCCAAACAATAGCAACCTTATCACAAAGTTCATAAAATCTACGGAGCAACATCTGAATACCACGCGGGGAAGTGGACATTGGGATCATGCTGACGATGAAGGCAAGCGCCTTTGAAACATGTCCAAGTAAGTGGAACTAAATTAGTGAAATTTGAGTGATTTCCTCAATAATAATTTGTTAAGTTATACTATATTTCACTGTGAAAATTCCCGCAATTCAAAAACTATCTACAAAAACAGTTTTGTGTTATGTCTTAAAACTTAATATTTCTTCAAAAATATAAATATATTATTGCATTTTGTTATTTTGTTTAAAAACCTAGCCCAATAGAGTAAAACTGAAAACATATTTGAATTCAGGGCATTCATATTACATATAATCCAGGTGGGGAAATAAAAAAAACTTCTTTTTTTTGTGTAAATCAGTGTAATCAAAATTAAAGTTACTGGCATTTCTTTTGTATAGTAGGGAAATACTTTAAAGAAACCTTTATCTACTAACTAATAATCATCTGTAGCATTTACTGGTAAACTAGTTCAGGTAACTTAAAAATCTTGTATATAATGAATGAAGTGGGTAGAAAATGGCATTCCTAATGTGATGGTTAAATGACCATATCAGTGAGTACTGAAGAAGGTTCATAATATAAATGGAGTATATATTTGTACATAACATTAATATTTGCTCTAAGTAAAAAATCAGGACATATCATGGATCGTAGTAAAAAAATCAGGATGTATCATGGACCATCAGCTGCTGGTTAATTGCTGAAACCATTTGGGTTGTGTTTGAGGTAGCTCTGGCAAAACTAAAAATTAAGTTTCTACTTTAGAAGTAACTCAATACCAGGTAGAAGCAGCTCTAATTTTTCTAATAGCTGATGATGTGGACTATGATCCATGAAAACATGTTCGTATCTTTTGAGTAAATGGAATAAACAAGAATGTTAAATACAAAAAAATTCAACCCAGTTTTTATTATTGTTTGCTTTTCTACATTAGATTCCATTGCAAAGAGAGAGTTTCTAAGATTTGAATAGTAGCCACCAGAGACATTTCCTCTGCCCTGCAGATGCCAGTGGTTGCTAGTAGAGCATTGCCCTCAGTTGCATTGTAATGTTCAGAATAATAGTACTTCAACAAAAGGCATTCTGAAATTTTGAATTTGCAAAAATAAATTCTATTTTCATAGAAGTACAGTGTACTTTTAGAAGGAGATTTAACAATGGGAACACCCTCTCCCAAAATTTAAACTTTTTGAATGAAACTCTGTCTCATCTGGATTGGACATAAGGGGGGCTCAGGTCTTGCTCTCCAATGTGGCCTCCAAAATCTATTTAGTAGCAGTAGCAATAACAAGCAGAGGGTTAAATAAAGCAAAAGAAGCATTATCGAGATATTGTAAGGTGGGGTTAAAATAAATAAAAATAAATTGAAAATTATAATATGCAAGAAAGGCAATAAACTTAAAAGAGATGAGAAATGATGGCTGGAGGGTAATGAAATTGAAGTGGTAAGGAAATGAACGAATAGTGTTTAATGCCCGTTTTTGCTACAGAGGCACCACAGGCAATGGACACTGATGATACACGAGATGAAATTATATATTGGGAAAGGATTTTTATTTTTAAGGAAGGAATCATTCCCGGCCTAAGTTTAGGGTACCTTCCCAGCATTTGCCAGTTATGAGGACTGAGGAAAACCTGGAAAAAACCTCAATCAGAGAGGACGGTCCTGACATTATTCGAACCCAGACCTCCCGCTCACGAGTCCGTGCCATAACGACCACGGCCACCCGTGGCAGTGAAGTGGTAAGGAGATTGAACTAATTAGGGATTAGGCTAAATAATAATGGAAGAAGGATAGAGCAGGAAAGGAATGTATTAGGAAAGGGAAAATTAAATATTAATATAATAAGAACCTGTTTAAAGAAGATTCCAAGTAGTTAAATGTATTTTGAAATATTGATATAAGATTGCATTTAGAGAAGAGAGATACAAGAAAAAGCTAAAGGGAAAGAGGTGGGTAGCTGAACTAAAGAGGATAGTACAAGAGGATGAAATAGGTGAAGTGGAGGAAAACAGTTAATGAATGGACAAGGGCTATGGAATAAAGTGAAGCAAAGGATAGATGATATTGGAAAGTGAGATATATGAAGTAGTTTACAAGATGGGAATACCTTGAACATTATATGAAATTTAAAATAGAATGGAAATGGGAAAAATATGTAAATATTTGTAATAAAAGGAAAATGAGGGATTTGCTTGGGGTAGAACAGGTATATTAGGGTTAATTGGATTAAAAGTAAAAAAGGATGAGTGTCCACTATGTGAAGATATAGAGAAGGATTTTCATATGTGTAGTTCAATGTTCACAAACTAAAGAGTGGAGAGAAGGTTTATGGATTAAGAAATGGGATAATTTACAGGTAGAAATTGTGATACTAAACTTTTTTGGAACTGGTAACAAAGAGTTTTTGGGAAAATTTGTAATTAATTAGGGAAGGTAAGAGAGAAATGATGGAAAAGAATGATTAAAATTAAGGAAGAATGTATATATGGAGATAGGGAAGAAATTGGTAGGGTGGGATCTAATACATATATAACCAAGGTGTTTAGTGTGTAGGATCCCAGAAATATGCACTCTTGTAACAATGGTAAAAATGTAAAAGTATTTGTAATGACTGAATGAAATATATACTCTTCTATTCTATTCTGCTACTGTGGCATCTTAGGCCATACACATTGATGGTATGAGTAAAAATGAATGAAAAGATAAATTGAGAAAAGAAGTTTTTGGGAAGAAAGTGTTTCAGGTCTAGGGTGCTTCCCTGGCATTGTCATTGATGAGGAACTTCAGTAAGGGATAACAGTTTTGATAGAAATGGAATTCCATACCACCTGTTCATGAGAGTATGTGGTCTTTGCTACTTTGGCAACCCATGTTGACACTAGAACCAGAAAAGAATACAGTGATACTAGGAGTGTAAAAAAAGTAATTTTTTTATAATTATAAATTTTATATAAAACAATTATTAATTTTTTAAAAAATTGCAATGCTATAAATATGTTGTGTAATTTTCCTTAAAAAGTCAAAATAAAAAAATAAACGTTGCCAAACATACATTGTGCGAATGGTTATGTTGACTATCATTTATGTTCTTAGACAATTGAGAATGCTAATCTTTATAAGAAGCCCTGTTTTTAACTAAGACAAAGAATATAAATTGGAATCTTTATATACATTGTTTATTAGGCTTATACAACATGTCCTCACTGCTCATATGGGCTTTTGCATCTTGGCCAAGGCCAGTTCCTCTCCCCATTCATGGCCACCTGCCTGTCCTTGAACTTCTGAGCAATCACCAGTCTACATATATTTGCAAAACTTTAGAGCAAAGTATTTTTGTTATGTACCTATTGTGTTCTTGAGGAATTTATTCAGAAATTTCCTGGGCAGTTGCCTCCTTTAGGAACTGCAATTCACAATCTTGTAATAAATTTGACACCACTGGTTTTAATAGAAAAGAAATTAGATAGCATTAGTAAACATCTTTGAACATTTGCCAACAAAATCATTACTGAAATGAGCTCAAGTTGGGGTTTCAGAGTCTTCTGCACGTATAGCAACAAAATTTTTAAAACTCAGACCTTACAGTGTACACAAGTCCATTGTCTACGATAAGCTGATCATGTAGCAGTGTGCATTATTGTGAGTGGTTTCTTTCATCAGTGACTGAAGGGTTAACTGACCCAAAGCTTGTGTTCTTTTCCACCTAAATGGTTGTGTGACCACTCATAACACTTGCTTTTCATGTTCTGAAAGTACAAATTGTATTCAAGAAACCTCTTCATGACAGAAAAATTGGAGTTTGGTATGCAATTAGTGCATGGCCTGCTGTGTCATATCCAGCTGCCGAGAAGGAAAAACCCAGTGCAGGTGGTAAGAATATATTATGGAAGCTCTGTAGCAAAATACCAACTGCAATAAATAAGGGAAAATTAATTATTTATGGCATAATGAATCTTGAGATCTGTTATATACGTTATGAGTTATATAAGTTATCAGGCACTGACATTTAAAGGTCTCTGTAAGCCATGCTAGTTATTATGCAGATGCAGGATTTTCAGAGACTTATAATTTTTTGTTTTATTCTTTTAAATGGGTTTGTCACATTATTAATTTATTTCTAGTTTTTAAAATTGGATCCCAAAAAAAAAGAAGCTAATCTTTCTTTTGGATAATGTTAAATAAGTGACAAAGACAATTTATCATGCTTCCTTGATCCACGGTAAACTACTATCCCCACTAATACATTCTGACCTCTTGGTACTCATGCTGAACAGTCTAGACCCCCACTGCAGATCACATGTATAATACCTGTCAATGAGGATTGTTCTTTTGCAAAATCTGTGCTAGCTTTCGTGAAATGCTTCTTCACAATGGTAAAAAATAATAATAATAAAAAAAGACTACTTAATAAATAGAATGTTATGCTAAAAAGCATTAAAGTGGAAATTAACAAATGCAGCACTTCAAATGGGAGGAAACAGTTTCCATCAGGTTTTTTAAAATTGACAAACATGTATTTCTAATGTTTAAATGGAAACATCTTAAACATTGTTTATCTTAAGCCACTCTTTGTGTGATCAATAGTTCCATATCTGTGGTGCAAATTTATGTGTGTTGCTTTATACAGCAATCTCTTGTCACCCTTAGTCCATTATCTTTCCTACATTACAATAGCAGCACTCTTCATTTTGGTTTTTTGCTCAAGGACACATGGCTTGAACATAATGACCTAATTGTATAAGGATTGGAAAAAACCTGAAACAAATTGGAAAAGCTCATTAGGATATTTTATTGGATAACTTTCATGCTTACTCTTAAAATACTAATTATTAGGCATCAAAATTCTTAAGCACTTAACATCAAGTTAGGTACATCCTTTGACAAAAAAAAAAAAAAAATGAATCATCTGTTAAACACAAAAATCTTCTAATCCTACTTGATACAGTACTTGGTTCACAAGAGGTATCCAGCAAGGCTGTGTAGCCACTGCAATAGTTGTGTTATACAGCATGCACTAAAGATGCTGACAGTGTGTGTGTTTTTCTGTTAGCTCTGTTACAGAGCTTGCAGTGATGCCATGGTTCAGAGCACAGGTTTGCCTCCAGGAACGAAGCATTTTTTTTAATAAGCCTTTGTTAACATATAACAAATTAGTTTCGTAATATTGTTTTCCATACACTGCAAGGTTTAACATTAACATATGTATATACAAGGGTGCCAAAAAAACAGAAAATGATGAGCATTAATCAGTTACAGCATTGCTCAAAATGCCCACCATCAGCGTCAATACACTACTGGGTAAACAACTTTCCCTACGAAGGCCTGATTCTCTTGCACCATGTTCCGAAACCACTCACAGTACTGCATTCTCCGATAAGAGTCATCTTCATTTAATGCATGCAAAAGTCTTGGGATGAAAAATTTCTACTTAGCTGTTTTAATAATATGACATATGCTGGTTCTGTTAATCCCAGTCTCACGTGTACATTGCTTTGTAGATTTCTGTGGTGAAGCTCAAAATGTTCCAAAATCATAGCTGAGGATGCGGGGCTTGTTGCTGTATCCCAGATCTGCCCTTGAGAATATTGCATATGGTACCATGAGTCTCAAATTTTTCTTGAATGTTTGCAATTGTTACTCATGTTGGCGGTTCTGTTCTGTTTTACATACATCTCCATTGCCTTTGAACTTCAACAACATTCTTGGTTTTCCAGTACCACTTCAAAATTGTGTTCTGCTGTTCAAACGATAATCTTGGTTCCATTTTGTTGTAGCCACACTAGCATAACGTAATGTGTCGCATCTGTTTACAGAACATCATAAGATAATCTTGGCTTCATTTGTTCATTTTGATTTATTATAATCTTGGCTTCATTTGTTCATTGTTGATTTACCTGTCACATAGCACTGTTATCATAATGATGTGCATCACATCTATTTACAGAACATCATACTACACATTACTATTGTTTTTTGGTCCAACTTTGAAATATATTAACAGATATCTACTATAAAAGTGTTTGGAACCCTTGGTATATAATAAAATATGAATATTTTAATATTTCCTTCAGTGTTTTTTCTATGTAAATACAATAAGCTGCACACACATTCCATGTCACACAAAAACAAAAGATGCCTTATGGGCACAAATTTAAGAAGCCTAATATGTTGTAGCCTGTTGTCCACATTATTGCAGAAATCTGATATGATCTGTGCCCCAAAGATTGAGGGCAGTTATACATAGTGAGGGTTCATATACCCAATATTAATTTGTGTTTATTTCTATGGATTTTCACTTTAGAAGATAAATGTTTCATGTATTTATTTAGTTATTTGCAAAGTATATGCTAATTGTGATTACATTTTTGTGTGTGCATAGGTAATGCAAAAAACTAAAATGATATGTTAAAATATAATATGATATTAATGCAACTTGATGTTCTACATGTACACTTATAAAACCAATAATAAAAAATAAATAATGTGTGAGACTTGAACCCAGGAATTTATGCAGAAGAGTAATGCCTTCTTAACCAGTCACTACCTCTAATGTATTCTAATGTTTTCTTTCCAGATGCTTATAGTTATGACCATCACATTTAGAGACAAAGCTCTTACTGCAATGTGCCAATTGCTGCATGTGCATTATGAATACAGTGTTTACAAGCATCCCCAAAGTTCTCCAATCAACACATAGAATCTGGCAATGACTGATTTTTTTGTCAAAGGGTATACATTCAAATTACTAGGTCAATACAAAGCACAAACACAAGCTATGAGCCACCACCCAAGGTAAACAAGAACTGATGAGTGACAGGTATAAAGGAAGAGGATGGTTTGTAGCTCATGACCTTATTATACCCCTCCCACCTGTTGTCTACAATCCATTACCAACATAACTTCATTCCACTGCATTCTGGTTTTAGTGCTAAGAAATTCTGATGCCCACTAATTATTAATTTAATAACATTAATAGCTTTTAAATCATGCACTGCATCTGCTGTATCAGTGGTTAGTAACTTTTATGAAATGATTATATTTTTTTCCTTTTAGAAATGAATATTTTTCCAAAGTGCCTTTTATTATTTACTAACAGTCCTGCTTTATTGACAACTATAATTTAGCTTTAAAGTGTATGACAGCATTAAAAAAATGATTAACGATCTCTTGTGAGTCAAAACTATTTAGAAAACGCTCTTCCTAGCTTCATGTACTTGAAATTTAATCAGGACATTTTTCATAGACCTTTGTCGACATCCTCAGCTTACGACTGTTGCAGTTGAGTTAGTGTGTCCAAGTGGATTATAGCTTAATGTTTTATTTGAAAATTATCAGCAAATCTGACTGGATTGGAAACTGTTACTTTAGGTTAGTCATTCCCAATCAAAAGATATATTGTTTCTTTAAGTGTAATTAACTCTATTTTCTGTTCTTTTTATACAGGGATTATAAAAAGTTCTGTAATACTTTAAAACTTCAATTACACAAAACTACAAGTGATAGTACTTGCTTATGTACACCTTTCTGAACCGAGTTTATTTGTACCACATTTACTAAGTGTGTAATCGCATAAATTTCCCACAGTCAGCAATAGTTGCAAAGATGGTGCAGTCTGGTGTCAAAAAATCATTCTGGATGTTAGAATTTCGTAGTAGCAAATGCATCACAGATGTTTGGTGAAGTTAATATACCTGTTAATATTGACTATCTCGACTACTGCTGAAGTCTGTGTCAATAGATATTCCTATCTGGACATGTTACATGTTACGGCAGATGCCCTAACTGCAGGAAGTTTCTGATGCTTTTCTTTTTCCAGTAGGGTGGAACCTACACTATTTCTATAATGACCTGAAAATAAAGATGCATGAGCAGTGGATTGGATCTGCTGGAGAACAAGACAGTTTTTTTATGCAATGGTCACCTAAGTCCTGAGACTTCATGGTGCATGACTTCTTCCTGTGGGATACATAAGGGACCATGTGCATGTGCTGCCTTTGCTCCCTTTGTGGAAATATTCAAACAGAAAATTCAGGAAGCCACCTCCATAGTACAGAAGATATGTTGGGAAGGGTGTGTCATGGGTTAGATTATCATGTGTACATCTGTGGGATCCACATTAAAACACTATAATGTGCAGATACATGGTGAGTTTCTGTTCATATTGGTTTAAGTATAAGAGTGATATCACTTGTAGCTTTTGTGTGATTTTGATATGAAAGAATTATTGAACTGTGTTAAGACGGCATTGTTTGGAAAAATATTCTAGGTTTTTCACATTTTGGTCAGCATTAAATAAATATGTAAAATATTTTGCAATTTCTTCCCTTTCTGTTATATTTTGTGCATTTTTTCTCAATTAGCTGGTGAATTGATTTAATACTCTTATGCTCCACTTACCATTAAATTATACAGAACATGTTTCATAGTCCACTGCCCGCATCATCAGCTGTGAGTTGATTGCTGAATTTGTTGATGGTTGGATGGGCTTAATATAGTTCTCAGTAGATTTTATGAACTTTTTGTTTAATTTGTCTTCTTTTGGGATTTCATAGTTCATAACATTACCTTCTTTATGAGCTTTGAGATCTCAACAAAAACAAATTAATCAAAAAGTTCATGAAAACCCATGAAAGCTACAAGTCCATCTAACCACCAACAAATCCGATTGTTCACTCACAGCTGATGATTGGGCAATGGCCTGTGGAAAATGTTCCATATAATTTAATGGTAATGGAGCATAAGAGTATCAAATTGACTCACCAGCTAATTAAGAATGTGAAATTGAAATTTATTTAAAGTGCTAAGAAAAGTATAAACTATAAGGGCTCTCTATCTATCTGGCCCAGGCCATTTTAGGTGTACCTCCTTGTGATTGCGAACATTTTAATACATTGATGATTTTGTACTAATCCTTTATCTAAATTCTAAATAAATAAAATACAAGATTTGCACCTAGGTTGCATCAGACCCCTGTCTCCGTTCATCAGCAGCTGCCTACTGGAATTTCAGGGGACAGCTAATTAAAAATATATAAATTGCTTCACTGTATTAGTTCTGACACAAAGTTAGTCTTAAATTTAATTTAATTTGTGTTTATATTTGAGTGTATTATGCTTATTCTTTATTTACCTAGTGTTTAGGAAAGAGCCTGGACTAAATCCAAGCCATAATATTTGTCCTGTACATAGCACAAATAAGTAAATAAACTAGGAACATTTATATTTAAAAATAAATTGAAGATCTGATCAAGTGCTGATGCAGGATGCAGAGAAATGAAGTAGAACATTAATTTGACATTCAGGTAACAATAAAGCATGCAAAGCATTAATATGACTTTTACAGAATAATTACAAAGCCATTACTGTTACTCCAAGAATAATTATTTGGATAAGGAGCATAAGGAAAACACATTTTTAACAAGATGCATTGCAGTATGTTATACCAGTAGTTAGTAAACTACTGACTAATTCAGGGATTGCATAGGGATCTTAGACAAGAAATTTGAGACAGGGAATCTATGATCCACAAGAAAAAATAACAGTTATATGGTGAAAAAGAAGTCAAAATTAAATGCTGAGAAGCCAATGTTATAGCTAAATTGCCTTAGAACATCTTCAGATGTGCTTCATGAATGAGGAAATCACAATTTTCACTGGCCCATCATAGGATGTTCAAGATTTAGTGCTTTAAAAAAACTGATAAATATTGAACTGACAGTGTGACACTGAACAATTTTGTTATGTAGCTCCATCTAAAGGGGACTATCCACTTCCCTGTGACTGCAATGGGTGGTCAAGGTTATTAAGGTGCAGATATGTGAGCGGGAGATTTGGAGTTGATTCCCACCGGGACTGTATTCCCTGACTTTGGTTTTTTCCAGATTTTCCTCAGTCCTCATAAATGGCAAATGCTGGGGAGATACTCTAAACTAAGACCTGAAATGCTTAATTCCTTTAAAAAAATCCTTAAAATGTTATATATATTATAAATTATATAAATAATTTTGAATGAAACAAATCATCTCCAAAATCTAGAAAAACATATATAGCAAAATAATTAATTTCATAATATTGATGGCATATGGCGCTAATTTGATTTTTGAAAAAAAAAAAAAAAAATCTCTATATTTTTGTTGTGTACTAAAAATTCAGTTTGTTGTTTCTCTTCTAAAATTAGTTTTCATGAAGATGAGAAGTTTTCAAACTCATTGATTCAGTTTTATAATTAAATATTTGCATGTGTAAAATGTTAAAGTAAAGAAAGGTAATGAATAAGGCTCAAACTCATAAAAATTATCTGCTTTTACTAGAGTAAATATCATACCAACTGCACCAGACATACTCCACAACTTTCTTCCATTACTGTGAAGTATCTCCAGTGGAAGTGACATTGATGAATGGTGTACTGGTTCTTTAGAAACTTCATGTCATTACTTTGAAATTTGATAGCCAGATTATAGGTTCCCTTATCTGAAATTGCATGTCTAAGTCTTCTGTACAACCTCTGAAATTATTGCGGTGTAGTTCATTAACACCTGATAAAACAAAGAAAGAAAAGGTACTACAATTGATAGAAAGATACATAAAAATCTGAGCTCTAAAGTTACCATAACTTGGAATTCAGAGCACAACTAAAAATTATAATAGAATGTTAGTACATAAAATAAAATATTCTTTTAAACTTCCCAGTATTTCTTCTACATGCAGTGCTGATATAGTGAAAGGAAGAAGCAGCAGAAGAAGAAAATGTTAGCAGTCATACCTCACTTTTCTTCTTCAAAGTTGAAAGAATCAAAAGCCTTGGTCCACTTGAAAGCATCATTTGAGTTGTTTGGCCTGTCAGTTGTTTTTCCTGACAATTCAGCTACAGGACGGGCTGCTGTTGACTGATTTACTTCACTACTGAAGAAATCGTCATCAAAAGGATCATTTTCGCGGGCAAATATGTTTACTGAGTCAGATTTTCTTAGACTTGATGTTGAGTCAACTCTCATAAGGTTGGACATGCGAGCTTTTATTGATGAGGGATGTTTGTCGTATCTAGTGATGTCGTCACTGTTCCACATACCCCCCAGCACTCCCCTCCTTTCCACTGCACGTCTGCACTCTGTCGATGTTTTACCCATGGAAACAGCTTCACTACCACTATCAAACACACTATTTTCAAAATCTGCAAATTTCGATTCACTTTCAGCCGGAAGAAACACATCATCACTAGATTTGCCGTTTCTGTGATCCATATCATTTTCACATATTGATTCCTCTGCAACACTTTTTACTCTAGAATTACTTTTAATATCGTCAAACGGAGATTTTGGATAATCACTTATTTCACTAGACATACTGGACATAAGTCTGGCACTAGCAAAACGATTCTCTGTTGGTGTAAAATCATCCTCAAATGGCGACTGCCTGTGACTGGAACCTCTGGATAACCTCGTTTTTCCTGTGTCATCGTGAACTGGCGATTCATGAAGTTCTTGAGGACTGCTAGGTACAAAGTCTGGCTTTCCTTCAGATCCAGAATGTTCACTATCTTTTCGCTTTGAGAAAGAATCAGTTGGAGTGAGTGGTTTTGCACTGTGGGTCGTTGAAACAGGAGACTTTTTCTTAGCACTGTCTGAAGCATCAGATTCTCCACCTTGGCCCTTCAAACTTTCGGCACTGAAGTCAAATGTTTGTGTTGAGAAATCATCATCAAATGGTGATTTCTGACTGTAACCTCGTTCGTGAGCTTTCTTGTACCGTCGACGAGCTTGCAATGTCATAGAACGTTGTTCATAAGCACATTCTCGGTCTATCCTCCGCATTCTGTCCTGGGGAGGCCAGTGTTCGTATTCTTGGTCAGAATTGAAATAGCTTTCCCTACTGCGCGGTCTTCCTCCACCCTTGTCACGGTATCGCCTTTCTGTGTATCCATAGACTGGAACTTTTTCTCCTGCTGTAGTCCCACTATGTTGCTGTAATTGTTTCTCCATCATCACTCTGGATTTATACTCCCCAGGAGAGCTTTTATCTGAGGTTCTACGCATTTCTGATGCACTACTAGGTCTCTTGGGCCAGTTCCATTTCCTGCCCTGGTACCTAGGTGACTCCTCCTCTCCCTGTTCGCTGAACTCGTCCTCCCATGGCGACTCTCTGGATCTGTCCCGGTAATATCGATGGTGCCCTCCCTCCTGTTTTCGTCTCATAGTTTGTTCATGCCATGTGTAGTCCCCTTCTCCAGCAGGAAACTTCCGACTCCAGGCATAACGTCCCTCCATTTCAGGATCGTACCTTCTTCTGTATTCTTCCTCCCTATCTCCTCTCATACGCCTATCGCTAAACTCTCGCTGTGAAAACCTGTCATCTTCATCCCAAGACACGGATTCCCAACTACTGCGCCTATCACCATCAGCTCTCCATGGGGATGGCTTGCGTTTCCTACCTTCTTCATATTCACCATTAAGATCTCTAGAGCCATACCGTCTTCTTCTTTCATCATCCCATGATGATCCTCTGTGTTTAGGCCTCATCTTCCATGATACCTCATATTCCTCCTCTTCTTCTTCTTCCTCATCCATGGATCTTTCTTGCCATCTCTTGCTACTACCTCCCCAGTGTTTGTCGTCCTCATCTCTTGTTTCACATTTCCATGGTGAGGTGTCTCTTGAAGGTCTTTGCCCTTTCTTCCAAGGGGATACCCTTCTTCTCCTTCCTCTTCTCTCTTCTCTGTAACCTCTTTCTTTGATAGGTGGCACGTCCTCATAAAAAGACTCCCCATCACTCCATCCATTTTCTTTCCATGTTCTTTCATTCCAAGTCCTATCATCTCCTCTCCGATCATCCCAGCCCTCCTCTGATTCTTCATCTTCCTGCCATGTTGTTGCTTTCCGTGTCTTTCTTCTCCTGCTACCACTTACAGCTGTCTCTTCTTTGTCTATATCTTTATCAAACTGTTCTTGCCAAGCTATGGGAGTACCTTTGTTAAATTCCTTTCCATCAGATGACCATGGAGAAATTCCCCCTTCACTCTGTATCTCAGAAACAGCCTTTTCTGCTGCAAAATGACTACTATCAAACTTTGCCCAATTTTCTGATGTGGCAACTTCTTCATCTTTTGGTTTGGCATCAACGGGAGATATTTCAACAGCATCCTCTTTTTCCGAGGGTGAGGAACCATTTACTGATTCCACTGGCGCAGCAGGACTTGCAACTTCTTTAGATTCTTCTTCAGGTTCTTCTGGAGATTCTGTTTCTTTTATTGTGGCAGGTGCATTTGTTTCAGGAGTTTCCTGATCTGCTTCTAAAGCACTTATATCCTCCTCCAAAATTGTTGTTTCGATAATTGACTGCGGTTCTCTCATAGGGGCTGTTTCTGGTTTTGGAGATTCTCTACTCTCAGGTTCTTCCCTTGATAAGTTAAGCAAATCAAAATCTTCTGTAGTTTTTGCTATCTCTGTTGTACTTTCCTCCTTCTCACTTGAAGTGTCTGCCTCTTCTTTATCCTGGACAATATCATGAAGGGAAATTTCTCTCAGTGCTGCATACCTATCCTCTTTGGGTGCTGTTTCTTCATTTACAGTTTCATCAATGGTTTCCAGTGGTTTGCTGTCTATTGTAGTAGTGATAACAGCTGGTGGAGATGTAAGTACAGTAGTAGTAACAGTTGTAGTATTGGTTGTAGTGATTGTAACCTCTGGTTCCTTCTCTTCATCTGCCTTTTCTTCTACAATCAGTTCTCTGAAGACAGCATATTTGTCAAAAGGAGCTTCCTGAAACACATCTTCAAGCTTTTCTGTTACCTCGGTCTCAAAATTTGTTTCAAAGTCTGCTTTGAACATTGGTTCTTCATCTACAGATTCCCTTAGTGTGGCATATTTATCACGCTTGATAGTTTCACTCTCAGGCTTTGCATCTTCCAAGTCTACAGACTCGGTATGGGCAGAAAGTTTGGACAGACATTTGGTAAGGTCTTGTAAAGTCATGTTTGATAGGTGTCCTGGTGATATCCCGAGAGTTGCTGCCAAGTCAGTTAGTCCAGTCTTCGTCAGCTGACTTAAAGTGATGTCAAGAGATTTAGTCTGTTGCAATTTAACAGGTTGTTCATCTGATGCCTGGGCTGAAGCACTTTGTAGGAGAGAATCAACTGTGGTTGCAGGGGAACGTCGTGGTTTAGATGTCTGCCCATTCTTTGCTGCATCCACTGAGGGGCTCTTTTTCTGTGGTGGAGGAAGGAGTGGGAATGGAGTTGGGTATTCAGCATCATCAAATTTGGCAAGTGGCACATTAGTTGGAGGCTGCCTTCTTGGCCTTTGAGGAACTGTACCAAAGTCTGGTTCCCCATATCTGGGTCTTCTGGCAGGGACTGGAATAGGAGGACTTCTTAATTCATCTGAGTCGTGCAGTGTGGGAGAAGATGTTTCGTAATTTTCTATGTAGTCATAATGAGGATGTTGTTCTACATGTGGCGGCCGAGGAGGTGGTCTGTACAAGATGCCAGCTTGTTGCCTTTTGGGAGGAAGTGGGGGTGGCTTGATGGCAGTAATGTTAGCTGTTGGGCGGGGAGGTGGTTCTGGTGCTATATCTGCTAATTCTGCACTTGAACCAGAGAGTCTAGAAGAGCTGTCACCTTCCCCAACTTCTGGAAAGCAAGCCACAACTGGTGGGGAGGGAGTGATTGCACCACGATTTCTCAAAGTAATACCTTCTAGTATCCCTTGACTTGAGGGAGAGCGTCTGTCAGCACGAGGTGGGGTAGGAGGTGTTGGAGGTGTTGGACTGGGATGTAAGGGATTAGCCATAGTCATGGTGCCACAAAGATCAACAGTCATCTGTTTTCCTATACGATTACTAGAAGAACGCTGCACCGATTTTGGACTAGGAAGTTTAACCATGCCAGCCATTGTTGCCTGTTTATGCAGACGCTGCTGCGTTTTGCTTCTATTTTTGGCAGCACTGTTGGTTGGGGTCGGTGACGACCTTGTGCCAGAGTAAGGAGGTATGGATGAAAGACTTTCCGTGGTAGTATTTTCAGGAGGAAGAGACACTCTGAGTGGGCCATGGAAGTTGGCTTGTGATGTACTTGAATCTGACTGTGGCAATGGGGAGCTACTCTTGACAGTTGTGATTGGCTCAGTTTTACTGCCATCTGCATCATGCTTTGCATCATGCTTTGCATCAATCTTTCGATTTTTTCCAAACATTGTAAAATCAGCAAAGCCTGTATCAAATGGATCCTGGCTTCCTGATATGGTTGGAAAACCAGTGACCAAACCAAAGTCATCTTCTGCAAACGGATCGGCTTTTGAGAAAGGATCGGTGTCAGCAAATGGGTCAACCTCAAGGGGAGTAGTTTTTGGAGTGGGAAATGTTGCACTTGAGACAGATACTGTTGTGGTTGTTGTTGGAGGAACTGAAGCAGAGGTAGTTACAGCAGTGGAGCTGATGGTAGTGTTAGTAGTCCCAATATCCCCAGATGTGACAGCACACATTACCCCTTCACTTGCACTTAAGCTACTGCTACCTGTCTCAAACGTTGCTTGGAACAGAGGGGCAGTGGCTTCACTTGCTGGTGCCTCTGTAACCAAGTCCTTGAGCACTTTCTTTGGAGGGTTCTTCAGTTCTTGGAAGAAGTCTTTCCTATCCACGTATGGCTTGCTGCGACCTGTGCCTAGAGGATCCAGTTCAGTGAACACATCAAACTGACAGGTTGTGCTCTGCTGCTGTTGTTGTTGCTGCTGCTGTTGTTGCTGTGATGTTGGACTCTTGCTCATATCTTGAACAACCTGCAACAAAGTATACATGCATACCGAAACACTCTTTAACCCTGCATTTTAATCATCAAAATGCATAAATTAATATTTTAGTTTTGAGCATAACTACAAGGGTTGCAAAAAATTAGTGATAACACATTCGCCATATTGTATAGGAAAAAGTGAGAGCACTGTTGTTGCTAGCACTGTTAGAGCAAAGGCAGATCAATTCAAGACATTCATTGCCACTAATATAGTCTTGCTATCTGGGCCGGTAGCACATTGGGTGTCGTATTTTGGCAAGGAGGTCTGGAGGGTGCGCCATGTGCAGTCGATGTACACAGAGAGAGAATTGGTTTCAGAGGCAGTAGTGACCCATTTGACATTGTTGCACGTGTTGAAAGACTTGCTTGGGCATCCTGGTTGGCTGTCCAATTATCTTATATATGTTATGTTGGCGCGATCTTATGAACCAGAGGTGGAAAGTCAGTTCCAGTGAAAAGTGACACCTATAATATCTTGATGCTTGAAACTATGTTAAGTACCCTAAAATGTGAAAGTGATGCTGATACTGGTATATGATGTACAAGGTGTGATAATCATGTAGTTCTTCAGGGCCAACTGTTAATACAATTTATTAACACAAGTGTCTGGAATATCACGACCATCTGTACATAGAAAGTGTCAACATTTTCAAATCTTGCATGATAATGCCTGATGTAACACCGCTACTGCTATAAGGTATCTACTGGTAAGGTGGGGTTGGAAGGTACTCAGACAACTTCCATATTCACCAGTTATGAACCCCTATTAATACAGGGAGAAACGTTGAATAGGATAACATGCGCTAGGTGTTGATAAACAAGCAACAAACCAGTTGAGATCAAATTGTTCTTATCTCCTCTTACCCAAGCAGGTCTCTCTCAGTTAGTGTGCCCTGTTGCCATGTATTGTTTTGCTATTGATGCAAGAATGAAATAAAGACTCCATTTAGCTCCTTAACATTAGCATTTACCTCAATCTTGTGTAGCTGTTTCCTCCTTGCAATTGTCATAATCTCCATATGCTGCAATTTGATATTGCAACCATTACTTTGAAAGCTCTGAAACAAACCGAAATATGACGAAGTAGAGGGAAACGTTGCAACCAGGTCTAGAACTCCATGTGGAGTTGATGTGCAAGAGAGCGAGAGACAGAGAGAGGAGACAAATGATTAAGGAGGGGGAAGGAGCAAATGATTGCGTAAGGAACTTAATTTATTGCGTAGCCCTATTGTTCACTTGTTTATCAGTTATTTTTCAAGCACTTAACCTAGTTAACCTATTCATCGTCCCTATAATACTTCAGTCTCTTTTCCAAACTAAAGGAAAGCATTATCATGCAAGAGAAACAATTCTTTCAGAAGGGATGCTTGTTTGCTGACATCAACAAAAAAAAAAAAAAAAAACAGTAGACATTGGTACTGGTTCAGTGTCTTCCAGAAATATGGAAAATGTGATAAATATGGCAGGAGCTTATATTAAAACAATAAAATAGAATGCTGGTTCTAGAATAAATGTTTTTTCAGATGTAGATGTAATACCACAGTTTTTTTTTCCAACCCTTCTATATTTAATTCTTCTGGAAACATAGTACTGATACTAACAGGGATCAGGATAAGACCGTCGTCTTTCAGAGTCAGTTCTTATCTTTTATATTAGTTTAGAGAAATGAATGCAAAAGGTTTCCGTACAACTAAATTGACAACTAGAATTCCAATTTGTGTGCATTATGATAGACTGTTTTACGCCTAATGAATGCTGACAAATTATTAAATACCTTTCCAGATAAAGTGCTTTCGTAATATAATACTTTTCTTACACATTACTAAAACATTTATGTTTAAACACAAGTACTTAAAAATTCAATGGAAAAACATTAAAACGTAACATTCAACTAGCTCTGAAGCGAATAACACTCCTATAGATATGGTATTTGTGCATTTATTGATTGTAATATATTTCTTAGAGAAAGGTATCCGAATATAAAAGTTGTATGAAAATTAAATACTTTACGAGGGGTGTTGGGAATTGTTTACTATAGAAGTATTTTACAAATACCGTGCAATTTATGGATACTTCATTTGTAGGGCGTTAGACTGATGACGCTAGATGACGATTGTAAGCACTGTGTAGCTAAAGAACAGTGTTTGTTTGTCGTCAAGTAGAGAAAGACATGGATAAGATGGAAGGCAAGTATTAAGGGCAAAATTGGATTGCATGGATTTTGTGGAAAGAAGGCGTTAAAATTGCAGGAATTCATAGACATTTAACTGCGGTATAGTCAAGAAGCTCCTGCACAGAAGACCATTTACAACTGTGTCAATGGATTCGTTAGCGGCAGGGACTTCTGCACACAAGAATGTGAGTACTGGTCATTTGTTCATCGCAGTCTCCCAGGAACATTGAAGTTGTATCTGAATTGATAATGACTGATAGGTGCATAACCTTCGTATAACTGCAATGTCATACAGGCCTTGGCTGCACAGTCCTGCACACCATTTGAATATAAACAGGTGTGCACACATTGGATTCCAGGAGGCTTGACAAAGGCACAGAAGGATAAAAGGGTCTAAGTCTGTCGTCTACTACTGGAAGTGCATAATGAAAATCCGAAGTTGTTGAAGAAGCTGGTGACTGGTGTCACTACCATACACCAGAGAAGAAAGTGCAATGGAAACATCCAGGGAGTCCCCGGCACAAGACATTTCGTGCTGTTCCATCTGCATACAAACAGATGATCACCGTCATTAGGGACACTTTAAACACATTGCTAATGGACTGGCTTCCCCAAGGAATGACTGTCAAAACCGAGGTGTATTGCTAGACCCTTACACGGCTTATTTGTTGATTTGGTTTATTTACGGAAGCTCTTTAACAGCTCAGGTCATCAGCTTCCCATTCAATTCAGGACGTGAAAAAGTCGACAAATGTTGCTCAGAGATCTCTTCTTTCAGGCTTGAGGTTCTTTTATGTGCTGTAAAAATACGACATGGGACATATGGCTTTACTTCCCTTCCGATGGAAGCCATATTTAGAATTTTTACCCCTGAAAAAAGTCCATCTATCCTGACCGGGATTGAACCCGCGATCTTGGGTTTAGGATGCAAGTATGCTTACCATTACACCAGCAGGACCAACATACGTCTTATTGTTAGACGTAGGATTCAGCAAGGGTGAAGGGGAAAGTCACTGACAGGAGTGTTCCTCCAATATGACCATGGCCCTAAACCAGCAATACTACGACCACAAAGTTTACATCGCTGGGGTTCATTGTTGTGCTGTATCCACCATATCCACCAGACTTCGCTCCATCTGATTATGCCTTATTATTTATTAGACATTATGAAGAACTCGTTGCAAGATAAAAATTTTGGCAACAGTGAGGACATTCAGGTAACTGCCCATGAGTAATGGTAATACTCCCAAACAATGGTTTTGCTACTCCGTAATGAAGTTACCAGGTAGAAGGCAATGGTGCATTGAATAATAAATATGGTCCAAAAAACTACTGTTTTAAATTATTTCCGAATGCCCCTCATATTTGTAATTTAATAGCCAGAGCTTATCTAGAATATCATAATTCCATCACAGAATACACATTTTCTCATGCACATTTTTTCCCATTTGTGCCTTTAAAAATTGGGATGGATAGTTTATTCACACATGAAAGTTCATTACATTGTTGTTTCTCATTTGTGCATGCATCTCTTTCACCAAAGAATTTTGCTGACCAAATACATATTACTACCATAACCAGGTTTAAGTTGCATACTTACTATGACCATGGGGTAGATAGTAGATACAGGAAGAAAATTAAAAAGGGTGTTAACTACACTCTTTTATAGCAAGTGGAAAGATAATGGTTATAGCTCAAACAGAATCAATTAGCAATTTAAATGTGCCATTCATGAGAGCAGTATTAGAGACAGAGGTTAAAGGATCTGCTTCTCCATAGTAAAGCAAAGAGAAGGCCTTCTATAGATTAAGAGCCAAATTTCAACAATTAGAATAAAATCTTATGACAATATAAACATGCAAAATCTACTGTAATGCTTTAAATTAGTCTTGACAAAGGAGCTCTTGATAGTAGATTTTAAAGCAAGTTGTGAATAGGTTTTGCAGTTCTTTAATAGAAATAATCTCAGTATAAAGAGAACCAAATTCCTGAGTGCATACATAGAAAAAATATTTAGGATTTAGTATTAAGGTTTTAACTACAATAACGATAATTTTTCTGTTTCCCCCCCCCTTCATTATTAAAATGGGGTGCACAGCTTATCCAAGAGTTTGGGGCAGTGTTTTTCATACTAATTTCAAGTGGAGATCACTTTTTTAACTTAAAAATTGTGCAGACTGGCCTAATCCTGTATCATTCAAAAACGCTTAATCATATGCTTTTTTTTAGAGTTAGATATAGTGAAAACAGTTTAAAAGTCCAGCAACATAAATCAGATAACCAGCAGACCTGAACCCCTTCCAGTGCCATTCTCTGTTCCAGTAAGTTGCAAGCAGGGTTTTGATAGAGTTGGGCAGTTGTGTTGTACAGTTGAGAATGAGATTTCATTAAATAGTGCAGTAATGTTACGCACTGGTGAGATATTTATTGCATCATCATAGATTCATCTTTAAGACATACATCAAGTACAGAAACTAATGTAGCTAAACAAGACAAGCATTTCGAATAAATTTGCTGCCTGATTCCAACATGAAAAACAATATTAAATGTTAGGACAGATATTTAATGAAACAGGTTCTATGACTGAGAAGAAGAAGACAAAGAGGAAGAAGAAGATGAAGAGGAAGAGGAGGAGCAAGAAGAAGAAGAAGAAGAAGAAGAAGACTGTTAATGGAATTGCACCATATATTTGGTTTGAGAATTATTAGGCCTGTTTTATAGTCTCTTCATTCCTGGTTCTTACAGTTTGTGATTTTTTCTTTGGGGGACATTGAAAAATATGATAGAGTTAGTTCACTAACCTCTTACACACTGGAGGAACTTAAAACAACATTATGATCAGGAGCTCATGCTTGTCAGTGATAATTTTGTAAGAAGATATGGATTTTGTGGCACCATTTCAGTACCTATTGTAAAGAGGGTGAATATTAAATTCTGTTATTCACTATGTTGTACCAAAATTTTGAAATGAAGTAGTAGTGCACTGGATGAAATATATATTGGGACTTTTAACTGCTCTCACTAAATAACATCAAGGCTATTTTATACTCCATGCAGACCTGTGTAAATCATTTTAGAGTAGAATTAGTATCATCTCTATATTTAATATGAAAATGAAATAAAAATAGTTGACATTTATATTAATATGATGGATGAAACTACCAATTCTTGCACAGTTGTTCAATTTTTATTTTCTAGTTTCATAACAAAAGTTTTAATGAAAGAAAAAAATATGTTGCATGCAATTTGTGGTTCTCAACTGTACAGCATGATCTGCAATTAATTTAAATTTGGTTTTTTCCCCCATCATTTTTAGACATTACTTGATTTTACTAAATGCATGTTCAATCTAGATCAGTCATTCCCAAACTGTGATTCATGGACCCCCCCCCCCCAGAAATCTGTGAGGCCCTTCTAGAATATTAATGAAACATAATTGAAGTATTGTTAAGTATTTATTCTTGAACATGTAGATACAAACAATGAATTATGAGAAAAGAAAAGATGATAAAAATGTGTAATGTGCATTTATTGAGGTAAAGTAAATCAGAATTAAAAAGTGACCATTTGCTCTGGAGGGTTTTTTTTTTAAGTAGGAAAACTGAAAATGTATACCAGGCAGAATATTCAAATGTACGATCATAGTTTTCCTGGCAATAGCAAGTATGTTTCATAGGTTGGAGCTATTCAAAGAAGATTATGAAAGTATTGATGCCTCTTATTATAAACTTGTGTGAAAAATCTTCCTCTGCATTCATTTATTTAAAAAACAAATATAGAAACTATTTGGAAAATGTAGAATGAGCACTCAGAGTACAAATTGCTCCTATTGAGCTAGAGTTCCCATAATATTATTTGATAAAATTGGGATATTTTCAGCTTTTTCATTTAAAAACATGGGACAGTTTATGATAAAAATGGTACAGATTAAAAATAAGAAAAGCAGAAATAAATCCACTACTTTTCATATATCATAACCATACTCTAAAAATGCAGCTTCAAAATACAGAGAGTAAAGGCCAAATTTAATCATCAGAGAATTTATCAGATAGATAAATCTTGAATAGAGTCTATTCAAGAAAAACTTTTTCTTTTGATATTTGGATGTGGCAGCATTAGATAAATCCTTATAATACATTTTTACTATAGTTAAGACCTTTACTGTCTCAATTTTAAGTCTATTTTTCTCATTTGTTCATGGTGCATTTATCAATGCAAAAACATACTTGACTGCTGCATTGCTATTCTGGCAGTGCCTAACAAAAACTTACCAAGCATATCAGGTTCTTAGCACTTATTACTTGATTTTAAATTAGCAAACATTTCACTCTGCCATAAGTTTTGCCAATATTGTAGTAGAAACAGTCTTCAAGGATTAGCTATAAGCAGAATAAATTCCATAATTCACTTTTTTAGGATTATATTATTAAAAGTGGGACATTTTATACCTAAAAATGGGACAAATTGGAACCTTATATTAAGCCCAATATATCATGAATTTTAATTGCAAAATGCAGTATCATCTTTCTCATGCAGGAATTGAAATTGAGCAATATTATGGCATTATATATTGTTAGTTATTATTAATATTAAAGTATTATGCTTTTATATACTTTTTGAAATGCAATATTGTTATGGTTAGTACTATTGTGTAAAAAGAGATAAATATTGAAAAAACGTGCATTAATTAGTTGGTTAATATTTTTAAATTTTGTAAGCCTGTGACAAACAATGTTAAAAATAACACAGGATGCCAATTTAGGATTTTAAACTTTGAGTTAAATCTTAGGGGTCCATAACAGGTGATTCACAGACAAGGAAAGTTTGTGAACTGCTGATCTAGATTCTAGAGAACCCCAAGATTCAAGGATCATTTGTGGTCCATGATCCATAGTTTGACAATTGCAGTAATTGAAAATAAATATGTAATTTCTTAATTAAAATTACAAGCAAAGTAATGATTTCAGATATTTATATTTACTAGTGTTTTTTTATAACTAAAAGGGTGAAGCATTTAAAACCAACTGTTTTTAAAATTAAAATAAACTTACATAAAATATACATTTATTTAAAGCAAGTGATATCTTAATCTAAATATTTCTGAATTCTGAATATTTTTTACTTCTTTTAATTTGCCTGTACTTGAAAAGAAAATCACAAAGCTTGCAAGACCTTGGTTAAAACTGCTCCTCAAAATTTTACTTTTTTGCACATCTATTTGTAAAGTACAATTTCTTGCAAAAAATGTTTGGAAAATTTGATTTTTCTTTACACATATAAAAAAGTAACATTGACTGAACAGATACTGCAAAGTCATCATATTAATATAAATAAATTAATCATACCAATGCAATGTTGTTCAAAAAATGTACAACACTACATCATTTTCTTGCTAATTCACATATCATGCAGCTTTAAAATCTAATATATCAAATACTGTATTGTATTTATTTATTGTATTATATTTACTAAATTCAATTCCTCTCACTAACACAGCATTCAGAAGTTGTCACAAAGAGAAGAATGATAAACATCAAAGTTATTTTACAATATTAAAATTTTTTCATCGCCTTAGATAGCAACATGTATAATGTCATAACAATACGCATATAGGGTTACTACAAATGATAGAAACAGTTTCACAAATTTACTGTAGTTATATTATTGGACATATTATCACAAAACTTTACAGGCATATAGAAAAACTCAAAAGGTTTAGTTTTTCTTCAGCCAGGCTTCAGATTTCTGCTGCAAGAACACAACAGTTAGTGGTTAATGATTAAGACAGGTGCTGAGAAAGCATATGCTGTCCTTGAATTTCATTCACATCAGTCTGCCATAACAATGCAATGACACTTCAGAAAGAAGTTTAAATAATGATGCACCAACTACCACTCAATTCAGTAATGGTTTGCACAGTTAACAACTTCAGGATGCCTCTGTAAGGAGAATTCAGCAAGTTGTCCTACAGTCACTGAAGAAACTGTTGAGCAAGTGTGGGTTACTTTTACACATAACTCACAGAAGGCGATGAACAGACCAAGCAGAGATCTGAACATTACATAACCGACTGTTTGGAAGATCTTATGGACATAGGCAACAGAAACCTCACTGCTTGCAATAGCTCCAAGCCCTCACACCTGCTGACAAATTGCAATGCTTTGAATTTTCTGTATGGTTGCAACAACTTATGGAAGAGGATGGGTTTGGCGAGAGACTTATCTTCAGTGATAAAGGGACATTTTTTGTGAATGACAAAGTGAACAGACACAATGTGCAAATCTGGAGCATAGAAAATCCCTGTGCTATCATACAGTGGATTCAAGCCTTGCCAATAGTTAATGTGTTCTTTGCAGTTTCATAGTTTAAAGTTTATGGTCCCTTTTTCTTCTGCAAAGAGACTCATATATGTATCTGGGCCTGCTGGAAAATTGGCTTATGCTGCAGCTGGAGACTGATAGTATGTATTCTCTCTAACAACAGGATGGTGCTCCACCCATTTCCATCACAATGTTCACAAATTTTCAAACAGGAGATTGAGAAACTGACAGATCAGTCATGGTTAGGGTGCTGATCAGCAATTCCCATCATGGCTTCCATGCTCCCCTGACCTAATCCTATGCAAATATGTTGTGTGGAGCTATGTCAAAGATTCAGTGTTTGTGTCTCCTTTACCAGTAAACCTACCAGACCATGAGCTTATATCAACAATGCCTTTGAAAGGTTGATAGAAGCAACATTACATGTTGAGTGTGGGAAGAACTTGATTATAGATTTGATATCTGCAGAATCAGTAGGGGCCCACACATGGAGCCTTGTAATATATCAAAAACTTTTTTTGAGTTTTTCCATATGCCTGTAAAATGTTGTTATAATATGTCAAATAATATAGCTATAATAAATTTGTGAAACCACTTCACTTATTTATAATATCCCTGTATTAGTTTAGTTCAGTTTTTTGGACCATTCCATAAGTTCGTGCACCAGTCATTAAGACTTGCCAACATTATATTATCAGTTAAAACAGCCATTTACATTTTTTATGCTTATATGCATAAAGAAAGGTATATGCCTATATACATGATTACGTACAGATTGTATACGCCTATATACATGATTACATACAGATTAATATAAATTGTATACAAAAGTTATATATCAATATAGTGTATTGTCATTTATGTAATCACAGAATAATAAGCCTTTTTATGCAGGTATTTTTAAGAGCATTTTGTTTAAGGATTTACCATTGTTATAAGGCCTTTAGATTTGGGAGAGGAGCTTTATATATTAAAATACATTCATAATTAGCTAATTTTTGGTAGCAAGGTAATGCTGAGACTGGTCTGTCTAGATTTCCTTTTTATCATGAATATCTTTTGGTTTAGTACAAAATTTTCTTTATTTTTTATATATAAAAATCAATAGGAATAGTGTATATTTACATGGAAGAGTCAATATTTCTAGGCACTTAGAAATATTTCTGGATGAATGTCTGCTATGTGTACCTGGAATTATTCATATTGCTTTTTTTTTATATATATAATATAATAGACACATTTACTTTCAGCCAAGTTTCCCCCAAAAATAAGACTATTTCATTACTGATTTAAAATAGGCTTAATAACTTTAATGTGCAAAACTAAGTTAGGCATGATAACATCAATATGAACTTTCCAATTCAGTAGTTATCTATTTATAGGCCAAGGAATATAATATTATGCATTTGTTGTAGCATACCATTAGCATTCCCAATAGCTAATTGGAGATTTGGTAGAGGCAAAGCATCCATTAAGGTTGTAAGGTTCAGTCTACCCAGCATTTGAATGTTGGTTTGTATGTGTTGATTTTTATTGACAAACTGAAGTGTTTTCTTATTTGAATTAGCTGCTGTCTGTAACAAAATAGCCGATCACTAATAACACAGTCGAAGGGTCAGCCTGCCTTGTGCAAGCATAGTAGCAATTTTCCAGGGAGAGGTGAAGGGGTCTTTCATGGTAATTTTCATTACTGTGTAGGCTAGCCTTGGGCTCAGTCCAGTTGCTTAGCCTACCTTCTTCTGGGATTTTTTTAGAACCTGAAAACCAACATTCATATAATATAATTTTAAAATATAGTATATTGCTATTTTTTGTTGGTTGTGGTAATATAGAATGTTGCAATGATTTTATTTTAACAGCAAATGGCACTTACTAAGACTTATTATTTTCAAAACTCATTCCCTCAATCAAATTTGATTACATAGAAGCATGGTTTGTATGATAGTTGGTAACTCTTCATTTATAACTGTTTTCCCTCTATTTTTACATAATTGTCAACTGGGGTGGAATGGTGCAGTATCTTACAAGAATTATAAAAAAAAGGAATATTAATAATTCAGTGAAACATCAAGAATTGCTTTCAAGAGATTTTTTTTTGAGTAGTGTTTAACACCCGTTTTTACTACTGAGGCACCACAGGCGGTGTACAGTGATGATACATGAGATGAAATGATAAATTGGGAAAGGATATTTTTTTACAGGAAGGAAACATTCCAGGCCTAAGTTTAGGGTTCCTCCCCAGTATTTGCCAGTTATGAGGACTGAGGAAAACTTGGAAAAAACCCCAGTCAGAGAGGATGGTCCTGGTGGGATTCGAACCCCAGACCTCCTGCTCACGAGTCTGCACCTTACAACCTTGGCCACCCGTGGCAGTGTTTACAAGAGCGATTTACATATATGTACAGAATAAAAAATCAGAGTATTGATTGAGTTTATATACAAACAGATTTAAGAGTGACACCAGAACATTAACTACTTTTTAACAATGCACATAATTTAATTTAATAATCATGCATTGGCACCGACTACATGGAAGGGCAAGAGAGCATGTGCCTACAGAGGAACTTGTTGCCCACATGCCTGGCAGTTAACGACATATCATCTGAACTAAAACTATTCTTAAATTCTGCTACATATTGCTACAATGATAACTTGTTGTTGCTTTTACTTTAGGCATTGTAGTATTGCCTTGCACTGCTATCTTACACTAAGAAAACTTAACCACAAAAAATCACAACTTCAAGAAACCACTAATACGTGTGTGTGTGTGTTTGTAAGGATGCTCTTCAACATCTCAGGTCATCAGCTTCCTATTCAATTCTGGGCATAAAATAACCAACAAATTTTGCTCAGAGGCCTCTTCTTTCAGGCTGTAAATGTACGACATGGGACCCACAGCTTTACTACCCTTCAGAAGGAAGGCATACTTAGGATTTTTATGCCCAAAAAAATCCATCGATCCTGGCCAGGTTTGAACCCGTGACCTTGGGTTTAGAAGGCAAGTATGGTTACCACTACACCACCAGGACCAACTATATACATGTGTGTGATCTGATCTCATGTAATGGGGAAGAAACTCTGACAAGTGTTCAATATCACTGTATAAGCAAGGGAGTCCCTAGCTTCTATGGTGAATGCAATACGAGAAGAAACATACAGCTGCAAGCTGATATGCAGAAATAAAATACTGAATAACAAACACTCTGCATTTAGGGCAGTGAATGTTTATGTTAAGATTAGATAGCTTACGAGGTAGAATCACAGATCTAGCATATTGGTTAAAAATGTTAAAAATATGGTCTAATAAAGGAAAAATAGAAATTTATGCAATTAGAGAAAAAATGTTTAAAGTATGTATTTAATTGAAAAAACATTTATTCACCTAAAAATCTGAGCCCTATTATTACAATAGGTGACAATATCAAAGAGGGAACTGTACATTTTACATGCAGCAATTTCCTTTTTATAGTACAAGCTGTAGAAGATTGAGTATGCTGCCTACAATGTGTGACAATATCATGTACCATTTTTTATGCTTGTGATAGGAAACAGCCCACCTGTAGATGCAGGTATGTAAATATATAAGATTAAAGCATGAAAAACATATTAATTAAGTTTGAATATGTCCAGAATGTACATTACCTACTAGTAAAAAATATTTACACTATTTTAATTTTGCTATCAAGGGAATTTAGAAAATTTGGCACATCTATTATGACGTACATTTTAATCACAATGCCATAATTTTTACCATGAAAAAATGTTATTATAAAATCACAGCTGTCTTCATGTACATTTATCTAAAGTAGCATTTCTTTAATTTTGACACTCCATGTCTTAGCTTACCCTATATAAAAAGCCATGCTTTGCCATTGAGATTTGGAGATTTGTGAGTGATATCATAACTTTTGTTTTATCTAAGTTTAAAAACAGCTTATAAGCTTTAAACGATGAACACAGGGAACTTATAAAATAATTTAAATGCACAATCATTTTATATCATTTACCAGCATCCTTGTGTCATCTGCAAATAGTACAGAATTAGCTATACTTTCAATAGGTAAAGAGAGATCATTTACATAAATTAAAAAAAGAAGACCTAGAATTGATTCTTGAGAGACTCATGTTTGAACTATTTTAGCATTAAATTTAAGTAATTTTAATTCAATCAAGTAGAATTTCAGTATGCTAAGAACACTGCTTGCATCTTGTACAAAAGTGTCTTTTCCATAAAATAGCAACTGTCCAGGTAGCCAGGAATAATAAAAAAACAAAAGATGTAACAATTTTATCCTCTTTAAAAATTAAACATCAAAAGAGTGCTATTTGAAATTTTGAGAGTGGGGGTTGGCTGGTTTCAGGGGGGAAATCTAAAATATAATGAATATAGGTTTCAAACTTCCCCCTCAGTACCTAAATTGACTGATAAATTAAATTTATGTTAGGTAATTGTTCAGATTGGGAACTTTTCAATAAAAGCCCTATGTAAACAGGATAAGTATCCTATACCAACTAAATAGCTTTTGAAACAGTAGTTTATTGTCATGTAACTTGGTGAGTAGGATAGTCATATACTGGGAATCTAAAAATTATATTACCAATTTTTTTCTACTTCTGGTTTAACAGAAGTGATGCTATAACTGCAATTTTAAACAGATTTTTACATTTTTGAATAATACTCATTAAGAGTATTTAAAAAAAATATTGAACCTAGATAATTCTGTAAAAATTAATATTGTTGCACCATACAAACAAAAATGCCCTTTCCCTATATATATTTATATATATATATATAAAAAAAGAAGAACAACAGAAAAAAATTGCCATGTGTGCAAATTTATTAAGGTGTAAACTCATAAGCAAGAGGTCTGGTTGGCTGTGTTGGCTAAGCTTATGCTTTGAACACTTCCTTTCAAAAAAAAAATTCTTTCCCAGTTTACCATTTCATTTCATGTATTATCAGCAGAGCCTTTTCTATTTAGGTGGATATATTTAAGAGTCAGATAGAAATGAACATGTTTCCATACATTTGGGGTCAGTAGGGCTAGTTTTTATTTGTCTTTTTTGTCTGTTTTGGATCATTATGGATTTTTTCTGCAATTATTTATGCATTTTAAAATTTTGAAGTGAAAAATAAAAAATTAATTATAAAAATTAAATGGCATGTTCACCTAACAAAAATAGCTCCTCAGAATCTTCTTATACATTCATTTCTTTTCAAGCAGTAAAATACTTTCTTCTCAACCCCTTCACACAAGCTCTTTAAATAGCAGAATCTTCATTAGTGAAAGGAACAAGGTTACCCATTATACAAATACCAGAAAATAGTGAAGATAAGGAAAATATTATAGTTTTGAATAGCCAAGCAAATGACCTTGTATTGATCTTTGTGAGACAATTCTAGGAAATTTGTGGTGGAGGTAACTTCTCAGCTGCATGAATGTAACAAGCAATTGTAAGCAAGAAAGATGTGAGCATACAGCTGTGCAATTAACCCTCTCTACAGAAACAAGAGAGATACTAACCTGATTCTCCTATAAAGGCATAAACAGAAAATGTGCTTGACCAGAAACTGCACATCTTTTACTCATTGGCCAGAACTATTGAAAACTACTTTACTTTATATATATACCACTCCATTGTCAACAGCTTCGTAAGTACACTTATTTGAACTACTTTACTTTATCTTGATAAACATTTCCATGATGTTCTGAAAGGTGGATGTTCTGATGTAACTGGTATGTGTCCTTCCAAAATAACTTGTTTTAAATATGCTCCACTCACTTCAGTGGAAGTAGAATGTTCTTTTTCCATGATGGAAAATATATTCTCTGACAAGCAGCTGACTATGACAGTTGATACCTTGAAATAACATCTTGTTGTTTCTTGTAACCAAGAAAGTAAGCTTAAGTACTTTAATTATTTGATAAAGAAATTATTAAGCATATTAAATATCTATTTTCATTAATAACAAGTGGTATTATTCTCTGTTTTCACTTTTAATAAATACCTATTTTAATTATATTACCATCTACTTTCAGTAATTTAAGTGCCTTTTTGCCTGCCTATTTTAACCAAAATTAAAGGCCCGAACTTTCAGTCTCTGATCATCAATGTCCACTGCCTATGATGCCTCAGTAAATAAAATGGTCATTAAACACTATTTAAAAAAAAAGTGTTAGATGATGGTCATGATGGGAAACATCAATTAAGAACAAATCTGTACAGAGATATCCGTGGGTACTTTTGAAAAGTTTTTAATGAGCATTATTACAAATTGTAAAAATATATTGGGTCTTTCATTTAAAATTTGTGACAGCTCACTTCTGGTTAAACCTGAGGTAGAAAAAATTGGTATTATCAATTTTAAGCTCCCAACATATGACCAGTTCTGCATACTGAGTTTCATATCAGTGAACCACATGGTTAAAAAGTTATTTAGATTGTGTAAGACTTTTAATTAACTCTATATGTATAGTACGCACAATTGTCTCCTGGTTAAAATGTCACAGGCTTACCACAAATAAGAGTTTTTTTTTGGTAGGATTCTGAAATTATAGACTTAAGAGTTTTATATATTCAATAAATTATTGATAAATATACTGTTTTTAAAATAAACTTCCATTTTTTTTTTTCAGAGATTCACATTTATATGTTAAATGATTTAACATGATATATAGTAATATTTAATTAAAAGACTTCATGTTCAGTTTTAAATGCTGCATCCTTTTTGGAACTAAGATAGGAATGACTATTAATAAAACTACTGTTGCTACCTGATCTGGTTTAGTTGTCACAGCTGGAAGAGTAGGAATGGTGCTTGTGGTTGATGTGGTTGTCACAGCAGGTAAAGGAGGGGTTATTAATTCACCCTCATCAAAGAGTGACTCAGTCTCCTGATCAAACCAATGTTTCTCTTGCTGAGCAAGTGGTGCTGTTTGAGCTGGTGGTGGTTGTGGTGGTGTCTGTTTGGGAATCTCTGGTGCAGGAGGAGTTACTGTTGCTGTAGAACTGGCTGCATTGTTTCGTGTTCCGCTACGTCGATGAGGATGTCGTGATGGAGGAGGCACATTGAAGGGATCGGTAGTTGATCGACTATCCTTTGCCGAGGGAGGAGGAGGCAAGAGAGTTACAGATGTTGATTTTGTTTGTTTTGCAGGTGGGAACATTGTGTTTGGTGTGAATGAATCACCAAATGGATCATTTGCAAATGGGTCTTCTTTAGTTGAAGGGCCAAAGGGATCTGAAGGTGTTATTCGTTCCATCTGATGGATCCCCTGCTGGATGCTGTTCAGTTCAAACTCCAAATCTAAGAGATCAGCAATTACTTCTGATGTCTGCTGCGCTGATTTGCCAGATGTTGATATGGCTCCGTTTTCTTTAACTGAATCTTCCTGTATGGTGTGCATCTTGGAAGTGGCATGTTCAGAGCTGCTTATGCCATTCTGAAACATGATGTCATTTCAGTTATAGCACAAGTAAACCATAAATGGCTTCTGTCTATAAAATTAAAATTTATCTCTGAATTTACTCTTCTTTGTATCTTCTCATGAAATATTTATCTTGAAAAGAAAAATATCTTCTTCATCAACAATATTTATTTGTTATTTGAGTTCTTTAATAGCCAGGCCATGCAAGAATTTATGTTAGGACATTTCTCATTATAACTTTTGATACTGGGCTTGTAAATCTTTCAGTCTTGTACATATTTAATCTCTGCTTTCCTCTGGAAACAATCTTTTGCTTAAATATCTGTATTTAGACATATTAGATGACCATATTAGTAATAGCAGTGATGGGATTCTGCAGGATAAAGACTATAACAACTTAGTTTTTTTTCTTCTGAATAATAAATGATGCAAAATTTCCTTGTGCTGAAGAAATGCATCACCCAGAAAACAGAGATCCTTTGACTGCCAGATGACAATCTCTGGCACATGAGGGTCACAATTGTGAGATACAATATCTGATGACAGCTTCACCAAAAACTGCATTAAATAAAAGCACCCTTCTTGCATGCCATAACAATGACAAATGCAGCAATTATGGTGAATTCTCTTCTGAGAATTAAGCATAGTGTTTAATATTATTAGTGGTAAATGAGTTCACCTCAGTGGTCTTGCAGTAATGCACTTGCCTTGAGACCAAAGTTCTCAGGTTCAATCCCAAATCGATGGATCTTTCAGGATGTAAAAATCCACAGTGCAGGTCCACTGGGAGGAACTTTGAGCCACGAGTCCCATGTCAAATTAAAGCACTTAAAAGAAAAAATAAGTCATTGGCAAAATTATTGACCATTTCACGCCCAAGTAATACCTCAGTTTACATTAGAGGTGATGGAAGCAAGAGCTTATCATTGTTGCTCTCTCTTCTGTAAGAAAAGAACATAAGCATAACTAAGCATATCTTGGTATAGTAACCAAACTTAGAAGAGGCCAAGACTTGGACGGGGTTGTGGTGCTATAGCAGAAGAAGAAGAAGAAGCAACTTGAGAAGGAACATTTACATGCATTGATATTGTATGACTTCTATTAAGCCACAGTCAGTTAAGCATTTAAGCTGGAATAGTGTAAGAAATTGCTTGAAAGGTCTAGCAATAGATACATTTGTCAGATTATTTAGAACAAAGTAATAGGTGATGAGACCTGAATTTAACAATTTGAACCCAAAGTCAAACACCAAACTTTGGTCTGGGTCTTACCAGATGAAAAACCTTCATTAATTATGAAGAGACCAAGGAATGTGATGGGAGGGAGGAAGTAATGGTGACCACTTAATTTTCAATGTAAATCATATGCTGGAAAACTAGAGAACAAATTGTGCATAAAATGTCTTGGATCCAGGAGAAATGAACAAACACATGGCTGACATTTTATTGCATTATGTCAATGTCTCTGCTGTCACACCCGTAAAATTATTGATAGATCTGGTCTTTTACGCCAACACCATCTTGTAACTTCTTCCTGATTTTAATTGTGAATAATCACACACATAAGCATTATCTTTTAACCCAGACAAAGCTGTTGCTGCTTATGAAAAGGAACTGAGTGCTGTATCAGGGAATGTAGGGCATAGCTGCTTCAAGAGTTGTTGCCAGGAAATATGATTTTATGTAGAAAGTGCTGAAGAGCACTTTGTGCAACTAAATGAAGCTTGGACAAGATTTCATGGCATGATGAAAGTAAAGATGATAATTGTGAATGGAAAATTGTATTACAATAAAATTTACTGAAACATGTTTCAGCTTATTAAAAATTAGAGAATTGTTTTTTATATCATTGAATAAAAGAAATATATTCACGTTAGAAACTGACAGTCTTTGTGGCAGATTTTAAGCTTTTGCTTAGCAACTATTTCATGCAGGAATGTTAGAAAGCTAGTACTAAAAGTTTGCAGGAAGTAAAGGAAAGCTTTTGCTCTGCCAATAATGTCCCATCTGGTGTTCAGTGCCTGGTGCCAGTAGAACAGGAGCATAATCTATGAACTACAGCTTTTGGGAAGTTAGTGGAAGTGAAAATTAAAATTGCTAATCTCTTTACAAAGTTCAACTCTCCTTTAAATTTATGCGACCTTTTATCATTTTAAGAACAAACTTTTACATCTGCAATAACCGCCCCCCCCTTTTTTTTTGTCAAATTAGTTAATGAAAAACTTTTAGACTGTAACGATATAATTGTACTGAAATTTTATAATTTTAATCACCATGAACCAGGCTGATTCAACATGCATCATGAAAAGTGTAAATATGCACTGCATTGATACTCTCAATATTTATTCATTGGAATATAATATAAAATCAATAATGGCATATTACGTTGTTGTGTTAGTAACAGCAATATTTAAAATTTGCAATTACAAAACCAAAGTCTCAAATTAAACATCAGTGTTGCGAATTTTATGCTGATACCTGCAATGCAAATATTAATACCTCAGTCCCCCATCAAATATTGATTGGAAAAAGATAAGTGTTATTCAATTTGAAAACTTCAGCACTTGAGGATTAAGACATTTTCAGGTTAATCTAGACTTTCAGGAAAACTTTGACCTGATATGTTGAACCAACAATATTTAAAAATTTTCAATTACAAAATTAAAGTCTCAAATTAATCATCAGTGTTACCAAATCTACACTGATACTTGCAATGCAAATGTTATGACTCAGTATCCATCATCAAATATTGATTGGAAAAAGCTAGTGTTATTCAGAATGAAAAATTCAGCATTTGGGGATTAAGACATTTTATGGTTCATCTAAAATCTCAGGAAAGTTTTGCCCTAAATGTCATAATATTAAGGGAGGGAGGGAGGGAGGGAGGGGGGAAAAAAAGGAAAAAGAAAAAGATAAAAAAAAAACTCACTTAAGTTTAACTCTATACAAACAATAAAGATAGAGTATTTTCGGAATTTGGTACAAGATATCAAGTGTGATACCCTGATGCTAGATGCTTATAACTGGGGGGGATCTGGATTGAAAGAGAAAATTTGGGTAAAAGAATTAAAAAGGAAAAATTAGTGCCAGCATTAGCACAACCATTTTTTTGGTTTAAGTTACACACATATATTATTATTTGATACTGCTTTTTTAAGAGCATTTAGAACTATGAACTGGGAATCAGAAGTCAGTTACCGCAGTGTAGAGATCATTATTTAACATTAATACTCTGCATATAATTATATAAAGTGATTTATATAGAGCTAATACATTTCTTTTTATTTTTTTCAAAATAAATTATGCTAGCCAAAACTTATTATGCCTCAAATGTAGAATAACTTTGGGAGATTACTAACCTCTATAGAAAATGTTGAAACGTCTTCCCTCCCTCCTACATAAAACATAACTCATAACATTGTTTATGTTACTGACTGCTCTTTGGAGGACTATGTTGTCAATACCATTCATTTTCCATGTAATGTTGTGCTTCAGATCATACAATGTCTGCAGAGGGTGTGGATAAAGTCTGTCTTTTAAGTAACTCCATAGGAAGAAGTCTGTTGTTGCCAAATCAGGAGATCTTGGTGGTCACAGGTTCTTGCAAATGAATTTTTTAGGTTGTCAAACAAACTATCCATTAGCAACATGGATTGTTTTGATGTATGGCATGTAGCACCATCTTGTTGAAAATATCCATGATCCTGCTCTACATCATCTAGTTGCTCAACAAACTCCATGAAAATCTGGCAATACTTTGCAGTGTCCACACCTGGTCAAAAAAATTGGTCCCACTATTCTCTATGCAGATATTGCACACAAAACTTGATTTTAACTGGGTACTTTATGAATGACATGTGGATTATGGATGACCCAATAGTATGAGTTCTGTGAGTTCAAATAGCTGCATAAATGGAACCATATGATGGACAATATTGCAGAATTTTGTACAATGAACACCACATTGTATTATGCTTCATATAGGAGAGAGGACATTTCAACATTTTTAATAGAGTTAATAATTCCCAAAGATACTCTACATTTGAGGTATAATAAGATGTGACTAATATAATTTGTTTTGAAATAAATAAAGAAAGAACTGTGTTAATTTTTAAATCACTCTATATGCTATGAAAGGTAACATAGAGCAGTAATATTGCTTACATAGTAACTAACCTTTGATCCCTTACACATAAAATACTAAAATAGAAGAAAGAGAATATGGAGAATCAAGATTCAAACAAAATGTGACTTTTAGTGCTGATATAACCTTGTTCTTCTTTTCTCATTAGTACAACCATGGCATAAAACAAAAATTTAAAGAATGCTCAACTCAACATTATGTTACTTCTAAATCTTTTAATTTCCTTGATTGTAATTTTTAATTTATATATACTATATGTTAAATAACATTTTAAAATCTATGTATAATTAATTAAGCTCATTTCATCAACTATCTGATTTGTATAAAATATATAAATATTTTATTTAACAATAATTAAGGGCTTTTACAATTATTTGAAAATAATTGTCCTGGAATAAAACTGCCTCTGGTGATATCCCTTACATAAACTTTGGGTACTGAATACTACTGGGTGATTTTTCCTTCAAAGGACCTGGCCATGTGCAGTTGACCACAGTTGATAATTTATGCAGTTCTCATCTTTTTTTCATGCTTGCAAGCCAGTCAGGGAGGGAAGGGTAGGTCAGTATGAACTTAACTTTAAGAATGTATGGACATATTCTTGTATATTGTATGATAGTGCATTAAGTATTTATTAGGTGGGATAATACATTATATTAATTACTTAATATGGCTGAATTTAGGTAATCTATTCTCCAAAGAGTATTTATTTATGACTCCTATTGTGTACAGAATTAGCAGATTGTTTCAAGCGAGATTCCCTTATATTCAAGTCAAAGTTTGATTCACAGATTGGTAAATAAATCTTGTGAAATGGGAAATTCTTCATAAAAAGCTTACATAGCCCTGTACAGTACTCACTGAAGAAACATTAGGTAACATTGGACAAGTTCTGGAACATTCTCCTAAAAATCACTTTGACATGTTTCTCAGCAAATGGGAATTTCCTAATCCTATATTTGAATGGTTACAAAGCTACTGAAGTTAAAACCTATAAAATTACTGTACTGCAAGAACTTAAACTGGATGATGCTGCATCCAGGAGTAGATTTTGTGAATGGATTTTGAATATAACAAATTATTATTGAGGAAATCACTCAAATTTCACTAATTTGAGTGATTTCCTCAGTAATAATTTGTTATGTTATACTATATTTCACTGTGAAAATTCCCGCAATTCAAAAAAAAGGATTTTGAATAGTTTGCATGATGGAGAAATTGACCATAATCTAATTTTCTTTACAGATGAATCTTGATTCCACCTAAGTGCATATGTTAATTCCCAAAACAACTGATATTGGGGTTCAGAAATATCTAACCTGCTTCATGAAGAACTCCTGCATGATTAAACGATACAAGTGTGGTGCGCCATATTTTTTTTTTCAAGAAACAATTAATTGTGATAGGTATGTGCAGAAATATTTTGCAACCCATTTTCCATTAATTCATTGTGAGGGAACGTGGGCTCATGACTTTCCAACAGGATTTGCAACGGCACTTACAACCCATGACTTTTTGCTTGCAATTCATGAAACGTTTAACGATAGACCCATCTCAAAAAATGTATGCTCCCATTCCCCCAATTCAATGCCCTGCAATTTTTATCTCTGGGGATGGGACATTAAAGGAAAATGTGTACAAGACAAACTCACACACATTAGATAAAATGAAAAATACATTTGTAAAGACATTTCTTCCATTTCTCAGAGGGAACTGGAGAGTGTAATGGTTAATTTCATAACTGATGCCAAAAATATAAATAGAAAATGAAGGAGGACAGTTCCAGCATATTCTGGCTTGATAATGATGAGTAAATGTATCTTTTAAGTGCTTAAATGTTAGTAATAATTCATGTGACTATGATAACTGTGAACTTTTTTACTCCCATTCACTGCGGCACCAGCTTGAACCGACTAATCGGCAATTATGCATGGAGCAGTCCCTCGAAGGAAAAATCACATTAGATTCCTATTTGAAGAATGGTTACATATTTTTACTGATGGATCATTATTGCCAAAACAAAATGGAATAAGTGCAAGCTACATGTCAACTTTGTTAATTTTATAAATCCTTGGTTGTGCATGAGAATTGAAGCTCATCTCTACAGAACTTCAAATATTTTACATCAACTTTATTTCAAACAAGCAATTATCCTCTCCAATTTTAGAGCAGCTATCCTTGTAATAGCAAACAATTTGTCACCTAAAAACCAAAGAATATTGTGTGCTAAAAATACACTTAATCCAATTGAACTTAAAGTGAAGTAATAATACTATTTCAGATAAAAATTAGATTTAGCCAAGGGGATTCAATTTGATGCACATTATTTTATATTGCTCTTGAAAAGATTGTAAGAGATATTGGTATAATTTGAAGAACACAAAAGGATATAGATAAAGCATCTATAGCATTGAAATATTTTGCAAGATTTAAAAATAAATGAACAAAAAGAAATGTATGGTAAATATGAAGAAAAATTATAATAAATTTATTAAATAGAAGGGCTGTTCAAGAAAGAATGATCATACCTTTTTACAAGCATTTAATGTTACAATATTTTGTTAGCATAATGTGTAATTCTATTATTGTCACTTTTGGTTCCTGCCTGTAAGAGTAGTGCATTTAAGACATATTCAGTTTCACATACAGCAACGAACAATATGCTGCTCTGAAATTCTAATTTTGTATCAAGAAATCTTCTGCTGAGACCTTTACAATGTTACAGTAGGCTTATGCAGAGTTTGCTTTTTCCTATGGCACAGCTCAAAAATTGTTTAAAATGTTTAAAGAGGGGAAGCAATCAATTTCAAATGAAGGTGGACCCGGGACTCTAGTTTGTGATCTAACAGAAGAAAACACTAACACTACTGCTGTTGTGAGAGAGTATCATCAAATAACATTAAGAAAACTTTAAACAATTCTGAAAATTTCACTGGGTACTCCTTACACATTGGTGACTAAAACGTTGCACATGAGATGTGTTTGAGCATGGTGTATTCTAACACTGCTGATTCCCGAATAAAAGGACATTTATGTGCAGCTTTGCATGCAGTTGAAGATTATGATACAGAAAAAAGAGGTGTTTCTTTCAAAGGTAATTACTGCTGATGAAACTTATCCACAATATTTCGATCAGCAAAACTCTGTGTGGAAATTTCCATCATCACCAAAAGTAAAAAAAAAGCAAAAAAGAGAAGGTTGTTTCTGCTGGGAAAGTTATGGTAATCTGATTTTCCAATATCAGCATATTGTACCTGCATACACAACTGTAACTGGCAATATTACAGAAATACTCTGAAAACTTAGCAAAGCAATATCACAGATTTCCATGCAACAAGCTGGATGCTGCATCATGATAAGACATTGCTGCACATTTCTGAATATGTTACAAAAATCAATGTGAAGTGTGACCCTCTCTCTCCCTATAGTCCAAATTTAACCCCATGTGACTTTATCCTTTTCCCCAAATTGAAGAAACATCTTCCTCAATGGTATTTTCCTTCATCGGAAGCAGCAATGAAGGATGCAGAGGCAGAAGCAGCAGTGAAGGATGCAGAGGTGATTCTAAAAGACCTGTCCAAAAATGATTTCCAGCATATCTTTTAAGATTGGCATAAATATTGGGAAAGGAGCAGTGAGAAAGATAATTGAAATTTTGAGAATCGGTAAGGTATGTTGTTGAAAAACATTATGATCATTCTTTATTGAACAGCATCATATCATTTCCATATTTATATTTATTTCATTCTTCTTCCACTTGTTTTTTAAAGTGAATTGCTCTTTTAATTGATTTATTTTATGTCTCTTTGATATTAATCTGTCCCATAAATTTTTTGGCACTTGTTAACTTTGCATAAATGTTGACAATAAATAGATAATATTCAGAATCGATGTTCATTCCTGTAAAAGATGCTGTATCAGTCAACATGCATTTATGTTTTCTGTCTCTTGAGACATTATTGATCTGATTCAAAATTTGTCCATCGGGTGTTTCAATGTGTGCTTGTGTATGTCTTTATGTGGAAAGGATGTATAACCAATTATCATTCTTCAAGAATTTGCAAAAACAATTAAATGTAATCATTGTCTTTGGTATTGTAAACTAAGTTTTCCTTTACATAGGATTGTGAATCTCTTCCTTTCTACTGCCATGGGTGGCTGAGGTCGTTAAGGTGCGAACTCATAAGCGGGAGGTCTGGGATTTGATTCCCACCAGGACCATTCTCCCTGCCTGAGGTTTTTTCCAGGTTTTCCTCAGTCCTCATAAATGGCAAATGTCGGAGAGGTACCCTAAACTTAGGCCTGGAATGTTTCCTTCCTTTAAAAAAAAATTCTTTCTGAATATATAATTTCATCTCATGCATCATCAATGTCCACCGCCTGTAGTTCCTCAGCAGTAAAAATGGGCATTAAACACTATTCTCCCCTCCAAAAAAAAATTCTCTTTCTTTCCTATTTGTGCATTTTTATCACCTAGTATAATTTTAGTATCTTGTTCTGGGCATGAGTCTATATGTTTTTTCCAAGATTGTAAAGAAGATGTCTTTTTGTTCTTCAAACATTTTCAGATATTATGTGCATGTATATTGATTAAACTACAATTGAAAATTTTGCTTTTAAACAATAGACAGGAGATCCTTTCATTTATTGGGGTAAACCAATTACAAGATGTTTAACTTTTTTTTTTTTATCAAAAATGAATCCTATACTAGCAGTATTTATAACCACAACTACAAGGATTGTTCAATAAAGAATGATCATAATATTTTTTTGACAGCATGCTTTTACTCATCTTCATAATTTTGTTATCTTTCTGAAAGTAATCCCTGTTGGATAATTTGCCTCTGCCAGAATTTCTGCCAGTATTCAAAGACATCCTGAAAACTATTTTTTGACAGATCCTTCAGATCACCTCTGCAACTGTCATCACTGTTTCTGATGATAGAAAAATCCTCCCATAAAGCTGTTTCTTCAATTTGGGAAAAAGGGGCTAAGCCTGGACTATAGGGAGAGTAAGGGATATGCTTCACATAGATTTTTCTGAAATATCCAGACTTTGTATTATTGTGGTGCAGTATTCATCTTGTTGTAGGGAAATGTGACCTTTTGCATGTTATATGACCTTGAAATTTTCAGGACATCCCTCTAGTATTGTCTAGTAACAGTTGTGTGTGCAGGTACAACATGCTGGCAAACCATTCTTTGCATGTCAAAAAATGGGAAGTAGAAGTAATTACCCCCTTTTTTTTTTTTTTCGTGTTGGTGATGATGAAAATTCCCACATAGAGCTTTGTTGTTTGGGATCAAAATGAGGTAGCCAAGTTTTATCTTTGAAAGAAACTTTTTATCTTCCTAGAACATCATCTTCAACTGCATGCAAATTTCCTTTTTTTTTTTTTCTTCTTCTTCTTCTTCTTCTTCTTTTTTAATCTAGCATTATGTGATGCTACTCCTTTTCTGCATAGTTTCTTTGGTGAATCAAACACCACTTGATCATACAGGATGGTGCTTGACCACATTGCACAAATGCTATCTTCCATGTATTACATGAACATTTTGCAATAGAACTCTTACTTTATAATTATCCTGGACACTTTGGAGGTGATTTGAATGCCCAGTAATGTCTCCAAAAACAGAAATTCTTATGTTTCTGTGAGCTTTCCTCAAAGATAAGACTGTATCAGAACCAACAATTGTATAAGAGTTAAAGTATGGAATTCAAGATGAAATTTGTTCAATTTCACCACAGTTTTGTTGAAAAGTTACCTCAAATTTTACAGCAGTAAAATGTTACAAAAAGGTTATCTGTTAAATGGGTACAGGTGTTAATAAAACTACACTACAGAGTATTTCTCTAAATCTTTCCATGTACAAGTAATCATGCATTAATTATGGTAGGTAATTTATGGACTACTGTGTAATGTTGCATCATCATATCTATGCACCCTTTCAAATCTGGATATAAAACTTTGCACTCTTGCATTAATGCCAGTGCCCTTTTGTTTGTATATAGTTCCATAAATCGAACTAATTTTCCAATCCATGAGGTTCTCTTGTAAGTATATGCTGGCCATTCAAATTGCAAAACATTGTGTGTGTGTTCATAATAGCCATGTAGAAATCTACTCGTTTTTTGTTTGACAGGGCCATTGGGAACCGTTAATGTCTGTGTGTTCATTCTACCTTCAATCCACTGAACTCATGTTAATTTCACTGTAGAGGCATTTCATCTTAACATAAGCACCAATTTGTCGAAATAACATCCTGCACTCTCAGTATGCTGCAATTCTGCTTTAATCAAATTCAAAGGTCTGCTGTTGTATTTTCGATGAGTCATATTCATCGTTCTGAGAAAATGTGGGGTTTGTTTAATGTATCTCCAATGGGCATTGCAATTTTAATGGCCAGCAGTGTATATTTTTAGTGGGGGCCTTATTAACTATAATGTGTAATTAAAAAGAATAAAATTAAATCAAGACATCTAGTTCTGCATATTAAATAGAAGTTTGAATAGCAGGTTTAAAGGTAAGACTTCCAATACCTGATATCTTATGAAAATGAATTCCAAGATCAAGCAGTGGCTACTGAGAATGAAGCAGAGTACAGAGATGTTGATGATAACATAGTATTGATAAGATTAAATTATATTGTGATCAGTGTCATGATTAAACTGGGAAGCCAGAACTGTACAGTGAGAGACAAGATCCTTAGGTGTAATGCTACTGATGATTTATCAACCTGAACGTTTACAGGCCGGTATTTATTTACTTTTATATACTTTAATAGCTTCTTTACCTTTATTATTAGGTATTTTATGATTTTATAAGGAGTTTAAGTATTTAATTTTTCCTTTAATGTGTATTAGATCTGGAGAATTATTTAATATTATTATTTATTTGAGAATGATTTTAGCTTTTTTGGTAATATGACAGATAGTTGGAGTGGAGTAATAGCTTGTCTTACATCACCAAAGTATGTATTAGGATTGTTTTAAGTTTCATAAGAAGAAAATGTATCAATCTTTTTAAAGAATGCAGACTTAAGTAGATGTTTCTACAAGTTTCTCTGACTTGAAAATTTTAGTTCATATTGGAGTCAAAGTAAATACAGATTTTTTTACTGTATCACTGATAAGAATGATTTTGTTGTTCAGGGTAATTGGTTGGAGCATGGTGTTATTGGTGAAAGGTAACAATCTTAGTTGGCCAAACAGAATAGCTTGGATTTTATGTGCATTTAGGTTTAATCAGAGTTTTCTAGTCCAATTATACATTGATTCAAGATTATTGTTAATTAGAGATAAATAGTCATTGAGCATCAGAGCAAGAGTGTATGCAACTTTTAAGGTCATCTGCATACAAGTGATACTGGCAGTATTTGAGGATGAAAGAGATGTCAGAGTTCTTGGTTTCTTGATCATAATATGAGATAAAGTTAGTGGTGAGTTTAATGCTTTTTTACCTCTACACCAAGAACACCTGGCACAAGTGTGAATATTATGGTACTCACTGGGAAATAGCTAAATGAATCTTGATATGACAGAAAAAATATCTCTTCTGTGACTAAGGATTGAACTATGAACCATTCTGCCTAAAGGCAGACATTCTTATCACCAGAGCTACTTTTCACTAAATGAAAATTCTACATCAGTACAATGACTTTACCTTAGAACTGGATCCTGAATCCATGAACATCCCTCCTCCAAGTTTGATCTGGTGTTGTTCAATGTGCTGTTTTGCCATTTCTATTTCTTTCTTTTTAAGTTCGAACACTACTTGAAACAGATCTCGCATTGCTATCACCACCTAAAAATAATCACATTAACCAAGATATTAATATATTTTAAAAAACAGTTCTAAATGCATCCAAACTAAATACAAAATAAAAGCAAGTCAATGAGCTTTAAACTTTAGAAAATCATAACAGGTTTTTCTCTGGGCTCATCTGTAATTGATTATCTGATTGGTGAGAATACTAATAAAATCAAGTTTCTTTGTCTATTTTTTCTATACTTTCAAACATTCCAAACCAACTTAACCTGGAATCCAACCATACATAGAACTATTTCCTCACCTCTGTTACTAGCAGCCTGTATTCTAGTATAAACTTCATTAACAGTCTTTTTGACCAGAACTGAAAATGGGAAGGATACTTGATGTGTCAAGGATAGGTATGGTACAAGTCAGGGTATGCCAATTGTGAACAGTCGCAGTGAGGCTGCAGTGTCTTTCTTATTAAGCAGTATGATTGGAAAACTTTAGTTTTAATACCCTTATTCACAGATAATAATGAATAAGAAAAATCATAAAACTATATAAAAATTTTAATTGCACAAATTCTTGCATCATAAAATAAAATAACATTAATTGTAATCCTCTGAAGATGTGTTGTCTTCTTCTAGTTGATCAATTATCACTGTGGCAATTTCTCATGATAACATTGAAAGAACAAAATTGCTTTCCTTTCTGCTTAACGTTCTTAAGTAGTTAGGCCAATGATTCTTGATTATTTATGCCAACACCGAGGCAAACAACATGTTTACAACTCCCATCACTTCATTTCTAATTGATAGACAAGGTTACCGAATCAACATGGCAAAACACCATTGATTGATAATGTTATGTGATCCTTCACTGCTGTGCTTTGCAGCCATAGTATAACTGGGATTTGGCTTAGTCTAGCCAACCTTGCTTTGTTATATTTTGAACTAATATCTAAACTTTGGAAACACTTTTTCTTCCAAGGACATTTGGAAGGAAATTTTTCTTTTAATTTCTGATCACAATATTTTATTGCATTCAGACAGCAGTGAAATGGGGGATGCCTGACAATTGCACTGACATACTTAGCAGCTAAAGTTATGCTTATTGTATGTTTCTCTGATGAGCTTCTGCAACTGATAGTGTTGTGGGAAACTTTATTTTGAAATATTTTATAAATTTCATAAAATTTCCTCTTTTCCATTGTATAGGTTGCAGCACATGCAACTCATGTGTACATAATGGTTCTTTAAGAGTTTCCAACAGTTTCAAACCAGACTTCAAATACTATTGTGGAATCATTGCATTGTAGTAGTCAAGTGGGTACTCCATTAAACTACAAGAACAGTGCACATGATATAAAAGCATTTATTTTCCCAAATGGATAAAATAATAAGTCTTACTCATTTTCTGGTAGAAAATTGTGTTTATAAACATTAGTCCAACAACCTGAGTGTATTATCTGTGTCTTGTCTAAGCATACTTTTATTCTTGTTATCTGTAATAATGAATATGCTTTGGGTACTCAGATTGTAATATTTGTATGCAATTAAAATGTATTGCAGATGCCTGTCTGCCCTGTGGTTTGAATTTGAAACCCATGAATGTAAGTGTATTGAATAGTATTGTTCTGTGGCACAAGATGTACATATTCTGATATTCTGTTTTTCTTTTAATTGCAAAAAAATCTTTTTTTTTAATCGGTGTACAATGCCTGTTTTAACTGCTGAGGCATCATAGGCGATGGACACTGGTAATACTAAGATGAAATGATAAATTAGGAAAGGATATTTTTTTTAAGGAAGGAAATGTTCCAGGCTTAAGTTTTAGGGTACCTCCCTGGCATTTGCCATTTAAGATGACCTAGAAAAAAAGGGGGGGGGAACCCTCAGTCAAAGAGGATGGTCCTGGCAGAAATAGAACCAGGTCTCCTGCTCATGAGTTCATGCCTTAATGATCTTGGTCACCCATAGCAATCTGTTTATTTGGATTATACTCTACTAATATACTCATGTCTGAGATATCAAGAATAAAATTTGAGTTTTACAGCTGATGCTGGTTAGGAGAAGTTAGAGAGCAGTTGTGTAAGAATGGTCTAGGACAGGAATTCTCAATCTTTTCCAGTGATGTACCATTACATTCAATGCAGGATATTAGATGTATCTTAAGCAAATTTTATGAGTGAAGTGCCAGATTTTGTGGTACAAGAGTGAAAATAAGTATTTCTCTACATTTATAACAATATTAGTAAATTTAGTTATTTCTTGTATGTAGCATTTAAAATTAGATATTCATTAGTGAAAAACTGTTCAATCCATTCCTATTCAATGGTTTGTTCTGTGAAATGCTTTAAAAATTACTTTTGTTAAGGTTAAAATATAGTAAGTGCATGCATAAACAAACTTTGAATACATGTTCCTGTACTAGTACTCCAGTACTCGGATTTACAATCAGTAAAAGCTATTAACTTTAGTAATGCAACTAGTTTCTGACTCACACTCTTGTTTCAGTTCAAATGTTATAACAGTTCTTTAATATTTGATTTCAACTGACTTAATTTTAGTTTTATATCACGATAAACCTTCAACTTATTACAGTAAACAATGGTTTCATTGGATAATGCAAACACTTCAAGTTGTTTTACTGCCTTGTCCCCTAACATTATTTTAAAAATATTTGTAGCTATATAAATATTATATAGCTACAAATATTAATGACACTCCAATTGTGTGAGCTTTTCTGCCTTAGCAATTCATAAACTGACTTCATAAGATGCCTCCAGAGCCTTCATGTTAGATTCTGCAAATGAGGTTATTTGTTTTTTTTCTTGATGGCAAATCTGATGTTTCAGAACACCATGCTTAGTGTCAAAATGACATTTCGAAAGGGAAGATTTCACCAAATGATATGAAAGTGTTTCATGACAAATAGTGACTTCCAGCAGAATGAAATTATTTACCCACTTATAATAATTTTTCCCTTTGAGCTCTTCAAGCAGAGTCCTTTAATTAACCACTTATCCATGTACTCACTTCTTGTGAATATGGCACAAACTATTTAACAAATATTTAACAAATAAAATCTGGCATTCAATGACCAATAATGTAACTCCATTGCTTTTTTAACTTTATGTGTCTCACAGCTAAACAAACGACAAACTATATTCCACTGTTCTCTGATCAAATATATTCCAGTTGTTCTCTGTCATTGTCATAGAATTAAAATTGAACTTCCATATTATTTTTGTACAGTATCACACAAAAGATTTTTTGATAATGTAAATTCTATTGTTTCCATTTAGTTATAGTAGAACTGTTAAATATTTGTTGTTTGTAAAACAAGTGTTAATTTATCTTATTTGCTAAAATTTTTACGTATCACCTAGCAGTAGCTCAAGTATCATTAGGTACACATACCACAGATTGAGAACCCCTGGTCTAGGAGATTTCAGGGTTAAAAGTGGTGATTTCACAAGGGGATTTTAGAGGGAAGTGAGAATAAGACTGGAAGATATGTGTATGCAAATTTGATTCTCCCAGATTAAAGAGAAAATTTCATTGATGCGATGCAAGGAAATAAAAAATGGCCTTGGCAAGTAGTACTGTAGTTTGTAGGAAGAATGAAAAGGAAGGTATAGCTTCATTTCAGTTAGGTGTTTGGAAATTAAGAGGTTTGAGATGGGATGTTATCCCAGGGGTGTACCTTATCTGCTGAGAGAAGGAAGATGAGATACATATTATTTTTTTCATTCTAAAGGAATGAATGGAGGGTAAGTTTGTTAAACAAGAAATGGCTATTGAGGATTAAAGAAGTTATAGTAAGAAAGATTTTTGAGCTATATATATTAGGATAGTTTTTATGGAAGCTAAAGATAATGGAGATGGTCAGTAGAGATACATAAAAAATTAAATTAAAATAACTAAATTGTATATTATTAGATAATGTAATATTATGTATGTAAAAATCATATCTTTTGTATTTTCAGTAGTTACGGTTTTGGCCAAATAAGTAGAGAATCATAACTTTGTATGACTGAGCATTAGTTTAATTTAGAGTTTGTAATGTATATAATTAATTTCTTTCAGAGTATAAGAATAGGAGGGGGAGGTAAGATTTGCCTCTGAATTGCCAGAGGCACAACTTCCCTCATTGATGAATGTGGTCAGTGCCTCTGCCTTCTGGTCATTCAAAGGCAGGAATACTGGTCATTGAAATAAAAGGTAATTAACATTATTATATGATTGAGTCGAACTACCCACTCTTATTGGCTCCACTTGCTTAATTAAATGTAAAACATGTTTCACAGACCATCATCCCCAACCTCAGCTAACTATCAGTTGCTGGATAATTCACCTTGTTGCTTTGGGAATGCAGATTCTGCTCTGGTGGAGGTATGATGAGCTTAAAATTTATGTTTTTATCCCCAAAAGTGTTGAAGTGTTGAAGCTCATTAATTGTCCCTGTATTTATAAATGTAGATTTTCTCCATGTTGCTAGCTCTGTAGGTCCCTGTACTGTTTTAATCATTTTGCTTTATTCATTATGTCATGGTTTTCTGTCCAGAAATGAGGTGCTACCACTGTTTTCTCCATTTGTTTGTATTTTATGTTCCTGAAGGGTTCTTTTAAACTTGTGCCTATGTTTCTCCTTGTTTTTCCAATATAGGCTTTTTTGCATTCTGCACATCTTATTTGGTAAATACCTGCTTTTTTCTCTGGTGGAATACTGTCATTAATATTGTCATTCAGGGAATTTTTTTTATTATATTACAGCTGCTGACTACTACAACAGTATGATAAAGCTTGTCCTCTTAGGATGATGCAACAATTGCATGCAAGAATTCTGTAATTAGTTGAAACTGAACACATGATGGTTCAAGTTACTGTGTCACAAATATGGAAAATAATAAAGTTATTCAATTATGTTACTTAAGCCTATTTCTTATTTTATAAGGAATATGGCATATTCAACTTTTTTAAAGGTAATTATGGAATAGAACATCAAACATAAAATAAAAATGCAATTTATTGACTCAGCATAACAGAATCTATGTATATCTGGTAAAACAACAAATCTAAATTTTGCTAAAAGTATCCAGAATTATTGCCACTGCTGTACTATAGCTGTATTACCTGAAGATTTCTCCCATGGATGCCATATACTTTTATCATTTACCACAGCATTGCATAATCAGTATTTACATATAATTGAGTCATGCAACATTACCTTCATTGTTTATAAATGCATTGCTTTAGTTAAATTATGCTGTAAATGAAGGATAGTTCAAAGATGATATGTTTATATGGTTTACCCAAATGAAAGTGAGATTTTTTTTTTTTTTTTTTTTTTTTTTTTTTTTTTTTTTTTTTTTTAAGGTAATGCTGGATATTCTGAGTGAAGAAATTCTGTGATTGACTGCAGGACCAATCTTCAAAGAAATGGACTCCCTTCTTCTTGGTAATGCAGCGGATGCTCTATACAAGCACGGATTCACCAAACCTTCTGATCCTCAGAAAGATGCTTGAAAACCCTGCGTGCAAACCTTGTGGTATCCCAACCATTGATGGAGAATGGTTCCCTTTCTGCAATCTTTTAGATGGTGATTTGGCACTTCTCCCTTACAAGGTTTTTTACAGCTGCAATTGATTCCTTGGTGGTAGTTAAATGAGCTTGACCAGGTCTAGGAATGGCTTTAGTGTGGAAACATCTGTCATGAAATACACCATTCCATCTCTGTGCTATGTCACAACATACATTCCTGTACAAATTGTTCACAGGATGTTAAACTTAAGCTTCAATAATTTTCTGTCTTCAAAAATTGAATTACTACTATTCTGGGTCCATTTGGATGAATCCCTGTTGTGAACGTATTCAGTTCAATATGCTTCTGCAAATGCAAACAACACACTGCTATCAACCTGCTTTCTTACATACCTACCAGAGCAAACACAAAGCTGTGCATAGTTAAGCTATGAGACTACAACAAAAGTCTTAGTTTCATTTGGGCAACCCTTTTATATACACACGATAGATTTACCAAGAAAGGAAGAGTCAATCTTCAGAACCTTTATGAGACTTCCAAAAATGTGAAAAGTAAGGAATAAATTACTTGAAGCAATGTTGTATTTTTTTATACTTACCTGACTTGCTGCTTTGTCAGTTTTTATGCCAAAGAATCGATGACCAGTATCTGGTGATCCAAATATGTATCCAAATGCTCTGGAGTCTGACATATCTTGTGCAATAAATGATATTTTATGCACAGGATGATGATAAAGGCAATCCTGAAAAGTAAAAATTTATATTTAGTTCTGTCCCACAAGGACATTATCAGATTATTTATCATTTTAATGTGAGTTCTAAAGATTAATGTACCTTAAGTAAAATGAGGCCTTTTTTTTTTTACATTCATCAGTGACTAATAATAAATCCATTGAGGTCAGGGTCATATTGTCCCTAAATCTTAAACTGTAATATTAATTTTAACTTGCATATAAATACCATAGCTGTACATTACTTCTGAGACCTAAATGTATCTAATCTTGCCATAAATATTGTTACAAAATATTTTCATAAATGACATCAATAAAATATTAGCTGACTTCCCAAAGGCAAATGTAGCATTGTTTCCACATAATATTGCCATATGGATTAGCCAAATATTAAGCAGAATAAACATTAAAATAAATTTCATTTTAGAAAATGAAATGCAGGAAACATGCACATCTACCAACAAGTTGATCCTGGTGGTCTAATGGTAATCATACTTGTCTTGCAGACTCAAGGTTGCAGTTCAGTCCCAGCTAGAGTCAATGAATTTTTTCAGGTGTAAAAATCCTAATTATGGCTTCCTTTGGAAGGGAAGTAAAGTGTGGGTCCTTTGTTATAGATTTATGGGGTGTAAAAATTGCAAACCTGAAAAAAAAAGGCTCTGAGCAAAATTTACTGGCCATATTACACACTGAATTGAATGGGAGATGGTGACCTGAGACATTAAAAGCATTCATAAATAAACCGTATGAATAAAAAAATCTACCAACAATTTGGAAATAACACTAAAATGATAGTTTTCCAACTTTTCAGTCTTCAACATCAATAGATGATTTGCAACTTAATAGCAATAGAACTACTACAAGGAAAATATCTTGAAATAACACTTGACGGGCAGAAAAAAAATTTTCCTTCTCTAAACAGATTGACAACTAAGAAAGTGAATAAGAAAAACAACATATTAAGAAGACTAGCAAACATCAAATGGGAAGGATCCAGACCTCCTTAATGACACATAACAAAAGCTACATAAAGCCCATTTCTCTCTATGGAAATGAGATAGTATTCACAATAACAACCAACTAAATAAAAACTAAATTGGATACTATACAATCTAGGTCATTAAGATTAATAACAGAAGCCATAAAAAAACTCCTATTGCTGTAATACAGAATATAACTAACAACCTGCAAATTAAAACAGAGAGCTAGATATTAGAATGGTGATACTGTGACAGAAATTAAAAAGTACTCAACACAAGAATAAATGGTTTCATTATTCATGACAGCAAACAATGTTTAAAACATGGCAGATTTTCAAAAATTATATAGAGGAAGAAGATTTAGTAATATTTTAAAAATAAGCAATAAATCTGCCATTATACCAACTGATCCTTTACGATATATATATATATATATATATATATATATAATACCTCAGGTAGGTTATTCTTCTTGGAGACCATTGTATCCAGATTTAGTTTCACACTGATATATATGGTCTCCAAGAAGAATAACCTACCTGAGGTATTAAGATTGACAGCACTTAAATATAGTAAACAACTATTATCCAACTGATACATGGTATAGAGTATATACAGATGCCTCTCTTAAAAATGGAGAAGTAGATTTTGGAATATACTGAAGAAATCTCTCAATATACACATTTGGGACAGTATGCTAACAGTTTTGATGGCAAAAGAATGGCTTTAGAAAATCTATTCTATAGACATAGACATAAATAAAAGAATTGTTACCTTAAGTGACTGGAAAGCAGCAATATTGTTTGTTTGTGAATACTAGATGATGATAATTAGTTGAAGTATAATACAAAGTTTTTAAAGTATGTTGGTTAATATCAGTTTTGGTAATATTACATTTTTTTAGATATTTATTTGTTTGTTTTGGGACAAATGATTAATATAGAATTAACTGATTGTATTTAGTTGTTATTTATTAGGAGTATAAATGATGTGGTTAACATTACAAATTAACTGATTGTATTTATTTGTTATTTATTAGGAGTATACATAATGTGGTTAGCATTGTACCCTGGTTTACTAGATTTCCCAGTGAGGCTACTAATGAAGAACTGGGGACTAGGGTTCAAAATTATAATCGTATTTGATTATTGTGAAATAATAGAAATATGTAAATTTTATTATTATGTTGTTTGTATTTGTTGGAAATAAATTCAATTCAATCAATTCAACATACTCTATAAATTAAGAAAGAAAACTATACCATACAATCCAGATCAAAAATACGGAAATAGTTTTACAATGGATCCCAACCCATTGGAATTAAAAGTGAATAAGTTTGCTGATACTTTAGCAAGAAAAGGAATACCATAAAATTAAAATCATCTTTTGAACTAGAACTACCTTTTAAATTGAAATTCATAAAAAGATTAATAATGCAACAAAAACAACAAAATATCCAACAAAATCTTAAAGGAGGACCATATGAAAATCTAAAGACTTTCAAACATCTTTTATTGAAACCAAAAAAAAATTTGAATTGCCCAATTCTGCTTAAATGTTGGGCATGATTGCATGTTGGAACATCTCTCCTGGATGAAATTAATCACGGACAGCTACTGCCCATTGTATAATGATGTGAACATCTATCCTAAACAAAGAACATCTACTGAATGGAGCTAATTTGATGGCAACATTGAAATAAAAAATAAATTGGAGGCTCTTTATTGGGAAGCAAATATCAGCATCCCAAATGTTCCCTAAAAACCAACCAACTGTAACAGGTATTTTGGTGATCAGATAACAGTTTTTTTGTCAAACACTATCACACTCATTGTTGAGTTCAGGTGAAGCAGAAAGATTGTATTACTTGAGATTAAATCACGGAATAGGGAGAACATTATGAGCAACATGTTGCTGAGATAGCACTTCATAGGATTGGAAAATCACCAAACAAGATTTTCCCTATTCTTAAAAAGCTGGAAATCAATAGTATGTTACCATGTATTTCTGAGATAAACGTTCGAGATTCAGTTGACATGCACTGTAAGTACTGTAGCTATTGTCAAAGTAGTGGTGACCTGTTAGGCAGAAACTACTTCAGAAGCAGACTGTGATGGTGCCTGAGATAAACATACTAGGAGATCAATGTCCAAAGTGCTTAGATAAGAACTTCTTGTTGCAGTATTGGGTATTTTTTCAGCTGCAGACCTGAAACAGCAGAGGATGTCAATGTAAATATTTAATATTGAAGGAAGTTACAATAATCAAAATGATAGAGTTTATGATTTGATTTCAAGAGACTTGTGAGAAGTTCCCAAAGAGATTTTGTTGATTTGGTTTATTTACAGATGCTCTTTAAGATCTCATCAATGTCCCATTCAATTCAGGGCATGAGACGACCAATAAATTTTGTCCAGTGATCTGTTCTTCCGGGCTTGAGGGTTCTTTTATGTGTCATAAATTTACTTCCCTTCCAAAGGAAGCCATACTTAGGATTTTATGCTCAAAAAATTCATTGACCCTGGCTGGGATTGAACCTGTGATATTCGGTCTATGAGGCAAATATGGCTACCACTAGAGCACCAGGACTGACCCAAAGGTTCAGGGAAATCACCATGCTGCCTCAGTAATGGTTGGTGGGGAGTAAGCTATAATGGTGTCATCAAGACCCATGTCTGGCAAAATGGCAACCTCCTAAGTGTACAAAACTGCTCTACTGGAACCTGTGGTGAAGAATCTGAACATGAGTTTGTTCAAGAACAGACATTGGAGCTACCAGCAAAATTCAGCTCCAGCCTACAAGGCAGGCTCCATCCAGACTTGGTTTGAGAGAAATGTTGCAGATGATGATGATGATGATGATGATGATGATGACAATTATTATTATTTTTATTATTATTATTATTATTATTATTATTATTATTATTATTATTATTATTATTATTATTATTATTATTTACCAATAGCCTCACTACCAGTGTCTGATATATTTACAAATTACATAAACCCTTATTACATTACTATTAATAGTTTGTCTAACCTATATATACATCTATATATTAGGTACTTTTTTAGCTCACATTTAAATTTATTTCCTATATGTGCTTTAATTGGTGTTGGCATTTTATTAAACAGTATCAACCCCCTTTTATTAGTAGATTTGTAAGTTGATTTAAAATTACATATATTCTATGGAAGTTATCCTTACCTGTAGTATTGTACTTATACATGTCACTATTTATGATGTTATCAATTCCCTTCTTCAAGGCCATTAAAATTACCCTATATACATATAATTCAACCACTGTAATGATACTCTTTTTCCTAAAACATTTTTACACATATCCATGCTAGGTAATTTATATGTACATTGCAGATATTCCTTTTGTAAAACTGAGATTCTATTCATATTGGTAATACCAGTATTTTCACATTTTTCTCTACCATATAATAAAACTGGATAAACTATCCCATAATGTACAATTAATAGTACATTGTTATCTAGATACAAGATAGATATCTTAACACAAATAAGCTTCAGCTAATTTTTTTACATGTATAGTTTACATGGGAATCCTAAGCTAGTTAGTCATCCAAGCATATTCCTAAGAAATTGCTCAAGATTGGCCTCCTGTTACTCCTAACCTGAACCTGCTGGACTATAAACATTGATCAGTGCTTAAGGGAATGGTTTGAGTTAATATTAAGAGTTTCAAACTGTCTTTGGAGTCAACAGTGGCAGATTTTCCAATGGGGGTAGTGTGTGCTGCTATAGATGTATGGCCAGAGATACTGGTCATGGATGAAGGCAAAAAGAGGGTCAGTTTTAGAATTCATTGGTGCTAAATGTTTGGAATACTTGAGAGAGCAAATATTAAAAGCAGATGAAAAAATATTAAAATATGCTGCATTTATTTAACTAAAGCTTTGTAAGTATTTATGTCAAGAATATTTTAGAATATTATAAACAGAGCTGACTTACTCCTGTTTTTTCATCTCGGAGACGTAATCCATCAATTGCAATGTTGATGGTTATCCTCTGTTTATGTTCACCAGCAGCACGAATGGCCATCTTGAGATCTGCCAAAGCCTCCTGACACATTCTGTCTCCTCTGGCTTCACTCACTTCCAGGATGCCAATCAGCTTTGCCTTGAAGCTCACCCCTTCTCCCAGGAAACGAGACGGCTCATTCTTATCTTAAAGCATATAAGAAAAAGCAATAATGTTATATTCTGTTCACATTTCCAGATAATTTTATAATCTAATCTTTTGAGTCTGTTAAAGTCTTGAGTAGCAAAAAGTTCAATCTTCATATTTGATCTGCCTTTTTGATATGAGGATAAAGTTGTTTGTTCATGAAATCATGAAAATTATATATCAAACCAACAGGTGTTAAAAATATCACAGAACAATGTTAGACCATTCCTAGAATCATATTTGTATTCTGATGAGGTTTCTTTCATACTTTTTAAGGCAGTTGTTTTACCAAAGGTTTTAAGAAAATTAAAAAAATAAAATGTAAAACTTAATGTTATAATCAGATTTGTCTATAATAAATAAAAATAAAAAAACTAACAAATATAACAAAACATAGCTTTCAGTGGAGCTTTCCAGATTAGAGTCAAAATTCTTGAATTGCTGATCAGTTCAGCAAATTTAACAATTTACTATATAATCTCACATATGGCATAGGTACATATGTGAAAAGTATGTTTAGTGATATGGCTATTGAAATAAAAATTTTAAGGCTTATAGCATTTTGTACGGCATGATCAAGAAAGAATGAGAAATTATGTTAACAATTACCTACAGATCACTATGTTAACCATTACTATACTGATTGAATGGAACATTCAAATAGAATGAATGGGAAGTATCCTATTAGAATTTATTAAATATGTTATATATATTATATATGCAACATTAGAACATATTTTAGGGACAATTGCTCCCATCATCAGCTGTTGATTGACTACTTGATGGATCCTGAGGTGCTTCTGTAGTGGCTCTGATAGGAATAGGAACTGGTTCAGTTCATGCACAAGTGGAACATCAAAAATGAATTCATTTTTCTATATTTTCCAGAATGAATAATTTTTCCCAAATAGCTCTATTAGGTTGTAAAAATCTTTCAGCGGATAAGTTGGATGATATATGCAATTTTTAATTTGCTATTTTCCTTTATGTTTTCCAATGTGGAAACCTCTCTTATAGAGTTTAGTATTTTAAATTTATTGATCATTTTTATTATTGTGTCTTTGTTGAAATCATTGACTATTATTGTATTAATTATCTGTTGATATTCTGTTTTGTACTCTGTTTCTGTGAGAGGGATGTTAACTATTCTGTATGCCATGCTGTTGAACATAGCATATTTGTGTGGAATGGGGTTATACATATTATTTTTTAGGTAATTTTCTGTAAGTATTTCTTTTCTATAAATTCCAAAGTTGAGTATATCTACATTTCTTACAATTTTTAAACCCAAGATTGGGAGCCACCCATTTTTCTGCATTTTCATGATGAACTGTATAAAGTTATGTTGTAAGTTGAGGAGATTCAGAGCTTCTATTGAATGTTTTTTCAGTATTATTATAAATATGTCATCCATATATCTGTTAAATGTCTTAAAAATGAGTGGCAAGGTATTGGTGATATGTATTTAAAAGGAACTTATGAGTGAATCTGCTAGAAAGGGAAACCTGGGGGTTTCCCATTGCTAGACTGAATTTTGATGTTCCATCCGTGGATAAACTCAGCAAGTTCCTCCTATTCAAACTATCAGATGCCTGGACAGAAGCACTTTGGGATCCAGCCACCACATCTAGCATTCATCAACAGCTGATGATTGGACTGATTGCCCCTGAAACATGTCCTAATGTTGAATAAGTAAATGGAGTTCATTAATGTATTTAATAAATTCTAATAGGTTACATAACCAATCCATTGTCTATAACTTCTTAAGTACAATTTAAATAATGAATGTAAAGAATGTTTGTTTCCTAATGAATATGGACTTTAGGGAGGAAGAGATGTTCAATGCTCTAGAAAAAAATGTAGAAACGAACTCCAAAATTTACCTTAAAAAAATAGACATAGAGTATGAGTTATTTTTTTTGTAAGTGTTTAATGTTCTGTCAACTGCAAAGGTCTTCTGGGACAATGAATGTAATAGATGAAATAATGACACAAATGAGTCTGGAGATCATAGCTCCTTGTTAATGATGATGATGATGATTGAAGAAGAAGAAGGAGGAGGAGGAGGAGAAGAAGAAGAGGAGGAAGAAGAAGAATCACTCAGAAATCTTTTAAGATGAACAATTATGTGATAATATCTACCTTTTCAGAGCACATTGAAATAATGATAAATAACTATTATGGAACAGGGTGTGCTGTTTAGAAGCTTTAAAAGAACATGAATTCTTAAAGTGACCACAATTTAATAAAAATTAAAAAATATAAAATACAGAGAAACAGGGATGTAAAACAGTTGCACATTTCAGTTATAATATCAACAACTGAATGAAGTAAAATTAAGCTGAATGAAAAGAGGAACTGAATTGAGGGGATGGAAAATGGAGAGGGAAAGAGGAAATAAAGAAAAGCAAGAGAAAAAATACAAAAGTAAGCTAAAAGTTTGGCTAGCCCTCTGGCATTTTCTATTCAAATTTATAAAGGAACCAATGGAGGAATTTTTATGTTAGTTTTAAATCATAACATCTGCATTGCCGCCTGCACTGGTCTATGATTTGGAAACTGAATTCTTGTAGAAAAAAAGACATAAAAATTGAGACTTAAATAATAGCTCTTAAAATTAAATAGAAAAGTAATAAGAAATGTGTACACAGTAATTGCTTTTACTGTTTTAGTTGTACAAAACAAGTACAGGAATCTAGAAACAAAAATGTATGACCTATAGTGAATAAAAAAAATAAATAAATTTCTATTACAATGGTATTCAAGAAAAATTATGGATTATAGGGAGGGTGTGGGACACACATCATATTGATTTTTGTAAGATATTCAGCAAAGCATTTGCAATGTGTGGCTGTGCATTATCAAGGAAATGTGGTCATTTGCATGTGATGTGGCCTTGCAGAATTTTCAAGATATCTGTGCAGTATTGCCCAGTTATGTTGTGTGTAAAGGTATGACATGCTGGTAACTATTCCTGAAATATCAAAAAATGATATGACCCTAGAACCAACACTTTTCCTTTTTTCTTGTGTTGGTAATGATGGAGATTTCCACACGGTGCTTTGCTGTTTGCTCTCAGGATTGAAATGACTTAGCCAAGTTTCATCACTTGTGGTTATCTTTGAAAGAAACTCTGCATATTCTTATAAAATCATCTTCAACTGCATACGAACATCCTTTTGCTCAGGAATCAGCAGTCTTGGAATTCACCATGCACAAACATGTCTAATGTATAATTTTTCAGCTTTACAACTGGGTGGCAACCAGTGAAATTTTTATAATTTTTGAAAGTGTTCTTAATGTTATTCAATGATATTCTCTCACAATGACAGCACTACCTGTGATGCCTCAGTAGTTAAAAACCATAAAAAAATAAATAAAATAAAATTAAAAAAATTTAAAAAACCGATGACAGCATTGGTGTTAACGTTTCTTCTATTAAAGCACAAATTGGAGTAGCAGGTCCATCTTCCTTTGTAGTTTCTTCTTTAAATGTTTTAAACCTTCAAGTTGTGCTACAAGAAAGAACAAAGTTTCATAGGCCTCAGCTGAAGATTTGTTGAGATGAAAACTGAATTTCAGAGCAGTTTGTTGTATGACACATTCATTTTACTACAGGCAGAACTGAACATATCTCAATTTGCATACCTCTCATAGAAGTGATAACAATGAAAGTGGTATCATGTATACTTTACGCATTTGGCTAACAAAATATTATAAACTTAAATTTTTGTGCAAGAAATAATGCCTGTAAAAAATTATGATCATTCCTAATTGAATAGCTCTAATTAACATTTCTAAACAATAATGAATAGAGTCTCAATATCAACAAAGCATTTTATTTCACACAGTTAAATCCTAATAAACTAACCCTAAATATACAATAAGAAAATTGGAGCAAGTTGCTGGTCATAATTTTCAGGGAATTCACTTAGATTAAAATTTGTCATAAGGAAAATTATTCAGAAAATTTGTAACAAAATAAGCAAAAATATTTATTTATTAAAATACTTCTCAAAATGTTTAGATACTGAAATGTTAATAAATTAGTATTTTGTAATAATTTAACTACATTTACGTTATGGAATTAAAATATTAGGGAGGAGGGGGAAGGTGTGGCATAACAAAAATGAACAGATTGCTGTTGCTCCAGAAGCATTTTCCAATTAAAGAGGAGAGAATCCTACAATTAAGGATAATAACATTTCTTATGATCATAACTATTTATAAAGAGAGAAGGTTATTAAAAGTAAAATATTGTTCGTAAATAAAGATTTCTACTTGCAGTGTATAACAGCACATGCTAATTATCACAGAGTATGTATAATATAAATAAAACAGCTACAGAAAAAGATCCATTTGTCATGGGAACTATTCTTTATAATAATTACTAGGGTACTAAAAAGGGCAGTGAAAATTACTCAGAAATTCAGTCTACAAACAATAAAGAAACCATTAAACATTAAATGTGTATGTAATTGTTAAATTTCAAACTTAGTAAGTACAATGCAGATGTGACTGTAATTTTTTGTAAATTCAAAATTTATTGCTCATTCAATGACAGAAATAAACATCTAAAAGCAATGTAGTATTTTCTACTTAACCTAACATTTCTCCCTGTCTTTTGTTGATCCACAAGCATTTAAAGTTGAAAACTGTTGGTTTGGAAGACACATTTCTCAGATACTCTTTTAAAAAAGAGTATGTATTTTTATTGTTTATGTTTTGATAACTTTTCCTAAGTTCATGCTTCCAGTAACTGCCTTATACTTTCATTTCCTTGAATGACAGGATGGGTTACAGGAAGTAGAAGCTCCAAGAAGAAAGTAACAAAAAGTCAAGTTCTATGTAACCAGTTCAGAAAAACTGTATGGACTTTGGTCATAAGTTCTACAAGTATTCAGAATATTCGGAACTGGTGCTCCCATCTGGTCAAAAATTTACTTTGAGACTAATGACCGCCGTCACCCTCGAAATAGTTCCCTTCCACATGTATACACTGGTACCAATGATTCTGCCATTTTCCAAGGGCATCTTGGAAGTCATGTTCTTTGAGGGTGCACAGACAGCATTTCTTCTTGAATCCTCTCATTTGTGTCGAACCGATGTCCTTTCAACTAGATTTTCAGTTTGAGGAATAGAGCGAAGTCGCAGGGTGCCAAATCAGGCGAGTACGGTGGATGGGGGACAACCTCCTGTTGTTTTTCGTCAAAAAACTCCTGGTGAACAAGGAATTGTGACAGGGCGCATTATCGTGATGAAACAGCCAGTTCCCTTGTCGCCAAAGTTCGGGCCGTCGTCTCCGCACATTTTCACGCAGCTGTCGCAAAACGCCACAGTAGTACGTGGAATTCACAGTTTGATTTGGTGGGATGAATTCTTTGTGCACAATCCTCTTGGTATCAAAGAAAATGAGGATCGCGCTCTTTACTTTGCTCTTCACTTGTCTCGCTTTTTTGGTCTTGTGAGTTCGGGCTCTTCTACCGGGAGGATTGTTGTTTTGTCTCAGGGTCATAAGCGTATATCCAGCTCTCGTCGCCGGTGATGACCCTGGACACACTTCAACACGCTGCGCCTTCTGATCAGCAGTCAGGATCCTTGGCTCAAATTTTGCGGCGACAAGATGCATGCCCAATTCTTCAGTTAAAATTCGTTAGCATGTCCCATAATCAATTTTCACTTAATGAGCAAGGTCTTCAATGGTTCGACGTCGAACCTCACGAACGAGGTATTGAACTTTGGCAACAATGTCAGGTGTTGTGCAGCTGACGAGCCTACCGATATGAACATCGTCTTCAATAGATGTACGGCCTGCCCTGAACCGAGCATGCCACTCAAACACATGTGTACGGCTCATGCTTTGTCCCCCAAATACTTGTTGAGTCATTGCGAGAGTCTCCGTAGCACTTTTTCCGGAGATTTGCACAGAATTTGATGCACACTCTCTCTAATCTTGGATCCATCATAAAATCGCCACTCACTACACACAGAGTATCATGAAAAGTTCTATAGAATCTCAAAATTCTACATCAACTAATGTTGAGATGGCAGCAGCAGTCCCGAATGTTGTGAATACCACCTCATACAAAAAGAAAATAATGATCTGCTGATGATGGGGGTGAGTGCTCCCGAAACATGTCCAAATAAATACACCAAGTAAATGAAGTATATCTGTCACCAAAAACTAACTCTTTACCAAATTTAATTTACTACTTCTGTATTATAAACTTCAAAATTACAATTTCATACACATACACACCATATTAAGCTGAAAGAAATGAAATGAAATATCTCCTCAGTCTATTAGGTTAGTGTTTTGCAAATTACAAAATGTTACAAATTTGTGGATTACAAATGGTCCTTTAGAATCTAGATTGAATATACATATATATAGTAAAATGAAGCATTTTAGTTTGAGAAATATGACAAAGATATTAAATTCAAACGAATCATGGATTCAATTTATTACTGAGTACCACAACCTTTCTTTCAAGAAAACATACAATGAACTGCTTATTGTTTCAATATTAAATGAATTTGGAAGCTCACATGGCAAAACATGCTTTTAATAATCTCTTTTCAGTCAAACTATTTAAACCACTCTTTCTGGCTTCACTTACTAGAGATTTACTCAGGACACACTTCATGTTTATTTTTTTACGTTTTAAGCTAATATAGTAGATATTATATAATTCTGTTCTAATAAAAGTATAATACATATAAATGAAAAATAAAGTAACTATTGGAACAATGTAACTAAAATTATAAGAACTAGAAATAGATAAAACACTTAAATATTCATAGAATTTTCACCGTACTTTGGACAACTTGTTTTCTTCAAGGGTAGAAAACAAGTGAAGGTGATTAATAAATGTTGAATCTTGAAGATAATGTAGTGTGTGGAAACAGATTAAACAAACAATAAGGGGGATAGACAAAGAGAAAAAATAAAAAAATAAAAATTATACATATATTATAGTAATATATAATATTATTCATAAGATTTATTATTTTAATTTTTTTCTCTTTATCTCTCCCTCTTATTGTGTTTAATATGTTTCAACACATTACATTACCTTTGAGATTCAATATTTATTTTTATCTCCTTCACTTGTTCTTTGCCTTTGAAGAACACAAGTTATTCAAGATGTAACAAAAATTCTGTGATTATTTAGATGTTTTATCTACTTCTAGTTCTTGTAAATAATTTTAGTTTTAAATATATATATATATAAAATTTGCTTATAAATTGGACAAGAGTAGAATGGTCTGCAGAACTTTCTAACTAAAAAATGATCTCCACATTAAGAAATGTTGCCTTAGGAGAATGAAAAAAGAAAGCAAAACTGAAATTTCTCTATAATTTTCAAGAGTAATTTTGGCAATGAAATAAGGGGAGGAGCAGTTTTTAAAATTTTAAGGAAGCTTATTTATTTGCCATATTTTAAAAAGGTACTGTATGGAGTTTTTTTCAGATTGATCAAATAACAGGATTGTAAAGGGAAAACACACAAACATGCATGCACATACACAAAACACACCACCTCAACAACAAAAATACGGATTCAATTTGGTCAAAAATATCATGTTGTATTTTGTTTGCAAATGAAGATAAATCATCACTAGGGCTAGAATTCATATGCAAATACATATTTTTACTTGAACATTGACATATGCGCAAATCTATTTTTAATACATATTTTAAACTTCAATGTTCATGAATACGAAGAGTTTATTTGGCATATATTTGCATATTTTAAGAGTTCATATAATAGACTACTGTGTATATTATTCAGCATATTTTCCAGATTATTATTATTATTATTATTATTATTATTATTATTATTATTATTATTATTATTATGTCAGCTAATAATGTATCAATGTCATCTGACAGACTGATACAATTATGTATTGAATGTGAGCCTCAATATAATTTCATGGACTCAATCCCCGATGGGGTCGATGCTTTTTTAGGGCATAAAAATCTTCAGCGCAAGTTCTCTGGGAGAGACTTTAAGCTGTGGATCCTGTTTCATAGATTTATAGTACACTAAAGAATTTAATACCTGAAAAAAATATCCGTGGACAAAATTATTGGTCATTTTATACCAAAGAATGCCTTTGTTCCCTGTCAGATGGCATTTGAGGCTTACCACTTGCTCCCATGCCCTCTGTCAGAAAATAAGAGTACTTGATAATTGAAACCTCCCTCATAGGAGGCACCCAAGTTCAAGGCCGGAACTATAGGTACTAAAACTATATGTGACATAAACTGTTGAAATCCACTCTGCTCGATTCAAACCTTGCTCTTCTTAAGAGTCTACTTTCCATAGCCCCCTATTTACCCTTCTTCCAAGTTATTTGTAGCTTTTCCTGTTTTCCATTTCCTTAATAGAATTCATTCCTGTCATTAGTGGTAATTTCTTTTCATTTATTCACATTAGATGTCCTCACCATATTAGTTCCTTTCTTGAAATATCCTCCATAATGTTATTTTTATTTCCATTTGTTATATCATTTCTAATTCAAACTCTTTGCGAGACTCTTGCTGAACATCTGCAGTAATTTATTTGTATTGCCAAAAATTATTCTTAAGTTGCCAAACTTCTGCACCATATAAAACTGTGCTTCTAACAACAGATTTATAAATTTGACATTTCCTTGACTTCCTGTAATATGGAATTACATATTTTCTCTCATTTCTGTGTTATTTCTTCCATCAGCAGTAATTTTTGCCCCTAAATAATTATGTTTATCACAATTTTAGCACTCCTTTATTTTCAATTAAATGTCACATTTTTTAAGGTTCCATTGCATAATCCATCAAATTTGCTTACCTTCCAATTTTTTAACACATATAATTCATAAAAAAAATCAATGAAATGTTAATACATCCAGTACAAGTGTCCCTGATGCTTCTAATACATTTTTCTCAAGAAACACATGTCCCACTCTCACAAATGGCAAATTCTTTCCAACAAATTTATAATACAATGAAAAGTACATTAGCAAGAAATGTAAATAAGAAAAAAATTCTCTGATTTTATGAAGTTTTAGTTGTGCCTATATGGATGAATAATTGTATGAACTTCCATTCCAATACAAATTAAAAAAAACAAAAAAACCTAAATTAAAAATAAATATACCTTATTGAGATGATTAGAACTAAGAGACATTAAATTTTTTTTAAAATTTGTGGCAGGTTACTCTCTAATAGATAAATAAAAAATCAAAAATATGTGGGAAGAATTAAAAATATTTAAACAAGCTGCTAAAATTTTATACTATAGAAGAAATTAATATGAACCATGTTTGTAGAATGGATGATGATAGAACAGGGCACCTCCTCTAGGAGGTTCCTGGTTTCTGCTACCCCCATAAATTTCAATTTTTATTTTCCTACAGTTACTGATTTTTATGCATAAAAGTACAAATTTGTAAGCGACATATATTGTACCTAATGTTTTATTTGTGATTATTACCTGTAGGGAACTTGATTTGTAGCCTTACTGTAACCAATGTCTTGGTAGGGTTGTTGAGTATTTTGATTGGGGAAGGTAGAGGAAATGGTAGGAGGAGCCTGTTGCCCATTATGTGTACGTGGCACCTGAAATGTCACTCTTAACCCATACATTTCCAGAAAAGTTTTCTTCCAATTTTAAAGACATTAATGTTTCATTAATATAATTGTATGATTCAGTCAAATTACATACTTTTATTTGCTCCCCTTAACTTCAACTTAGGTATTCGTTTTTTACACTAACTCCATTCACTTACACAAAAGTAAGACGTGTTTTGAGAGAATCTCTCCCATCTTCAGTTACTCACTGAACCGCCATTACACGAAACTATGGCTGAACAAACGGATATTCCATAATATTTATCCATTTAACTTGTTTAAATTTAGAACATGTTTTACAGATACTCGTCTGCATCATCAGCTAACCTTTGACTGCTGGATAATTTGTTATGTTTTGGGGATGTATATTCTACTCTGGTGGAAGTATGATGAACTTATAGTTTATGTTTTCAACTTTGGAAGTTAACCTATTCAAAATAAGATGCTACTACTGATTTCTCCATTTATTTTGTATTTTATGTTCCTGCAGTGTTCATTTAACCGTGTGCCTGTTTCTCTTTGTTTTTCCAATATAGACTTTTTCACATTCTGCACAACTTATTTGGTAAATACCTGCAATTCTCTGGTGGAATACTGTCATTAATATTGTCATTCAGGAAGTTTTTAACAAAATTTGTTTATAGATGCCAATCTGATGTTAAAATATTTTAGAATATTTTGAAAATTTTGCATAGCCCATAGATATGTGGATTTTTTATAAATTATATTATCTTTTCCTACTGAAAGTGTCGTGGTTTCTTTAATAAGTTTCTGCCTCTTGAATTACTGCACTTTTGTGAACTAGTTCTTTGTTAAATCCATTTTTAATTGCTGATCTTTCTATTTACTTGTATTCTGTAGAGTATTCTTCCTTGTTAATGTAAAGGTTAATTACCCTGTGTGTTAAGCTGTTGATCACTGCATGTTATGTGTTTTGGGGTTAAATCCATCAGTTTTGATGTGATTGTCTGCATGCTGTTCTTTCTGTAGATTCCAACTTCCAAGTTTCCTTAATGTTTTAGTATTTTAATGTCCAGGAATGATAACATGTTACCCGTTTTTATTATGTATGTAAACTTAAAGAATGTGTAGTTTGATTCAATTATACAATGATCTTAATTTTATGATTAGCTTCACTGTACACATTCCAATCAGCCTTTCAAGTTAAAACACTAATTGTTGTTGGGAGAAGCCCCAGAATAAGTGAATGTGGCAATACAGGCACTGAGAAACTGTAAAGCCTCTGGGATACATGATCTTCCAGCAGAGATAATTTAAGGAGGTGCAACCTCCATGCTAAGGGCAATATATGTACTAGTGACACTATGTCGAAAGGAACAGATGCTGAATGAATGGCAAACTACATTGATTTGTCCTGTCTACAAAAAGGAAGACTGGATAAAATGTGAAAACTATAGGGTAATAGCTTTACTTAGTACAATATATAAGACATTTAAACATATATTAAGGAAAAAATTGGAAGTACAATACGGTCAAATTATAGGAGAATGCCAGGGTAGACAAGGTAGATCAATGATTCACCAAATACACACTGTTAAAGGAATTTCAAAAAAATATTGGGAATATACTTTGAACTTATATCACTTATTTATAGAATTTAAAAATGCTTATGATACTGTTAGCAGAACGGGGTTTTATAAGATGCTATTTCAACAGGAATCTACCACAAAATAATTAGGTTGGTTAGAATTACAATGTAGGATACAGCAGTGAAGTTAAGATATTTGAGGTATATCTGAAGCTTTTAAACTTGATAAGGGATTGAGGCAAGGAGGTCTGACACCAATGCTATTCAATCTTATGTTAGATAAGTAAATTGATAAATAGAAATTGACAACAGTAATACCTCATTTTACAAAAGTACCCAGGTGGTAGGGTATGCTGATTACCAAGGCCTGGAGGTTCAGTTATTTATTTTGGTTAAAATAGACAGACAAAATAAATAGTAATATAATTAAATTAGGCATTTATTAAAAGTGAAAACAGTAATATCACTCATTATTAATTAAAATATATATTTAAGATACATAATAATTTCTTAATCACATAATTCAAGTACTTAAACTTACTGTTCTCAGTTACAAGCAAAAACAAGTTGTTTATTCATGGTATCAAATGTCATAGTCAGTTGCTTGTCAGAGAAAACATTTTTCATTGTGGAAAAAGAATGTTCTACTTCCACTGAAGTGATTGGAGCTTATTTAAAACAAGTTATTCTGGAAGGAAGAACTCATACCAGCTACAACAGAACATTCAGCTTTCAGGACATCATGGAAATGTTGATCAAGACAAAGTGAAGTAGTTTTGAATAGTCCTGGCAAATGAACAAAAGATGCACAGTGATTTCTGGTTGAGTTCATTTTCTGTTTATGTATTTATAGGGGAATCAGGTTAGTATCTCTCTTACTTCTGTACTGAACATACTCCAGGGATGGTTTATTGCATAGTTGTACTGTTCTCATCTTTCTTGCTTGCCATTGTTTGTTACATTTTTGCAGTTGAGAAGTTACTCCCTCCACAAAATTCCTAGAATTGTCTTGCACAGATCAATAAAATGCCATTTGCCAGGGTAATTCACAACTACACTACTTCCCTCATCTTCTCTATATCCTAGTATTTGTATACCTGGGGTAAGTGCAGTCCTTTCATTAATGAAGATTTGCTATTTAAAGATTAAGTGAATGGGTTGAGGAGAAAGTTTTTGGCTGTTTGAATAAAAATAAATGTATAACAAGATTTTCAATAGATATTTTGTGAGGTGAATGTGCCATTTAATTTTTATAATTTTTATCACTTCGATATATTGAGATTCTTGGTGCTTTTTAAAATGAGTAATTAATTGTATAAAAATCCATAATGATCTAGAACAGGCAAAAATGGTTTTAAACCTTAAAATAAATAAAAAACTGGGTCTATCAACCCCATATATATGGAAACATGTTTATTTCTTTCTGACTCATAAATATATACACCCAGATAGAAAAGGCATTTTGCCTAACTTCCAGGTTCTACTAATTACCTAGATATTATGGAAAGGTCATCTCAAAGGATAGCAGAAATTTTTAAGGAATTAGAAGTGCCACAAGTACGATTGGAATGGAAATTATTGAAGAGAAAATAAAAGGAATGGTGTAGACAAGGAATAAACAAATAATAATACAAACAAGTCCGTTATTGAATAGATTTAAATATAAAGAGCAGTTTAAATATCTTGGAATAGTTCTGAGTAATAGTAATTCAGAATGGAATGAGTTACACTCTCGCATCATGGTTGCAAATGCATACTTTGAATGCATAAGGATAAGGAAATCCACAAGAGTACAAGAAGAACAAAGATACAAATATATAAAAAAAAATTATATCAATACTTTGTTATGCATGTGAGACTTGTAATGAATACTAAAGTGGAAACAGCTTTAGGAACATTTTAAAGAAAGATATTAAGGCAGATTTTGGACCTGTTAAAGAAAAGGGTCAATGCAGAATATGATATAATCAAAAGTTAACTGCCCTAGACATTACAATATGTATGAGGCTATGAAGACTGGCATCCATGAGATGGACTATCAAAGAATATTAAAGAAGACACTGACAGGAAGAATGTATGGTAAAAGACCAATACGGAGACCAAAAGACAGATGGATTGATGCAGTTACACAGGTTGCTACAGAATTATTGAGAATTAGCTCTTGGAGAAGGATAGCCTGGGACAGAAACAACTGGAAGAGAGTGATAAAAAAGGCTAACGCCTGACTTTGAGAGAAGAAGAAGAAGAGTTTTTGTGCATTACATAGTGTAATAAAATATTTTAAAAGACAATTAAATGGTTATAGTGAAACTGCATTCAATGGCAACACAGCCATATGTATGAAATATGGGAAAACTTGCAGTTATTTTAATATCAAACAATATTATGTCTGAAGTAACAATCCTGTCACGCACACACTTTCCAGCAGCAATAATCAGTCATTTCATTAGTAGTCAGCTATTGCTGAATGGAAGGCAGTGAAGTTTGAAGGAAGTATAGTTTTAATTTTTTAGTGTTATTTGAAAAAAAAATTACATTCCAAGCATTTTTCTTTGTAACTATTATAAAAGGAAATTGAAATTAAAAAGCTGGGTTTTAATTTGAGTCATACTGTGACTTCAAAACAGAAAGTATGCAATGCCTTCTGGAGACAGATTTACCTTGCAGATTGCAGACTTTAAAAAAAAATCATAATAAGTCTGCTGCCATGAAAACTAGGAGAATGGATTTTTGTTTTTGTTTAAATAGATATATTACTATTTTTTTTTATAAAAATGCTCTATTATTCTCTCCCTGTAGTTTTTTTTTGGGGGGCAGGGGTAGTTAGTCTTTAACATTTTTACTTCTGAGGCATTACAGGGGGTAAACGTTAATGATATGCAAGATGAAATGATACATTGGGATAGATTTTTTTTAAAAAAAAATGGATGCATCCAGGCCTAAGTTTAGGGTAACTCTTCAGCATTTGTCATTTATGAGGACTGAGGAAAACCTGGAAAAACCTCAGTCAGGGAGGGTGGTGCTGGAAGAAATCAAACACCAGACCTACCATTCATGAGTTCAGCTTTAATGATTTTGGCCACCTTGTCAGTCTTCCTGTTGCACATATAAATGTTAATACTAGTTATTCAGATTTTAAAAGCTTGAAATTCATATTCAGCAGTAGCAGTAGCAGTAGTAAAGCTGTGCATCCTGGCTGACTGTGATAAAATGCCTTAAACAGCATTGAATTATACACTTAGTGGGTAAGGAGGTAAGGGATATCCTGTTAGAAGATGCATCAAACATTGTAAATTGGAACGGAACATGTTGGCCTAAACTCTGTTGCATGAACGATGATGTTGACGATGGTAATGATGATGACCACTTTACCAAAATATAAAATTATATTCATTGGTATTTTTCAAAACAAATACGGAGGAATAAATAAAAGTTAAATAAGGAAAAACTAGGAAATATTTTTATGCTAAAAGTTTTGTTCAGCTTTTTTGGAGTTAAGTGGACTATAAGAATAGATTATATGCACTAGTAAGCGCACAAAACTGTATTTCATGGCCATGATATTTTAGTTTTAGTGTGTTTCTACACTGTATTTGACATAACAATTAAAAATATAGCAAAGCAATCATTGGGAAATTTTTTGATGAAAATATTTATTGATAGTTAATATAGTGCATAATAGGTTGTTAAGTAAGAAAATCAGTCACTTAGGCAGAATTTATCAAGGGTTTTGTTTATTTGGAATTAATTGGGGATAAAATAAAAGTATTAAGAGACATTTTAACAACAAGGACAAAAAACAAATCTACTTATATATTTTAAATATTACAATAATTAATGACCACACAAAGGAAATGCTGTTCTACATTATTTAAAATACTTAAATGGTTATACATTCTACATGTCAATCATGCACAACGTTACATATCATAGCTACAATTAAAAAAAAAAAAAAAAAAAATCCTTTAAAGAATGGAGGACCCAAAAGGATTACCAACTATCATATTTCCCTGGGAAATCCTGCATTTCAGCCAAATTTTAAGAAAATCCTGGATACTTTATCTTTTTATAAAAACAGAGTTAACATAGCTAATAATTTCAGTTATTCACATAGAGAATTTTTCAAATTTATGAATCTAATAAAACTATGGAGTAACTGAAAAAAACTGTTGATAAGTATAAACAATAAATAGTTAAAGTACTAAACCATGATGTATGCAAATGTGAAATTTTATACTGCAATGTGTTCCTTTATAAACTATTAATTATAGTTTAAAAACATAGATCTGATATTTATATAGTCACAATAAAAAGTGAATATCACAACTGTTTAGATCCTATGAAACATGTAGACTAAATGTCTAAAGTGTCTCCCCAAATTCTTGATCCTTTATTTTCACTGTTGAAAATCGGCAACTCTACTTTCTTAACACCTAACATCTAATGCCCCTAAAGGAAACTGATTATGCCAGACACTCCTCCGGTATAACAGTTGTTCCCTCCATTTGTATTTTATACTATTTTACTCTACAAAACGCCATATAGTAAAATTCAGCATGGGGAGGAACTAGTAGACAAAGTGATGGATTCAAATAATGGTATCATTCCTTGATTGTTTTAAGATTTACACAGTTTCAACCTCACAACAGATGACCTGCATAATCACGCACATCAACTTACAACACTAAAGTAAAATTAATGTTTGCACCCCTCTGTAAACAACAACAAAGCAAAACATCTATCTTCTTAAAATGTTTTCAGTTAGGGCAACTTAGCATAACAAAACCAATATTCTTCATGCTTTGTTTCACTTTTTTGAAACAGAATTACATTTAAATATAAATATAGTTCATGTTTAGCTCAGCTAAGGGGTTATAGATATAAATATTTTGAATGTCAATCCAATAAAGCATTGTTTTTGTATTGTAAATTTTGAAAACTTTTGGTATAAATTCCTTAGACATTTTAAAGAACTGAATATTGTTCCTTTTTTAGAGGTTAGGTCTATGTGATAACAAGAGCTATAAAAATTAAACATACTGATGCAGATTTTCATGCACTGACATGATGGCAAAGATTGTTAATTTTTTTTAATTAAATTTTTAAATAAATACATTAACAGACTGAGGGCCATAGAAAACATTTCTAAAGAAAATAATAAATTGCCTTTTTTATGTATTTATTTTAAATTCTTAACCACAACAAAAATTGCATGTGGGTCTTTGTAGATGAAATCAACAGCATTTCTTACTAAACATCAGCAGAGTACTGCCATATGACAGACAGTTAGGTTAAAGAACTGAGAGAGGTTTTGTTTCTAAGAGCTGTTCAGAATACTAAACCCCATCTTGCAGGACTCACTTTGACAGAGTTACTCACATTTACAAGGACTAGTTTTCTTCCGTAGTGTTTGCATGAGGCAAGGCTTGTGTTCTTTCAGTCAAACAGGCACACAAGGCTTTGCTTTACCACTGTTATGCAACTGTTCTAATGTACAAACTCATTGTTTTCTTCATAAAAATAACACATTACAAAGAAACTAAGAAGCTATATGTAATAGTTTAAAATTTGTTGTTGATGGCACTATTATTTCAGCACCACATACTCCCCACTGCATTGATTTCTGGTTTAGGAAGGGTTATATACATTTCATTGATCCACATCTGTAGGAGGGGGGTGAAGGGTGAGTCTGCCCATGCCCACTGCTGGTACACTCCTTGATCAATACCTCCTCACTCCCCTTGCTTCAAGAACCTCTTGCAAGGCCAGTGTTGTGATGAATGACTATAGTGAAACAAGTTAATGTGTTTATAAACAACTGAATTGAACTTCTTGATATTGTGGTTAGTTAATTCTCATTTTAAACCTATCAGAGAGTGAATAATGTTTTTAATATTGTTTTTTAAATTAAGGAAATTAATTGGTGACAGGTAAAAACTCTGATTTCTTCTGAGTGTATTACAATAAACATCTGCATTTATAACACTCAACAAATATATCCTGTTTTTCTTTCTCTGTTCATATTAAAAATACATATGAAGTAACCAGTGTTATAAAATCTGCCATATCAATTTGAACAACATTTTCAGAAGGAAATTTTTTTCAGTGCAGCTGTTCAGAAAAGAGAAGCCTAATATAAAAATTGATACTTTTATATTTTTAAAAATGTAAAGTAAGGCTTAAAGATGCATAATAAATATGATATTGGAATGGTTTTTAAAATGTCTATACCTCCTGTTCCTTAGCTGATCTAAGCAATGTATAATTTTAGTTATACTCAATTATATTGCCCGGTGTTCAGTTTTAAATGGTACTTCTTTTATTAATTATTATGATGTATTTTTTAATCTTTGAGACATATATAAATGACTTAGGCCAAACCTTTTTTGACATTTTTTTTTCTTATCCTCCTCTTAATTAGAAATAAATGCCATCCTTGTTTTTATTCTGAAAAAAACTTCATTAAATTTTAAAAAAATATTTTTAAGGCATCCTAAACATTACAGAAGAACATTATAAATTTATTCTTGAAAGTTATACAAACAGAAGCTTTAGTTTGGGAAGAGTATCATTGTGATATACTTCAATGTTTGAATGAATTCCTGACCAATGGGCTACTATTTTAACAATTTCTGAAATCCTACAAAAGTCTTATCATATGTATTGGTTTCAAGTCAAAAATAAAGTTAAATGATTCTTTTTTAAACTGAATAATATAGTTTAAATTTGCTATTTTCATCACATTATGTCAGTAATAAAAGCATAAGAATCTTACTTAATTATTTGAAACAAAAGAAAATTCATGCAAAAAGGAATAGGTAGTTAAATTACTGTCTTTGGTTAGTCTTGGCAAATACAACTATGACACCATAATGTTACATAAGATCCCATTTAAATTTGAGATCCCATTTAAATTTGAGCACATATTATAAGAAATTGATGAAAACTTAATCAAAACACAATATCAAGTTCTGTTATCATAGTATATTTCATTTTCTTGACTTAGCTAAGAGTCTAAATGAAAAAATATTTTAAAACAAAAATTTATCTTAATATTTATATCATCATCATCATCATCATCATCATCATCATCATCATCACCACCACCACCACCACCACCACCACCACCACCACCACCACCACCACCACCACCACCTGCTACATCACTGTTTTGCTAATTAAGGTAGACGTGACTGAATTTTATATGAAAATTGACCAAAAATTATGTTTTCCATTTTATAGATCATGACAATCCCCATAAATTTCTCTACAAGAAAAAACACTTTAAATTATCCACCAGATTTAAATGGCATCACACAAGTTGACATTTAAATTTTGTGTTATAGTGCGCCTGTCTCTTCATTGATCCTGTATATGTACATGTACAAGATGTTAATGAAAATATTAATATATTTTCAGTATATAGATAGCCTTAGATGAGCAATTTGAGGTAGGTAACCTAAAGTCACAGATGTAAAATATCAAAGTGAAGTAATTGCAATTTGGTGCTCTGAAATTCATACTAAAGCTAAATGGCATTAAAAAATTGTATTTAATAACTTCATAATAAGAAAAAAATCTGCTTGTTAATGACCAATAAATAGCTTTTCACAATTTAGAATTAAACTAATCTGCAACATTCAGGCTAAACTATGATTACATGTCATTGCATTAGTGTGCTAATAAGAATTCAGTTGTTAGAAACAAAACCATGATTCTACTTTATTCCAAATGTTGCGAGATATCTATCAATTTATTCATTGAACAGTTGTTTATTTTGTAACCAAAAGGCGTAAGACAAAATAACTCACCAAATAAATTACAAGTTAAAGAAATGGAGAATGGTTATAGTTTTTCTGAGCTTCTGATATGCATCTGATTTAGGGGGAAGCAATAGATTAATTAATTCCTTAATTAATTAATTAAATATAAATAACATACCCTGCTATGAAATAAAAGCATAGCAGGGTATGTTAATATTATTCCTGTAATAATAATAATAATAATAATAATAATAATAATAATAATAATAATAATAATAATAACAACATTTATTTATGATAAAACAAAAGTTTCACAGCTGCACAAGATGCTAACATGAGTCAATTAATAAAGGTGCATTGTTAGTGATTAAAATATACCCATTATTTATTACTGTTTCAAATGCAACTTAGTGAAAGACAGTGGTATGCATGCTCTTTTGTAACTTTAAGCCTTAACATGTAAGTTTGAAATCTTTGACCCTGGGTTCCTTATACCAAAATACTTTTCTAAGATCCCTCTGTTGGTGTGCAAATATTTTGGTGTTTTCCATTAACAACCTGTATGTACATATATATAGAGTGTATCAGAATACCTATTCCTAATTTTCTGATATGATAAGAGGACAAGAAAAAAACATTTTTTGTAATAAAATAGTGTCTGGAAGTACTTCGTTTTCAATATAAAAGACAGAGCTCATCACTTACCTTATGACTTGCATTTATATTTCAGCTATTCATGTTACCATAAACAATTGAAGTCACATGTTTCAGCTATTCTTATTGCCAAGGAAATTATAAACAACTGAAATTAGTTTGTTGTTACATGTCACAAAATATCTTCTGTGAGATCTGTTTATTCAATTTCACAGTATTAAAATGCTTCTGTATATTGAATTTGCACCCCCAGCATCATATTCCTTGCCATACAACATTTTCAAGATTGGATCAAAGTCTTCAAGATAGCAGCCAGTTCTAGGTAAAGAAAGTAAATTCAGGGGCAAATGAACTGTGAGATCATTGTCCTTTAAGATGAGATTTTGCAGAGATATGAAAATAATCCACAAACTAACACTGGAGCTGTTGTTCATTCAATGAATACCAGTCACATATCTGTATAGAGAGTCTTAAGTGAGTATAAAAAGTGGCTATTTCTTATCCAAAAAGTGCAAACATTAACCTCTGATGATTATACTAACAGACAACAATTTACTGAATGGTATTTACACACTGTTAACAATGAGCCTGATTTTGCTAGGTAAATATTATGGACAGATGCGGCATGTTTTTTTCTAGAAATGGCTTTTTTAATACACACAACAGTCACATTTGGAGTGACACTAATCCTAAATTTCCGCACTCAATGGAAGTTTTCTGTAAATATTTGGGTTTAATTTGTTGATAACTTTTAGTGCGGCCATAGTTATGCCTGTACATTAAATGAACATGTTTATGGTATTTTTCTTGCAAAAATGTTTCCGGAGCTACTTGAAGATGTCCCCATTAATATTTGAAGAAACATAATCTTTCAATAGGACGATGTACTCACACATTTCGGCTTAAATTGTAGAAATTATTTAAATGCACATTTTCCGAATCATTAGATAGGGAGAACAGGTCCATTTGCTTGCCCGGCATGTTCCCCAGATGTGACTCAGTTGATTTCTTTTAATTAGGATCATTGTTTATGAAACGCAGCAGAAGAATTGGTTGCTAGAATTATTTTTGCTTTTGACTTCGTAACCGACCACGGCTATTTCGAGGTATTCATTTTTCATTCATGCAGAGTTATACTTTGTGTATAAAAATGGCGGTTTTATCCAGTAAAACAAATGCTACTGTGTAACCATAGAAAGTAAATAAAGTAGCTTTCCAAGTCGAGAGATTCGTTCATTTTTTCCTTCGTACCACTTTAAATTGAAAAAGAAGTTTTTTTGGTCATCGCTATATTTAAAAAAAAAAGTTTATGTGCATGTCCTCTATCACATCAGAAAATTAGGAATATTTATTTCGATACATGTGTGTCGAAGATCCCTCGCCTACTCAGCGGTGCCGCACTGAGTGATATTTTCCATTTAGGACGGTGTTTAGATACATAAACCGACCCGCCTTTCGGGATTCTCACTGGTGGATAGGTCACGTCTAGCGTAGACCTACTCATATTTAACAAGTAAGTCACCCGAAATTAAGGTAGCCACCACAAGCAGCGCTTGAGGACTTAACCCTTATCCCCTTAGGTACGCGCCATAGGCACTCCCTTGGTACCCACTGCCGCCGCAGAACTCATTTTCCCGTGAGTTACGAGACCATTGCCACGCCGAGTCCAACCCATCCGGACAACTCCCCGCAGGGAGGGGCTCGAATAAGTCTGACCCGGCTGCTTCTAGTAACGTCAGAAGTACCGCGGGTACTCAGGGTCCGCAGAGTCCGCGCCTGGAGCATCTGAAGAGCAACGGCCATAGCCCCCCCCCCTCCCTTATGATACACCCTGTACAAGTAAAAAAATATATAACATTTAAATATTCACACAATTTTCGCTATATTTCGAACCGCTTGTGTTTTTCTTCAAAGGCAGGAGACAAGTGTAAGTAATAAAAGAAAATATTAAAGCTTGAAGGTTAACGTAATGCATGTAAATAGATAAAATAAGTAACAAGGGAAAAAGGGCAGAGGAGGGAAAATATAATAATAATAATAATAATAATAATAATAATAATAATAATAATAATAATAATAATAATAATTCAAAAAATAAAAAAAACAAAAACAATTAGCATAAAGTAGAAAGGGAGATATTAACACGCAAGATTTAAACCCGGGGTGTACGCCCTTTATGTAAAAATATAGCTGCCATTTCTCTATCTCTGAGTAAACTCTCTATGAGTCGGTAACGCATCAGTAAGTGTTAAATGAATCTCGAAATCCTTACATGACAATTTAGGCAACCGGCAAGGAAGACTTGGTTTTAACAGAACGTCTATGATTCTTCATATATAATCATTTATTTGTTGTTTTTTTACACTTAGTTTTTATATTATTTCTCATAATATTGTTAATCATATATAAACTTTGCAAAGCACACTAGTTATTTATGTAACAAGAGTAAAATAGGATTTTATTCATGACAGGTAAGTTAATCGCCTGGGTGCATCATCTTCGGCAGTTCATTTCCACTAGTGACTAAAATATGTTTACTCTTGTGCTGCATACACATTTTTTCCACTATAAGTGTGAAAGTAAACTTTCATTAAAATTAAACGTACATTTACCATGACTTAAATCAGAGCCTGCTATTGTCGATGGCAATAATATTGCTTGTAATGGGTATACAAAATAAATAATGAATGATTTTTCCCTCACGGGACTGCTCCACGCGTAACGGCCAGTCGGTCGATCCAAAGTGGTACCACGATGAACGGGAGTCGAAAGTCCGCAGCTATGATTGTCACGTAAGTTATTATTAACACTTAAAATATATTTACTCATCATTATCAAGCAAGAAGATTCTGGAACTACCTTCTCTTTTCATACATTTCTGACATCGGGTTATGTAATTAACCACTGCCCTCTGCAGGGCCCTGCAGTTCCCTCCGAGAAATAGAAGAAATTTCTTCATGAATATTATTTTTCAGTTCATCTAATGTGCTTGAATTTGTCTTATAAACTTTTCCCTTTAATGCCTCCAGAGATAAAAACCACGGGGTGTTCAATTGGGGGACTGGGGGGGGGGCCATATGTTGTAAGTGATAACTCTTATCATCGAATATTTCATGAATTGCGTGTAAGAAGACATGGACTGTAGTGCACAGTCCTGTTGGAAAGTCGCGAACCTACGTTCTCTCACAGTTAATTCACGGAAAAAGAGATGCAAAATATTCTGTACATACCTATCACTATTAATTGCTTTTTAAAAGAGAAAGTCTATTATTCTCGCGCAGCTAATGCGAACCACACTCCTACCCTTTGATCATGCAAAGATTCCTCGTTAAGCAGGTTTGGGGTTTTCGGTTGTTTTGTTTAGGTGCAACCAAGATTCATCCGTAAAGAAAATTAGAGCAGGGTCACAAAATCTACCTCTGGATGTAGGGTTACCCGTTTAAGTTCTTGCACTACAGTAATTTTATTTTCAGTTTTATGTTTTTTTCGATAATTTCATATCGTAATCCGGCTGTGATTGGTAAAATTTAAAATTTTGTTTCTTTCATTGGTCAATTTTAAGATGACGTCATATGAGTAAAATGGTCATCACTCTTCTATTTCTTTTTCTTTCCCTTATGTCGCCAAGCATCAATTATTCCCTCCCCCAACCCCTGTATTTTTTGGACCTATTCGAATTTACTTACGCTTGGCACCTACAGATGTCTGGGCAGGGAGTCAGCCCATCGTCTGAAGTGCCAACTAGTAGCATATTAAGGTATTCATTGGACGTGGAACAATTGGAAATTTTATCCAGGAGCCAGGTATGGAGTTCTTTAACATACCGAAAATATGCAATACGGAACCCACGATTTAAACTGTCTTCCGGAGGACTACGCTGGAGATTTTCACGTCCAAAAACATACATTGAAATTCAGCGAAGTTGAACTCGCTAATCTGGGGTCAGGGAGAGTTATGATCATGGAAGATCATAAACTGTGGCACTGTACAGCTCCTGGGGTTAATTTGCTACACAGGCAGCGACAGTCCACCACCTTTATTTTGAAATTTTATTATTTCTGTTTTTGAGCTCCAAACCTTACTCATAAGTTTTGTAAAATCAATTTAAATATGTATGGATATAGATGTGAAATTTCAAATTAACATAGATATATAAATAAATTTTCACAGAACATTAAATTAAACACTTTAATAAAAGTTAAAATGCAAATTATATACTAGATAAATAAATAATACATTCACCAACAATTTATATTCTACTGTGAAATAAGTCTGTACAAACAAAAAAGAGCAAAAATATAATGTTTTATTCAAACATTTAACAGTACCCAAAAATAAGAAATAAATGTGGAGAAATTGTACTTTTCTTATTGCAAGTGTTTCGCTTGAATTTCAACTATTTTAATATTTTAATTTATGTAAAACAAGATCTAAAATTTAGAAAAGTTTGGATACATGATAAGTTCTTTTAACATAGCCAAATATTTAAGCAAAAGGAACCACAAGCGAAAATGCTAATACACGTAAAATAAATTCTGTACTATTGTTGATTTTTTTCAATTTCTATTCTTCATAATTGAACTCTAAAGTACATTTTTATTTAGGAATATAACAATTCAATAATTATATTAAATATAGCCAAGATCATACAAATGGGCGATTTTAAGGAATGATATATCACAAGGGAACTAAACTATATGCAATTTAGATTCTGTTTGATACGAAAGTTTATTTATGAGATAATCAGCTCGACTGTTTTCAGAGTATGCTAGCCAATAGTTGGGTTCATATCAAACTTTGGTTATCAAAATGGATTTGGGATTTTGCTAAGACCGCTTTAATCGCTTTCTTGGTTTTTCCTACAGGTCAAAGGGTCTCTAGGAAATTTGATGTCTCGCAATAATGATCTGCTCAAATTATTTTATATTTCGCAATGGGAATTCGAAACTGGTAATTGTATAGAAAGATACATATGCAAATTTTCCTCTGAACTTTAGTCAAACAAATTTAATACATTAGAAAATTTTCTACTAGACACGATTGCATTTTGATGCATTGAGAGCTTTTTATGGTTTCTTGCATTGTCTCGGTGATTTCTTAGACTGGAAAAATCACAAAATTGCAGAATAATATCGAAAATTAACAAAAAATATATGTATATTATTAGAAAAATGTTAAATAATTACGTTCGTGACGTTCACATGATTGCCGGCGTTATTCAAGTTCTACAAGTATAAACAAACATTGTTTGCCGAAGCACCATACTCATGTAGGGGTTATTATGGCATCTGAATTTAATACATGTTAATACTCGTATGTACTACTGGTACTGTCCATATCTGATACGGAAACCGGTTTGAGAATTTTTGTTGAACAAAGAGTATTATGAAACCAATGCCTATGTGAAAATGTAAATATTTTGAATGCAAACTGGGATGGCAAACCATTCTGGTGCTACAAACCAGTTTCTCAAGATAAGTGTAAGAACAAACAAGTGTGGGTTTTGCATATCGGTGTATACAAATACATTTTTAGCTAAGTACGTCGTCATACCTTGAGTTGTTCTCATTTGTTAAGTATTCCACAGTCATTTTAAAAGAAAACTGGCATAAATACAGTGCCGGATACTGTGTAAGTGATAAGTAAACAACGTAACTTTGTTTCCGAAAACTTTAATATCACAATATTCTATACAAACTTGGCATATGCACAACCAAAATTTATAAATGTATATAAACTTACGACAAAATGACACATTACACATTATTACAGCAAGTTTAATTATATCAGAGAGTGCATTTATTATTATTATTATTATTATTATTATTATTATTATTATTATTATTATTATTATTATAGTTCGGAGTTCGAGGTCGCAAGTATTCAGTGGTAAGCTTAGATGTTGAGGTAGAATGTCGCAATTTTCCACATTTTTATGTTCGCGTGCCTGTCTATCGTTTTCCTCACCAGTGCGGCTCTGCAAAATATGTTCATTGGTTCGTCGTTTATTTTTCAGAGTTGCCAACGCCTATATACTTTTACGAGTATCCTGTAGTATTGTTCCACAGTTTGCTAAATTTTTCACCTTCAAGCGAATCTGTGCCTCATCTTCAGATTTTGCTCAACAGTTGTGCAGCGGCTCGAGCGGTTCCACATTTGTTTTTCAGAGGTGCCAAACCAACCGTTATGTAACTTTATGATGTACGCATGTTTACATATATTTTTTCCATTTTTCTCCGCGTATGACCTTTAGCGGTTTATCCTTTATTTTTTTGATTCTACCATACGATCTAAGGCTCATTGTGGTTTGAATGTGTACAATTGTTAGAGATTAATGTGAATGTTTGAATGAAATAATGCGAACTTTTCACTTTTTACTGAGAACTTTTCACTTTACTTTTTATAGAAAAGTAGTAATCATGTTAGCTATCAGTTTCACAATTTATAGTAATTGTGAAAAGGAGGCGAAATCGTCAGGCCGTAGCGAGCTGCAGTAAAGCACTGGGTCCTACGATTTTTAGGATTTACCCGAGGTTAGATTTGGGTTAGTTTGATCATGAATGATTACTAATTGCATTTTCAATTGTTGTATATGCGCTTATAGTTACGAATAAGAGGCGAAGGGAGGCTATTAGTAAACCACTGGGTCCTCTGGTTTTTAGGATTTACCGGAGGTTAAGTTTACGTTAGTGCATGTACATGAATTGATTAATAATTGCATTTTTTTATTGTTTTACAAATAGGAGGCTGTCAGGCGTAGCGAACCGTAGTACATTAATGGGTACTCCGGTTTCTAGAATTTACCGGAGATTAGTGTGTATATGTATGGAAGTATTACTAATGTCATTTTTTCGATTTTTGACGTTAAAAATGCAATTTTTGCCTTTTGAGGGTGGGAGGTGACTGCAGATGGAGGTTAGTAGCCCGCTGTTCTAAAACCCAGAAATATTGCCATACTTATACACTGTTAGCATTTTAGCTTGGATGCATATGCCATGTTTTTTTCTGCTGTCACTATATTTCGGCATGGCCGTGTGAAAGTTTGATATGTTAATAATGTAGAGCGGGTAGTTTGTTGTATACTATTTACCCATTATTCCGCCTGTTTTTTATTTGCTACTTTGGAAATGCATTATTTTTATCTAATAATAATGTCTGCATGTAACATTTTATTTCGGGTAACTTTTTACATGTTTTTTGAAATTTCCCCGTATTCACTGCTATCCCTTATATTCTGCTTTCTGGTGTTATTTCTCATCGTTAATAAATATGGTGTAAACAACTAGACACAATTTTCGTCCTTCTTCCTTGGATTTTAGCTATAAAAGTAAAACTTTTTTTCGGAGGGTAGATGGCGCCTAGCTTTTAACTTTTTTATTTATTTATGGATGCTATTTAATATCTCAGGTCATCAACATTCCATTCAATTCAGGGCGTGAAACGGCCGACAAATTTTGCTCAGAGGCCTCTTCTTTAAGGCTTGAGGTTCATCGAGTCACATCACCTAATACTGTTTTTATTAATTTTGCTGTGATTCTAGGTAAATTAAACACTTTAATTTCTCCTGTGTCCCTATATGCAAGTTTCACCTTTACTTAAACTTGTGAACAGCAGCATTACATACATTCGATGTGTTTCTTTGCTTTGTCCGTTTGGCCTGGGATGGAGCAGTCCCTTACACAGGAAATAAATATCAGAGATGTGACCGACGCGGATCATTTACTTCCAATCACACTGTATTAAGCATTACGTAACTTCCAACAGGCTGATGCAATTAAACACTTCATAAAACTCTGCCCCATGAAGGGAGGGCAAACACGTAAAAATTAAACGACTTAGTACTGACATTCAAATAGTGTGCACTTGTGAACCCTGAGAAAGGGTGGGGTCTGAAGGATCTATCTCGATACAAACATTACTAACTAACGTTTTAAACTATTGCACTCTTAAAAGTGGATCTACAAATTACTGTAAAAATATTGTAAGCTGTAAAAAAGTTCGGAGAAAGCTTGTTAAACTCTTACAAGAATACTCATATATGCCACTTCGGAAAGTTACAATAATGAATTCATAACACCAACATATGCAGCTCAAATTCCCCTGCTGAAACAAATATTTTCTCACTGAAACAGCTCCATTGACAGCCTCAAATTTTGGTGCATTATTTTAAATCACTGAAAGCAATAAAATTGAACTGATAAGGGGACAGTTTCAAATGAACCAACCGATTCCAATCAAACTTACTGCAGTATGAGCAATTGAGTAACTTGTATTTATAATTGAAGACCCAGTTAGTGCGTGAGTTGTCAGTGAATTGTAGGCAACTGTTCGAAAATGTATGTGAACGTACGGCAGTGTTCAATTAAAAAGGTAATAGTTTTCTACAGGCATAGTTTCTCGCGCTAAAAATGTAACTTTATAATATTTTGTTAGCTTCATGCGTAATAAACGCATAGTACTAGTTTCACTGTTGTCACTTCCGGTTCCCTCCTGTGAGAGGTGTGCAGTTGGGACATGTCACCGATGAATTATATTCTGCTCTGAAATTCTGCCCTCATCATCAGATGAGGCCTATGCAATGTTACAGAGGACACTATGGGGATTTTGTTTTCCCTATAACAAAAGTAGGGGCTGGACATTGCCGCTGCGTGATGACAGGTATAAAAATCGGCAGTAAACAAATTGCTTTTTCTACTACGTACACATTACTTGACGGCAAAGGCAAAATGATAATTATTATACTCCTGAAATATTATTATAATATAATTAATATTATTATTATTATATTATAATAATATTTCAGGATAATTCTATTAAGTTTAATTGACCTTGGTCTGGTTTCGAAAAAGTTACTTGTAATCTTTTGAGTGCAATCATTTTAAACGTGTTGTCTACGATTCTGCGATAAGGCCAAATAAACTAAAAAATTCATCATGCAGGAGCTGCGTAAACTAAGCCAATTCCCCATCAAGTTGAATAACTTTAAAAATGAATATGAAATCCAAATTATGGCCTCATTAATTAATGAAATGAAATATGTTGTGGCATTACTGCATGGTATTAGCGGAACAGAATTAGAATTCTTGCAATCTTTAAGTATCACAACAGAGAAACTACGTTTTAGAATTATTATTATTGTTATTATTATTATTATTATTATTATTATTATTATTATTATTATTATTATTATTATTTCGTTGTTGTTGAGATTAAACCACAAAAATTAATGGATACTCTTAATGAAATATATGACCACTGATATTTTTAAAAAAATTTAAATGTAATCATGCTCATGAACTGAGCCCTTGATTTCATCTTTACATCCACTAAAATAGAGAGCAGTAACAGAGCGTTTCAAGTTACGTTGCGTATTTAACAATTAGATGTTCATATGTTTCAATAAAACAAAAACATGTTAATGTTCAGAAACAATTGCAATTACTAAACAAATATACATATCAATAATATGCAATCGAAAGTTCCATCGATTTTCATTGATTTTGAAATTTAATTTAAATGTTATTGTACTAAAAATATGTAACGCAAATGTTTTCTGACGGTTATTACAGAGCATTCTTACATATAATATAATTCTCAAAAACATAATTGATTATATTTCACATTTTCTATCTACACGGCGATACTTTTGTTAAATATAAAACATATAAATAATTATAAATACAGTTTATATACTAAATTAATGTGTTCTCTTATTTTAAAACAACACAGGAAAAAACGCAAGAGCGCATTTTGAATTTCGGTTTTCAAGTGTACCGCTATTCCTAATAGATTTACCTAATTTTCAGAAATGATTTTTCTTATTTTATTTAAATGGTATATACCGAATTTTGTTGTGAAGAAACAAATATTGGTGCCGTTAGAGCGACTGTTAAATTTTGGGTTTCAGAAAATCCCCATTCTTAATAATCTGATGTCACTGATTTTCAGAAGCTATTTTTACTATTTTATTTCAATGGCATACGTCGAGTTTCGTTAAGAAAAACAAAAAATCGGCAGCTAGAACGATTTTTAAATTTTGCTTTAACCTCCAGCCTTTATTTCGGTTTCCAGCTATACCTTCACTCTTAATAGCCTGATTTTTCTAATTTGAAGAGACTGTTTTTCTTATTTTATTTAAATGACATATACCGAGTTTCGTTGCGAAAAAGCAAATATGATGTCGGAGAATTTTTAAATTTTGGGTTTCAGGTAATTCCCCATTCCTAATAATCTGATTTCACAGATTTTCAGAAAATATTTTTCTTATTTTATTTCGAAGACACATACCGAGTTTCCTTTAAAAAAAAATTGTGGCCGCTTGAGCGATTTTAAAATTTCGCTCTAATCCCCACTCGGTTTTCTGGTATACCCCCAGTCCTAATAACACGATTGCCCTGATTTTCAGAAAAAACAAATATTGCGACTGCTAGAGCTATTTTAATTATTTTTTGTTTTAAAATTTTCGCTTTAGGTTAACCCCTACCACCACTAGTCCAATTTTTCAACTTCAGGAACCTAACGAATTGTTTGTTAAAATATGGTTGTATGCCGAGTTTCGTTGAGAAAAAACAAAAATTGTAACCGCTAGAGCGTTAACAAACGTTTACACACACACTATATATATATATGAATAAATAACTTTTTATTGTCATTTTCGGTACCTAGTAGGTAGGATTGAGGAAATTTGAAGAAATTTAAACATTTTTTCATGTGTACAACTAATAGCACGGAAGAACGATTACACAATATACCCTAGAGGAGTGATATTCAAAATTTATATTTGGAATATATGTGGAGAACAAAATATGTTTAAATGTACCTTAACCGTTTAAACTCAATACTAAAGCGGTCAAAGATACCTGATACGAGTATTTATGAAGGAGCGTTAAGCCGTTCCAGGAAGAATGCATTGCCAGAACATTAGATTCTCCATAAAACGGTCACCTTGGCATTATCGACGACAGCGATCGACACATGTCAAGATCTTGCGGAAAACATTTATGTCAGTGATGAAGCAATTCGCACACACCTGCGAGGAATGAGAACGGTGTACAAGGTTGCTGAATGATCCATATAAGGTGGTTATAGCAAAGAACAGCGACTGTTCTGTTTATGGGCGTGATTTTTTATTTGTTATGTAGAACGTTTATTTATTTTATTTATTTTTTTTTACAATCCAAAGTGTCACACTATTAAGTGAACGCTGGGTAAGCTCAGCTAGGAGGGGTGTTGGATAAAGAATGATCATAATATTTTTTGATAACATACCTTTCCTCATCCTCATAATTTTGACGATCTTTGAGAGTGACAGATACATTGCATTCCAAGTATTTCTTTAAAAATTTAAAAAACCAGTGTGCATTATCTACTGAGCCAAAAAAGGGTGCACCGTGTATCAATACATTTTAAACAACACCCTCCCAGTGGTGTTTGCAAGAGTTTTCTTGTGGAATGTGCCGAAATGTAGTCCACAAGAAGTATTTTTTGGAAAGGGGACTCAATAGTATTAAAGGAAATTATTTAGTGTATTGTAAGTGAATTTACCTATGGTAATTATGTTCCAAAGTGCTGTTATTCCTCGCAAAGCTTCAATATGTTATTTCTTGAATATTAGAAGGCTTCCTAATTGAAAAGGTTGAAAATCACTCCCAGTTTGGAGCTTCTTGGTGCGTCTTTCCCGAAAGAAAGCAAAGTAATGTCTGTTTTATTAGATACGTAGCCATGTGCTCTGAATTACGTTATCAAGCAAGGTGTTTCAGCCAATAGACGAACGCTTTCAAAGTAAGGCTAGGCTCACACAATAACTGAAGAAGAAAGAAAGAGGACTTAAAATATTGATCGGGAAAATGGATGCGCGCAAAAAACCACACACATTTGCCCTCTTGGAGCATTTTAACCGGTATTTGTCCACTATTCTAATTGCCACTTCGACCCAAATGCGTAATGGTCACGAATCGGCGCGAAAATACCTTCAGATCGCGATCGATAAACGTTGCCGAACACTGCATCGAAATATCTTCGAGTCTTTTTTTAATCCACAGTCAACAATGAAAGAAACTCATTGCGCATACTGATTTTTTTTCGTTCAGTTGAAATTTGTACAGTCCTAGGTATCTCACGAGCTTACACTTAAAGGTCTTCCATTAAGGTATCATTCTTGTTTTCAGTTTTTCATGATCACCTCAATTGGACGCCTGGAGCGCGCTGCCACGTTTAAATTTATTTGTCCAGAAATATCTTCAATGCTGATGTAAAGTCCCATTGAAAGTTATCCAATTCGATTTTGATCTGCGCTGCTGTTCAGTTCAGATAGTCCCAGCCAGGATTGATGAATTTTTTTCGGGCGTAAAAATCCTAAGTATGGATGGCTTCCTTCGGAAGGGAAGTAAAGTCGTGGGTTCCATATCGTAGATTTACGGCACGAAACAGAACCTCAAGCCTGAAAGAAGAGGCATCTGAACAAAGTTTATCGGCCGTTTCACGCTCTGAATTGAATGGGACGCTAAAGGCCTGAGATGTTAGAGAGCGTCCGTAAATAAACCAAATAAAAAAAATCAGATAATAGCATCTTATATTTCTTTATAAAGTTATGCTTTATTACATTAGTAAATGTTTAAGAAATGAGGGAAGCGAGTTTCACAACTTTCATGAATGCAATTTATTATATAGCATAAACGAGTTTCATTCGCTATTTTTTGTGTACCAAATTATAAAATAATATTAATAAAATAAAATTAATATTAATGTGGATTTTCTAATAATTTACTTGCAGCGTGTGCTTTCTTTCTTTCTTTCTTTCTTTCTTTCTTTCTTTCTTTCTTTCTTTCTTTCTTTCTTTCTTTCTTTCTTTCTTTCTTTCTTTCTTTCTTTCTTTCTTTCTTTCTTTCTTTCTTTCTTTCTTTCTTTCTTTCTTTCTTTCTTCCTTCCTCTTCTTCTTCTTCTTCTTCTTCTTCTTCTTCTTCTTCTTATTATTATTACTACTGTGAAAATGGAAAATATTAAGAATAATTCCGAAACTTTTAATGTTGACATATATTTCACAATATGTTATAAAACTGCACTACAGTGACTTTCAAATGGGATGATGCATGACCTTTAGCAGCACATGCGCGTTCTCTATTCGGAGTCTTGCAATGTTGCCATATTGTGTTCCCACTTAAGATCACGTTTTCCCGCGAAGTTAATCCCTCTCTTGCAAATAGCATTTAAGCTAGGGGAAAGTAATCTAGATTCACAATAATTTATCAATGAAAAATATAGAAAACAACGTTTTTATATTACGTATCGTAATATAACTGCCTATCTAATTTTAGAACTGAAAGTAGCAGTCTTGCGGCTATGGAATAAAACAATTGTAGACATTAATTTGCATCATTGTTTTATAAATTACAATGAAACTGCATAGAAAGTTAGTGTATCATACAATTTAACAGAATAAATTTACGAAATTATTCAAGCAACGCAAGTTACTTGCTGTTAATATGAATAGTTACACTACACGAGGTACATTGGGTAAAATTAATTTCCGAAACTTTACTAATTGTCCCGACATTTTCCTTTTTGCACCAAGCTGAAATAAGTCACGTTCTCGCTCATTCCGTTTTTTTTTTTTTTTTTTGTTAGATTTCTCAGGTAGCAAATCATTCCTTATATTAGTCACCGCTTCAACTACCTCGGGTGGAGTTCCTGCGAAATCTTTATCACTTTCCTGAAATTCCATTCTAATTTTCAATTAACCTTCATATCATCGAGTTACTAAACGTTTCAATAAAATCAACAATAACTAACAAAACACGAACGCGTAACCATTCAAACATATCAACAATAGTAATCGATTCGTTACTTCTAGTTCTCTTATATTTAACTTTCCACATTAAATGATAATAAATTAATTTTTAAGTTACATTGCGATATGGTTGTAATAACTAACTTTCTGTTGAAAGGCTCTTTGCGACCTTCGCGGGAATCAACGGTGGAGTTGTTTTTTGTTCGCAAAATAAAGGAGACACAGGTATATGTAGGATTTAATGCATCCCTTGTTCAGTGTATTATAATAAATACCGTTGGATAAAAATAAGTTAGTCTGTTTATAATACTGTGCATCAATTTGCATCCTCTTTCGGAAATGCTGTGTATTTACACTTATACTGACGCTTAAAGGCTTCTCTGGACCGCAGTTTACAATTAAGAATAATAGTTCCTTTCAGTGACAATACCGTGGTCTCCTATCTATGAAAAGCGGACATTAGTTCCCTAGCCTTACAACAGAATACTATTGCGTCTGCAGAATGTTAGAGGTAGACATGTTTATGACATGCCCTTAAAGACAGAGGGCTCTTGGTCTGTAGTCACGCCTCCTTTCACGAGCGGCAACGGAGTGTGCAACAAATGCAGGCGGAAAGAACAGTCGTAACGCACGGAAACAATCGCACGCTAAAAATTAACTTTTTAGGATGCATTTTAATACTTAATCACATTCCATATGCTGTGAAATTAAATGGGAAACTGTAATGTGGCAATGTGAAACGTAAAGGAAACCATTTATATGGGAAAGGGCATTCGCTTTTAATAGTATAAGAAGTCACCTTTTTGAAATCAAGCTAACCTAAACTAACATAACCTAACCTAAATTTGCAACCTATAGTGCAAAGAAAACAACGACGTTAATGTAGTCATGAAGCAACAGCTCAATTTCTTTTATTGGAGCATTTACAGTACATGAATTAAAAGTAAAAGTGCAATCTGTTATCCTCTCTAATAGGTAACTTTAAAAAGTAACATTTATAATATTAAGAACAGAGAAGACAAATTGTGCAGATTAAAAAAGAGAGAGAGAAAATGCATTTGAGGGATCGAACCCACTACCTCCATGATATTAGCCCGACGCTCTAACCAACTGGTTATCAGGGCGACATGGACATCGTGTAACTATCCTCTTACAAGTCATACTACCTGGAATTGGGCTCGGCTTTCTCGTTACCCTTCAGCCTCTATCTGGGAGGTAAATTTGTGTATTACTTAGTTGTGTCTTCAGTTCAGTTGATGGCTTTGTTAGCGGGAGAACAGAAGGCTGCAAGTGTAAACGGTAAAAACGGTGATTCAAAAAGGCAGGCATTAAAAGTCAGGCTCCAACATAATTTTTAGAATGGACGCTCCCCCCCCCCAAGATGCGTTAACAAGGAAGAGACAAATAAAGTGGATTTTAAAAATCCGCAGCAACTGACTGCAAAGACGTGTGGTGCACTTGTGTCTCCTGTTTGTGGCGAGAAGGACAGAAATGGTCCTAATGGTACCACAGTTTTTGTGTCACCAAGAAAACACATTGCACCTCCCAAGAAGATTACAAACGTAAATACGAGAACTTAGACAAGGACGCTGTACACAGAACTGTATTACAATATTATGACCATGGAAAATTTCCAACAGTACTAAAAGTAACTGAAGCTTTAAGAACTAAAATATCTGGTTTTAATTCGTTCACCTACAGAGTTCTGCGAATTTTAGGGTTTGGATATAAAAAGACAAACGATGTGCGTTAATTTTTAATGGAGAGAAGCGTCAAGGATAATATTTTTACAAATTTCTGGCGATACAAGACCTGTATTTTATGTAGACGAGATTGGGTGAATAAAACCCACACATAGCTTCAATCTGGCGGCTGCTTCAAAATAGGTGACCTGAAGGGAAAGGGAAAGGCAGTCGGCTCATCATTTGCCACACAGGATCTGCTAAGAGAGGATTCTTAACTGAAAGCAAGTGGATTTTTCAGTCCGAAACCACCTCGAACTAGCACGAGGAAATGGCAGCTGATACAATATATATCATACCAGTCTTTAAATATTATATTATTTGGTTTTTAAACAGTTTCCTTGATTACTTAGAAGAAAGAAGTATAACAATGGATAAATCACTATACCATTCGGTTGTTCAAAACAAATTTCCAAATAAAGTCAGCAGAAAAGAATTATGGAATGATTACAACAAAGGGGTTTGAATTTTTGGCATGAGAAATTAAAACTGAGCTATTGTAAAGGATAGTTCTGTTAAAACACCAGGAAAATGTATCAGCTGGACAGTATTTATGCAAATCTAAAATGCCATTGACTGTAATGCGCACCCCAAATTTGAAACTTATAATGTTAAAAGAAAAAAAGTGTCGAATATAATGCACACCAATGTTAGGATAGGTTTATTTTAAATAACAATGGATCTATGTATAAACAATCAGAACATAGAATGTATGTGACACATTGTTATCAGCGAACATGAAATACGGTAAGTAAACATTTGAAATGAATAGAGTATTGCAGGCATGACGCACAAATGCTTTCATGACTGGAATCCTCGCAGGTGTCTAGTCAGAAATATATTCACTTACTCCTTCACCGTCATCCTTGTCGTTTCTCAGCACGTCATCTTCACTACCATCCAAAGCATTGTTGAATGCTTGGACAGTCATTGATACTTCGATGTTTTTCCAGGCAGCAGAAACCCAGCGTGCAACGTTTTCCGTATTCCTCCTGAACATAGCCCTTGAAACGTCCAGGAGGCTGTAACTCAGACGTCATCCCTTCAAGGTCACTCTCTAGACTGTGTGTTTTCTTTTTTACGTCGTCGGTGAGATGACCACGAAATGAATCCAGACAAAGCAATGGTGGTGGATTGCAAAGCCCACCGGGATGGCTTTCCCACACATTTCAGAGCCAGTCATCCATTGGTGTCGAACAATGACGTCAGCAGGAAACATCTTTTCAGTCTTGGGGGTTCTGGGGCACATTTTCCGCTTGAAGATTAAGAAAGAAGCAAGTTTGCACCCATCTGCTGTGATTGCTAACATTAGTGTTTCGCACTTTTTTTCGCATCCTGATGTTTTGATGGTAACTTCCTTTGCCCCCTTCTCAGTAATGATGTAGTTACTCGACATATTAAACCAAATTGGCTTTGCCCTATTGCTCATTGAAAAATTGTTTCCCTTCCGAAGAGTGATGACATACTGAAATGTTCTCTGAAAATCTGCAGGAAGCTTTTGGCATATTGTTGAACGGTATCTTAGAGATCATAAAATGATACGCGCACCCATGCTAGCCTTAGACGTTTGTTTCGGTATATCAACTCCAGTCTCCTCTTTTGCTTTATTTCTTATGGTGTAACTAGTCACAGGGTCGTCCTTTCATGTACGAATTACAAAACTTTTTCTTCAATATCAGGATGTCCTCCTTTGCGAGGACAGTGAATTTCTTCCTACCAGCTTTAGTTACAAATAATGTCAATTTCTGTTGCGAACGTTGCTCTCAGCTACATTGAACTCTCTTCCTGTCTTTCTGTTACCAATTTTTCAGCATAAAGAATTACTTTACTTTTGAAAGTAGCATCATGAAATGTTCCTCTCTGTTTGCCCTCCATTTCGTGACCACCTACTATTCAAACACGCGGCCGTGCAATAATTGGTCAACAATAAATGTAACGAAGTCGAGAATTGCAGCAATGCATTATGACGTAATAAACGATGAATGAAGTCACCGGCGAACTACGGAACAGATTGCACTGGAATGTAATGAGCAGCACAATTTTGAATATTACGTTTGGACAAAAAGGTGCTCATTAGATCCGCGTAAATATGGTGCTTACCATGAGGTAATACACCTCCCTCCTTACCATTGCCATTGAGCTTGTGTGGGCTCAAGTAAAATGGGGTGTGATAAAATGGAACACAACTTAGAACGACTTAGTATTGACAAAGTGACACAGAAAGACTGCGTGCTGAAACATTACAAGAGACTTCATGAAAGAAATAGGACCTGAAATGTTAGATCCTATCCTTTCTTTATACATTTTCGAGACTCGGATGTGGCAGACAATGACAATGACGTAACTGATAGCAACCCAGAAGAGTTACCAGCTTTCCTTTGGATTAAAATATCAGGTAGTTAATTTATTTAAATAGCCTGTTATGTTTGAGTGTTTAAATCCGACTTATCTATCAGTTTTGTTACATGAAGTTGGCGAGAAGGCTAGTGCGAGTGAGAGGGAACTATAAAAAGAGTGGAGATGAAGGAAGCGGCGACACTTTTCCAGATCTCGCCTCCCGCTAGCTTCTGCTCTTCCCGTCTGATAACTTATTAATTCTGTAATTATGCTTCTACAGTTAATATGAATGATTGATTCTGTTTTCAGTAATAAGAGGATGGGGCAAAAACAAAGAAAGCAGCTTATTAAAAAAAAAAAAAAAAAAAAAAAAAAAAAGGCGCTGTTTCTCTACCTAATCTTTTTTCATGTCAGCACATTTTTTCTAGTTATTTTCTAATTTGTTAATCCAATCTATAAAATGTGTTCTCTTCAGCTAAAATACGCATTTGTTCCAGCGACAACCCCTTCATTTGATGCGAACTTCTTTCTTATTAGTCATTTCTTCACGCTGGAGAGTTAAATTCGGAGAGTAGGGTTGATATGGAAGGATTAATAATTTTGAGGTAGAATCCGCGTATTTGTGTGCTGGCTGCATGATGGAACAGGATTTTTTCTTCGCCAGATGCCGATTCATAGCATAGCGTAATATTCACCAGTTTTGGTTTAGCTCTTTTTCAAAAATTCAGTTAAAATTACGTCGTGGCAGTTCCAAAAAAAAAAAAAAAAAAAAAAAAAAAGTCGCCATTTCACCTTTTCTGTTGTGGGATTGTTTCTTCGGTTGCAACCCACAGTTTATGCTGCTTCGTTTCCGACTTGCAGTGGTGGATGCACGTTTCATTGGCTGTCCCATACAATCTCTGTAATTAACTTGCATGATTCCGTTCAAACAGCGTGAAACTTTGCGCGGAAGTGACACTCTTTCTCTTTTCCGGTCAATTGCTAGCAAACCCGCCTTTCCAATGGCTTTTTCATTTGCAAATAATTACGCAAAATGTTATGCATCCAATTTCCAGAATGCCCACAGCTCGACAGTTACCTAGACAGAACGTCCGGTACGGTTCGCATCGCTTGTGCTCGTTCGGCCACATTTAAACTCACTAAACCAGTGGTTCTCAAATGGATCCGTGGAGAAATTGGAAGAATGAAAAAAAAATGACCAGATCTTAAAATTGTGAATTTTATGCGACCATGAGTCGTGTGTAGGTAAAAATCGAGTAGAAATAATTGAGGCGCATACTTGACATTCCGCAGGTAACAACAGAAGTCATCCCATGTGTCGAAGTGTGCACAGACGGTGCGCAGACAATGACTGGAACGACATCTGGTGTTGTCTAAAATATTAAACAAAAAGCGAAAGAATGCAGCAGTAGGCGCTGCGACTTCCCCCACTAAGACCTTGCTGTGAACAAGACGCCACCTTTCCTTAAAAGAATCCTGGACGAAAACATGAAATTAATTAATTTTATTAAATCACGATCTAAGAATTCCAGGCTATTCAAAGTGTTGTGTTGGGAGTTTACATAAATCTTTACTTCTTCACACAGAAATAAGGTGACTCCCTCACCGAGGCAAAAGTTTGACTCGGTTCTTTGAAATGAGGGCTGAAGTCAGGACCTACCTGACTGAGAATGACATCGCTTTGGGTGACAAGTTATGCGACAAACGCTGGGTAATCAAATTGGCACATTTAGATGATATTTTTCAGAAAGTTAACAATTTAAGCCTCTCACTTCAAGGAAAAGCAACAACAGTGCTTGACGCCAACGGTAAACTGCAAAGTTCAAAAATAAAATCAAATTTTGGGCAGAATCAGTGAACAATGGCAATATCAATGGTAAAAGAGTTATAGAAGAAGTAGATTCAGACATACCTGGGAATACCTTAAATGAGTTTCAAGTTCACCTACCAAGTTTTCTTGATAGTTATTTTCCGGAAGAACTCTATGAAAAAACGAAGTACAACCTTTGCGTTGTAAGCCCATTCTGTGCTGTGTCAGAAAAGCCAGGCTCTCTGACAACGCACCAATGTGAATGCTTGATTGCTTTGACATCACATTCTATGAAAAATGATTTTTTTTTTCAAATAAGAAGACACAATTTAAATTCTGGTGTCAGTTAAAAGACGAATTTAAAGTTTTGACTGATAAAGCCAAAATCATCCTTTTTCCCATTGCAACCACTTGTGAATCGAATTCTCTCCTTATGAAGGTACTAAAACAAAACACAGATCACGTCTCAATGCAGAGCCAGATATTCGGCTCCATCTCTTCCAAATTCAACCAATACCGCCAAGTTATGTGATTCAGTCTCATTCCTCTCATTAGAATAGTTCTTTTACAGTTCCAAGTAGCATTTTTAATTTTGCAACATTAAAAATGGTTTTATGTTCCATATCTATGAGGATATATTATAGATTTACAATACTTGCTTCTAGTCTGTTTTAAAATGTGTTGACTTTTTATGTTTTTTGTTTGTTTTGTAATGTGTGCATAGAAATTAGAGTTCAAAATATTTTTATAGTGAAATAAACCAATAAAGCAAGTTTGACGTGCCTAAAGTTCTAAATTCTGCACATATATCTTTTATCTCAAATAATTTAGTTATGTCAGTACTAGGTGAAAATTAGTGCTCCGTGATGAACTTTTGCAATGAAAAGTGTACCATAACCTAAAAGATTTGGGAAACAATTGTACACGTTCAAAGCAAAGGTTATGTTTGTCCACCTTTTTCTGTTTCTTCAGGTGTGTCCGTTTCAAAAAGTAATGCTTAATGAATACACGAAAATCGTTTTTTTTATTATTATTCTGTATACTCGTTTACAAATTTAAGCCAGAAAATGGCTCTGAAACACAAACTAAGCTTTGTAACGGTTTATAACTGTTTGCCAGCGTGACATTAACAGCAATCTAGTGATGTCACTTTTTGAGTTTGCATGAACTTATCACACAGCCCTCGTAAAAATCACAACCCATATTTTTGTCCAACACAGTGATTTCTTCCCCCACACCTCCATTTGAACTATTACAATGTTTTATATTTTGAAGTGACTTTGAAAGACGCATTATCTTTAAAGTGTCCATGAAAGTGGGCTAACAAGTTAAGGAGCGGTGTGTAACGTAAAAGGTTTGTTTGAGCAACTAAACTTTCAGATGCATGTATTCTTTCCGTATGCATATTCATTGTTATGTCTGGTACCTACTCAACAATAGTTATTTACACCACTGCAGAAACGCCATGGGTGGCCGAGGTCATTAAGGCGCGGCCTGAGGCTCGAATCCCGCCAGTACCGTCCTCCCTGGTTGAGATTTTTTCTAGATTTTCTTCAGTCCTCATAAATGGCAAATAAATGAGATACCCTAAACTTAAATTTGGAATGTTTTATTCCTTAAAAAATCCTTTCCCAATATATCATTTCATCTCATGTATCATCAGTGTCCACCGACTGTGGTGCCTCAGTAGTAAAAACGGGCGTTAAAAAAACACTGCAGTTAAATGCTTTTCCAATGCTTAGGAAGAATCATTGCACATCTCAACATGAAGTAGCTGAGACCGTGGTCAACACTTGGCCGCATGCCATTTCTTATATCTGGATATTTGAACTTTGGTAGCTTAATATTTTACCGTCACGCGCGATATACCAGGCTCATTTGAGAACCTTCCTGAATGAAGCACAAAATGACGGCATAGCTTTTTAATAAGATTCTTATTTTTCAATACAGTCTCCTTTGACACTAATGCACTTTGTCTGGCGATGCTCCAAAGCCTTTATCCCCTCACGAATGTCAGATTCCTCCAGACCTGCAAAATATGCCTCAACTGATAATTTAAACGTTTTATCGCATGAACATTTATTTCCACCAAGGAATTTTCTCATTTTAGAATGGAAGGCTGATGGAGCCAAGACAGGAGAATAAGGCGGATACAGCAATAAATCTACTCCAATTAATTAATTTTCGTCACTGCAACGACACATGTATGAGGACGAGCATTATCTCGATGCAAGACGATTTTCTTTTCTTTGATAAACCCAGCCTTTTCTCGCCTGTTTTATCCTCACTAGGTGCACAAGATAGCATAATACACTCCAGTGAGAAGATAATTAATTAGCATTTGGCATTTCAGAACACCGATACCATGATCTTGCCGGCCGATTTTAAACACCTGGCTTTCTATCGTGATGCTTCCATTGTTTAGTTTCAGGTGTACATAGTGCACCCATATTTCATGTGAACGAAGTCGTTAAGGCAGGCAGGTCTGGGGTTCGATTATTGCCAGGACCGTCCTCCCTGACTGAGATTTTCCCTTGGTTTTGTACCATCAATGCTCACCGCCTGTAGTGCCTCCGTAGTAAAAACATTATAAAAAGTCATTGGTCACAAATCGACGCATAAAGTGTGCGATATTTATCTTAAAATGGGCGAAATTTGCTGCTGAGAGATTTACACTCTGATTGCTTGCCGATAATTTTTTCATGCACAACTTTTCCCTCCAAATGTTAAATACAACGCGTAATGTCCAGAGCTTCAGCAATTTCGGCGAATCCTCCAGAACCTTGTCTTCCACTTTATCGATAATTTCTGATCGGATTTTGGTCTGCCGCTGCGTGGATCATCTTCCAAGATTTCACGACCGTATTTAAACTCATGATCCACTTGGAAATGGATGAAAAAGATGGCGCAGAGTCCCGTAGAGTGTTTGTCACATCTGTTTGCTTTCATACTTTTCTTTATTATGTACTTAATAACCGCCCGAACTTCGATATTTGTCATCAATTTCCCCATGTGCATTTCTACAGCTATAGCTACTAAGATTTTTGACCAATCCGTGTATTATTGCAGAAATGTTTCTATATATATAACTTTTTCGGAACTGTTGCTGCAATCCGAGAACTTTTCAAATGACCCCTCTTAATCAAAGGATAAATTTCTTGTTGAGATACATAGCAACAATCACAACTTTACAAAAAAGATAATTAATGCAATGTGTTTGATTAGCTTCTATATAGTATTTACACAGCGTATTTTCTACCACATAGTAATATACTTTACTTATTTCTATAGCGGACCTATATCTGTAGCTCAACGATTCACCATTTCGGGTTTTCCTTCCGTTGCGGAACGGAAAACGTCGCGATGTGGTTATCTCTTCCGGCCATGGGGCGCTCCCTGGCATCCGGAAGTGACTGACATTTGGAAACCTTCGTCGTCATTCGCTTCTCTTACGTATAAATATGCTACAGAAACAATTTCGATGCTAAGAAGAGCAGACAACTGACAAAATGTGTACCAGCGCCATGGAATTAGTGTAAGAGTACAGTTTATTTTCACCTTTTTGAGGTGCAGTACCTATAATTTGAATTCAGCTATACGAAGACAATGTGACGTTATTATGTCATAGTTTAAAAAGTAACACATAAATCTAACTCCAAAATTCTTCTAAATACATCGTCACATTTTCACTACAATGGTAGATAAATTAAATCGAAAATTTATATGCACAAATTCAAAATTAAATTCCATACTGGAATATCATTCATTCAAATGGTAATAACGTTTAAAAAACAAAGCAATGAATGCAAACTGCAGTATATTTCTTAAGTTTATGCAGCACACTCATCTAACACTTCGTGTGCCGCGGTTACGTCAGACAAGATGCCCTTGAAACTCATTATAATGAACTGACCTCCCTCGTTTTTTTCCTCTCCCAATCGATGACCAGACAGCGCCTGATAACAAACAGATAACTTACTGATTCACGCAACATGTTGTTAGTGCTGGAAATGATGCATATGTTTAGCATTTTACAGTGGCGGCTCGTGGCCTGTTTAGAAGGGTTGGCCAGGGGCATAACTACGTGACACCCAAATGGCTTGCGGAATTGTCTCTTTTATCAAGACTCATACTCCTCCCCGACATTCTCTCATAACTGCAGCGCCATCGTGCGTTTGTGTTATAAACTTCTGGTTTATATAGAACTCTTCTAATTCAGGTGTTAAAAAGTACGTCTTAAGCATTTTGCAGTCATTTAAGAAACAGATGAATTTTATGAATCTTTCAACTGGTTAACCCCTACTGATGTATCGTAATATCACAACAAATTGTGACATGTATGTAATATCTGTCGTTTCGTCGTTCCGTACAGAGACAAAATTTGTCCTTTATATTTATTTTGTAATCTCATTCTTTTAGACAAGATATGTTTGTCACTTCACGCTGTCAGACAATATGTTAATAATAATAATAATAATAATAATAATAATAATAATAATAATAATACTTTTGTACCATCTTGCTGAGTAAGGTCTTATAGTTTTCGATTCAGTTCGTTTCACTTCCAACATAACAATTAAACTTAGACGCAAAAATTGAGTCTTCAATATAACATTCACTTTATTCATTGCTACAAAACAGTTACACTGTTCACTGTTAACACTGTGAAAGTCAACCTTCCAGTGAGGAAATCAGTCAATTTCAAACAAAGTGCGAAAACAAATCCTGTAGTCAGTTATGCGTGGTATCAGTAGCGCCTCAATATTTGGTTCCCAAGAAAAGAGAGAATACCCAGCGCCGGCCACGGACCGTTTTCCTGCTGGCCCAAAAGAACGGAGAAATAAGCAGGAGAAAGGTTAACCCATCGTGGAGAAGACAAATAAAAGTCTAAGTGTGAAAGTATAAGTTTAATGAGTAAAATGTTCCGGGCTGGCTCATGAGCTTCCCTTGCTAACGGAGGACCCGCATGCTACCGCTACTACAGTAGAGAGGAAATACATTTATTGCGTTAAGGTACAATTAAGAACTAATGGATTATACATCCCTGTTTTCTTACAACTAAACGATGGCCAAGAGAATAGAAAATGGTAAATAATTAAGACATTTATTTTTTGGGGGGAGCAGGCCCATCTGGCCCTTATTAACGGGGCGCCCCTGATTCTACATAATGGCAATATAGCGCCAATACCGCAGCATTGTTAAGAAATTAATGCAGATTTTAATTATTGTTTGCGCCGGCGATTCTCAAACTGTAGTCCGCAAGGACCTCTCAGGGGGTCCACGGAAAGTTAGAATACTTTTAACAGCATTTATTTTTTAATTTACACTGCGTTTATTACTATTGCCGATAGGATATCATATGGTTTTCCGAGCACTCTAGGAAACATGGTGGTGTAGAGATTTTTTTTATCTGAGATTAATTCTTTTAAAAACACGTAAATACGATTTGTGATGCATTTTCAATTTATTATTTTAATTGATTTTAAAAATTATTCATACCCTTAATTTATAATATTAATGTGAATACTGCATTAAAATAGTAAAACTGCAATTTATACATTATATCACTACCTCTTTTATTATCTATGTATGCCATTGTTACAATCGATATAGAAGGCCTCATATTGTAATAACAAACATAAATTTTATTATAAATGTATATGCAGAGCCTTAAATTTAATCTTATCGAAACATTTTACACAATACAGAACCAAAAGGAATTTTGCAATGTTCGTCTCAAAACCGCCTTCCTATGATGGATGCCCCTGTTACAAGGGTGATTTGATAAGTAACTTGTTCGCATACTAATAGAGAGCAACAACAACATCAATATAGCGCTCAGGGCGTTTATTTTATATATTGATCACAAATGATTCTGACGTTAATTCATTGTTTCGCCATTTCGAGTGAGAGTGAAAAATGGATACGGTTGGAATTCGTGGTGTGATTAAATTGTTTTTTTCTGGAAGGGATTTCATGAGATTTTGCTTATATTGCGTGACGCATGTCCTTTCTATAAAACCGTTCGATTATAAGCGTGGCAGAACAGACATCGAATATGCACCACGTCCTGGAGCTCCAAAATCAACGGTGAGGCCAGAGATCACCGATAAAATCCATGATATTGTTTTGGCTGGCAGAAAGTGCGCGAGTTAGCAGTAACCACGGGCATCTCAACTGAGCGATTTCATTTAATTTTTGCAAAACTTTAATCAATCTGGGGGACACGTCTGCTCACTCTGGACTAAAAGCAAAATGGGATGCGAACTTTGGCCGGAAACATTTAAGAAGAATCCAAACGATTTCTTACGTGACTATGGACGGAACATGGGATCACTATACACCGGAATGATTGCTTCGGTTTTTTTTGGGACGCAAAAGGAATTCTGCTTATTGACTAACTAGAGAAAGGGGAAAAACCTATACGGGAGAATACCATACATCCCTTCTGGAGAAACTGAAGACAGCCATTCCAGAATGGACAAAAATATTATGTCTTTTTCACCATGACTATACGCCAGTACGTTCAAGCTGTAACGCTCAAATTGACCGAATTAGATTTGAAATGCTTCCGCATCCGCCCTATACACCCTCGGTATACCATCTGTTCCCAAAACTCACTTTCCTGGCTGGACACAATTTAAGTCAAATATAGGAGGTAAATGAGTATTTTGAGGGGCTCGAAGAAACCCAAGAACCTGGATGAACGATGAACTTGGAGCGGGTTGTGTCGAAAAATAAAGTACACTGCAAGACTGAACTTACTTTCAATAATATAAAAAAACAGGTTACTCATCAAACTGACCTCGTATCTTAAGAAATCTTCTTAAGATAACAACACTGCAATCGAGATTCACTTCTCTAAGGATTAAGGTCGCAGGAGTGACGGGTCATCTCTGTTAGAATTTAAGATTGCTCTTTCTTCCTGCGTCTAAGCCGTGTTAGGGTCTCACTGTGATTGCCGTTCCTTGAGAAAGTCGGTTCATTAACAGTACCTCAAGTGTTCTAAAAGATGCTTGCCCGGAGATGAAGCAGCCGGTGACTCCCTGGACGTTTTCAGTGTAGACTTTCTTCTCTGATGTGTGGCAGTGACACCAGACTCGCAACCAGTCACCAGTTTCTGCAAACAATTCCCAGTGTCCGACGACAGACTTCTGCCCTTCTATGCCTGTGTTAAGATCTGTGGAACTCAAATTGCTCACACCTTTTTCATTATTCAAATCGTCTTGAATAACGGTGTGCAGGGCTGAGGACTGTCTGACATTCCAGTTCACCAAAGATTATGCGCCTATCAGCCATAATCAAATTAGACACAACCTCAATGTTACTCGGGGACCGTGATATTGATGGTTTCTTGTGTGCAGATTCTCTGCCGCTAACAGACCCATTAATTCAGTACAGGAACTTCTTAACCACATACCGCAGTTAAACGTCTCTGAATTTCTGCATTTTTGATGCCTTCCTTCCCAAAAACCATGTAGTCCATCTTTGTCCATGATAATCGTCTTCCAGCCTATCCACATCTTTCTCTACTTGACAACAAACAACACTTCTTTCGCTGCACACTCTACTTATAACCCCTTCTGCTTATGATGTTTATCGCTCTACGAATGGACGTGCACATAAATTGCTCGGTATTCGCAAAACACTGCTATTGTAAATCATTCCGAACGCCTAAGCGAATTTTAAGAATGTTTTGTTTTTATTCTAATTTTAAATATGAAATAGTCGTAATAATATCACTTAAAGTTAGCAGTAATTTCAGGATCTTGCGATGTTGCTTGTAATAGAATTTAAGGCGCCTATGCAGCTGGAAAATATAATTGAAGAAAATATATCATCAACTTAAAACATTAGGTCTACGGACCATATGAACCATTTGCATTTAGTTATACTTATCACTTACAGATGTCAGAGATAGGTAGGTGGTCAGCCTATTTACATGTCAAGACATGTAATGATGAAAGTAATAAACATGTCCTAATGTATTTCCCTTCAGGTAGAAATAAACAAATTAACCAGTTAATTGATTAGCAGATCTTTGGCCAATCCTTGCAAAGTAACAAGAAAGATTCCTTTACATTTATTGATTGCAGAAGACAATTCTATTTTAATGAGCAACTATCTGGGAATGTTTCCCGAGAGAGCGAGAAAATTGTGAAAACTTATTCACCTCAGGAGGGATGGTGAACGCTGCTTACAGGTTGACATTCCTGTGCACGACAGTCAGAAAGCCGTTACCCGTTACTCAAAACCTGACACTCGTATCGCTTACGGCGGCACCTTCTAGTACAACCACCCATCCTCCCAGAAGAAAACTCCCTCAAGGTGAAACTTCGGTTATTGCCCAGCAAAATGTTATCTGCTCATCCGACACGACTATTTTGAAACAACGGATATTACATATGTTATTTCCAGAAAAAAAAAATGCACATTTAGTGGAAGTGAGTAATGATTGTGTCTATCCAGTCATGGCAAAGGTCTTTGAACTACTGTTTGTCTCTCATGTTCCAAATGCCGCAACATTCTATAGAAGCAAGGACTCCCTGCAACAAATGACTGACGAATTCATATCTTTTGTTTACTTTTCATAAAACGGTCATGAGAATAACTCACGTTGTGCTGTAATTTCGATACACAAATGAAAATGTACATCTGTTGGTCCTGGTGGTGTAGTCATAACCATATGACTAAACCTAGGTTTAGTAACCCAAGTTCAATCCCGACCAGGCCGGTGTATTTTTCGGGCGTAAAAATCCAAAATATGGCTTCCTTCGGAAGTGAAGTAAAGTGGTGGGTCCAATTACGGCATGTAAAAGAACCTCAAGTCTGAAAGAAGAGGCCTCTGAGCAAAATTTGTCGGCCGTTTCACGTTCTGAATTGAATGGGACGCTGATGACCAGAGATGTTAAAGAGCGTCAGTAAATAAATCAAATAAATAAAGGGTATAGAACAAGTAAAATATTCAACACAATCAAAACCACAGGCATCAAGCGGGACTTTTCCTTATGTATTGTTAAGGAATATAAGGAAACTTCTGTAGAAGATGGTAAAATAAGTGGAGGACCAAGAACTGTGAGAGTGAAGTAAAAATACAAAGCTGTTCCTGGAAATCAACATAAACAAGAGATAAATGGATGGAATTAATAATGAAGGTCTTAAACTTATAGTTTATTTTAAAAAGTCTGCTCATTATCTTAACGCAAGGTTAAAATAAATGAACCTCTTTGTCTTGACTAGGCAATCTTTACAGGTGAAAAAATTCACACCGTAGGGCGAAAATTCAATCATCAAAACATAAATTTTATACTAAGAGCACAAAAAAAAAAGTTTACAGATCCCAAAATTCTTCAAAGGTTGTTGTGTGCTGGTGGGTTTACTGAAATACATTTTTGTGATCCAAAAGTAAAAATCAACGCTGAATACTGTTAGAGAAATTCTAGAGTAAATAGTTGATCACTTAAATCAGTAGTTCCCAAACCAGGGTCATGGATTACTAATTTTCATCTAGCACTTATACGACCATATTATTTGAGGATAGAAGGTCAGCCGAACTCCAGACATATGAAACATGCTTTATTAATTTATTTCGTTACGAAAAAATATTTTCAATTCTAATTTCACTCTAATTACAAAACAAACAAACAAAAACCACATTAAGGCAACACATTTTAAAATCTAGTATTGAAAATCTATAATATATCTTCAGTAAATCATTTTTAATGTTGCTGAACCAAAAGTTTTGTTTGAGACCTTAAAAGAACTATTCTAATGAGAGATTGAATTGATTAGCTGGTTGAATTTGGGTCAACTGGGGCCAAATATCTGGCTCCACAACGAGATGAATTCTTTTTTTCTTTTTTTTTTTCCGTTTGTTTGTTTTTTGTATCTGCTTAAGTAGAGAATCCTGATTCACATAAATACGTGGTTTCAAAGGAATAAAAGGATGATTTTGGCTTTATTTGACAAAACTTTGAAATCGTCTTTGATCTGACCAGATTTCAGATAGTGACTCCTTATTTGAAAAAAAATTATCTTTTATCATAGAATCTGATGCCAAAGCAATCAGGCAGTCAGACTGCTGCGTTGTCAGAGAGGCTAAAATGGGTTTATAACCGAACATTTTTTTTTCCTGTTTTCATGGAGTTCTTCCGGAAAATAAATGTTGAAACTATCAAGCAAACAGCATGTGAACTTGAAACTCGTATATCCCCAGGTGTGTCTGAATCTAATTCTTTTACAATTGGGAAGCTATCAAGATTGTCATTGTTTAGTGATTCTGCACAAAACATGCTTTTCTTTTTGAACCCTTGCACTCTATCGCTGGTGTCTACACCGTTTTCCTTGAAGTGAGAGGCTTAAATTATTAATTTTCTGAAAAATATAATCTAAATATGCCAATGTTAATACCCAGTGTTCGTCACAGCCTGTCTCCCAAAGTCAGTCAGGTAGGTTCTGACTTCAGCCCTCATTTCAAAGAGCCGAGAGACCCGCGTTACTTCTGTGTGAAGAAGTAAAGATGAATGTAAACTCCCCAACACAACACTCTCAACAGGCTTGTACTCTTAGGTCGAGATTAAATAAAATTAATTAATTTCGCGCTTTCGTTCATGACTCCTCTTGCGGAAAGTGGCATCTTCTTCACAGCAAGGGATGGAGGACGCAACACTCCTTCACTTTTTGTTTACGTTTTGAAATAACACCAGATTTCGTTTCAGTCATGGCCTTGGCGCCGTCTGTGCACACATGACACAATTAGCCCATTTTATATGCCTTCATCGCTGATGACTGAACATTCATTTGGTCAAAAGGGCATCCTCAACTTCTAGAGTATATATGTTTGATGATCACGTTTGCCAAAGTTGTGGGAAGGAAAAAAAAAAAAAAAAAAAAAAACACTCTTGAAATCGATATAAATTCCTCAACGATTAATTTCTTGAACTATCTTAAAGCTTTCTTAAAACACAATTTGATGACTACCTTTAACCTTTGCACCCTTAAGCGGAATCAAGAAGAAAATTAAAGAATTTTCTTTACCCCATTAAAAAAAAAAAAAAAAAAAAAAAAAAAAAAACCCTTGATTTGCAAATCATAAGAAGTAATTGAAAATATGCAAACATTTGAGGATATGCCCAAGGACAACCACAAGAACACCTTGGTCAAGTAATCTACACCAAATGTCCCAATTGTTTCTCAGGACAAATTCACCGCAAGACAAACCATCGACATGGGTTCTCTTTTTATAGCCAAGTGAGTGGGTAGGTAATGCGATCACATAACTTTTTAAACATTCTGAGTTCTGTAGCTAGAAAAACCACAGTTTCCGTTCCTTTTGATAAAGATCTTGCCGCACTTATAATCACAACTCGTCTAATCCGGTACTCACTGTGCCCTTTGCATTCGAAAAGTTCAAAGAATCTACCAGTCCATACCTTATTTCTATGTAACGTAACGTAGATAGCATATACACGAGATTTGCTTAATAAATATTGGAACGCAGTTTTGGTCAGTTTATCTTCGAAAAATACAACGTAATACCTTCATACTCTATAATGTAATTTCACGCTCTTCCAATAGGTAGCAGTGATGCTGTTAAATTTTAAGAAGTGACTGTCTAAAGTTTCATAAACAAAGAGCAACAATTTAATTTGTATTAGTACAAAATCAACATCTAGAAGAGTTTGAAGATACTTGGTAGAGATTTTGGGTCAAAAAATCGATTTTTGGCATAATGTGAAACTACACAGTTTGCAGATTAAGCCCATATGTAGTTATTGTGTATTGCGGCATTTAAATGGAAACTTAAATATGGCGAACTCGCTTCTTGATGTTCATTTAGTTTATTTAAGGACGCTCTTTAACATCTCAGGTCATCAGTGTCCCATTCAGTTGAGGGCGTGAAAGGGCGACAAATTTTGCTCAGAGGCCTCTTCTCTTAGGCTTGAGGTTCTTTTAGTGCCGTAAATGTACGACACGGGACCCACGGCTTTACTTCTCATCTGAAGGAAGTCATACTTAGGATTTTTACGCCCGAAAAAATCCATCGACCTTGGCCGAAATTGGACTCGCGATCCTGGGTTTAGAAGGCAAGTATGGTTACCACTACACCACCAGGACTGACGATGTCACGCTCCCTTCCGCTTTCATATTTTGAGTCAAAAATACAATTTTTGGTTTTATGCATAATATAATTTGCAGATTATATCCATAAATACTTTGTATGTGTTTGGGACATTTAAATAGATTTAAATGGACACTTAAATATGGCGGCCTGTCTGCCATGCCCCCTTTTGGACTGCTTTCAGATTTCAGTTCAAAAATTTGATTTTAGGTTTATGCATAGTATGAAACTAGTTAGCTTTTAGTTTACACTCGTACATAATTTTTGTTTGTTAGGAGAATTTACATTGTTTAAATAACACTTGAAATATGGCCACCATGCTGATACACAATACAAGTTATATATATATATATATATATATATATATATATATATATATATATATATATATATACATATACATATAACTTGGTCTAGCTTCTTGCCATTGAAGAACTCGCAGTAGTTCGAAATATAGCAGTTTCAAGTGTGACTCTTTCTCTGTGTTTTATCTTTATCTACTTTTATTATTAGTGTTAATTTGTTACATTGTTAATAGTGTTTCTTTATTTTTATTTTTCATTAATATTATATATATATGTTAACACTTGAAATATGGCCACCATGCTGATACACAATACAAGTGATATATATATATATATATATATATATATATATATTGTTATAAGCCGTAACTTGTATATTTTTAACTTTAGGTACACTTTTCTTAAAAAACTATGTAACATAGAGCTATGCATTCTTTTGTGTATGTGCAAAACGCATTTCTCCGGTGAAAGCTTTTCAACTTGTGCATGTATGCATAAGAATTCTGAAAAGAAATATATGTGGTTGGAAATTTGCATTAAATAATAACACTATAAGCAAATGTTTCCTAAAATTAATTTTGCTTCAAATGATACATTATTTCACCAGCAAAGTTAAGGAACATGTTTTCAAATTAATTTTAAAATTTGAGGATGCGGAGGTTAGTAGTTCATGGCAAAAAGGCACCTAAAATGTTAAACATTAATATTTTTTCTGGTTTATTAAAATAATTATAAAATAATAACAAATAAGATTGCCAAAATGTAAAAACAATTTATAATTTAGAAACAGTTGCTTAATAAGTGGTAAAAGTTTAATTTGGATAGACGGTATACTTTTTCAGAAAACACAACTTGCATTCTGTTGGGGTTCAGCAGGAAAATTGCCATTGTCTCTACTAAGTGTCCTTAATAAATGTGCACGGTCAGATGACGGTGGTTAAAAGCACTTTCAATGGTTGGGGGGGAAACGAGCATGGCTGTATGCACATTTCAATACGTAGTAAGATGGGCCTGCCTATGAGTACATAAAAATAGATTACACTTTCCAAATTATTTATAAAAAAAATAACCATTAGCACAAAATAAAGAAAAGAAAGCCGATGGCAGATACTGTAAAATTTCATTTGTAAATAGAATCATAAAGGGCTTGAATAACTTACCTACACAGTTACTGGAGACTTTGCCCCTCCCCCCCAAAAAATCGCTCTAGCATTCAAAGCGAGGCCTAAGAGAATAACGTAAAGTTTATGTATTGCTATTGGTGTCTGCGCATCTCCATGTGTTGTGCTATTCTAATGTTCTCTCAAACTACGACACAGCGCAAGAACAGCTGACAACAGTACACTCGGCGCTTGTATATCGCACCTCCTTAGCCAATGAAACAACGACACATGGAGAAATTTCCACGTGGAGTAAAAACAGTCTCTCTTCTTTTTTCTTCATAATTTTTTTAGTTGGCGTAATGGGTTTATTGGGACTATGTTTACGTGGAAGGCCTGGGGGGAGTAATAACATGTCTTGTACTCATTACACAAAGCATATACAGAACAAAATGCACGAGGGATATTACAACTAGGTTAGAAAAACCAACGATATGGTGGGAACGATCATAGTTTTAAAATTAATTGTAGGCAACAGAGAACGGATGTAGGGAAATTCTCTTTCGTAAATAAAACCATGGAATTAATTACCTACAGTTGTCTTTGAGGGTTGTTCTTCTCTGACAGATTTAAAAGTAAGGTAACATTGTATGTGTTGAAATATTTCATTGATATAAGCAGATATGAATGTAATTAGAACTCAAATTTAAGTGTTGGGGGACAACTTGAAATATTGTTTAACTCCTTATTGTGTTTGACTAACTTCACTTAACTTGTTTATATTATTATTATTATTATTATTATTATTATTATTATTATTATTATTATTATTATTATTATTATTATTATTATTCAAGCTGACAAGTTTCTAGGTCTAAAATACGGAATTATATTTCATAAAACCAACACTTTTATAAATATATGCAATTAAGTTAATATGTGTAGATTTAAGTTGACATTTATTTAATTAGATTAATGTGTATTTAACTAGATTTACATGCTTTAGTTAGGTAAATGTATTTATTAATTGTGTAAAATTAAGTAGACATGTATTTAATTAATTTCACGTATTAAACTAGGTTGTTGTTTAGTTAACTAGATTGACATGTTTTAGGTGCAATGTAGTTAATTAAGATAATATGTGTAAAATTAAGTTCGCATATATTTAATTAGGTTCATTGTATTAAGTTAATATGGGAAAAATTAAGTTGACTTTTTCACTCATGTGATGTCATCTTAAAAACGACCAATGAAACGAAACAAAACTTGGAACTTTGACCAAATTACGGAGTGAAATTATGGAAAAGAAATTCTTAAATCTGTTTTATCACGCGACTTGTATTTGTCTTGGGTCGGTGTAGCCGACTCTATACCTCCACTATATAATTCTTGAACACGCATCACTGATCACTTTTGCTAGAGGGTGTGAGGAGTTGTTGATAGTAACAAAAGCATGGACAATCGACAATCATAACGCAAAATGGAGGGTTCTTCAAAGCGTTTTGGTGATGTGTCAAATGTGCAAATTGATCTTATCATTAGCAATTCGAAACCACAGAATACAATGAAAAACAGAGACACTTTAAGTTATCTTTTTTTTTTTTTTTTTTTTTTTTTTTTTTTTTTTTTTTCCCTCAGTGGGTATTAAAAAATCGAACGGTGGGGATTGTAATAGTCGACGTTTGTTCATTTCAGTCTCATGGCTTCTGAATAGAATGGGTTATCATAAGTATAACATTTTATACACCTGTTAATGTTCTGTACGCGAATTTCAAATAAATATATCCCTTTTATTCTTATTCTATTCATGAAACTCGTATTTTGCTCTTCTCTATTGACATTACTGACAATCGTCATTCTTCTGTCGCAAACTTTCTTGAAAATGTGAAAGTTCAAATACACTACTATTACAGTTTTGTAAGTCAAGTTTAGAGGAATTATATTTCAATTCTTATTTTATTCGTGAAATAGCCCTATAAATATCACTCGAAGGTCTGAGGTTTCCATATAAATTCATATTTTCCGTAATATCAGACCCTCCTGTGATATTACTTGTGATAAGTGTTTAATTAGTTCCACGTATTTAACTACAATGATGTGTATAACTAAATTGACATTTAAATGTAATTAACTAAGTACATATGTGCAAAATTAAGTTCACATGTATTACATTAGTTTGATGTATTTAAACACATTGATGTGATCTAACTAGAATGACATATTATTAGTTGGATAAAATGTATTTAATTAAGTATTAGCATGTAAATATGTGTAAAATTAATTCGAATGCATGTAAATTATTTTTATTTAATTCTATATTGACATGTATTTTATTAAATTAATTCATTTATTTTTAAATATTTTGCTATAAATAATCATCTTATTTTCATTATTCTCACTGCCCAATCGCAGTTAATACCAATAACAGTAGCATTGTGATCACAATCAAGGAAGAAACGTGATAACGGTGCAGATTGCGTTACGGTCACCCCTATTTGCCAGGCACAGTCTTTGATGCTCGGATGATTTGAGTAGTACGATAATTCGCGGAGCATTCCTTATTTTTGTGCCTGAGGCAATTATTGTGTATAAATGTGAGTTGTTCGTCTCAGTGCGTACCGTTTATCTTTACTTTTACTTATTTTTGTTCTCTACTTAAGAGGGCAGGTCCAAAGTTTCCGACCTCGCCTTCTTCACGACAACGCGTCTGTGCACACAGCTCTTGTTGCAAAGGAAGCTGTGAAGAAATGTGGCTTCAAGGAGATCGCCCATCCACTCTACAGCCCTGATCTAGCTCCCAGTGACTATTTTCTCTTCTCATATATCAAGAAGGGTCTTTGAGGAAGGGAATTTTAGTGTGACGAAGAAGTGATGAATGCTGTTTAAGTTATTTTGCAGACAAGACTTCTGAGTATTTGGGGGGGGGGGGTTTAAAATGTTAATTCAAGGACTGAGAAGTGTATTACAATAAAGGATAACTATATTGAAAAGCGAAATATAGTTTTTGTCTATATTTCGTACCTAGAAAATGGTTACGGAAACTTGTGGACCTACCGTCGTATATTGTTTATGTTGCCACAGAGTGTAAACCCATTTGCAACCAGTACACAAAGAATGAACGAAGAATATCAACTAATGAAAAAGCTGTCATTATCAGAAGGAGTTCTCCGGGCAGTCCAGCTGCAATGATGGAACTTGGCGACACGCTTATTCGGCACGAATATCAACTTGATATCTCTGTTGGTAGTGTCAACACAATAACTCACTCCTCAGTGAGAATATTCGAAGATATCTTCCTCGAAGTCTTCATAAGGAATCATCTGCTCGCTACAGGGTTGAAGACGATTGTATTTCCGACATGTAACGAGAGATTAAACAGTAAAGCAGCTCTGTCTGAGAGTGAGAGAGAGTATAATCTATGGAGTTCATTAAATAACTGTGCTTAGCTAAACAATCACAACTTCGCACTGAAACAAAAGTGTGAATCAGACATTAGTTAAATTTGTAAAGTTAATGTACTGATTGTAAGTTTGAGTACTGGAGTTAGTGGTATCAGGAATATATGTTTATCGGTTTATTTATATATTCGTTCACTATGTTTAAAAAAATAATTTTAAGACATATCACCGAACAATGTATTGAATAAGAATATATTGAACAGTTTTACTCCAGTAAATCTAATTCTAATGTAAATATATGTAAATGTAAATATTACATACAAGAAATAACTAAATAAATCACTAGTTTTGTTATAAATGTAGAGAAATGCTTATTTTTACCATGGTACCACAAAATCACGCATTGCCGTTGCAAAATTTACTTACTGGTACATCTAACATCCTGCGTTGAATGTAGTGTACGTGACTGGCAAAGGTTGAGAACTCCTGCTCTAAAAGTCCTTTTGAGAGGCATAAACGGTGCCAAATTACTTTAAAAATAACTACTAGAGGAAAAAGAGGGACAAAAAAAAAAAAAGGAGTGGAGTGGAGTAAAAATATATTATTTTTGTTCACCTTTTTACAAAACCATCCTAATAATGTGTATAGCACCGGAAAAACGATACTTTAACTCCCAAGCTCTAGTTACAATCATAAAATTCATTGCATCTTGATGGTATGACTGCTAGAGAGAAAAACAAAAGAAAGCAAGGCCTGGTGCATTAAGTCACTTCCTGTTGGCACGTTTGGATCACCACGCGCACGCTATTCATAGCATGTAAACAAGGCGAATCGCGAGGTAGATTTGCTTCTTGTTTGAGAAGCTGTCCAAACCAACATCAATGAACTGTGAAGGTCGCTAGCGAATGTGGTGGCCTCCTTTTAAATCTCCACTACGCAGATTCACAGAGGCATGCGTGTCTCATCAGCAGAATTTTAATTGCTCCAGCTTCGTGCATGGTTTGTAGATGCCAACCGCGGCACCATAAACAAAGGAAATACGAGCGTCATGGAAATCGCATTTCCTGTAAACGTTTTAATGCTTCATTGCTGTTTTAGGAGGCCACGTAGGATGCATTGTTATGTTTAATAATTAACAGAGAAGGCTAAGCATTTGATTCAGAAGGCTTTAGTCCTGGTGATCTAGTGGTATTTGCCTAGTAGATCCAAGATCGCAGGTTCAATCCCGGCGAGGTCGATGTATTTTTCCGGTCGTAAAAACCGCCACGGGTGGCCGAGGTCGTTAAGGTGCGGACTCGTGAGCGGGGTTCTGGGGTTCGAATCCCGCCAGGACCGTCCTCCCTGACTGAGGTTTTTCCCCAGTCCTCATAAATGGCAAATGCTTAGGCCTGGAACGATTCCTTCCTTAAAAATAAAATAAATCCTTTCCCAATATATCATTTCATCTCATGTATCATCAGTGTCCACTGCCTGTGATGCTTCTGTAGCTAAAACGGGCGTTAAACACCATTCATTCATTCCGGTCGTAAAAATTCTACGTATGGTTTCCTTTGGAAGGGAAGTAAAGTCATGCGTCACGTGTCGTGGATTTATGGCAGGCAAATTTGTTTTTTGTTTGGTTTATTTACGGACGCTCTTTAACTTCTCAGGTCATCAACATTGCATTCCATTCAGGGCGTGAAACGGCCGATAAATTTTGCTCAGGCTTGAGGTTCCATTGTGTGCCGTAAGTCTACAGCATGGGATACACGACTTTACTTCCCTGCTTAAGGAAGCTATATATAGGTTTTTTACGCCCCCCAAAAAATCCATCGGCCGTGGCCGGGATTGAACCCGCACGAAATTAAAGGAAAAACTAATTTATGTTTAAATGTGCTGTGAAGTTATCAAAAAGTTTCTTCATAGTCAATTTATCGCATTGTAACTATCAAAAGTTCCTCACGCAGAAGCTGCGTAAACTAAACGAATTCCTCACCGAGTTTAATAATATTTAATAAAAATTCATCAATAATCCAAATTAGGCACAATTAATTCATGAAATGAAATAAGTTATGACATTACTGTGTGGTATTAGGGGAACAAAATTATAATTCTTGCAACCTATAAGTATTATAAAAGAGAAATCACATTTGTAGAATTATCACTACTACTGAGATTAAACCATTATTATTATTATTATTATTATTATTATTATTATTATTTATATGCTTAATTAAATGAAATGTATGATAGACAAAGTTATACTGTGTGGATGTTTTTTTTAACATTTTTAAATGTAACCATGTTTATGAGCTGAGCCCTTGATACCATCTTTACATTTGCTAAAATAGAGAGAAATAAGAGAAAGTTTCGAGTCAATTACAATGTACTAAGCAACAAAACAAACAAAACAAAAAACAAAACAAAACAAAAAACAAACAAAGTTACATTGATTTTCATGGGCTTTGAAATTTAATTTAAATGTTATGGTAGTGAAAACGTGTAACGCAAACGTTTTCTGAAGGTTATTACAGAGCGCTCTTACATACAAATATAATTCTTATACACATATTAGATTAATATTTCACATTTGCTATCTACACGACGTTGCTTTAGCTAAATATAAAACATATGCATCGTTATAAACACAGTTTATAGGTTCAATTAATTTTCCTTTTATTTTAAAACAATATAGAGAAAAAGGAAGAGTGGTTTTTAAATTTCGATTTTCAAGTATATCTCTACTCCTAATGGTCCAATTTCCTAATTTTCCGACATTATTTATCTTATTTTATTTAAATAGTATATTTCGAAATTGTTATGAAGAAACAAATATTGATGCCGCTAGAGTGATTTTTAAATTTTCGGTTTAGGTTAAACTCCCATTCGTAACGGTCCGATTTGTTTTGCAGAAACTATATATTTTTTTAATTTTATTTAAATGGCATACACAAAGTTTCGATGCGAAAAAGAAACTATTGATGCCAATGGAGCGATTTTTAAATGTTGGGTTTCAGATGATCCCCCCCCCCCCTAATAGTTTGATTTCACTTTTTCAGAAAATTATTTTTTTATTTTTTATTTCCATGGCATGTAAAGAATTTCCTTTAAAAACATTTAAAATTGCGGCCACTAGAGCGATTTTTTATTACCACAATACAAATAAGCATAGCGGCTCGCGATGGCATAAACCCGGATTGTATAATTTTACTGCTGAATGTAGATTACACCCTTCTATATTCTTAATAACTAGAATTAACATTCATTGATGTGTGACTAAGCAACACAACAGAGAGATAAAGAGCAATTAATAATAATAATAATAATAATAATAATAATAATAATAATAATAATAATATCATAGGAGTGCACCTATTATAACAATTTTCCTAATTTGCAGGCAATATGCTGATAAATAGTCCTCTGATTAAAGTCCTACAGATGATGTTGGTCTCTACAGAGAGTATTATATTACGTCCTATGTTTAGAAATCATGGCTTCATATATCTCATATTTAATATATATATATATATATATATATATATATATATATAGTAACAAAAAGATATCTCAAAGCAATGGGGAAACATTCCTTGCATATAGAGGATGCAAATATGTTATGTGAACATGGGTCCGGCGTCTTTGTCTACAACTCCGCTTGCACGGTGTGGGATGCAAGCTGGAATGCCAATATAGCTGTCTAATGGCAATAACCCTACACAAGAACAGTTGCTTAATACGTACATTAGGTAAACATTCGCTTTTAACTCTGGTTAAATGCGGTGGGGATGTTGAAACTACTCTTAGTTCCTAGGTTCACCATTGTTGTGGTCGTTCTGTATCACGTAGTCTTGTTATGCTACTCGCTTCATTGTTTGACTTAGCACCGAACACGTAGTATCAGTTCTGTGTGTTTACATATCTCGTTCCAGGTACAGTAAAATGAGATATTCAAATACGGAGTTGGCAGATGTTCATATAATCTATGTATTAGCCGAAGATGTAGAGAGTCTTCGTGCTTGTGTTCTGGAAGACTGTCAGACAATACGAGATACTCCAGGGATACATCAGTGCATCAAAGAGTCCATGCGACGGCGGGTTGTTGAATGTATTCGTGCTAACAGAAGACATTTTGAACATTTCATATGATTTTCTGTTTCCCATAGTTTTGTTTCGAATATTCTGCTATGTGGTGCAGGTGTGAAATTTCGGAGGTATTTTCATATTATATATATATATATATATATATATATATATATATATATATTTGCCGTATATGTGAGGAATGTTTTCCCAACGTTTTGACATACGTTTTTGTTACGTTCTACACGTGGCTGGTTACCATTAGTATACTGTTACACTATAATTTGTTTAATATGTTTTATTTAACTTTGTAACGCAACAAATCAGTCTGTATACAACTCGTGGGACATTTTACTGAGAATGCACTTGACGGTAGATGAGTCTCAGGTGGTGCATGCACACAATGAACTTACGGGAAAGACAGTGCACCTTCCGCTTCCTCTTATCTCTCTAGTTCAAAATATTTTACAAACTTGTGCACCTAGAAACCAAGTCCCCTATGCACATTGCTATTGTTTTTTCTTTTACGCGTACAAAGGCATTAAGCTATAGTTAAGCAAATAAGCATTGACACATTTGGGGGTAGTGCTAACCAGCAATCTTCTTGAGCACTCGCCCATGAGAGGGTGAATTGTTATGTAAATAAATATTTTTCTGCATGAAGGTAAATAAATTATAATGAAAGAGGTCATTTACGGTGAGTATGTATAAGGAAATGTTTTCAATATGTTTACAAACATTTTTCTCTGTTTTAGTAGATAAATCACATTTGACATTTTTACCCCATATAAACGGCATGTTTCCAATTTTGATAATCATTTTCATGCTTTTACTGCATAAAAACATAAACACATGAACATTCACGTCCTAATTTGATATTCCTAAAGACTATAGACAACTTAATGTTGATTGAGTACAATGAAAATGAAAAGAAGGAAGGGGGTGCACTTAAAATGTGAAAACTGCCTCATCCAAAGGGGGCTAGAGGGTGCCTTTATTTTTTGCGCTATTGAAAATCCCCATTAAAAATTCAACTTTAAATTGCGTGCTTTTTTCCCACCAATATTTGCACAAAACCACTACAAAAGGGTTACCCAGTACTTTTAGAATGAAGCAAAAGTCTCCTAAATGAACTAGTCAAACTGTATCAAGTCATTCACTCCCAGTGCTTGCTACTGTTGCAGAGATTAGACATCGCGAGAGGATTCCTGGCCTACTTGGGTAAATGTAAGATGGCGGCCGGCGCTTCTAAGAAAGAGCGGGTTGTGTTCCACACTGATTAATGCTAACGACGGACACAGATTACTTGAAAGCGAATTGACCGTGGGTGGGTTCTAACAAGGGGACTCCGGCAGTGTCTTGCAGATCTCTAGAGATATTGTCAGGGTAACTGAGCAGCGCACAAGTAATGAAGCTTTTTCAGGGAATACAACTACACAATTGTGATAAACTGTCCTGAAATCAGGAATAGAAGGTAGCACGTTCATTTGCTTTGTGGTTTCTTTGCATATGACGTTCCACAATGAAAGCAAATTTTAAATTGAGCACCTTTGTTCTGTTTATATTGAGATTAACGGTTGTCCTTTGTGTCTATTGTCATCAACTAAAATGGAGCGATACATGAAGGATCAACGCGTGCAGATCGGAAAATTATATTTATTTCAAGTACGGTGAATGTTATGCAGAGACCTTTCAAAGACTTCATGTAATTTTAGATAGATGAAATGCACTTAACGTGTCAAAAGCATAGAGAATGGTATGGAAATTTGAAGATACAGGATCGACACAGAACATCAAATCACCTGGACGTTCTCATTAATCGGTAGAGAATGTTTCCCTCATCTGACAGAGGGTTGCTACCAGCCCAATGAAGTCGATTCGCCGCCGTTCCGAACGATTAAACATTCTGAGAAGCGCTTTGCAGCGATTTAAACATAAGATCTGCATATGCATCCTTTTAAGATCGAACTAACACAAGAACTGAAACCGACAGACCATTAGCAGCGTCGGACATTTGCCTCTCTCGCAACGGCGATCAAAATTAGCCACCGAAATCGTGTGATTTGACACCATGTAACTTTTTTTAATAGTGTTTAACGCCCGTTTTTACTACCGAGGCACCACAGGCGATGAACGCTGGTGATACATGAAATGAAATATTGGGAAAGGAGTTTTTTTAAGGAAGGAGACGTTCCAGGCCTAAGTTTAGGGTACCTCCACGGCATTTGTCAGTTATGAGGACTGAGGAAAACCTGGAAAAAAAAACCTCAGTCAGGGAGGACGGTCCTTGCGGGATTCCAACCCCAGACCTCCCACTCACGAGTCCGTGCCTTAACGACCTCGGCCACCCGTGGCGGTATATTGTGACTATTTATTGTATTGGTATGTATAATCTTGTGTTTACGTGGACAATCCACGAACCGTCCCTCAACTCAAGGCAGGAATTAGACAATTCATGGGTGAAATTCAGCCTGAACTTTGCTCTAAAGTGGTTGAAAACTTTGCCAACAGAGTGAAGGTGTGCCAACGAAGGGGTGGAGGACATTTGCCTGATGTTTTGTTTCATGTTTAATGTGCTTCATACTGTCTTAGTAATATTAGCACTTTTGAAGTAAGTGACGTGTTTTATTATTAAAAGAAAAATTGCTTTCATTATGGGACACTCTATGTAAGAAAGAAATCTAGAAATTGTTAATGTATATTGAAAAGTTGCTACCAACTCCATAATATTAAAGAAAGTATAATATTCAAGGCGTGAAACTATTGTATGGTGCAAACAATGGTGTTTTGTTTAAACAAAAATATTGGCAATCGTTCCTCCTTCTTTGTTCAACAAACAACATTCAATCTGCGACGTATGTGCAGACAGTGTCTCGGAAAAATTCCAGTTTCTTGCGAAATTGCGTTCTTCAGTTGCTATAAAACTGCGCTAACTGTGGAAGGAGGCCAAAATCACTAGCCAAGGGTTCACGTGGCGCAGTTTAGGAGCATGCCGAATGAGTAAGGTCACCGGCGGAACTGGGTTGAGAATTTATCCCATTTATTTTTTTAATAGTGTTTAACGCCTGTTTTTACTACTGTGGCACCACAGGCGGTGGACGCTGATGATACATGGGATGAAATGATATGTTGGGAAAAGGTTTTTTTTTAAGGAAGGAAACGTTCCAGGTCTAAGTTTAGGATACCTCCCCGGCATTTGCCATCAATGAGGAATGGGGGAAACCTGAAAAAAAAACCTCAGTCAGTGAGGACGGTCCTGGCGGGATTCGAACCCCAGAACTCCCGCTTAAGAGTCCACGCCTTAACGACCTCGGTTACCCGTGGCGGTTTATCCCATCTATGAAAAAGCGATACTGACAGGCGAGGTCGTTAGGGCGCGGACTCGTGAGAGGGAGGTCTGGGGGACCGTCCTCTCTTACTGGATACACCATCAGGGTCTATCGCCTGTGATGCCTCAATAGTTAAAACGGCCATTAAACACCTAACAAACTATATGAGAAGGGTGCATCATGAATACATACACTGATCGAATGTAGGAGGGATAATAACAGTAGTAGTGGTGGCATGTATTTCAATGATACCAATACAATAACACTTCCAACAGGTGCAAGGGTCCAACGGACTGTATATGTGCTTTTCTAATACAAGATATTATATTAGTTAATTTACAATAAAAATAGAATAAAGTAATATTAATAAGAAATAAAACTTCTTAAATATTAAAATACAAATACTTTACTTCCCTTCCGAAGGAAGCCATACTTAGGATCTTTACGCCCGAAAACTTAGGTACTTAGCCGTGCATCAGGAGCGGCAATTTGTGCCTGCATGGGAACATCTCCAGGAGGAAGGGATGCGGTGAACGAGACATTGGGCGTCCAGGATCCACGGGCGGTGACTGCGCGGATGGAAAACCCCGACGCCAAGAAGTTCCATCCCCAGAAGGGTCAACCCCTTACTTCCTAACCAGCGCAAGTCACCGTTACACCACACCAGTTCACCTCACCTAGAGCTACTGACCTTGTACCAGAACCAACGGAATGAAGTATTGAAACAGGAGAGAAAGAAAACGTCCATCCAGGTGTTCGCCTAATAGACTAGGGAAAATAAAAATCCAAGATTAGGATGGGCGATCGCAAAATATATGAACCTGGGACCTCCCAGAGGAAACCTTCACACAGAAGTAAACACTTTAGGTTAAAGAGCAGACAAATATTATCATTTCTTAGGAGTGAACCAGGGTGTATTGGTTCACTGCTATCCCACATGGGCATGCTACAGTAAATTCTACAACTGATAAACTCATGAAAAACTGGAAGTGCCTGATATCTCAGAAGGTCTTCACTGGATTCTTATCTTTCTGCTATGTTTACATATTGCATAAACCGGAAGATCACGTGACAAAGGCTCAGTCGATAACACGTCTAGCATTTTTGGAAAGCCTTCAGGTTTCGTCATTGCAAAAATTCTGTTTGCCTTTTGTTTTCTTGGCAAAACTGGGCTGACCCGATTTTAACAATTCATCAATATGACCCAGGAAGTGTCTGCTGCTAACAGGCACCATTTTATTGATTTCAGGTATTTTCTTAATTTGCTTTGCCCAACAGGCTTCTTTTTCTTAGTGCACCATCCTTTCAACGACTGTTATGTAAGAACTATTTTGAAACCACACATGTGACGTTTATATAGTTCAGGAAATATTTATGTATCGAGTATTGCATATTCCGCATAGGTAACGGGTGATTTTTCTTTGGCGGAACCGCTCCACGCCGGCTGGCCAGTTACAGCTGTTACAGTCGGCCAGTCGGTTCAAGCTGGTACGCGGTGAACGGGAGTTAGAAAGTCCGCAGCTATGATTGTCGCGTACATTATTACTTACAATTAAATAATTAAAAGGTACATTTACTCGCCATTAGCGAGCAAGAAGACGGGGAACTGCCACTATTCATTTCCCACACATTTCTGGCATCGGCTTATAAAATGAATCATTCTCTTCTGCAGTTCCCTCTGAGAAATAGAAGAACTTTCTTCACGAATGTTATCCTTTCAGTTCATCTAATGGGTGTGGATTTGTCTTGTGTACTTTTTCTTTTAATGCCCCCCACAGATAATCGCAGGGCGTTAAATCGGGAAATCTGGGGGGGGGGGATTGGTTTTATATGCCGATGCAGAGTATTCTGGACATACCTGCACTATTAGCTAATTCTTGAATAAATAAATATAAACCTATTATTCTCTTGGCGGTAATGGCACAACATAGTTCCATCTTTTGATCATGCAGGGATATTTCATAAAGAATGGCAGGTTTTTCTCAACTCCAGTATCGGTTGTTTTGTGTTTTAATGTACCCACTTAGGTGAAACCAAGAAAATTAGATTAGCGTCAATTTCTCCATCATGCACAGCACTCAAAACCCACTACTCCTGAATGCAGGGTCACCCGGTTTAAGTTCTTGCGCTGCAGTTTACTTTTATAGGGTTTTAACTTCAGTAGCTTTGTAGCCGTTCGAACAGAGGAATAGGAAATTCCCGTTTGCTGAGAAAGACATCGAAGTGATTTTTAGTGGACTGTCCCAGAGCATGTCCAATATTATCTAACGTTTCTTCTGTGAGTACTGTACTGTTGTCACCACATTTTATCCTGTTTTACGAAACTCATTTATCAATCTGTGAATCGAACTTTGATTAGTAAGTTGAATATCAGGGAATCTCTCTTGAAATAATCTCCGTGCATCACAAGTAGATTCTGTGCGCACGTATGAATCGTAAATAAATATTCTTTGGGGAATAAATGCTAAATTGAGACATATTAAAGTAATTAATACATAACACAAAAACTCGTTCTTATGTTTCTAGAGTTAAACTCGTATTGACCTCCCCTCCGACTCTCGGCCGGCTTTCAAGCGTGGGAACGAGATGAAGACTGCAGAGTTCGGCCTAGTGCAGTCAACTGCTGTGGAGTGATCCCGCGAAGAAAATATTACTTAACAATAATCAATGTCTTCGTAATTCCGTCCTCAGTGTTACCAACTATGTTCTTCATACGTTGGTGGTTTGATAAACAACTTGGTTATGTATTAAAAAGATAGTCCCATTGAAGTTCAACGCATTAGCTGCAACGTTGCCCAGTTTCTTGGTTCCTTCATGGAACTGAGTTCTTCGAGGTTCTCAAAATACTCGTTTACATCTTGTATGACTTCTTCATTTGACTTAAATTTATGTTCAACCACACAAGTTTTGTGTTTCGGAAAGTGATGATAATCCGAGGGTGTTAGATCAAGCGAATAAGGGGGATGAGGAAACATTTCAACTCCCATTCTGGTGTATAGTAATGATTTCACGTTCCGTCCATAGTCACAAAACGCCGTAAAAATCGTTTGTATTCTTCTTAAAAATTTCCAGTCAGTAGGCCGATGTTCGCAGGCAATTTTGCTCTTGAGCAGACGCGGCACTCGTCTTATGCAAAGTTTTTTTTTTTTTTCGTGTGTAACTCATTATTCAAAATAAAGCTCAGTTGAGATGCCCATGACTTTGCTAACTCGCACACCATTCGTCTGTCAGACAAAATAACACAGTATTTGATTTGTGACCTCACAGATGATCTTGGAGCTCCAGGACGTCGTGCATTTTCGACGCTTGTTCTGCCACGCTTTATCCAAAGTTGAAAGACTTCATAGGCAATGTAGGCAAAATCCTCTCATAATTTTTTTGGCTGTTTTCCTTTCCAGGAAACATAAGTGAATCTTATTCATTTTTCACTGTCACTTGAAATGCGTGTGTTTAAACAACTGCCAAACGATGACTGACTCGTGACGGTGGAAGATAGATACATAAATAACAATCTTTATGATCACATACAGATGCTACTATTAGTATGGCAATAAAGCTACTTATCCAAACACCATCGTATTAGGTTTGGAACCTCAAGAATGCAAGTGCATTGATTCAAGCAAGTTAAACAAAAGACAATTAGAAAACTATGAATATGGGTTTTCTAAAGGTATATACCATGTACTAATTGCCTAGATTATATCCTGGTGGTCTAGTGGTAACCATACTTGCATAGTAAACCCAAGATCGCGAGTTCAAGCCCGGCCAGGGTCAAGGGATTTTTAGAGCGTAAAAATTCGAAATATGGCTTCCTTTGGAAGGGAAGTAAAGCCGCGGGCCCCGTGTCGTAGTTTTATGTAAAGTAGAAGAACTCAAGCGTGAAAAAGAGGCTTCTAAGCAAAAATTTATCGGCCATTTCACGCCCTGAATAGAATGGGACCCTGATGACCTGAGATGTTAAAAAGCGTCCGTAAATAAACTAAATAAATAAAAAATTGTCGAAACTTTGTTGATATCCAATCATTATTGCGTCTACTTTTTCTTTTAGGATAAAACGTTCTACCATTTTTAGGAAATCTTTATTTATTTGAATATCTTTAAAGTTTTTTTTCCATCTTATTTAACACTTTATAGTGTTTGATTGTGCTTCGAAACAAATTCATGAAAGTATTTCTGGTTTCAATAACACTGTCGCCAAAATTTATGAAAAAAAAAATGAATAAATTTATTCAATGAACTGTTTAGAAATATTTTAAGACATCAACTGTATTTCCAAAATTAGATTAACAAGTTTATATAAATTATTTTAAGCACTTACAAATTTTTACAGCATAGTTATATTTAAAACGCATATTTTTGTAAAGAGATACTGCATCCCTTTTTATTTTTTAAGATGTTCACGGTGTAATGTGAGAAATATTTCTCCCGCTTCCTGTGATTATTATCCCTGTTCGGGGCCTACTGTTATACTTTTAGCTGCGACAGTGGAACAGCTGGTTACACAGGAAGAATATGCTTCAGTGTGAGGGGGGACCGGTTCATCATCAATTTATCCAATAGCGCGGGGTTTCACAATGCTCGTTTCTCGACAAAACACCACGCCTCATTTCTAAACGTAACTATTTTCAAAGCCTGCTGCATTTACATAAAGGAAATTACTATCAGCTATGGAAAATCGTTTTTTATTAGGAATAAATGTATATTCTTTCATTATTTTTTGCAGTTTACATAAATTAGGATACTTTTAAGGCAATAACAAAAAAGTTGTTTCCCCTTCCCTAATCGCTCGTTTTATTATTATTATTATTATTATTATTATTTTAATAAATTGTATTCCGCACACATTTTTCAACACGGTTAACACATTGATCATTTATTTGCATAATTACCATACAATGTATATATTGGTATTCAAAATATACGTGGTAAACTAAAATTGAAAAAAGAGAGATTTTAAAACAAAATGTTAAGATCTTACATTAAAAAATAGAGAGAATTTTGCAACAAACTAGACCTGACTGATCTTTTAAATGCAGACAATGATACATTTCCAGTCGTATTTTCACTATTTTTCCGCTCTCTACTTATGTAAGATAATACTTTTGAAATATTCGACCCTTCCCTCAGACGAACTTGGTGTGGTTTTCATACCCGAGGAGGTATGCTTGGTTTCCAAAGTTTAATAATAATAATAATAATAATAATAATAATAATAATAATAATAATAATAATAATAATAATTCTAAAGTGTGGTTTCTCTTTTGTAATACTATAGACTGCAATAATTCTAATTTTGTTCCCCTAATATCACACAGTAATGCCTATAACTATTTAATTAATTAAAAAGGTGTACTTTGGATTTTATATTCATTTTTAAAGTTATTGAATTGCTGAGAAATTCTCTTAGTGTGCGCATCTCCTGCGTGACAGACCCTTTTTTTTTTTTTACCAGTTCGCTACTTTGGAACTTTCGAAAACGCCTTTGGCGTGAGAGTAACTGAATCCCATAATCCGCCCTTTGCACTGAATTTATCCCCTACTTACTTAAAGAGGGGTGGTCTGAGTGGTGTACTGTATCATTCACCCTCTCATAGATGTCACGCTGAATTACAGCTAAACTGTGAAGTTGTACTGGGGTTCGTTTATTGTCCCCGAGAGTCATCCAATTACATCGAGGGGTTCATTCTAGGCAGTGTGAGATTGGCGACTATTGGTGTTTCATTTCGGCACACACATTGCGTTTCCACGGGAACAACAATACCGAATCAAATTATTAGAGTAATTATTATTGTTGTTGAAAAAGTAAAAACGAAAACGAAATTCTTCTTCATGCTTATAAATAATTATTCCGCAGCTGTGAATGTATTCTGATATTTTGTTGGCCAGCCTGGCCAACAAAGTTTATAAATTTGATGTCTTAGAACATTGGATATACTTTTAGAAATAAGTTTCAATATTCATTTCGAAATAGTATTTCATAATAGATATGGAAATAAAAGGGTAGCTGCATAAGTTTCCAGCCTCGCCGACAAGTCCTTTTACTTATTTGTTAAGTAAATAATTGCAGTTGTAACTTCCGGTTGTTCAGATATAGTTGCATAAAGAAGGCTATGTGTACAAGATTGTGACATGTTCAAAATGGAGTTTCGAGCTGTTTATTAAGTTCTTTACAAAACAAGGACTTATTCCAAATGAAATTAAACAGCGATTGGACGGCGTATATGGGGAACCACCCCCCTCATATTCTACCGTAAAAGTGTGGGCCAAACTTTTTTGAATGGGTCGAGAAAGCATTGAAAGCGAAGAGTGTGCAGGTCGATTTTTGGAGGTGCTCACTCCTGAAAACATCGCTCTTGTGAAAGAGAAATTATGGAAAACCGACAGCTCATAGTTACAGAAATAACAGCAACAAACAACTGTTTAAAACAACAGTTCTTCGAATTATTCATGAACATTTAAACATGAATAAAGTTAGTGCCTAGACTTCTTTCCTCAGCCCAAAAGCAACAACGAGCCATCTGTTGTCAGGCATTTTTGGAGCTCTGGCGTGACAATGAGAGAGAAGTTCTGCAAACCATTGTTACAGGAGATGAAACTGCGGTCCTCTACTATGATCTCTTGTCCAAAAGAGAATCAATGGAGTGGCGTAAACCTTGCGAAGCACCACCCCTAAAGGCCTAGATCACTCAGTGAACCAAGAAGATCATGGTCACAATCTTTTGGGACTGTGAAGGAATACTCTTCATTGACTTCAAGGAGAGGAACACCACAGTAAATAGAAAATACTATGCTGGCCTACTGCACAGACTACGTGCTTCCATAAAAGAGAAAAGGCGAGGAAAGCTGAATGGTGGTGTGCGCCTTCTTCACGACAACGCGCCTGTGCACACAACTCTTGTTCCTCTTTTCAAATCTTAAGAAGGACCTTCGAGGGAAGGAAATTTAAGTGTGACGAAGAAGTGATGGATGTTGTTTATGCCCATTTTGCAGACAAGACTTCTGATTATTTTGGAGGGGGGGATTGAAATGTTAATTCAAAGATGTGAAGTGTATTGCAATAAATGTAAAATATATTGAAAAATGAAATATAGCTTTTGTCTTCATCATACCTAGAAAATGGTTAGGCCGGAAACTTGGAAACTAAAGGACCTACCCTCGCATCTGTTTATTTTACGAATAATGCTTACATTTCACCTATGTCGAGTTTTTTTAGCATGTCGTTACATACATACATACACATACATACATACACATACATATATACATACATACATACATACACATACATACATATACACATACATACACATACATACATATATACATACACATACATACATACACACATATATACATACACATACATACATACATACACATACATACATACACACATACATACATACACATACATACATACATATACATACATACATACATACACATACATACATACACATACATACATACATACACATACATACACATACATACATACATACATACATACATACATACATACATACATACATACATACATACATACATACATACATACATACATACATACAATGTAACAAAAAGGTACGTCAGAACTTTGGGGTAACTTTGCTTGCAAATAGAGCATGTTATATGAACGTGGGTCCCAATTGCTCATATACGCAAGCGAGAATCCAGTTATACAGCGACACGGTTCTTGCAAACAGCAACAGTGACGCAATAAGGAAATTCTTTTAGATGCCGCGCGTCCGTAATGAAAAGGATACTCGACTTTCCGGCGGCATTTTGTTAGTCTTAACAAGGAATGTGCTCTCCTTTCACAATCTGCACATTGTTAATACAAACATATTATTCATGGGAAAGGTAAGTTCTTTAGTATGATAAATGTTCTGCGTATTTTTACCATTTTTCTTTACAATGTTGCTTTTTAACATGTATAAGAATAATTATCGCATTAACGCGAATCTAATGAGGACCTTTTTGTCTATATGTAATATTCAAAATAGGTGCGCATTAGATTCGCTTGCAAACCCGTTCCGTAGTTTGCCGGTGACTTCATTCAAATGTATCGTTTATTACGTCATAATGCATAGCTGCAATTCTCGACGTCGTTACATTATTGTTAGCCTATTATTGCACAGAGCGTTTAAACAGTAGGTAGTCACGAAATGGAGGGCAAACAGAGAAGAACATCTTGTAATGTTACTTTCAAGTGTAAAGTAATTCTTTATACTGAAAAATAAATGTTAACACAAAGGCAGAAGAGAGTTCAATGTGCTGAGAGCAACGCTCGCAACAGAAATTGTCATTATTTGCAACTGAAGCAGTAGGAAGAAATTCACTGTCCTCACAAAGGAAGACATCCTGACATTGAAGAAAAAGTTTTGGAATTTGTACATGAAAGCAGGAAGAACGGGCAACCTGTGACTAGTGACACCATAAGAAATAACTTTTTCTTCTTTCACCTACGTCAACTGTCCTGGCAACAGCACGAGTGGTGGATTTTGTCCTGTGTGTTTCAAGATGTAACAACAGTTCACTTATAAATTCTGTGTTCTGATCGTTTTATGAAGCGGACGGGCTTATCTATAAGACGCCGTACAACAATATGCCAAAAGTATTATTATTATTATTATTATTATTATTATTTGGGATGCGCATTACATTCAATGGCGCATTAGATTCGTGTAAATGTGGGATATAAACTTTTTTTAAATAGTGTTTAACGCCCGTTTTTACTACTGAGGTACAACAGGTGATAAACACTGAAGATACATGAGAATGAAATGATATATCGGGAAAGAATTTGTAAGGAAGGAAACGTTCCAGATTTAAGTTTAGGGTACCTCCCCGGCATTTGCCATTTATGAGGGCTGGGGAAAACCTGGAAAAAACGTCAGTAAGGAAGGACGGTCCTGGTGACAATCGAACCGCAGACCTCCCGCTCACGAGTGCACGCCTTAACGACCTCGGTCACCCATGGCGCTGGCGATATAAATATTTTTACTGTTGTGTATTATACATAAAAGAATTACATACAACTTCAGATAACTAATACATTTTAAGAATAATTATTTCTCCAACTGTAATAATCATTGTGTTTAAAGTAATGTTTAATTAATATAATAGCGCAGAATGCACTTTTTTACTGCTTATTACATATTTTAGGTGCTTTTTGGCTGAACATGAGTTTCTAGTGATCAGTTTAATAGTTCGTTACCCTGTCTTTGCACGATTAAATGCATATTTTGAATATATAAAGTGCAGTTTTTTCTTCTTTCGTTTTAGGTTTTAAATTTTGCATTTAGCGATCGTGCAGTATAATTTTAAACGCATGCGTATAACAATAATCCGAGATGTGACTGCTTTAAGGTTCATTTAACAGTTACTTACGAAACTAAACGCCTTCCAGATTTTGTTGATTGTTGATATGTATTACAAGATGACTCTTTTAGAGAGTTTATAACTTAAAAGCATGGCCTTTTTAATATTATGAAATAATTGCTCATGTCTAAAACTGAATTCACAAGTAAACAAGTACACTTGTCTTTAAAAAAAAGGGGGGGGAAGGAAAAGAGAAGAAAATAAAGAAAGAAAAAGAAAAGAACAAACATAAACATAGCTATAGATATTTGCATTAGCCTCCCTGATGTCATTTGAATGCAAAATAGAGCGATGTGTGTAACTATTTCGTATCGTCTTAAATATGTACGTCATCGCTCACATCGTCTATCCTTTAGACCAGCGGTTCCCAAACTGTGGGTCGGAGCCCCTAGGGATTCAGATTTTATCTGAGGAGGTGGCGGTGCATATGGGGAAAGTACTTCTAATTAAGAACTTATCCATTTTCAAGTTCGTTCTACCGCCATGGTTGGTCGAGGTCGTTAAGGCGCAGACTCGTGAGGGGAGGTCTGGGTTCGATTCTCACCAGGACCATCCTTGCTGACTGGCGTTTTTTCCCAGGTTTTCCACAGTCCGCACAACGTCTCTTTACTTTAAAAAAAAAAAAAAAAAAAAAAAAACTTCTTTCGCAGTTTATCATTTCATCTCATGTATCATCAGTGTCCACCGCCTGAGATGCCTCACTCAGTAAAAACAGGAGTTAATCACTATTAAAGAAAATTTCTTTCTTATTAAGAATGTTTAACTAACTGTTGCATTAAGATTATTTTCACCAGTTATACAGCTGTTCAACGATGACTGTTGTGAATGAATAGATGTCACATTGTTGAAGCGTGCGTGTGAATTTGCAAACTGATTATTATTAAGCAGTGAAGTGAAAAGGGATTGCCAATAAATTCATTCTCGAAAATGGAGTCATGCATGCAAAAAGTTTGTAAATCGCTGTATTAAAGTAATTCATAACATTCCAGAGTGTTACATGAATATTTACTGTTTTAAAGCACTTTGCATATATTTCAATCTTTGCCTTTTTTGATAGCATACTCTTTGATCTAGCAAAGCTATTGTACGCTATGCAGATAAGCAAGCAACTAATTATGAAGGCAATTTAAACACCTACACATAAAGAACGAAGTCATTGCATGATCGTCAACTGTTCCCCTTTGTGACGAATGAAATTTCTCTAGCACTGCTGTTGATGATTCACTGGATGAGTCAAATTAGCGGCAGTAATTTGTGTTTTGAGCAGATATCACATAGCTTTCCGACTTCTGGGTGAGTGAACTCTATAGATATTTGCATGCTGTACACACAGCATCATTAATGGTGGCAAAATTGAACTCACTCGCATTTCCACTCGACTGCAATGTGTGATTCGAAATGAACCTAGCGTTAAAAAAGAAAATTTTAGCTGGAAAGGGTATAATACATAGAATGTTCTATCAGGAGGGATGGTGGAAATGTGGTGAATACTACACATAAGGAACAGCGCAAATGTGTATCTTGTATAGCAATTAAAAACATCACATATGATTTGGGAGGGGATTTAAAATTAGTCATAATTTTCGTTCGTATATCTCTTTCTTGTTATATTATATTCTTACAAATATGTGGGTTACGGCGATAGCAGCGACACCAAATGGATTCATTGAGGGGTACTCTTAACTCGGAGTGGATTTTAGGAGCAAGAACATCAAAGGTGCCGACGGAAGTTTTTCCTACTGTTTATACTGTGGTATTACTCGATCAAGGCGAATGGGTGCGCGGAAGGAATGCAAACTAGCATGGTAACACAATACAGACGGAAGAAAAAGTCAGTACACAGGCACAGTCAGGTTTTGATTCGCTAGTAGTGAGTGTACGTAAAGATATGAGGGTTACTACGAAAGTTTTCAGATGAGGAAAAGTGAACGTTGACCCACTTAAAAGGAATGTGGCATGTGGTAGCCCCATCCCTTACGAGTAAGTTAGTAGCAGGTAGCAACCTCCCCACTGCCGCATTCCAGAGTGTGAGGGTAAACACCTCTCCTGCACAGACAGAGCTAGAGAGAGCATTTTCGCGCTATGATTTCAACAGAGGTTTAAATGAGCCCCAAAGCCTTGAGCATTGCAGCAGACGTTTGGGGACATTGCTCCATCTAGGGCAACCGTTTTCCGCTGTTTGTGGAATTTAAAAGGAGTCCAACTTCACTGCAAGATGAGAGAGGTGGGCATCCGGCAACGGCAGTGACTGAGGAAAACATTGTCGCAGAGGACGGAGGAAAACATTTAAGGACATCGAGGTAGCCTTCTAGATTGGATCAAAAATCCTGCACGATCATCTTCGTGTCAGGAAAGTCTCCTCTTGTTGGGTGCTTAACAATTTGACAAAAGCACAAAAGAGCACCCGCATCGAATGTTGTTTCTGACGTCATTACGGTGATAAAACATGGACTTGCCAATTTAACCGGACACCAGTCGACAGTTTGGATCTTTCCAGATGAGATCTAAAGAAAGTAAAGAGGAGCCGAAATGTTAGGAAGAAAATGACGGTTATTATTATTATTATTATTAATTTTTGTTTTCAAAAAGTAGCCATGTGCCTACAATTCCTCTGGAGGAGCAAAGGACGGTTACTGCTCAGTCTGCCTGCGGAAAGTTTTCGAGAAGTTCCGAGAACGCCGTCCTATGACAGGTCTTGGGGGTGAACCTGCTTCACCACGACAACGCCTCCGCTCATACGGCTAACATCACCATTCTGTTTCTGGAGTCCATAAAGGTCAGACTCATAATTCATCCTTTATACAGTCCTGACCTGGGTCAATGCAACTATTATCTTTTCGCATGTAAAGAGATGGGTTTTCCAGCTCTGAAGAGCCTGTGACTATATGTGAAAATGAGATTTTCACCCTTAAGGAAGACGAATGACATGGGATGCTTTGATGCGTGGCTTTTGAGGATGAGAAAGTATACAGAGTGTGGTGGAGAGTACTTTGAAAAGATGCAACAGTCGGAGTGAGTTCACCCATTTGCAATTTGACATATTTCAAAACTTTCATACTAATGACCCCCGTAATAAAGCTGTTCACCAGCAAGCCCGGCGTATTATTTTTAATAATTTTATATGACCAAGATAACAAAGAAGACTTGAAAACGCTGTTACACGTGCTATCGCTTATACTGAGTATGATTAAAAATTGTTTGTAAAATTAAGAAGCAGGGACTTTTGAAGAAAGCGCGATGAGCAAAATTAAGAGTCTCATCAAGTTGACTGCAGATAAGATTATGAGTGCACATGTCAGTAAAATGTTGAGATAAAAAATGAGACCCCAGCATTAAAATTCTGGAGGAAAGAGTTACATTTCTTCCGAAGCAGAGAAACCCGTAGAATAACAGTGAGGTCTATTGCATTTCATTTCAAAGTGTATAAAAAATAACAAAGCTTTATTATGTAAACGCTCTGACAAAGGGGCTAAAAGAGCGTCGTTTCTCAGAACAGCCAGAAGAAAAGGGAAGAGAGAAAATAAACCATTGATATACACAGATAGAACATTAATTCACATCCACCATACTGTTTCCAAGTTTTGGTAGAGTGACGAAATTCCAGCAGTGTATACGAAACTCCCGAACAGAGTGCCTTGTTACGACCTGCTGGTTGGGAGATGGAATTTATAATTGGAAATCCAACAGGTCCAATTTGCACAAAGAAATGAACTATGAAAGCTGTTCTAAATGAGTGAAACGTGAAATAATACTGGATGACCGCAAAGGAGCATCATTGTTCTTGGCAAATAAGAGATAAAATGCCATCGACTACAATACAAAATCACATATACAAAATGACTATGGGACATCTATATGATTCGAAAATTCAAAGGTGGAACTTTAAGTAAAACAAGACAACGTAGATCAAGTTAATCCTATTCTATTGTCAAATTATTTGAAGATAACTCATAGATTACCTTGCTATCACCCGGGCTTAAACTCCACGAACTACGAGGGCAGGTCCAGAAGTTTTCAGCCTGTCAATAAGGATTATCGCCTTCACAAAATCTTTATTTGGTGTCATACCTTATCTGTTAAGTAAATAATTGCAATTATAACTTCTGCTCCTCTGTATTCAATTGTTCAGATATAGTTACATAAAGAAGACTATGTATAGAAGATTGTGACATGTTCAAAATGGAGTTTCGAGCTGTTATTAAGTTCTTCACAAAAGAAGAACTTACTCTAAATGAAATTAAACAGCGATTGGACGGGGGATATGGGAAAGCACCCCCCCCCCCCTCATATTCTACTTTAAAACAATGGGATAAACTTTTTCGAATGGTTGAAGAATGCATTGAAGATGAACGGCGTGCAGGTTGACCCTTAGAGGTGCTCACTCCTAAAAACATCTCTTGTGGAAGCAGAAATTATGGAAGACTGGCGGGGACTCAAAGTTACAGAAATAGCAGCAAAGTTGAGCCTTTCTAAAACATCAGTCCTTCGAATTATTCGTGAACATTTAAACATGAATAAGGTTGTGCAAGATGGGTGCCTAGACTTCTTTCCTCAGTCCAAAAACAGCAATGAGTCATCTGTTGTCAGGCATTTTGGAGCTCTGCCGTGGCAACGACAGAGAAGTTTGCAAACCATTGTTACAGCAGATGAAAGTATGGTTCTCTACAATGATCCCTTGTCCCAAAGAGAACTAATGGAAGGGCATAAACCTGGCGAAGTACCGCATCTAAAGGCCAAGATCACTCAGTCAACCAAGAACATCATGGCCACAATCTTTTAGGACTGGGAAAGAATATTCTTCATTGACTTCAAGGAGAAAAACAATACAGTAAATGGGGGTGTTATGCTAGCCTACTGCACAGACTACGTGCTTCCATCAAAGAGAAAAGGCGAGGAAAGCTGTGTCTGTGCACACAGCTCTTGTTGCAAAGGAAGCTGTGAAGAAATGAGGCTTCAAGGAAATCGACCATCTATCCTACAGCCCAGATCTAGCTCCCAGTGGCTATTTTATCTTCTCAAAATTGAAGAAGGACCTTCGAAGAAGGAAATTTAAGTGTGTCGAAGAAGTGATGAATGATCTTTATGCCCGTTTTGCAGACAAGATTTCTGATTATTTTGGGGAGGGGGATTGAAATGTTAATTCAAAGATATGAAAAGTGTATTGCAATAAAGGACGACTATATTGAAAAATGAAATATACCCAGAAAATGGTTAGGCCGGAAACTTATGGACCTATCCTCGTATATGACTTGCAGAATATGTCCTTACTGCTGCAGGGTTTTGCGTCTCAGTAGCTGGATATATTAAGCGGCCGTGCCTATACTAAGGCATCACCAATTTGGTGGAACCACGATTTGTCTGAAAAGAACACAAGCAGTGCTTTGATAAACCCTTCAGTAACTGGTAAAAGAAACATCTCACAATAACTCACACTTGCTATGGGATCACCTTGTCATTGACAATGGACACGTAAAAACTTAAGATATGAGTTGCTGTATGTGCAGAAGACACAGAAACCTCAACTTGTGCTGAAGTTGGTAATGATTTTGTTGACGAACTTTTAAGATTTGCGTCAGTTTGTTTATTTTGTGTTTTGTTAAAACTGTACGTCTTCGCGTCTTGTTTTGCACTGAATCAATATTATAAAATTTATTCACAAGATCATGAATTGCAGCTCTGGAAGGAGGCAGTTGCTTAGGGAACTTCCGAATAAACATGGTCGCGACGAGCTCATTATATATATATATATATATATATATATATATATATATATATATATTATTTCCAAATAGAAATACGCTGTTCTAAAGTCAGCCCTCTTGTCATCTTCGCGAACGAGTGTAGACGGTGACTGCTCGGAAGTTTAAGGACGTAAAGGCAAAGTGAGTGGGGATGGAAGCCGATCTTGGCCGAGACACAAAATCCCTGCGCACGGTAAGGACAGATTCTTGAAACTCGGTAATATTAAAGTTCCTGATAAAAATGTCGACCACGTGAACACTGAAAGGAATGACATAAATTCCATCAAATCAATAACGTCGGATGAATGGAAGTCAGTTCAGAAGGTGAAGTTAATTCCGGATATGAGTAGGAAACTAGATCTGTTCTGGAAGAAGAAATTGAACGTGTAGTGTTAATTCAGTACTGTAGAGGCAGCGACAGTCAGGAGAAGAACGTCAGCTGACTCAGAGACAGCAAGCGAGGGAGAAAACGGTAAGTTTTAGTTTAAGCAGGTCAAGAGGAATACTTTTAAATGTCATGAAGGTATTTTAAAACGTAATCGATTGTTTATTATTTAAAAATATATAGCCATAAGATTTGAAAGTTTGAAAGTCATGCGGGAGTAAAAATCCATTACTCGACTTTTGATTGATTTTGCGTTTGGAAATCATGCAGAACTCGTGAAACGCTGTTCTAAATTTCTCTTATTTGTGGAAATCGAAGCAAGTGCTAATGATAGGGGCGTGAGTGAACCGGAAAGGGTACATGCTCTGGGCAGGCATGATCTTGCAATGCGATGTTATTTGCCTGTTTGATACTCCGTAGTCTGTTTATGAGCAATGTTGTGTATTTCGTGACAGTGTGAGGTCACTGAATGGACAAAAGCTGCAATCATTAGAAAAAGAATGTTTAAATTTGTCAGTATTTACCTTCTTATTGATGTTCCAAGTATGAAAACATTCATTTACTATTTTTAAGCGTTACAGACTCTTGTGCATTGTAGAGGGGGTGTTCACAATATTAAATAAGAACTAGAGTAACATATTGTGCAAACGTTCTCTAAAGGTAGAGGACTGGAAATATTTATTGCATCACATACAAATATTTACATGTCTTCCTTTTATACTCATCTAAAAATATTAATATTTTGAAATGTTGCTATAATTGTGTTTCTAGGATAACCCGAATATTTTTAAAATATGAAATTTTCATGCTAATTATCTTGATATCTATTAAAGTACATGTAAACATTAAAACTGAACAGAATGTCAACTTTTATAACCAAATAACCTCAATGTTGTAATTAAAATTGCATAAACCTGATGAGTTCTTGTTTAATAATTATTGATAAGAGAGTGTTTTACACACGTAAAATAAGCGTCCTTCCTATGTGAAATGCTGAATCAGTTCATTGTGTTGTCTCCCCGAGCTTTTATTAGGGCATTTCATGTCTGGGATTGAAAGTAATTTTTGACTTGGTCAAGCGAAATCTCATTCAACCATACCACATGGTTGGCTTCAACTAGATCATTAATTTCTTGCTTTTCCTTGGATACAGCATTGTCAATTATCTTCTCACAGTTCTCAATGGGTTCGAGATCTGTACTGTTGCCTGGCCATGTGAGGGTGGAAATTCCTTGTTCTTCAAGAAAACTTCTGACCTGTAGCATAAAATTGTAGCTTTTTTTTTTTTTTTTTTTTTTTTTTTTTTTTTTAGAAATATGTGGATGTTACACGAATTTGGTAGTTTAGTTTGGTAAAATTAGTAATACTTACGCAAGGTACTTATGCCCCATGACATGGTGCGGAGTCATCCTGGAAAGTGCAAATTTCTGCTGATAAAAACTGCTCCACTTGTTGGCATTACACTTTGTTAAAATCATTATGTATGCATCTGTTCCCTCAACAAAATGTAATGCACCATCTCCTTTGCTGGAAATACAACCCCAGATCATCACACTTTCTGGAAACCTCACTGTTGAGCGCAAACATTCTGACAGAAATTCTTCACCGTTATGACGGTGATAAATATTGTTCCATCGTTTCCTCTGACATTAAATTTTGATTCATCTGAGAAGGTGACTTTACTCCACATTTCTTCAGTCCAATGGGCATGTTGCTTGGCCCATTCTAATAGAGCTTTCTTCATTTGAACTGTCAGTAGGGACTTCTTCCATGGCCATCTAGCAAGTGGACCCGTTTCTGAAAGTCTGTATCTGACAGTTCTGATGCAAACCACCACACTAGAAGCTTCTTCCCACTCTCTTTTCAACTGCACTCAAGTCATACGCCGGTTTTTCAAACAGATCCAATTTAAAACGCAGTCATTAGCAACAGTAGAAGATTATTTTCTGCCCTTTCCATTAATTCTTTCCAAATTTCCAAGTTTCTTGTATTTAGTCAATAATCACGACACAGTGGACAGGTTTTTGATGCAATATGTCGAGTAGAAAATCCCTCAAAAGCTAATGCGACAATTAACTGCAGGAGATAATTAAATTCCTTTGCTCATTTTGTGCAGCTGTTATTAATCACACATCACTGACTACTACATTAAAATCAACAATAAAGGCAGTACCATCACAACAATCAAGGTTTTTCAGTCCTAATTATCACGATAAAACATTTGTAAATAATACCAAGAAGAGTTGCAAGTATGTGGCCTACCATGATTATGCTATTGTTTATATTAGGTGTATTGACCCTAAATATGTAGTACAAAATAAATATATTGTAATAAATGAACTGGTTGTAATTTTTACTGTCAAAAAATAGTCCTATCAGCTTTTGAGAGAAAAAATGTATATGTTTGTTATTGAAAATCTGTCAGGTCTATTTCCGAGCACTTATTTTATTACTTCATATTAATTCTGTAACATTCTGTTTTCATTGTTTAGTGTACTTTCCGCATTGGCAGCCCTGTAATTCAGGAAAATGAAAGAAGAAATTCTAAATAAATTTGTCTGTTTAAATGGAAAACATTTTATGACCCTGTAGTAACTTCTACCCCGAACCGTCCAGAGCTGTAACAGAGAACGATCATTGATATTGTCTGACACAGAGAAGCCTTTAATGTTTGGAGGGTGGGTGGAAGCCGATATAAAACGACAGAAAGGTAGTGCGGTAGGTTGCAAACTTTGGTATGGCTCTTCCAATTTAGCGCTATGGCTTCCTCAACCGTCAGTGGAAACGAGAAACTGGACAAATTTAATTGTGTTGAACTACCATTAGTAAGTAAATGTTTTGGTTAACAAGGTTTTGTTTCACAAAAGTATGTTCACTTTAAAATTACAGCACGTTGTACTTGTTCATAATATCCGTGTTTATAACTATGTCTCTCTTCTCGCTTTTGCCAGGTCATTGGGAACCTTCACATTTGTGTGTTCGTTCTACCTCGATCCACTGAACTCATATGCATTTCATTTCGTTCAACACTAGCACCAATTTCTCGGAATGACATGTCGGTCTTGGTGGTCTAATGGAAACCATACTTGCCTCGTAGACTCAAGATCGGGGGTTCAATTCCGGCAAGAGTCGATTACTTTTTTCGGGAATAAAATTCTATGTATGGTTTCCTTTGGAAGGGAGGTAAAGCCGTGGGTCCCGTGTCGTAGATTTACTGCTTATAATAGAACCACAAGCCTGAAAGAAGAGGCTTCCGAGCAAATTTTGTCGGCCGTTTCACGCCCTGAATTGAACGGGATGCTTATGACTTGAGATGTTAAAGAGCGTCCATAAATAAACCAAATAAATAAACACATGAACATAATCAGAAATAACAAGGGTATTTAAAATACTCTCAGGGACAAGAAGAAAAAACGGTGCGTACATTTTTCGGTGCTTGAAACAATGAAAACGTTTCTAATAACGGGCGTCGCCCATCTCCGGCTTGAATAATTATATTTATGCGTCTTGACATGCTTTCGATCAGGTTAGCAATGACTTCTTGAGGAATATGCTCCCATTCTTCAAGAAGTGCTCGCCTCAACTTCTGTAGAGTTTCTGGCAGCGGCTGTCTTGTCTTAACACGTCGTTCCAACGTGTTCCACACGTGTTCAAGCGGATTCATGACGGGATTCCTTGCTGGCCATGGTAAAACATGGATTACCACTTCTTGGATAACCTCTGATCACGTGGGCAATGTTCAGGCGTGCATTGTCGTGCAATAAAAGAAAAGTATACCCTGTAAATGGGCAAAATGACACAACATGATTAACAAAACATTCATTTATGTACCTATCAGCTGTTAGGCTTCCATTTTGTACTAAAAGAAACTCAGTACGAACATCCATAGACACTCCTGCCCAAATCATCTCTCCACCATCTCCAAATGGTAGCTTTTCGGAAATGCAGCATTGTGCAAATCTTCTCCAAAGTCTTTCACGTCCATCAGGTGAGCGCAGGTCTGCGAACAGAACACAGCGCTACTGTACATTTTTCCAACCCGTGACCATTTGCAAAACGCAATCGTTCAACTGATGCATTCTGAGAAAACTGGAACCAGTTGCAGGTCTACTTGATGTAAGTTCACTCGCTTTCAACCTTCTTCTGTTTTGGCCGAATACAGACTGTCAACAAATTGCTGGGCTACAGTCATAGCTGGCAGGTTGCTCTACCTAAGTACTATCAACATTAACCTGTCTTCATTTGGATTTGTAGCTCTCGGACGACCAAACCAGGTCTTGGCATATTCTAAACCGTTTTAAGGTATCGTGAACTGTGTTTCTAGTCATATTCATTACATTAGCAATGTAACGTACACTGCGTCCATCATCGTTCAGGGCTACAGCTCTAACCACATCTTCAGGTCGCATTTTTAAGGTGAAATGTGACAACGCTACTTACATTTGCAACATATAAAAATAAAGAAATAATGATATCGAAACACAAAATGGTTAAGACAATTTTGCGGTATCTGAGGCACAATTGGAATATTCGACTACAATGGCTTATTTATTAAACATTCAACATAGCCCACACGTCTCCATGACAACAAATGCCTACCGTAATATTATATGACAAGCAAATTCAATAGTGTCCCCCCTCCTTTTGTGTCCGTGGGTGTGATATGACATTGACAGAAGTTGTTACAAAAATGTATAAGTGAAAACATCGCTTTGCAATAGCTGGCGGTCAACGATCTCATAACCAAGTCGGAAGCTAATATTGGATACCTGTCACGTCATCGCAGTCTGTTTGAATGGATGGCCGGCTCAGTGACAGCAGAAAACAATGCAACGTCGACACAATTGCATTCAGGAACTTCTGAGCAAATTGGAATGCTGGGCTTGAACTGGTACACCCTTTGATTCAATGGCATTCTTTGTTCCTTAATTGATTACACTGTGGGAGTGAGAGATGCAGACAGGAAGAACATCTTTCAGCGTGGAGCAAGGTCGAGTGAAACATGGTGAGAGCGAAGTTGTGTTTCAGCAGTGGCAAAAGCTTTTGGAAGATGTCACACCCAATATCTTGCTTGAGAAAGTGTCAAACACGTTACTGCTGAATCCTAAGTAACGGAAGTAAAGCCGTGGATCCCATGTCGTAGATTTACTGCACGATAAAGAACCTCAAGCCTGAAAGAAGAGGCCTCTGAGCAAAATTTGTCGGCCGTTTCACGCCCTGAATTGAATGAGACGCTGATGACCTGAGACATTAAAAGCGTCCGTTAATAAAACAAATTAAAAAAAAAAAAAAAACGTTGTTGCTGGCATGCTGCTATTGAGAGGAAACTTTCAAGCCGCCTATTCAGGCAAAGCTTACAGTTTACCGTTCAGCTGGTCAGAAATGTAAATTTTACAAGAAATAAAAGCGTCATATATCTGAACTTTCTTCCTCAAAATGACCTCTCTTTTACGATGATTCTAGTTTTTGAAGCAGCCCGTGAAATCTCTACTGCAAGTTATATTCACATCGAATGCTTTGAAATGAAACCCACACGGCCGAGGTCGCTACGGATTCAGTAGTGAAAAAGAGCGGAAAAAATCTATTAAAACGTACGTCACGAAGGAGCTGTGTAAACTAAGCGACTTCCTCAGCAAGTCGAATTTGTGCAGGGTGGCACAGAGCGTTAGAGAGAGAAATCGGTGCTGTTAGATCTCTTTTTCAATTTCGGTTTTCAGGTATACCCCAAATCATAATGGCCCGATTTTCCTAATTTTCATAAATTAATTTTCTTGTTTTATTTAAAAGATGTATATCGAGTTTCGTTACGAAAAAAACAAATATTGGTACTGCTAGAGCGATATTTAAATGTTAGGTTTCGTAAGGTGCGGTACATAAGTTTCCAACCTAACATTGGAGGCGATGTTCATGCTATGTGACAGTCACATGCCATTCATTGACTTGGACAATCTCATTTAAGTCAGGCGTGTAACATAATGCAGCGTAATGTTCAAAGTTAAATGTAGAGTAGTGGTGAAAGTTTTAAAGAAAAAGATTTTCACCTGATGTTAAACAAAGCCTTGAGGAGAATCTTCAAAATTCTTTCGTTTGGGCCTTGAAGAGGGTCCATGTGAGGATAGACCGATAGAGGTGTGACATAAGAAAACATCTCCCTTGTTAAGAAAGAAGTTTTGGGTGACAGGTGTCTGAAGAAAAAAGAAAATGCTGCAAGGTTAAGGCTTTCTAAAATAACAGTGCTTTCTATTCTTCATTAACATTTGCATATGCATACCCAAAATTCTTACACCAGTTCAAATGCAAGTGTGCGTGGAATGTTATCATAAGTTTTGAATCTACGCATAGTAACGAGAGGAAAAGCGTCAGAGAATAAAACTACATCCTCTACGAGGGACATTCAAAAAGTTTTGCAACCAGCCCATCCATTGTTGGACAATAATGTAACTAACGCAGCTGGCAACAATGCACCTTAAGCTATCAAAATATGCTTAAGTGCAAGTTTAAACTTGCAAAGCCACTGTCTACAATCTGTTGAGTTCAGTCCTGAGTCAATAGCTGGTGAAAAATCGTGAATATTTCTTTAACAAAAAAAAAAATAAATAAATAAATAAATTTCTTCCCTTTTACACGCTATAAGCTGGTAAAAGAGCGAAAAAGTCCACGAGGACTTGGTAGCTGTTCATGGTGATCAAGTGTGTTCATATAATACCATTGCAAGATGAATCGATAATTTGAAGAAGGACGAGATTTTGAAAGACAACCAGCGCTCTAGACGGCATCGGGAAGCTGTGAATTAGAGAACAATCCCAAGAGTGAGGAACTTGATGGAAGAAAATCGACATATTATTCTTGAAATGCTAAGTATGGAAGTGGGTATCAGTGTTGGCAGCATTGACAGTATACTCCATGAACATTTATTGCTGCAAAAATCTCTTGCAAAATGGGTTCCACATTTCCTAATCAATGAAGAGGAGACAGGAATGTGCAAGGAAACTGCTAAGCATACATCGGCCAAATGCTGCTAAACATTTGACAGATATGTACACTGGTGATGAAAGATGTTTTATTTCTATACCACCCCAAATAAAGCTGAACACTGCATGTGGGTAAACGAGAATGACCCAAGACCAGTTGTTTTTTGACAAGATTTTCTTTCTCGGAAGCGACTGTTCGCTGTTTTCTTCAACTGTGAAGGACCATTAGTGGTTGACTGAATGCCAGAAGAAACGATAATGAATGGAGAATACTATGACACATATTTCGGATCCTTTATTTGAAGAGCTGAGGCGGCGGTGTCCAAAGACGGGAACTTCAAGGTTGTTGCTTTTGCACGACAATGCGTCTCCTCACGAACAGCTGCAAATTTGAAGAAACTGGAAGTCGCCAAAGTTCAGTTGCTTGACCATCCAGCCAACAGCCCTGATCTTGCACCATGCGACTTCTGGCTGTTTCCTCGAGTGAAATATTGCATTACTGGAAAATCTTTTAAACGAGTGCAGGAACTTGCTCAAGCTATAAATTCAGATCTGTTGACAATATCTCAGTCCGAGTACCGTAGTGCTTTTGACAAGTGGTTGCACCGTCTACAACTGTGTGTGAAGAGAGATGGAGAGTACTTTGAAGGATTGTGAGGATAAGTTTTCAAATTCAATCCTTAGCTTGAACTTTAAGGCAAATTTGGAAAACATTTGAATGTCCCTCTTACTATGGCCTTCTTAAAAAAATCAATGGAATGTAGAGAAAGGGTGAAGCACCCCTCAGAAAGGTCAAGTCACACAGTATTCAATTTTTGGCACTGCAGAGAAATTCTGATGATAGGCTTCAAAGAAAGAACACAAAGGCAGTGAGAAGTATCCTGCTAAGGTTTATGCATCAATTGCGCAGTGACATAACGGAAAATAGACGTAGAAGGCTGAGCTGATGAATTTGTCTCCTCCAACTCTTAATAAGTTCTTCACAAAGAAGGATGTATGGACCATTCTTCTTCGTAGAACCCACAGTGACAGTGTCTCGATATGCTGCAGTTCTTCCTTCAACCACAATTGCAGCAGAATGGCATGTTGGAAACAATGGTTTTCCAACAGGTTGGATAGTCACTTTTCACATAGGTGGATTGGTAGGACTTCACACAACTTTTGGTTCCACATTCTCCTGATTTCACTTCTCTTGACTTTTTTGCATGAGATCATGTAAAGTCACAAGTGTACAAAGTCAAAATCAACTCCATTGACCATTTTAAGGAGCGTATCAGGCTTGCGTCCTCAACTACAAACCCTAGTGGTGTTTCGTGAAGCGGTGAGTCGCTGGGAACTACGTGAGAAATGCAGGGTGAACAGATGGAATACACTTAGATCCATCACTGTGAGTTAGTTCACTGTACTTACTCGAGTCTAGTATCTGTTTCGCACATAATTGGATCGAGACTTTATAATCACCCTGTATTATATAAGAGCCTTCGAAACACTGACATATAACCATCATAATACAGCGCAATCACCGAGAGGCGAAGTTACGTATTTGCGGTTCAAATAAGTTCTTTTTGTATGGTAGATCGTCTGGTCTGGACTTTGTTTATTGAAGGGGAATTCAAATCGACAACGGAAGACGAACGGCTTTGACGTCATGGCCGCAGTGTTGCAGTAGGGAAAGATGGGATAACTTAGAACATGTAACCTCAAACTTCTCTGTAATTAAATTTGTCGGAGATTGTTAATATAGTTGGGTGAGTTGACCTTTTCAAGCACAAGTGCCTAAATGCCGAACTTTTCCATGCTTGCGTCGTACCCATTAGGAGTTTTGCCTTAGAAGGAGCTCAAATAATACTCAGAAAAGTCGTAATTTGAAAAATAAAGGACCTTGAAAATCACCAAAAGCATTCAACTTATAATGCAGGATCGCATGCAGTAACTTGACTAAGTTTCATCGACAAAGCTTTATTGGGAGAGATCAGACATCCGCCTTATAGCCCTGATTTAGTCCCACAGACCTTTAGCTGCTTAGGATAAATGCTGAGCGGCAGAGTACCTGAAGAAAAAGTGGTACTTTTGTGTTTTATTATGGCATATAAATAAGTA